>JAUPFP010000007.1:5494057-6121627 GCA_036925085.1 Brachycybe producta | reverse complement strand
TTTTTTTTACGCTTTTTTACGCTTTTTTACGCTTTTATATGCTTTTTTTACGCTTTTTTACGCTTTTTTACGCTTTTTACGCTTTTTTACGCTTTTTTTAAGCTTTTTTAAGCTCGTTTACGCTTTTTTACGCTTTTTTACGCTTTTTTACGCTTTTTTATGCTTTTTTTACGCTTTTTTACGCTTTTTTACGCTTTTTTTAAGCTTTTTTAAGCTCGTTTACGCTTTTTTACGCTTTTTTACGCTTTTTTTTACGCTTTTTTACGCTTTTTTACGTTTTTTACGCTTTTTTAACGCTGTTTTTACGCTTTTTTACGCTGTTTTTACGCTATTTTACGCTTTTTTTACGCTTTTTACGATTTTTTACGCTTTTTTAAGCTTTTTTAAGCTCGTTTACGCTGTTTTTACGCTTTTTTTACGCTTTTTTTACGCTTTTTTACGCTTTTTTAAGCTTTTTTAAGCTCGTTTACGCTTTTTTACGCTTTTTTTATGCTTTTGTTACGCTTTTTTTATGCTTTTGTTACGCTTTTTTTACGCTTTTTACGCTTTTTTACGCTTTTTTACGCTTTTTTACGCTTTTTTTACGCTTTTTTTACGCTTTTTTACGCTTTTTTACGCGTTTTTACGTTTTTTACGCTTTTTTAACGCTGTTTTTACGCTTTTTTACGCTGTTTTTACGCTATTTCACGCTATTTTACGCTTTTTTACGCTTTTTACGATTTTTTACGCTTTTTTAAGCTTTTTTAAGCTCGTTTACGCTTTTTTACGCTTTTTTACGCTGTTTTTACGCTATTTTACGCTATTTTACGCTATTTTACGCTTTTTTTTACGCTTTTTACGATTTTTTACGCTTTTTTAAGCTTTTTTAAGCTCGTTTACGCTTTTTTACGCTTTTTTAAGCTTTTTTAAGCTCGTTTACGCTTTTTTACGCTTTATTTACGCTTTTTTCCGCTTTTTTCCGCTTTCTTACGCTTTTTACGCTTTTTTACGCTTTTTACGCTTTTTTAAGCTTTTTTACGCTTTTTTACGCTTTTTTACGCTTTTTTTACGCTTTTTTACGCTTTTTTTACGCTTTTTACGCTTTTTTACGCTGTTTTTACGCTTTTTTACGATTTTTTACGCTTTTTTTAAAGCTTTTTTAAGCTCGTTTACGCTTTTTTTACGCTTTTTTACGCTTTTTTACGCTTTTTTACGTTTTTTACGCTTTTTTAACGCTGTTTTTACGCTTTTTTACGCTGTTTTTACGCTATTTTACGCTTTTTTACGCTTTTTTTACGCTTTTTACGATTTTTTACGCTTTTTTTACGCTTTTTACGCTTTTATATGCTTTTTTACGCTGTTTTACGCTTTTTTACGCTTTTTACGCTTTTTTACGCTTTTTTTAAGCTTTTAAGCTTTTAAGCTCGTTTACGCTTTTTTTTACGCTTTTTTACGCTTTTTTACGCTTTTTTTACGCTTTTTTACGCTTTTTTACGCTTTTTTACGCTTTTTGTAAGCTTTTTTAAGCTCGTTTACGCTTTTTTTTACGCTTTTTTACGCTTTTTTACGCTTTTTTACGCTTTTTTTACGCTTTTTTACGTTTTTTACGCTTTTTTAACGCTGTTTTTACGCTTTTTACGCTGTTTTTACGCTATTTTACGCTATTTTACGCTTTTTTACGCTTTTTTTAACGCTTTTTTACGCTTTTTTACGTTTTTTACGCTTTTTTAATGCTGTTTTTACGCTTTTTTACGCTATTTTTACGCTTTTTTACGCTTTTTTTTACGCTTTTTTACACTTTTTTACGCTTTTTTTACGCTTTTTTTACGCTTTTTTACGCTTTTTTTACGCTTTTTACGCTTTTTTACGCTTTTTTTTACGCTTTTTTACGCTTTTTTACGTTTTTTACGCTTTTTTAACGCTGTTTTTATGCTTTTTTACGCTGTTTTTACGCTATTTTACGCTATTTTACGCTTTTTTACGCTTTTTCTACGCTTTTTTTACGCTTTTTACGATTTTTTACGCTTTTTTAAGCTTTTTTAAGCTCGTTTACGCTGTTTTTACGCATTTTTACGCTTTTTTACGCTTTTTTTACGCTTTTTTTACGCTTTTTTACGCTTTTTAACGCTTTTTTACGCTTTTTTTACGCTTTTTTACGCTTTTTTTACGCTTTTTTACGCTTTTTTTACGCTTTTTTTACGCTTTTTTTACGCTTTTTACGCTTTTTTACGCTTTTTTTACGCTTTTTTTACGCTTTTTTATGCTTTTTTAAGCTTTTTTAAGCTCATTTACGCTTTTTTACGCTTTATTTACGCTTTTTTCCGCTTTTTTACGCTTTTTTACGCTTTTTTACGCTTTTTACGATTTTTTAAGCTTTTTTAAGCTCGTTTACGCTGTTTTTACGCTTTTTTACGCTTTTTATAAGCTTTTTTAAGCTCATTTACGATTTTTTACGCTTTTTTAAGCTTTTTTAAGCTCGTTTACGCTGTTTTTTACGCTTTTTTTACGCTTTTTTTAAGCTTTTTTAAGCTCGTTTACGCTTTTTTACGCTTTTTTACGCTTTTTTTTACGCTTTTTTTACGCTTTTTTACGCTTTTTACGCTTTTTTACGCTTTTTACGCTTTTTTACGCTTTTTTACGCTTTTTTACGCTTCTTTACGATTTTTTACGCTTTTTTTAAGCTTTTTTAAGCTCGTTTACCGCTTTTTTTACGCTTTTTTACGCTTTTTTTACGCTTTTTTACGCTTTTTTTACGCTTTTTTTACGCTTTTTTACGCTTTTTTACGTTTTTTACGCTTTTTTAACGCTGTTTTTATGCTATTTTACGCTTTTTTACGCTTTTTTTACGCTTTTTACGACTTTTTACGCTTTTTTAAGCTTTTTTAAGCTCGTTTACGCTGTTTTTACGCATTTTTACGCTTTTTTACGCTTTTTTTTAAGCTTTTTTAAGCTCGTTTACGCTTTTTTTACGCTTTTTTACGCTTTTTTACGCTTTTTTTACGCTTTTTTTACGCTTTTTTTTACGCTTTTTACGCTTTTTTACGCTTTTTTACGCTTTTTTTTACGCTTTTTACGTTTTTTTACGCTTTTTTACGCTTTTTTTACGCTTTTTTACGCTTTTTTTACGCTTTTTTACGCTTTTTTAAGCTTTTTTAAGCTCGTTTACGCTTTTTTACGCTTTTATACGCTTTTATACGCTTTTTTTTACGCTTTTTTTTACGCTTTTTTTTACGCTTTTTTATGCTTTTTTACGCTTTTTTACGCTTTTTTACGCTTTTTTACGCTTTTTTAAGCTTTTTTACGCTTTTTTTACGCTTTTTTTACGCTTTTTTACGCTTTTTTACGCTTTTTATGCTTTTTTAAGCTTTTTTTTACGCTTTTTTACGCTTTTTTACGCTTTTTTTACGCTTTTTTACGCTTTTTTACGCTTTTTTACGCTGTTTTTACGCTTTTTTCCGCTTTTTTTACGATTTTTTACGCTTTTGTAAGCTTTTTAAAGCTCGTTTACACTTGTTTTACGTTTTTACGCTATTTTTACGCTTTTTTACGCTTTTTCACGATTTTTTTACGCTTTTTTACGCTTTTTTACGCTTTTTTTACGCTTTTTTACACTTTTTTACGCTTTTTTACGCTTTTTTTACGCTTTTTTTACGCTTTTTTTACGCTTTTTTTACGCTTTTTTTACGCTTTTTTTACGCTTTTTTACGCTTTTTTTACGCTTTTTACGCTTTTTTACGCTTTTTTTTACGCTTTTTTACGCTTTTTACGCTTTTTTACGCTGTTTTTACGTTTTTTTACGCTTTTTTACGATATTTTACGCTTTTTAACGCTTTTTTAAGCTTTTTTACGCTTCTTTTACGCTTTTTTTACGCTTTTTTACACTTTTTATGCTTTTTTAAGCTTTTTTACGCTTTTTTACGCTTTTTTACGCTTTTTTTACGCTTTTTTTACGCTTTTTTTTACGCTTTTTACGCTTTTTTACGCTTTTTTACGCTTTTTTTACGCTTTTTACGTTTTTTTACGCTTTTTTACGCTTTTTTTTACGCTTTTTTACGCTTTTTTTACGCTTTTTTACGCTTTTTTAAGCTTTTTTAAGCTCGTTTACGCTTTTTTACGCTTTTATACGCTTTTATACGCTTTTTTTTACGCTTTTTTTTACGCTTTTTTTTACGCTTTTTTATGCTTTTTTACGCTTTTTTACGCTTTTTTACGCTTTTTTACGCTTTTTTTAAGCTTTTTTACGCTTTTTTTACGCTTTTTTTACGCTTTTTTACGCTTTTTTACGCTTTTTATGCTTTTTAAGCTTTTTTTACGCTTTTTTACGCTTTTTTACGCTTTTTTACGCTTTTTTACGCTTTTTTACGCTTTTTACGCTTTTTTACGCTTTTTTACGCTTTTTACGCTTTTTTACGCTGTTTTTACGCTTTTTTTCCGCTTTTTTACGATTTTTTACGCTTTTGTAAGCTTTTTTAAGCTCGTTTACACTTGTTTTACGTTTTTACGCTATTTTTACGCTTTTTTACGCTTTTTCACGATTTTTTTACGCTTTTTTACGCTTTTTTACGCTTTTTTTACGCTTTTTTACACTTTTTTACGCTTTTTTACGCTTTTTTTACGCTTTTTTTACGCTTTTTTTACGCTTTTTTTACGCTTTTTTACGCTTTTTTTACGCTTTTTACGCTTTTTTACGCTTTTTTTTACGCTTTTTTACGCTTTTTACGCTTTTTTACGCTGTTTTTACGTTTTTTTACGTTTTTTTACGCTTTTTTACGATATTTTACGCTTTTTAACGCTTTTTTAAGCTTTTTTACGCTTCTTTTACGCTTTTTTTACGCTTTTTTACACTTTTTATGCTTTTTTAAGCTTTTTTACGCTTTTTTTACGCTTTTTTACGCTTTTTTACGCTGTTTTTACGCTTTTTTATGCTGTTTTTACGCTTTTTTACGCTTTTTTAAGCTCGTTTACGCTTTTTTACGCTTTTTTACGCTTTTTTACGCTTTTTACGCTTTTTTATGCTTTTTTTACGCTTTTTTTACGCTTTTTTTACGCTTTTTTTACGCTTTTTTTACGCTTTTTTACGCTTTTTTACGCTTTATTAACACTGTTTTTAAGCTTTTTTACGCTGTTTTTACGCTATTTTACGCTTTTTTTTAAGCTTTTTTAAGCTCGTTTGCGCTTTTTTTACGCTTTTTTACGCTTTTTTACGCTTTTTTACGCTTTTTTTACGCCTTTTTTACGCTTTTTTACGCTTTTTTTAAGCTTTTTACGCTTTTTTTACGCTTTTTTTACGCTTTTTACACTTTTTCCGCTTTTTTACGCTTTTTTACGCTTTTTACGCTTTTTTACGCTTTTTTTACGCTTTTTTTACGCTTTTTTTAAGCTTTTTTTACGCTTTTTTTTACGCTTTATTTACGCTTTATTCCGCTTTTTACGCTTTTTTACGCTTTTTTACGCTTTTTTACGCTTTTTTTACGCTTTTTTACGCTTTTTTTACGCTTTTTTACGCTTTTTTTACGCTTTTTACGCTTTTTTACGCTTTATTTACGCTTTTTTCCGCTTTTTTACGCTTTTTACGCTTTTTTACGCTTTTTTACGCTTTTTTACGCTTTTTTTACGCTTTTTTACGCTTTTTTACGCTTTTTTTTACGCTTTTTTACGCTTTATTTACGCTTTTTTTCCGCTTTTTCCGCTTTTTTTCCGCTTTTTTTCCGCTTTTTTACGCTTTTCTTACGCTTTTTTACGCTTTTTTTAAGCTTTTTTATGCTTTTTTTAAGCTTTTTTACGCTTTTTTTACGCTTTTTTTACGCTTTTTTTACGCTTTTTTACGCTTTTTTACGCTTTTTATGCTTTTTTAAGCTTTTTTTACGCTTTTTTACGCTTTTTTACGCTTTTTTACGCTTTTTACGCTTTTTTTACGCTTTTTTTACGCTTTTTTACGCTTTTTACGCTTTTTTACGCTGTTTTTACGCTTTTTTTCCGCTTTTTTTACGATTTTTTACGCTTTTTTAAGCTTTTTTAAGCTCGTTTACACTTGTTTTACGTTTTTACGCTATTTTTACGCTTTTTTACGCTTTTTCACGATTTTTTTACGCTTTTTTACGCTTTTTTTACGCTTTTTTACACTTTTTTACGCTTTTTTTACGCTTTTTTACGCTGTTTTTACGTTTTTTTACGTTTTTTTACGATATTTTACGCTTTTTAACGCTTTTTTAAGCTTTTTTACGCTTCTTTTACGCTTTTTTTACGCTTTTTTACACTTTTTATGCTTTTTTAAGCTTTTTTACGCTTTTTTTACGCTTTTTTACGCTGTTTTTACGCTTTTTTATGCTGTTTTTACGCTTTTTTAAGCTCGTTTACGCTTTTTTACGCTTTTTTACGCTTTTTACGCTTTTTTACGCTTTTTTACGCTTTTTTACGCTTTTTTTACGCTTTTTTTACGCTTTTTTTACGCTTTTTTTACGCTTTTTTACGCTTTTTTACGCTTTATTAACACTGTTTTTAAGCTTTTTTACGCTGTTTTTACGCTATTTTACGCTTTTTTACGCTTTTTTTTAAGCTTTTTTAAGCTCGTTTGCGCTTTTTTTACGCTTTTTTACGCTTTTTTACGCTTTTTTTACGCCTTTTTTACGCTTTTTTACGCTTTTTTTACGCTTTTTTACGCTTTTTAACGCTTTTTTACGCTTTTTACGCTTTTTTTACGCTTTTTATGCTTTTTTAAGCTTTTTTACGCTTTTTTTACGCTTTTTTTACGCTTTTTTTTACGCTTTTTTACACTTTTTTTACGCTTTTTTAAGCTTTTTTTACGCTTTTTTACGCTTTTTTAAAGCTTTTTTACGCTTTTTTCCGCTTTTTTCCGCTTTTTTAAGCTTTATTACGCTTTTTTACGCTTTTTTACGCTTTTTACGCTTTTTTACGCTGTTTTTACGCTTTTTTACGCTTTTTTACGCTTTTTTTACGCTTTTTTACGCTTTTTTTACGCTTTTTTACGCTTTTTTAAACGTTTATACGCTTTATTTACGCTTTTTTCCGCTTTTTTACGCGTTTTACGCTTTTTTACGCTTTTTTAAAAGTTTATACGCTTTATTTATGCTGTTATTACGATTTTTTATGCTTTTTTACGCTTTTTACGCTGTTTTACGCTTTTTACGCTTTTTTACGATTTTTTACGCTTTTTTACGCTTTTTTATGCTTTTTTTACGCTTTTTTACGCTTTTTTTTAACGCTTTTTTTAACGCTTTTTTACGCTTTTTTTACGCTTTTTTACGCTTTTTTACGCTTTTTTACGCTTGTTTACGCTTTTTTACGCTTTTTTACGCTTTTTTAAACGTTTATACGCTTTATTTACGCTTTTTTTACGCTTTTATACGCTTTTTTTACGCTTTTTTACGCTTTTTTACCCTTTTTTACGCTTTTTTTAAGCTTTTTTACGCTTTTTTTTACGCTTTTTTTACGCTTTTTATGCTTTTTTTAAGCTTTTTTAAGCTTTTTTTACGCTTTTTTACGCTTTTTACGCTTTTTTACGCTTTTTACGCTTTTTTACGCTGTTTTTTACGCTTTTTTCCGCTTTTTTACGATTTTTTAAGCTTTTTTAAGCTCGTTTACACTTTTTTTACGCTTTTTTACGCTTTTTTTTACGGTTTTTTACGCTTTTTTTACGCTTTTTTACGATTTTTTTACGCTTTTTTACGCTTTTTTTACGCTTTTTTACGCTTTTTTACGCTTTTTTTACGCTTTTTTTACGCTTTTTTTACGCTTTTTACGCTTTTTTACGCTTTTTTTTACGCTTTTTTACGCTTTTTACGCTTTTTTACGCTGTTTTTACGTTTTTTTACGATATTTTACGCTTTTTTAAGCTTTTTTACGCTTCTTTTACGCTTTTTTTACGCTTTTTTACACTTTTTATGCTTTTTTAAGCTTTTTTACGCTTTTTTTACGCTTTTTTACGCTGTTTTTACGCTTTTTTACGCTTTTTTACGATTTTTTACGCTTTTTTAAGCTTTTTTAAGCTCGTTTACGCTTTTTTACGCTTTTTTACGCTTTTTTTACGCTTTTTTTACGCTTTTTTACGCTTTTTAAGCTTTTTTTAAGCTTTTTTTACGCTTTTTTAAGCTTTTTTACGCTTTTTTACGCTTTTTTACGCTTTTTTTACGCTTTTTTACGCTTTTTACGCATTTTTAACGCTTTTTTACGCTTTTTTACGCTTTTTTTACGCTTTTTTACGCTTTTTTTACGCTTTTTTTACGCTTTTTTTAAGCTTTTTTTAAGCTTTTTTACGCTTTTTTACGCTTTTTTACGCTTTTTTTTACGCTTTTTTACGCTTTTTTTACGCTTTTTTACGCTTTTTTACGCTTTTTACACTTTTTCCGCTTTTTTACGCTTTTTACGCTTTTTTACGCTTTTTTTACGCTTTTTTACGCTTTTTTTAAGCTTTTTTACGCTTTTTTTACGCTTTATTTACGCTTTATTCCGCTTTTTTACGCTTTTTTACACTTTTTTTACGCTTTTTTAAGCTTTTTTTACGCTTTTTTACGCTTTTTTAAGCTTTTTTACGCTTTTTTCCGCTTTTTTACGCTTTTTTAAGCTTTATTACGCTTTTTTTACGCTTTTTACGCTTTTTTACGCTGTTTTTACGCTTTTTTACGCTTTTTTTACGCTTTTTTTACGCTTTTTTTACGCTTTTTTAAACGTTTATACGCTTTATTTACGCTTTTTTTCCGCTTTTTTACGCGTTTTACGCTTTTTTACGCTTTTTTAAAAGTTTATACGCTTTATTTATGCTGTTATTACGATTTTTTATGCTTTTTTACGCTTTTTACGCTGTTTTACGCTTTTTACGCTTTTTTACGATTTTTTACGCTTTTTTACGCTTTTTTATGCTTTTTTACGCTTTTTTACGCTTTTTTTTAACGCTTTTTTTAACGCTTTTTTACGCTTTTTTTACGCTTTTTTACGCTTTTTTACGCTTGTTTACGCTTTTTTACGCTTTTTTACGCTTTTTTAAACGTTTATACGCTTTATTTACGCTTTTTTTACGCTTTTATACGCTTTTTTTACGCTTTTTTACGCTTTTTTACCCTTTTTTACGCTTTTTTTAAGCTTTTTTACGCTTTTTTTACGCTTTTTTTACGCTTTTTATGCTTTTTTTAAGCTTTTTTAAGCTTTTTTTACGCTTTTTTACGCTTTTTTACGCTTTTTACGCTTTTTTACGCTGTTTTTACGCTTTTTTTCCGCTTTTTTACGATTTTTTAAGCTTTTTTAAGCTCGTTTACACTTTTTTTACGCTTTTTTACGCTTTTTTTTACGGTTTTTTACGCTTTTTTTACGCTTTTTTACGATTTTTTTACGCTTTTTTACGCTTTTTTTACGCTTTTTTACGCTTTTTTACGCTTTTTTTACGCTTTTTTTACGCTTTTTTTACGCTTTTTACGCTTTTTTACGCTTTTTTTTACGCTTTTTTACGCTTTTTACGCTTTTTTACGCTGTTTTTACGTTTTTTTACGATATTTTACGCTTTTTAACGCTTTTTTAAGCTTTTTTACGCTTCTTTTACGCTTTTTTTACGCTTTTTTACACTTTTTATGCTTTTTTAAGCTTTTTTACGCTTTTTTTACGCTTTTTTTACGCTGTTTTTACGCTTTTTTACGCTTTTTTACGATTTTTTACGCTTTTTTAAGCTTTTTTAAGCTCGTTTACGCTTTTTTACGCTTTTTTTACGCTTTTTTTACGCTTTTTTACGCTTTTTTACGCTTTTTAAGCTTTTTTAAAGCTTTTTTTACGCTTTTTTAAGCTTTTTTACGCTTTCTTACGCTTTTTTTACGCTTTATTTACGCTTTTTTACGCTTTTTACGCATTTTTACGCTTTTTTACGCTTTTTTTACGCTTTTTTACGCTTTTTTACGCTTTTTTACGCTTTTTTTAAGCTTTTTTTAAGCTTTTTTACGCTTTTTTACGCTTTTTTTACGCTTTTTTACGCTTTTTTTACGCTTTTTTACGCTTTTTTTACGCTTTTTACACTTTTTCCGCTTTTTTTACGCTTTTTTACGCTTTTTACGCTTTTTTACGCTTTTTTTACGCTTTTTTACGCTTTTTTTAAGCTTTTTTTACGCTTTTTTTACGCTTTATTTACGCTTTATTCCGCTTTTTTACGCTTTTTTTACGCTTTTTTACGCTTTTTTACGCTTTTTTTACGTTTTTTTACGCTTTTTTTACGCTTTTTTACGCTTTTTACACTTTTTTACGCTTTTTTACGCTTTATTTACGCTTTTTTCCGCTTTTTTACGCTTTTTACGCTTTTTTACGCTTTTTTACGCTTTTTTACGCTTTTTTTACGCTTTTTTACGCTTTTTTTACGCTTTATTTACGCTTTTTTCCGCTTTTTTCCGCTTTTTTTCCGCTTTTTTACGCTTTTTTTACGCTTTTTTACGCTTTTTTTAAGCTTTTTTATGCTTTTTTTAAGCTTTTTTACGCTTTTTTACGCTTTTTTACGCTTTTTTACGCTTTTTTTACGCTTTTTTTACGCTTTTTTTTTTTCCGCTTTTTTACGCTTTTTTACGATTTTTTACGCTTTTTTACGCTTTTTTTTACGCTTTTTTTACGCTTTTTTTTTCGCTTTTTACGCTTTTTTACGCTTTTTTACGCTTTTTTTTGTTTACAACACTAATAAAAAACCATAAATTCAAAAAAGTAAAAATTGTCAAAAAATGAAAATATTCCAAGACCTCATGAATATTTTCAAAAAATGGCAAAAAATGAAAGTCTTCTAGATGCCCTGAAAAGCACTGAAATGAACTCAGGAGGGCCCAACAGACTTCTGAGGACACTAAACCGCAAGAAAAAATGAAAAAGTGGTTTTACGGCAAATGGTTTTAGGGTAAACGTCCTTTTAGGGCAATCATCCCTTTAGTTCCAATGGCTTTAGGATAAGTGTCTATAGAGCTAATTTCTATATCCCCAAAAAATTCGAAAAATTATGTATACACTGTTTATTTTCATGAGAAAGGAATGACATTTTTATAGGAATATCTCGATTCAAGTAAAAAAAAGTTTTGTACAAAAAACGTCATCAAAAACGGGTTAACCTAATTGGAAAATTCTCGTTGATCAGATGATCATCATCGAAGATGATGACTACGTTAACTTCAAACTCTGAAAGACAAATTTATTATTTAAAAAAGACGAATGAAACACTTGTACAGGTGAGACACGACATATTTCTTACCAACTTTGAAATTGCTCGTGACCAGTGTGGGACAAGTGAAAAGACGTGGAAATACCATATAAATCGGAATCGGAATCTCATGGACCACATCACCTTCTCCGATCTGAATGTTTTGTATTTCGGTAGCTGAACCAAACGTACGTACGTTTATATAAAACACATAGAAAATTTATTGGACACCGCGGTTTTTGGATCGTTACCGTCTCTGGCGTAACCTTCTGCACAACCACAGGTTTCGACCCGAACGAGCTGCAACTCTATCGATTTGATTGGAGCTTCACAACGCTCGACGACAATCTTAAAAACAGAAAATCATTGCAGGCCTTGAGATGCCTTTAAAGTGTAATTTTATGAAAACTTATTTTCTCCTTTTTCAAAACTACCAAAGGTTTATTTTTAAAGAGATATCAACATGAAAATACACTAGTGATTGGGCTACTCTTGATTGACCCTACCCTGACTTAACTCCTAAAATACTTTCAATATTCTCTTAATTTTGCACCTAAAAGCCAGAATAACCAGAGTTCGAAAGGCGTTTACACTTTAAAACCACCAAAAGTTGAAACTAACTTACCTGCCTTAACTTAACCTTAACTTAACTGCCTTATTTAAAAAAATGTTGTGTGATTTTGAATCAAATGAGTTAAAATATGATACTTACCTCCCCAGTAAACGGACTTGAAATGTTACAAATGGTTGAATCGAGTTTCCCATAAACAGCAAAACGAGGAATCTTTGATTTCTATAGAAATTAAAGTTTTAAAAAAATGATAAAAGAAAACACCTTTTTTTTATTAAAAAAAATCTACCAAGTTCGTTACCTCTTTGACGTTTTGCAGCGATTCTGGAGTGATTCGGAAATCAACCGTCTTCGTGACCGCCTTTTCTCCGTCCTAATCGATCAACAAAACAGAAAATTAGACCACGAAAAATCTAAAATCTATTAAGATAACATTACCGCGTATTCCACGATGAATTCTGACACCTTCTGTAGATCTTTGTTTAGAATTGGTCGTTTGACGTCACACTTGAGAAGATACTAAACGTAAAACAAATAAATTTTGAATTGCTTTAAAATCCTTCCATTGAAATTTGGTCAGAACACTGAGATTCGGTGACTGAGTAAAAGAAAGACAACCTGAACGTTGACGAAGACGCCGTGATATGTTTCGTAAAGAATTTTGCTTCCTTTCGCTCTGAGTGGAAACTCGAATGGGATCTCAGTTTTACCAGGAGGAAGTTTTCCGGCCTTACAAACGTCCAGAGTATAATTCAGCAACTGAATCGGCTGCAAAAGTAATAAAAATGAAAATTCTATCTGTACTAAAATGTTTTATGAACAGAGCTGATTTTCAAACTCTTAATTATAATTATTCTACAGTTTCAGAAAAGAAAATTGAAACTGTTATAAACTAGAACAGATGACTTGAATAACATTAAATTGAATTACATTTTCATGTTTCATCTTTCAAAATAAACTTTTTATGGATATAAATTATAAAAATCATAAAAAATGTCTTTTGAAAATGACAGTTTAGCTTATTTTAAAAGATATTAAAGCACAAAATTAACTTATTTAAGAGAAACTTACAAAATTTTTAAGAATATTGTCATGTTGATATCTTTTAAAATAAGCTTTTTATGTCAGTTTTAAAATGACCCCAACAATACTGTTTAATTTCTGTCTATAAAAAGTTTTTTTTTAAATATATATATATATATATATATATATATATATATATATATATATATATATATATATAAATATATATATATATATATATATATATATATATATATATATATATATATATATATATATATATTATTAATATAATATTAAGCCAGGTCTGTGTACGTGGGGGGGGGGGGTGTAACATCGGAATTTATATAAATTTGAATAAATGAACCGCTTTTTTTCTCAAGGTCAACTATATGTTGCACACTCCCCATCCAAGAACCCCATTGATATTAAATTGGAGAGGGGAAAAGGTTGGAAAGTGTAGAAGGGGAGAGAGAAAAAGTGGGAGGGGGTGACTGAAACTGAAATGAAAGGAGTAAAAAAAGGAACAAACGACGCGCATGCGCACACCAGAGAAAATGAAAAACTCATTTTCTCTTTCAAATATAAAAAGGGGAGGGGATAATAGTAGCAAAATTAAACTACAGTTTATCACAGGCAATTGTGCCCAGCATTAGAATTTCTTTTGCTCCGCCCTTTTATGAACGTCATCAATTTCTAATTGGTTTGTTACTTGGTCTGACGTCATAAAAGGGCGGAGGAAAAGAAATTCTAATGCAGGGCACAATTGTCTGTGAATTTTGCTCCCATCATTTATGACGGGTTACCCCACTAGTATTTAATATTCTTCTTCTAGTTTCTAAAACACTTTCTAGTCTCTCTCAATTTTGCTCCTGAAAAAACAAAATTACCAGAGTTCAAAAGGTGTTTTACACTTTAAAACTACGTTAATTACGATTTGAGCCACCAAAGAAAGAGCGACAAACTTTGACTGAATTGTAGAAAGCTTCGAAGACTCCGGTGCTCTTAGTACTCAATTGGAGCGAAACGGATCCGTCCATCGATAAACTGATTCCGTCGTGCTTCATTTCGTTCTTACTGTGAATCACAACGACTCCACTCACATTCTCCTACGTAATAAACAACAACACACAATCCAAAAATTTTATTATTATCTGGAAGAATGTTTCAATATATTAGACACGAAGGCCATTGGCACACAGGCGATTTTGTAGAGACTTTTTGGCGACAGAAATAAGTCAAATGTCGCTGGGTTGTCGTCGCAATGTATTTTCTATGGAAAGACACCAACCATGGCAAACAGTTAAAAGTTGCCTGTGTGCCAAGGTTGGCGTCTTTTCATATAAAATAAATTACAACGATAGTTCAGCGACCTTAGACCCCCCAACCCTTAGATGTGCAAAGTGAACAGTATAACGTTTAAGTACATATTTAACAACATTATCATTAAACGGCCAAAACTTTTCTACAAATAAAAATTCAGAAAAGTAGAAATTGTTTTTAGAAATAATTATGTATTTTATGCAAATAGAAATTAAACTCCAAAAATAAAAAATACACTAAAAATTATTCGTTTTATGCGATTTACATAATAACAAAACTAATTAAGCATCTGAAGCAATTAGTGAAAACGCAAAATAAAAACCCCAACTGAAAGAGCAAGTCGTTTTGTGGACTTAAAGCAACTGTGCCCTAGTGTCGAACTGCAGGATTGGTGTGAGTGAACCGAACTTTCGGGATGTCGTGAGCAACACCAGCAGGCAAGGTTGGCAAAGACCCAGCCTCATCACGAAGTGGAAATGGTGCTGGGTCTGTGCAAGCACTAGATCCATGTCACAGTATTTTGGTGGGCATGGCAATGATGCTGGTAAAGAGCCAGCGTCATCACACAAACGTTTGGCCTTAATTATCTAGAAAATTGTTAACGCACTTTTGTTTTCTCTTCTAATTTCAATTAAATCTTAAAACTGTGTTAATAAATTGTTTCTTTAACGCGCGATAGACGTCTTTTCAGTACCATTCACGGTGAACTTTAAGGTGAGTAAACACGCTTTTTGAACTCGTGATTATTTATCTTTAACAAACAAAATGAAGAGAAACTTGAATGTGTTTTTTTAGAAACTAGAACGGTACCTCAATGAATTACGGAGATTTTCATGTTGTTATCTTTCATAATAACCTTTTTTATGTGAGTTTAAAAATGACTTAGCTTTAAGCAGCCGATATTTTTTGTCAATTTTGGTCTATAAAAAGTTTAATTTGAAAGATATCAACATGAAAGTACCTTTATGTGATTGAGCTGCTCTTTTAAAACACTTCCTAATTTCTCTTAGTTTCTGCAACTGAAAGACAGAATAATCACAGTTACAAAATCATCTTAAAGGAGGAGGAGGCTTAATTTACTTCCTTTCGTCTGTTTTGCTCTAAAACGATGAACTTACGCCTTCATGGTAGATTTTGCTCACTTTCTTCAGTCTTATATCGACACTTACACTCGGTGTTCCCATTGTTTTATTGTAAACTTATTTAACTTGCAAAAAACAAAACAAACTACTAAAAAAAAACCACGAAAAGAAATTACTGTTGAATTTTTACCAGAACAGCTGTTTACAGTACTAGCGCCCTCTATCACATTGCACAAATGCTGTTTCATTTTCTTTTTTACTAATCTCATCCGCCATTTTGGGTCCTATTTTACCCCTGTCATTTTAAAAATAATAAAACAAATCACACGTATTAACAGAAGTCGTAAGCGACATATATGAGAGTTTGTCCGTTTTTCGTTTCTTTTAGTTGAATAATTTTCTCAGCAAAGATGGCTGCGTCCATGTGTAATTTTCGTTTCGTTAAACATTTTCCGTTTTCTGCAATTGTACGCACATTTAGTACGAGCGAATTACTTTTAGGCAAAAGGAACTTTAGAAAATTTCAGGCGTTTAATAAAAGAGGGAGTTACAAGTTCAGACAAGAGCGTAGAAATGATCCTCTATATGGTTTGTAATTTATGATGGTGTACATTATTCTGTTTCACTTTGTACACAATTGCATTGTGTTTTGACATCGTCTATAATTTTGTTTAATTAGAGGCTGAATTAAAGCGTTTTCTCCGCACTGTCCTCCTATGAGGCTGTGACATCATAAAGTATAGTTGCCTCAGCAAAAGAGTAAGCTTGTGACGTCAGAGGGGTTGATGAAAAATTTATGATTGTAGGCCTACCCGTTTGTCTAACAATCTGGGTCTTTTTCAAACTGTCACAAAAAGCTTATTTAAACAAAATATGAACATAAAAATTCCCCTTAAAGTGAGCGAGCTATCTTTCTATAGTTTCTATAAAAAAAAAAGCAATTCTCTCTTCATTTTGCTCTCCTGAAAGACAGAAAAATCAGAATTTCATGGCAAAACGCTCAAAAATCTGCCTTGCATTGTGAATCGAAATTAAAGCCTAATGTACTTCTTTGATTGTCTTAATTTCGTAGATCTTGGAGTAAGAAGGACTGGTGTTGTTGAAGATAATTCATTCCGTATGATACCGGAAATGATTCCTGAATTAATTGTTCCTGATTTAACTGGATTTCAGGTTCATAAATTTCATTTTGTACTGTGCCCAATTCACTCAGGTACTCTGTTGATAAAAGCAGAGAAAACGCGTCAGTTTGGATGAGAGCAGCTCTTGTATCTGTGTTCAATGTTCATGTGTTACAGAGCAGATTAATTGCTTTAAGAGATGGTCTTGAATCGTTTCAAAAATTGAAACAACTTTCACAACCTGTTTTATTTAATAAATTATACTAGGCTCTCAACACGACGTGCTCTCTATGGAACAAGAGCTGCTACAGAGGAACCCCAACATAAGCGAATCGGCCACACGAATATTATTAAATACAAACGAACGTTGTGCAGAAAAAAAACGACTCTTGTAAAAAAAAGTTACAAAAGATTTTCAATTTTAACATCGACTAAGAAAATTAACAAGCTTCAAATTTTTAAATAAATCTTGAAATTTTTTTTAAAAAAACTTTTATTATTGTTTTTTATTTGTGTACCATGTCCGTAGATGAAGTGATTCTCATCTTAGACCCACATTTCATAAGGAAACTTGACAATTCAACTTCAACTTGAAACTCCCTGTGCAAGACTATTACATAAGATAAACTCTGTTCAAGCTTATATTGGAATCCTGTTTAGAGAGTTTAAAGTTTAAAGTTGAAATACTAAGTTTTCTTTTTTTTATGTTGGCCCTGAATCATTTGAATGGAACAAAACTAAACTCTCCTTTCGTTTCTCGATTAATATAGTTAAAACCATACGTTTCGTATCGTGTTCCTGACGTGGTTCAGTCGGAATTTACGGCGAAAGATCTTTTCGACGCTTGTTACGCTGACAAAGTTATGGCAGACTTCAAGACGAACAAGTTAGACAAAGATGGAAAACCTTTAGAACCTTCGGAAGCTGAAAACGCGACAGGAGACGAAGCGAAACTCAAAGTTCGTCAAACTGGAAGCGACTTGTTTTAATATTTTATATCTGAAATTGTAATAATAAAAACACTGTTGTGAAAAAATAAATAAATAAATAAATTCACTATAATTTCGTTTGGGTTGTACTTTATTTATTGTCTTACCTAAGGGTAGGGATTTGACTAAAAAGAGACAACTGACAAGCCAAAATTGAACAGGGTCACATTTGGATTTCTATTAATATAAGTACATTATCAATATATGGCACAGATTAAACATTTATTTTATATAAACTGAAATTATTCTCACTAGACCACAGTTGCGTTTACGTACAGATTTTGGTTTGGAAAAAAAATGGCTTATCTCACACCTTTCACAATTCGTAGCATTGAGCAATATCATATGCGGTTGCTGTAATTGTTTATTTAGCAGTAGCTACTATAATAAACACTTTGTTTAGCTGTTTTACGAATAATATCAACAGCAAAACAGTCCCACTGTTATTTCACAATTTAGAGTACAACGGTTCCCACTGTATATGGAATTACCATACAAGCTAGCTCATATTATCAGCCAGTTACCATAAAAAATTCAAATTACACACAAGTACATGTACTTGTTTGTGAAATTTATAAATATTAGTCCTGATGTTGCTATTGTTTGCTAGTCTTTAGAAAAGCTTATATGGTAAAGTATTTACCATCATAGCTACTGAAAAACACAAAAAAAAACAGCATCAACACACATATTTAAATTGACAAAAAAAATCTGTTATACATAATACATAGTTGAAAACCAAAAGTCAGTCATTGTAATATCCTTAATAATAAGGGCTCAAATTTGTATGCAATTATCAAGCAAATGTTTCTCAATCTGTGGCCCAAGGGTCAATACTATTGTGAAGTAACAATCCCGTTTAGATAAACCAACAATTACGGTTCGTTGAATCAAAAACACTGGTTACTCTAGTTGACAACTGATAGCAAACAGACACCTAGCCTCTAATCAGCCTTTTTGATTAGAAAAAGCATAATTGCAGTGGTTCTAATGATAATGATTACTTCGCGAATTGAGAAACATTTTTTAGATATTACATAAAAATCCGAGCCCTATTAATAAATAAACACAATGTCTCACAAGTCAGAAAACATTTGTATGTAACTTAAAACAGTTTATATTCTTAAAAAATTGAACTAAAATTGTCTTGAGAACACCTCCAAAATCAAGCTTTTACACAAATACACATGAAACACGCCCTTATGACTTGTTTCATGTTAAAAACTTAAATGTTTCCATCATTAAACAATTTTTAAATGAACCAAATTCACATAAAAAACAATATTTTGGCTTATGAGACAACGTGTGTATGTTTTTCTCACAAAAGAAACTTTTGAAAATTCAAGAGTATGTAAAGATTAAAGTGAAACTCAATTTAGAAAGGTTCTAATGTGAAAAAATCTTTTAATCACATAGAAATAATATTATTTCAAACTTGTGGTTAAAAGATTTTCTTATTACTGCAATTACATTAATTCATGATATCAATTGTTGTTTTTTTTACACAATGTTAACGCATAAATATAACACAACGTTTTTTTTACAGTATTGTAAAAATTCAAAATCAATTAAAATAGGATCACTTGTTCTACGTTATCTGCCGATAATATCGAAAACACTAAAGCAGAATTGCATTTACTGTAAGTGTTGTAATCATAACAATTGAACATTTTTTTGTTTGTTTTGTTTTTTCGTGTTGATTTGTGTATGGTTGTGGTGGTAGTGGTGAGGAATATTTGTTTTGCATAGCCGGATACATGTGAAATCCACAACTACAATAATTAATAATCATAATACACACTTTAAAACAATCATTTAACAATGCAAACATAAAAATCATAAATTAGCTGCATAAAGGTATAACAACTTATTTGATCTAAGACACAGTATAATTGCAAAGTGTTTTTTAAGTTTTGCATTATCTACAATTATTAAAGACTTTGTTTCACATTTTATACTTCTGAGAATAATTACAACAAACACAAAAACGTAACTGTGCCAAATTATACTTCAACTTATAACTAAGATAGTTATAAACTTTTAAACAGTTGAGACTAATAACTTTCACCAATTTCAATTTGTTTTTGTTTTTTTTTGGATTAACTGTAGCTTTTTTTTTCTTCATACACACTTTTGCAACATATAGTAATAACATTAACAACAAGGAATTATTGCTGGTCGGTTTTTTTCTTCTTTTTACGGCAAAGGGAAAATTAATTCACACCTTCTACCAATTGAGTATAGAATCAAATTAACAAACTTAATGGATGTTACTCATGGATATAAACGGTATATTTTCTTAATTGACTAGAAACTGTATTTATATGCACATCAAGTCAGAATGAAAAATAAAACAACACAAAAACAAAACAGTCGCCAAAAAATGAAACACTGAACCGTGAATTCTGTAAAGTTCACAAACCTAAAAAATGTACTGTGATTTTCATTTAACAAACTGCATTTACGCTCGTAATTAAACATCTTCCTTCAGTCAGAAAACTAACTGGTGACATTCTAAAATGTTGCCTAACATAAAGCTGAGCTTAAAACATAACTCAAGACAGAATCTTCTATATTACGTATGTCTACGAAAAAGGTTGTAAGTTTCATTTTGTTTATTTTAGCTGTGACTTAAGCAACATTTTTTTAAAAAGCCATAAAATTTAATGAAATGTTATCTGGATTATGAAAACTGAATTGTAAACTAATATTTTCTTCTGAAGTTCTGAGCTGTATAAAGCATAACCACCAATGCTTTTCATTGCAAAGTTAACAATAATAATAATAATTTAATAAATGTTGCCCTAATACAGACAGGTACCTTAGTTGCTAAAGATATAAAGCCTAGTGCACAACTTGAAGTAATGCAGCAGCAGCAATGCAAGGTTGCTTTCTACTGAGCTTAAGTTTTGGTAAAATCCGCCAACTAAAGTAGATAATACTTCAATAACTACATTTTCCACGTGTACAATAAAGCGCGGCCTTGCATTGCTGTCGCATTACTTTATTATGTGTACCAGACCTAAGACTCCCACCTTTCATAATTTTTTAACTACTTTGTAGTTAAAACAAGATATAAAAATCTGCTGACTGTTCGTTCATTCATTCTCTTGAAAATCAAGCAAAAAAAAAGTTTTTTCTTTACGAAATAAGGAAGAAATGTCATAAATAATAATAATATTGCATAATTATGTTTCTTTCAATGAAAAACATCTCCAGAAACCGAGAAAAATCAACAACTGAACCACATAATTAAGAAGATACAAAATAATCTTCTTAACACAAATGGTTCGGATATAAAACATATCAAATAAATGAAATAAAAAGAAAGGCCACCAAATATAAAAAAAAATTCATGGTTCTGAATACAATTGTTTGCATGACGTTCACACATTTAAACTAATCAAGTTAGTTGCTAAGGTGTGTTTCACTAAATTGCAGACAGTTTCATTCTTGGTACACACTGCTTGCTAGCAATGGCAAGAAATCTTGAAGGAAACTTAGCAATTAAACTTGAAAACTTTTAAAAAGGATTCCAATATGGAAAAACATTGCCTTATTGAATATTCTCGAAAAGGTTTTTTTCTAGATTGAAATCCTGTTCAGATGGTTTAAAAGAAAGTGCCAAATTTTGCTTCTAGAATTTGGGCCTAAAAACCTTAAAAGAATTGCTTTCACTCATTCGGCCATAATTATTAAACAAATTTTGAAGCAACATTAAAAAATTCAAGATATATCGGAATCTAAAAAAAGCAAATAAAAAATGTATAAGATAATTTTTATGCTTTAGCTTTTAAAATGAAATTTTTATAGCAGCTTATGAAATTTTTAAAGCAGCTTACAAAATTTGACATTTCATCAATACATGTATTTATTTTTAAATTGAAAGAAAATATACCGATTATTGTGTTTCTGTAAATTTTAAATTACTTCTCTCTATGCAATTATTAAGTATAATTGAAAATCTGTTTATTTCGTGATATTAATTTTTTATATAAATTTCTATGATAAATATTTTTTTAATTATGGTAAGACTAGTGCTAGCTTCAAACTAAACTTGAAATTCTTGATGTGCTGCAATGTGTAACAAAAATGACCAAATGAAACGATTACAGCCTTCAATTTCTTAAGCTGTACCAGAGTTAACAAAAATTATACAATGTTAGGACAAAAACAACAAAAATTCATAAAATGAAAACAAAAACAAAAAATAACAATGCATTGCGATGTTTGTTTTTTTCAATTTCTCGTGCAATGTTTTTTTTCCACACAAATTAACGATAGCTATGTACATTAGTTACAAATTTGTCTCAAGTTTTTGTCTCCATAAAAGTCCAAATTGTTGAACTTATTATGCAAAACAAAAAACCGCACAAGACATACATGTACATAATAAACGCATAACACAAAAAGCTTTGAAACTCACTGTAAAGGAAGTGGGGAATTAATTCTCCGTTATAATCCTTGAGAATTAATTGAGTTAACACTAGAAATGCAACAAGAGCTTATTCATTACATAAAAGATGTTCGACAATATACTAAAATTAATTAATTACGACTAGAATTCCACTAAAGTGTACATATATATTTATATTGTCGTTTTAAAACACTTATGTATGTTTTTTTGTTGGATGTGTTTATAATTTGTTAAAATGTTTTATCTGTCTAGAGATAAAATTCATATTTATATACCTTATTATTATATTCATTGTTCAATAAAAAGAAAATAATTTCACAAATTTTTTTTATGTTACAACCAAAAAAAAGGTATAATTAAGTAGTTTGTAAAATAAATAAGTTTGTTGAATGAGATTCCTATTTTTTTTTAAAATGTAAATCGGTTCCTTAAAATTGACTCTTCCTTTAAATAAATGTAAAATTAATTTCGTTTTATGTATTTCATTTAGACATTGGGGACTTAGCGAAATTTCGTACGAAATAAATTTATTTACGAAATCCATTATTTTGACGTCATTTCCGGCTGATTTCGTTATATTTAACGAGATTAATTGGTGAAATTTTATTTATGACGTCAAAATAATGGATTTCGTAAATAAATTTATTTCGTTCGAAATTTCGAATATTTATCAAAATATCTAGAAAATGAAAAAACAAACCGAAAAATTGTTAAATCTATACTTTAGTCATTACGAATTTTAATTAAAAAATAATAAATAAATTAAAATAACTACGAATTTTAAAATCGTATATTATAAATGTTAAATTCTGCATCAAAAAATGTTAGCCGAAATATATTTGTGATGATAAAAATCCTACAAATATGTGATATGAGTCTGTAATATGATTGCCGTTGTGACAGGAAAAAAGAGGGGCTTCATTGTTTTTCTGATGTAAATGTCAATCGATGTTAAGATGAAAAGATGGTAATTTCTTTTAACATTTTGCAGCTTTTTAAAAAGCTGGAAAACATAACTTCTTCAAACGATCGAATGAGAAAATTCTCTTCTCAAAACAAGTCTGAAGGAATTTACCTAAAACCAACAAGTGACCAACAACAACACGCACTTGGAGTGACAGCAATAAATAAAAGCAAGCCAAAGTCAACGATTATCGACCCGATGATCGTGACCAAAACCCATTCATTTTAACACTGTTGACTAATGGGAAACAGGATTCACAACACATTTAACAATCAATCTCCTATTTATCAATAAACTGCTAAACAGGATTGGAAGAAAAAAATCACAATTTAAATAAAAAGATAATTCATTTTATTTAAAAATTTGTAACTTTTTAAAAAGTTACAAAGTTAAAAACAGTAATTAACAACTTGCATAGACGCGTTACATTTTTTTCTCGCTTTACATTATAAGTTTACCTTTAATTGTAAACATTTATAATGTTGTTTAAAATTAAAGCTAAGTTGAAAATAAAAAGCAAGAAAAAACTAATGTGTCTGTTTAAGTTTAGTTTTGCCTTAAAGAAACGTTTTAGAATATGGCCAAATGATATTGATGAAAGTTAAAATAAGCAAAGTGAAATATTTATTTAATAATAAAATTCGTTATTTTTTTTAAACAAATCCTGCTGCAGTTATAACGATCAAATTTGAGAAATCAACAAAAAACATTTTGAATGCCTACTCAAACTCGCATGGTCACATTGTTTCCATTTGTTCTGCCAATTCCAAAACGGGACTTTCACAAACTGGTTGCATCGGATTAGCCGGAACACTCAGACCAAGAGGTGGCCACGAGTAGTTTTCAGCAGATCCAATCGGTTGTTCTTCATTGGCATGTGGCTGCATTAGAGGCAATTCGTGCGGTGTTGACGGGCGACTGTTGAGAGCCATTGCATCAAAGAGAAGGTGCGGAGAAGTGAACGACGACGGGATTTTTACAGGACTTCCGTGATTTTGGCATTGCTGCTGCTGCTGTTGTTGTTGTTGTAAGAGACCATTCGATTCACCTATGTGACATGCTTCCATTGTATTTGACAACTGAGAGCAATTTTGATCGCCCAAAAGACGTTGAAGCTGTTGCTGCTGCGCTTGTTGCCAATTGGTTGAAGTCATTGAAGAAGCAGGAGAGAGGTGATCCCCACTGTTGCCGCCTCCTCCTCCGCCGTTTCCCAATAACAAGTGCCATGGAGTGCTGGGTCTGCTACTCGATGGAGTTGACCCAGCAGATCCATGTTGCTGTAGAGGAAGTGGCTGCAAATGTTGTGGTTGACTAAAAAGTGGTGGAATTGAAAGGTCACCTAAAGGGCTTATGACTGGCAACGGAGGCAAAACAGTCTGCTGCTGAGCCAGTTTGTAAGACGCTTGTCTAACCATCTGTTGCCGTTGGAGTGCAGACTGCTTTTGCAAAATTTGCCGTTTCTGTTGAAGCCTGTGCTGAAGAAGTTGTTGCTGTAACGGTTTGCCTTGAGAAGCATCGTCACATCCAGTTGAAGTGGCCGTGGCCAGAGTTGAAGACTGCGATGCTGAAGACGAAGTAAAAGCAGACGAAGTAAAAGCAGTAGACGACGAAGCACTGACTTTGCCGTTCAACAACATCTTCTGAAAGGGAGCTCCAATAGATTCGGGAAGGCTAACACGTTTGGCGAGAGGACTATGGGTAACATCATCCCCCCGTTTGCCACGCTTGCAATGTGAATAGTATTGAGTGTGTTGCAGTTGCCATTGAGCCAATTCCTCCTGAGTGACATGCGAGCGATACAAAGCTTGCAAGTGATGATGTTCTTGTTTGACTACGTTCAGCTCCATCAGGCCACCGACTTTGTCTGCATCGCAAAGCCTCTGACGAAATGCGATTACGCCTTGCGCAACGAGACCGTCCGAAGCGCGACGACCCTCTCGAAAATTGACGGGAGAGCGAGTCGTATTGCGTTCGGGTTCGATTGGATTGTGACGATGAACGGCACGGCTTACGGTGTTGCTTCTTGGAGGCAGACCCGTAGTCCACATGCCATCAGCGTCACAGTGACAACCATCAAGAATGCCAACTTTTGCTCTATCGCTCTTGTCGTAAATTTCTAGACAATTCTTTTCCTCTTTTTCCGTATTTCCACAACCACCACCAGAACCACCCGTTCGTCCAATTACAACCTGAGCACACGACGGCAAACTCAACCCTAAATCAGAGTCAATATGAGACTCAAAACTTTGAAACGTTGACCCCGTACTACTGGTAATACTCCCCAGAGGCGAACCACCAGAGATACGCGAATTCTGCGTGACTTCATGCCAAGAACTGTTACCAAGTCCCCCGCCATTGCTCTGATGTCCAACATCTGTCCGTTCAGTGTACAAAGACACAGTACTCGGATGCAGTGTTCCACCACGCGTTGAAGAAGCTAAGCTTGTTACACTGTCACACATGTCCGCTTCCACACCCTCATCGATAGAGGTCGTCGGTGCTCGACCCACTCTACCTCCGTTTGCACCCTCCAACCCTAGAGCATCGGCCTCCAACAAACTCTGTACACAATAGTTGCCGCCCTTTGGTTGAGGAAGTGGAAGCCGCGAACTCTGGCCCAGAGATGCATGCCGACTAGCTATCGGCGGATTGTGGCCTCCATTGCCAATCGTAACACCAACGGCAAATGCAGAGGGTCCGACCGCTACACTGGGTCCCGCCATCTTCCTCATCGCTTGCTCCGCTATGGTGCTCGGCCTTCGCTTGGTGCCGATAGGATTCTTCTCTTGAGCAACAGAATTGTTACGATGCTGCCTAACTTTGTCTAATAGTAGGTAATAAATGGCTGCGTGATGATCATAATTATCATTTTTGACAGCCTGAAAATAAAATATTTTTTATAAGATTTTTAAAATAATTTAAGAAGGGTTGTAAAATATATAAATATCAGTTTTTTATGTGAATCATTGGGTATATTTAATTTTGAAAGCTATTAACTGTATTTACATACAGTGAAAGCCGACTAACACGAGTACGAAATATATTTTTGGCCCGGTCCCTTAGGATAGGTTTTTCTAATTATTTGAATTCGCTTAAAAAACTGTAGAGGCTTTAGATGCAATGTTAAGTGAAACTTGACGTTGCAAAAAACACATGGTCTCCATTTCTAACCCAACGTTTTCTCTCTTAAAATTCAGTTTCTAACAATAATTTAATTTGCAATCGCTTCTTGAATGTTGTGGCCAGGATTTAAGGGCTTTTGGTTGCAATATTCAAAAGGCTTTTTAATTTACACACCTTTTGAATTATGTGAATTATCTTGTCTCACGTTACTTTTAACAAATCAAAATGTTTGCAATTTAAGTGTATTGTATTTTTAAAAAATTCCCTTTAACACGAGATTCAATCAATATGAAAAACATCCTGTCCCCCCCCCCCAGTTCATGTTAAACAGTTTAAACTGTATTGAAATTAAATGGGAATGAAGTCAAATTCTAGCAATACATTCCAATTTAGTGAATCGACTTCCAGGCTCTTAACCTTCAGTTAAAATTATTTCACAAAAATGTGTTTTTGAATTTTTTTTCGGATAATGTGATTTAAATGAAACAACTCTTGAATTCAAGTGCACCTATCGTTCTCGTACCTCTCTCGTTCGATCGGCATCTATCCCTAAACTCTGCATCACCCTGAGAATTTGTTCATTCGGTTCTCCTTTACAAGATGTGACCCTGTCGAGTGGATCTATGCTTCGAAGTGATTTTGGAAATCCATCCATTAACATCCAACTGTGGCGCCGAATCTGATCCATTGAGTAACGTTTGGCGGGATCCAGAATAAGCATTTTACGAATGAGATGTTCGCATTCTAATAAAACGAAATTTAATATGTTTAAAAATAATACAGAGATATTCAGAAGATAAAATATGGCTTTAATCTAATAAATCTTTTTCTAGTTTTATTTTAATAAATATTAATTTGTGTTTAGAGAAAGTTGTACAAGGTGGACACAATGCGTTGTTACCCCTAGTAGTTAGCCCACTTAGCTGGTGATACTGACGGCTACTGCAAATTATTTCATATAAAATTGCAGCAATCGTTTGCATTATTACAGAGTTTACAATTTAAACTTTACAACATATGGGATCGGAAGGTGGGCAAAGTAGAGGTAGTGTTAAGGGTGCAGATACGGACTAAGTGAAAACTAATACAATATAAATTATTTCGCGGGACCCACGAAATCTATAAATGCCCAGAACCTCCCTCCCACCTCACTCCATTAAATGCGAGCTAAGCGATTTTTTTTAAAAGTTAAAAGTAGCCATTTTTAATCTTGTAATATTGCAATCTTGTTTGTGGTGAATGGCGTCGACTTTTTTACTTTACGTAACTTCCATCTAATGTAACGAGCAAAACAATTTTTAAATCTTCTTGTTTTTAGATTTTTCAGGATCCAATTTTTGCCAACCGAAAAGTTATTTTACTTGCTATTCTCTACTGTAAGCATATTTATTTTTATTTACGTTTTCTGCGAATTCTCTGATTAGAAATTTTTTTTTTTTTAAATTTGGTGACGATTCTATGCCGTAAACTCCCACACACCTCTCAAAACACTACTGTGCACCACCTTAAAACTGTCATGTTAAGTGGTGTTTTAACCCATTTTATAGATTTTTTTTTCTAATATCATTGATTCATCAGCTACTTGTAAAGAGTTTATGAAAACAAAACTTGAAAATAAAAACTACGAAAGCAGATGTTGCATACAAATTTGTAATCTGACATAATGATAATAAGACATTGGTTCCACCCTGTACAAAAAAGTTATTATATATACAGTATATGTATATATTTCTTTTAGAAAATGTTTCATTTTAAATAAGTTTCTTTCCCTATTTTTTATTATTCCGTGTTTCTTCTTAAATTTATATGAAACTCAAGTAAGAATATACACGAACAGAGAAATAACTCACATACGTCAAAAAAGGAAGAAAAAAAAAAAAAAACACCAAAATTTCAGAATTTACAAAAGGAAAATATCAATGAATTATATTTTCAATATTGTAAATCATAATACAGTATGTAATAAGTACAGAAACATGCAAATGACAACTCTGAGAAGAAAAAAAAAGGAGATAAAACACGCAAATAGCAACCGAGAAGAGTTCGAATAGGACTAAAATCAATTACAAGTGAATAAGCAGCACACGCAAACAAACATAAAAACATAAAAAGACCACACACATTTTTGCAACTTAACAAATAAAATGGGGCTTTAAGGTGGTGGTGGTGTGGTGGGTCTATTCTATTGAAAAAGACTCTTGCATTCGCGTACGTAGCCATATGACGTCAAAAAACCCACACAAACGCAAACGGTGACGTCAGAAATAGTCGTATATATGGAAAAGTTGCCAATATCATCATAGACATATAATGAACAAAATTTTCGGTAGATGAAATAAAAAAAAGCGTGGGCCGACCACAAAACCTAATATGTCTGTCGTTTAGAAGAACAATTTCGGTAACAAGGCCAAAAAAAAAAGATACAGAGATACATACACTTTAAATACACATAGATACATGCTGATTAATCTAAACCTCACTGTGAGTTTTTTTTATATATAAACTGAGTTACTTTTACTAACAAACGAAAGAGAAACTAAACCTTTACGCTGATCAGGTCAATTTTTGCGGAATAAGGTGGATAGTTTTGTGACAAAAGAAACGGATTCTGCAATAAGTTGCACAAAGGCAGAAGTCAAAACTGATTTCCGTTAAAGTAAATTTTACATGCATGCTGTATTATAAGGTTGTGGGTGTTAACATTACTGTTGATATTGAGACGTTAAAGGTTACAGTAATTTTCAATTACTTAAGTTGTCAAATATGAACTTCTAGTTAAGGAGGTCTATATTTTTGCTTCGATTTTCTACATAAATGTTTCAAAACAGGTAGAATGCTTTTCTCAAAGCAAATATTAGAAAAGAATATCAACGTTAACTTTATATGGAAGTTTCAAATTATTGATTTTAATAATTTTTTACTGTTAAGTTGGTAAAAAAATGAACTTTTGACACAAGCAGTTTCCCCTCCTAGTGCTTAGTTTCTAGTAACTCTTTAAATTATTTTAAAAGTTGCGTCAAAATAAACGTCCTACGTTTTTTTCAACAGCATTATGTCAAAGATTAGCTTAAAAACCTCTCTAATTAACGTTCAAATTACATCTAAAGACTGAAATAACACTGATTGGATATTTATACCTTAGTTTAAGTTCATTTTGCAAATAACTTGAAAAACTTGAAAGTGTTTTAGATACTAGATGAGATTTTATATTTAGATTTTTTAAAAAAAATAAACTTATACACCAGTTTGAAAAGGATAAAATCTTATGTTTTTGTACGTTAATCAATGATTTTTTTGGTCCAACTTGATGTGAAAAAACACCTAAAATATAAAATTGCCATAAAAAATATCTTTAACAATATCCACATGAACAATTTATGTAAATGATTCATTTACCAGTACTCGTCTAATTTTTAAAACACTTTCAATTCCATATATTTTTCACATCTTATTCTACAAGTACGATACTTTTATAAAACCAAACCTAACCTAGAAAAAATATTTTCAAAAACAAAATTGAAATTGCAGTAATTTTTAAAACTTATCCGAAGTTAGTTTTTTTTAGATAAGATGTAATTTGAAAACGTAATTTAAACATTATTAAACATTATTCTTTGAAGAAGATTTAGGATTATAACTTCTATCAAGCTATCATACTTTTCATGCAATTTTTTTTTTGTTTAAAATGCTGATCACAATATTATTTATGGTACATGAGACTTACCAGAAGACATGAAGTACGGAATACGAAATCTGCCAGACAAGACCCTATCTCTTAACATTTGAAGGCTATTTCCATCAAAGGGTAAAGCTCCGCACACCAACACATAAAGAACAACTCCGAGACTCTGTAAGAAATTTTTCCAATAAATGAAACAATGGCATCAACTCTCGAGTTTCCGAACACAAAAACAACATGTACCCAAATATCAATTTCCGGTCCAGTGTACTTCTTGCCCTCAAAAACTTCCGGAGCAGCGTAAGGTGGACTTCCACACCACGTAGCTAATTGCTCATTAGGTAAGAAAAAATTACTGAACCCAAAGTCTGTAGCAGAAAATTGCAGAATAGAAACAAAATTAATAAAAAATAAATTCATGGTATAAGATATTTTATAAGTATAAAACAGCTGACTTTTTAAAACTCTGGTTAATCTGCGTTTCAGGAGTAACTAAGGCAGAAATTGAAAGCATTAAAAGCTAGAAGGGGAGCTGAATCACTTAATACTATTTTCATATTGATATCTTTCAAAATAAACTATTCATCATGTGATAAACAAACGTTGGGTAATATAATAATATTCAAACTGTCCTAAAAACATTTTAAAAAATACTAACATGAAATAACCCTTAAGTGCCACCTTAAGTAGCTACCTTTAGTTTCTAAAACTCATTCAAGTTTCTCTTTATTTTACACCTGAAAGACAGAATAACCAAGAGTTCAAGCAGAGTTTATACTTTAAAACCAGATTAATTATAAAATAACATCAAGACCTGCAATTTTGATGTTCATATTTGCATCAAGTAAGAGGTTCTCGGCCTTTTTGAAAGAAAATTAAAAACAAATATCAATAAAAAGCAACACTAAAATCAACAACAAAAAACGTTAATTACGATTGTAATTTTATTTTTTATTGATAAATTAAATTAATAAATTAACATTCATTAAAAAATCATGTTTTTGTTAATTTTGTACATTTTGAACTCAAGTTTGAATAACTTTAATATTAGAATGACAAATGTCGCCAAGTTCACGATTAAAATCTGAAAATGGGCCACAGAAAGAGAGGAAGGAGTAGGAGGAGGCAGTAGGTGGTGGAGGAGGCTGACAATGATCCACATTCTTGAAGGATTTTGCAGGCATACCAACCAGGGTCATGGCTCTCATGATACTCAATTGATTTCTCTGTACGCCCACGCAATGACACACATTCTAAGGATGTGTCTGTCTGTAATATCTAAACAGGGTCCCCTTAGTAAGTTACTATGCCTACTAGAAAACAGGCGTGGGATGTAAGCGGCGCAGTCTCTGTTTGCAATATAAATACATCAAGTGTGTTATGTGTGGCGTGTGTCTATAATGGATGATAGAATGGAATTCACCAGCTTAGTTAGTGGTTGGGTCTTCTCATCAACTCCACAAAATAAGCTTGATATTTTAGTATAATTTCCAACTCTCTCTCTCTCTCTCTCCCCCTCTTTTTTTCTGTTACCATTAATTCCAAATGTCAAAAGCCAGAAAAAGTAACAAACACACGCAAGAAAAAAAAAACCAACCCTCCATTTCTAATCACAACATTTTATTTCAATTGGGAAATTCCAATAATAATGATAATAATAAAATTACATTTTCAATGTTAAGTGAAATAAAGAAACCTCACCTTGAGATCACGGTGTACAATTCGTCGTTTGTGACAATAATCAACCGCAGATAAAATCTGCCAAAATTTCTTTCTTGCCATTGTTTCAGGCATTCTTCCATGATTTGCAATAAAATCTGTAGAAATACAAAGAAAAAAACACAAAAGATAATTTTCATAAGTACCACCTTTTAAACAACTAAAAAAAAGGGTTGAGATTTCTTTGGTAAAGTGTCAATAATGAAACTCCGAATTGTTAGTGCCAATTAGTAATTCGCAACCGCTTGAAAATAACTGATAAAAAAGTTAATTATATCAATTTAACTAACAAAGTTGCTCGCAATTACAGAAGACAAACTTTTAGTTGTCAAACAACTTTTATTTACAATTAAATAAACTTTCTAATTTACTAACTTTGACTCATTTAGTCTTAACTTTCTAAAATGTTTCAAAAACATTTTCTACTTTCGCTAACAAATTTGGCATAAAACCTGTAACTACGTAATAAGTTTGTAATTTCCGTCAATCAAAATTCTTAAAATGTTGACGTCATTTGTGATAAATTATCTCAAAAACTAATTATTTAATTAAAAACTACATTACTGTTTTTTTAAACAATACAAGTCTTTATTGTTTAATATAAAAATTGGTCTAACCCAATTTTTATATAAAAACCAACTTATCAGAAAGATAACACAAAACAGATTGAAAAATAAAAAAATCGGATTTTTTTTTTATATAAATCGCGAATTAAATCACAATTTAGAAAAAGCAATACTACACATTAAAAATTTCAAATGCAAATATATTTTATAATTTACATTCATAACACAAACAATATGTAACAATTAAGTTTTTTTTAAAAAAAAGTACCATGTAATTGCTCAAGTAATACATACAGTGTACATTTTTTAGTTAATAACATATTAATAAATAATAAAGCCTCAATTTTAAAAGAAAATCCAAAAAAAATCCGACTTTATATTTTATTAAAAAATCATTCGATTTAAATAATGATTTAAATCAATCCACCTTGAATCGTAAGAAAAAAATAATTTAAAGAAAATTTAATCCTTGAAGTGAACTAAATAAAAAATATTTATAATGAGAAAAAAACCCAAAACCCATAATAGTAAATATGTCATGTAAACAAAACAAAGGTCTAGATTGTGTAAAATATTATCAAAGGAAACACAAAAAGCTATTATCACCCACTCATTATTAATCTTTATTTAATTACTATTAATATGATAGGCAAAAACATTATTATTTTTAGAAACAAAAACTAAATCACAAAAACCAAAAAAACAAAATAAAAATAAATGTACAACCTCAAGAAAATTATAAATAAAGTTTGGCATAAAAAATTACTCATATTTAGAAGAGATATTTTGCACAGAAAAAGGGAAAGTGTCATTCAGTATATATAGCTGATCAGTGCCAATGACGTCAAACTACCTGGTAACAACCCAATTCTAACCATTTTCCACAACAACAAAAAACCAACCACAAAATAAATATACAGCGTGTTTCAAAAGCGCAATTGTTTTGAACAACTTAGCAATAAAGTTTAACTTTATAGTATTAACTGTGGTTTCACGTAGCAATGCACTTTTTAAGTAGCTTATACATAATTAATTCTGGCTTGTCCATCCTTTGATTTAATTTTTAAGTTTCGCGTGGACAGAGCCTTTATTTTTCCCTTCTTTTTTATTACTAATTGTTTCACTTCCCATCATAGAAAATCATTACATTTTGAAGAAGTGTGTAAAATGTCCCCCGCTCTCACGAATTGACAAGGCAGAATTGACCGTCGATACCCACCTTTTGACGTTTCATTAAAAAAATCACCACTTTAGGTGTGTCATTTAAAAAAAATACTTATATAACAATAATTATTCATATGACGTAATTATTTATGACAGTTGACAATGAAACACTCGCAGTAAAAATTTATAGCAATCTACTGCTATGTAATCATGTCCGCAGGTGAAAAAAAAAATGCAATTGTTAACTTCCATTCTCTAATTAATAATGAGCGACATTAACAAATAAAAGCCACTATATGAGGTATAAAAATCAGTTCTCCAAAAATAGGCAGAATCTAGAAGAAATAACTGCACAGTTTATAGCTCTAAGTGTTTTGAGCTAGAAACTTGACCCTATTTTTTAGATAATGGTCTTTTGATCGTTACAACAGAATTAGAGATACCTACTAATCTCGCTTGCCAGGGCATAGAATATATACTATTTTTGAACCTGTGTAGTGAAGCTAAGCATTCTCTTATACAATATTTCTTTGTTTTTCCCCTCTACCTCTCTCATCATACAGCATCATCACATATTACGAAAACTCATCGTAAGACAAATTTGTATGCGATCTTTTAAATTTTAAAAAATACAGTATTTCTACTGAAATTATGAAATTCCGTTTTTTTTTTTAAATTTTCATCTGTATAAAAATGTTTCAAGTTCAAATAATTTGAAACAGTAAAGCAGCAATTATATTTGTCAATGTTAAATGCTATTGCCAATGTACTTGCAGTGATTTTTTTTGTACATTGACTTGCACAATCTTTATTTTTCTTTGTAAAAAAATATGCAGGATTTGCCGCAATATTTGTCTCATTTCATGCATCAAATCTTGCAGAAAAAAAATTATCAGTGTGATTATAGCTTAAAAATAAAAAACAACAAATGGTTCTTAAACTGAAACAAAAATGCTTTCGTATTTTTAACTAAAATACCTTTTCAAAGTATATTTTTGCAACTACAATGAATAATATATCCTCTCCCTCCCTACTTGATTCCATGAATAGGCTAAAATGCCTTCTGTGTCTATTGTGTTCGCCTACTGTTCACAAACATATTTAGATGAGTCAAGAGTTACTCAATAAAGGGTAAGAATATAATATAAAAAGACGCCTAAAAGTTGGCTCGCGAGCCATATTATGAGAATCACAACGTTTGTTACGAACACATTTTAATCAAAAGATATGCGGAAGAGTTTACTTGCATCATATACATTATGAAGATAAGGGTAACTGTGATTGAGAGGGGGGGGGGGGGGCATGTGTTTTGTGGTTTTAACCCTATCAGGTTACAGAAGAACTATTGCATTTATAAGGCAAATAAATGTCATTAAATATGCTTAATATTATTTTTTTTTAAAAAACTTCCAATATATCAAATGTTAACATAAAAATAAATACTGAATGTAAGGCACACAAAAAAATAAGAGAAGGGAGAAGAGAAGGAGGGGGACAATAAGAAATGCATAAAAGAAAAAATAACCCCCACACACACACATGTCACAGGCTTACTGACGCAAGAAAAGAGAAAACCAATCAAGGACAGGAAAAGTGCTGACGTCAAACGTCTGTGGCAAATATTCCGTATCCATGGCAACGACTTAAATGACGTCAGAAACACAGTACAACAATGATTATCGAGATATTTGAGGGGTAAGGGCAAGAGGTTGAAGGGAGGTAGAAGGGAGAGAAGTTGGTGGTGATTATGGGGCTGAAGGAAGAAAAAAAGGAAGGCTGGGTGGAAACTTATAAGATGAACGAAAACCTGGTGGGGCACAAAAAACCTGGGGAATTTTGAAGGGCTCCCCTTCTTAACCTCTTTGTCCTCACCTTTTTTTCTTCTAAAAACCCCAGAAAAGAAAAAAAACAGAAGACCATAAACAATAATATAAAATTCCCTTGAGGAAAAAAGGGTTAAATATATATTTTAAAATATTAAACAAATGTTACCTATTTAATTTCAACTTTTTTTAATCTGAATTAATATTTCTAATCTAGCCTTGAATGTATTTATTACTTACATCAAAACAGAATTAAAATAGTCAACCTTGACATTGGTAAACACCCATTGACAAATAATGAAACTTTTTTTTAAACTTTTTCCTTATTTTTAATTAATCAAATAATTGACCTCAAATTATGTCAGATTTAACAAAATAAAAATCAAAAGCTTTTGTGTTCAAACAAGGCTGGAAAAAATATCTAAATATGCAGGTTCTTCTCTTCTTTTCTGTGAAGAAAAAAAAAACTGAGAGACAGACAGACAAAAAAAATGGAGATAGAACATTTTTCAATCAATAAAAAGCATAGTGGCCATGAACGCCATAGACACAATGTTAAAGAAGCCAATGCCCTCCTCAGCTTAAGAAGAACTTTTACTTCTTTCCCCCCCCCCCCAACTCTTCTCGAATGCAACACAAAAGACTTGGCAAATTAAAACTCAGACGATCTTGAATTACTTCACAGAAAGAGAATATTATTTCCATTAGTGTGTTTAAAATATAATCAACAAATACACAATGATTTGGCAGATTTGCCATTTTTCTTTGAAATAGTTTCCCCAGAAATAAATAATGGAGTATCTGGCAACACTGTTTTCAATACAATTACAAAAGCAAAATTCAGATCATGACCTTGGTTACCTTTCCCTATTATAGTGTTGCAGGTGAGGCCTTTTGGAAAAATAAAAATTTTAAACCACAATTGCAAACAAAAAAAATGAAATCTAAGATTCTTTTACATTTAGGTTAGAGAAAAATTTACATTATGCTCTGGCCAACTACAACCTGCACACACGTTTCGGAAAAGTGACGTGATAAGAAGGGATACATTGTTGTGGTAGATAATGGCAAGGCCATTCTAAATTCAATCATTCAATGCCAAATGACGTCATTCATTGGCATTGCATAAATCGTGAGCTGTAAGCAATGTATATTTGACCAGAGCATTAGATGAAATTTGAAGTGTTGTAGAAACTAGAAGAGTCATTTTCACTTGGATATTTTTTTACATAAAACTTTTTTTAAGGCAATTTTAAATTTTATATTCTGATCTTATTTCAAATTGCAAATAAAAGTTGATTTTTTATAAAAAAAAATACCTAAATGGTGAATTATTTATTCTTCTAGTTACTAAAACACTTTTTTTTCCCAGCAAGATATCTAAGTGCAGACTAACCAGAATTTTATTACAATTTTTATCATAAAAACCAAACCATATTTTACTATTTTATTACCATAAGTAATAAATATATACTGACTCAAAAATATTACAAAATACTATATTTCATTATTAATTTTAATGAACAACCAGTGTTGCCAGTTATTTGCCAACAAAAAAATAAAGAGATCATTAAGAAGGCGACATAACAAGCAAAAAAGAACATGAATATCATTAATTGATTGATTAATGCGTAGAGAAGAAGCAGAGAATTCTGACGTCATCTCAATGACGTCATTGCGTGCCTTATGTGCACACGGTTGTCATAGTAACGAATTGAGAAAGGAAACAAGATATGGAAGGGTGGTTAAAAATGGGAATTTAAGGGGGAAGGAAAGGGGGGGGGGAGCTCTAACATAGATCTGATGATGCTGTTTTCTATTGTAAAGCTAGTAGTGTATTCTATGTGTGTATCTAATGGTAATGTCTTTGTGTGTTTATGTCAAAATAAAAACTTCTCTTCCTATATATTTTTTTTACATTTGTCTCCTGTTCAAAAACTGTGTAACCTTCAAAACAATTTAAACCATTTTTAACTTTTTACTACTACTACTGATGACTGTATGTGTATTATGGTATATAACAAAAATCTTTAATAAAAAACAACTGTTTCCTTGTTTTTTTCTGATTGGGAGAATTCTCAAAACAACTAATCTCGATACAAAAATGAATAGAAGAAATTCCATACAAATGAGTACAAGAAACTTCCTGAAATAAATTTGAATATACAGTAGAACGTTGATTTTCGGAACTAATGTCGGACATGACTAGTTCTGATAATCTAAAGTTCATATAATCGAACTCACAATAAAAAAAGCGGAAAAAAAGTACGAAAAAACCGATTACAAAGAACACTTTTTGTTTCCTTTCCATAAATGGCATTTTCATAAAAATAAGTAAAATAAAAACGGTTCCGATAATCGACGTTCTACTGTATACCTGTTTTTTTTTTGTTTTATTATTAAAAAAAAACAATTGTAACTTACCGAATATTTCACCTTGACTTGCATATTCTGATACCATGTAAATCATGTTCTTTGTTTCCATTACCTGTAAAACAAACAAAAAAGTTTCAATTTAATCCGATTGAGGAAAACGTTTCGATCGCGAAAAACGTTTTCTTTTCGTTTCTTTTTTTTAATTTGTTAATATTAACATTTTTTTTATTCAGAACATGAAATTAAAATTCTCATAAAACATTTTATTTCAAAAGATAACGAGAACATATCTTTATTCTAATTTCTTGCCTATGATTAGTGAAATATTATAAATGTATTATGTCGGCATCCATTTGGCGTAATTGTACATTACACGTAATGTATGTCCATTTCGCGAAAAAATGAAAATTCACGAAATGGACATACATTTCGTGCAATTTAAAATTACACCAAATGGCTACCACCGACATACTGTATATAACACAACTAATAGTAAACCCGTCGAGCAATTTGCACTAAATGAAAATGATTAACTTGAACAAAAGAGTTGTATAACTGGAGCTATAATTACGATTTTCATGAATTTAGTAATTTCTCCAAGACTTTTCAATATATTTCATGTTGAAACCTTTTTAATTTGGTATGTTTAGTTTTGTATGGAATCCCCCCCCCCCTCCTTCTATTAATTTAGTGTAGATACTTTCAATTTATTTATAAATTTGTTTTTGAAATGCAATGTGGTTTAAAAAACTTTCCCACCTGATTTATACATTGTATGGTTAACACACTGTAATTTAAAGCAAGTGACGTCAAAAGTTTTGACAAAAAGCTAGTCTTGTGTCATTTTGTCTGCCAAAAAGGGATAATAGCAAAAGAATTCAAGAAACCTTTTGTTTTAAACTTTCGAAAACTTTTGCTATCATCCCTTTTTCTAACATAAGTGGCCTAAATTTTTTGGTCATCTCCTCTGACGTCACAAGCTTCAAATTACAATGTGACAACTGTACATTGTTTCCAAAAGAATTTATATATAATGTATACATCCTTCTGAAAAACCCAACCACCTACTTTGTTGCAAACTTACTAGATATACAGTATTAAATTAATACGATTTACTTTATAGTGAAACAATTTTAAAAAACATACACACACCCTTGTATGTTTTAAATGTCTTTTAAGAGAAGGAACTTTTTTTGTTGCAATAATTCTAATTTTAAAAATGTTCTTGACGTCAAACCGTTTCTTTTTTAGAAAAAAGGAAAACCATAAATTTGTAAAGTTTTGTCAGTGACGCAGACTTTAGGTTTTTTTTTCTTCAACAACTTCATGCTAAAATTGAATTTCCATGTTACGATATTAGTGAAACAAACATCTTTGATGATAGGCAAACGTCTTAATATTTTTTTCCATAAATAAACTAACTGTGTTTGTGTTTTTTGACAATTTACCTCTTAAAATATTAACATGTTCACTTTGTAGCAGTTGGCTCTTTAAAAAAAAAACTTCAGCATTTTTTAAGCTGATTAATTATTCACATTTATTTACGTCAATCTTAAGTAAAATTTGCATGAAATAAAATAGCAAACTCCCACCATTATGTGGAGTACGTGCTGTGAAACGCGTGCATCTCTTATGTATGTTTGCGTGTGAGTATAGAATCAATCAAGTAATAAAAGAGAACGAAGCTAAAAGAGTGAATGACATACAAACAACACCCACTAATACGTCAAAAAATACGCACCTTTTTAAATTACGAAATTGTAATTTAACTTTTAAAAAGCAGACAAAACTACACCTATATTCGGTTTTGCCCTTGTCCTTATTCAATTTCCAGTTTTTTTTTAAAAAAAATATACAATGTATTAAAGTTCTGATTTAAATTTCTGAACTAAATTTAAATGAAATACATATTTCCAAATTATTATTATTTTTTTGTATTTAAATTTTTATTTAATTGTAAATTGTAAATGTATATTTATTGTAATAAAATTGTAAATTTATATTGTCTTTCAGAAGCAAAAATAAAAGAAACCAGAAAGTGTTTTCGAAACTAGAAGAGTAGCTCAATCACTTCAGAGTATTTTTATGTCAATATCTTTTAAAATAAACTTTTTATCGTCTGCTTAAAGTTGTGTCATTAAAAAGTTTATTTTTAAAGATATCAACATTAAAATACCTTTAAGTGATTGAGCTACCCTTCTAGTTTCTATAACATCTTTCAAGTTTCTCTTCATTTTGCACCTGAAAGATAGAGGGGCGTTTACACTTTAAAACCACCGTAAACCAATTATATTATTAAATGGTGCACGTATGTATGTGACAAATTGGTGAATGATCCAGTTACATAATTCGCTTAGTTAATTTGTGACTTGTTAAATTTTTCCCATTTGTAACATGAAACTTGAGTGAAAGTCTAATAAAGTCGAGTTCAGTTATTTTAAAGAAATTAGACACCAACACAAAATAAAAAAAAAACTAACATACGACATAATTGTCCCAAAAACCACGCAGCCAGTGAATGACGTCAATATCAAAAAGTAGGATTCAATGTACGTAGTTCTTGTCAAAGTTTTTTGAAAAGTTGATAACTTGAAGTATATCATCAAGTGCATACTTTTAGTATGCGACTTAGGTAAAGCAACCATTAAAAACTCATTTTTCAGTCAAAAACCTGGTTAGAGGCTTGATCTAACACTAGCATAACCGTTACTACTCTTCCTCAATCTAAAACCCTACCCCTTAACCAGGTTCTTTGACTAAAAACCGCATTTTAAAAATAGGCAGCCCTGTAATAATAAGCTTATTTCCTATTAGGTACAACAAATATTAGGTGAAAGTGTCGTTTTGGCACAATCAAAATTCATTTTGATCTCTTATCATTTGCAGCACAGTAATAAAAATATGTCATAAAGGTTACTGTCTTTTCATAAATTCCAAAACTTTGAGAAAAAACGAAATAATTCCTTGCAATTGCCCTAAAAAAATTTTCAACCTTAGGGAAGAATCCCACATGCTGAAAAAAAACAGCAGAAATTAGAAATAAAAAAAAAATCAGAATATTTCTATGGTCCTTTGCACTGAAAGATATATTTATGGCGCTTCTGTTAAAATTCCTTACAAAAGGAAATTCCGTGGGATTTTATTATGTGTGTGAGTGATTCTTCGATTACTTTATTTTAATTTGTTTGAATTTACATGTGTTTTCAGGATTGATGCGGAATGCTAAACACTTCTCAGGACACCTTTTTATTCTTGGCCTTTGTGTAAATCACTTAAACTTTGTCACTTTTGACACTTGAAATACAACTGTGGAATGTACAAATTATAATCTCAAATAAAAATTCCCATCACAATCAGCTGTGTCACACGAATCGCGTTATATGCCTCAGGGTTAGCATACGTATTAACTCGTCAATTTCACATTTATATTTCAGTAATTTACTAATTTTTACCCACAAATAAAAGTTGAAATTGTTAACATTGTTGTCATTTGATTGCTGAATTGATATAAATAATATATAACTGTAAAATAACATAGAAGAATTAAAAAGTAAGAAGGAGAGCAAAGTACCTGATAAAGTTTAATGATATGTGGATGGTCGAGTAATTTCATCACTTGCACCTCTCGATAAACCTTCTCAAGGTTGACTGGATCCAGTTGCGATTTATCAATGATCTTTATGGCTACCTGTATGTGTGAGCGATTATTAAAATCCACAACAAAAGGAAGAAAAAACAAAAACAAAATTTTCAAAATTACATATAAATGTGGTTCAACGATAGAACAATAAAGTTATTAAGTACATTCATTATAAATAAACTTATGACCAGCAAGTTAATTATGAAACAATTGTCATTATTCTGCATTTCAGGAGAAAGATTTTAGGATAAATTGAATGTCTTCGAAACTTAGAACTGTAGAGGTAAAACTTTCATGTTGGTATATTTCAAAATAAACTTATTACAAGGCGAAAAATTTAAAAAAAAAAAATATCGTCTGCATAAGTGTTTGAGTTACCTACCCTTCTAGTTTCTAAAACACCTTCTAGTTTCTCTTAATTTTGCTCCTGAAAGATAGAATTTATCTTTCAGGAGCAAAATTAAGAGAAACTTGCGAGTTCGAGGGACGTTTCCCCTTTAAAACCAGCTTAAATATAGAAAGTGAAATAAAGAAAACAAAATTTTCAAGTTTACTTCTTTGAACAAGTAAACTTCTTGTTTCTTCTTGAAGTTTTCTTATTTTTTGTTGGAGGTTTAAGGAGGTGGGGGAGGAATTCGGGGGGTCCTCAGTGAAGTTGTTTGTTGATGTTGCAGCAGACAACTTTTTTTTTTTTCTTCTTTTAAAATTTGTGTCAATGTTTCACAACCGCAACCTATATTTTTCTGAATCTTCCAAAAAATCTAAAGAATAACTGGGTCTAGTTCCATAAACACTATCTTTGTTTTCCATTAAAACCGCCGATTGCGTTTCAGAAGAGCAACACTAAGCAGAAATTGAAAGTGTGTTAGAAACTAGAAAGGTAGTTTAATAACTTAAATTTTATTTTCATGTTTCATAAACTTTTTAGAGACAAAAAATTTAAAAAAATATCCTCTCTACTTAAAAGTTGGATCATTTTCAAACTGTCATAAAAAGCTTCTTTTGAAAAATATCAACATGAAAAAATGTGATTTAGCTACCCTTCTAGTTTGCAAGATTTTTTAATGTTGCTTCTGAAATGGCACAATAATTCGAAGGAAAAGTTCGAGGGGCGTTTACATTTTAAAACCAGCTTAAAATTGATGAATTTAGCGATTTAATCACGTTTAGAATGGACAAATTTCTTCCATACGATAAAGAAGATTCGCTCATTAAATTAATGCCAATTCACATTGTCACGATTCACGATTTACAGTTAAAATTATAAAAAAAACAGTAACAATGGTGCAATTAATTTTAAAAATAGGACAACCAAAATGCAACTTTTGTTAATATGCATGATTGCAATTTTATTTTAGCAAAATATTATTCAAGATAAATGTAAAAAAAAAATCAAAAAGCAAATTGGGGTATTCTTTCGATTGGGAACCGCTAGCCTCCAAGCTATGGCAATGCGAAATAAAGCGAAAAAAACTGTAGAATTTTCTACATAGAGGCTAAGCGGTTGATAATCAAAAGAATTTCCAAAAATTGGCGAAAAAATGCATTTTAGTTTTTGCAATTTTTTTTTTTAAATTAAACTCATAAATCCTCATTCCAAGTTTGTAAAAGTTTCATGTATTATTAAATTATACTTTGGAAACACTCTGTAAACATTCTTCTACTAAAGAAAAAGACGTCACACTCGAGATGCACGTGCCGAACACATGGCCTCTAGTGTCTTCTCTCTCTCTCTCTCTTTCATTAGTCGAGTGTTTGTTTCTATCGACCAATCCAGTTTCGACTTTAGTCAAAATGCAGACGAAATCATCGATCGACAGTTGACGATCGACTTTTATTTTTGTGTTATATACTTCAATGTATACCTCTCACCTCTATAATAGAGATAAATCAATACACCTTAATAGAGGTCCCAGTTTGTACTCAAATCCCGGGAAAATAAAAGTAGGGCACCCGGTACGAAAGCCTCTCTGTATGCTTCAACTATCTTCTTAAGTGGGTCAATTCAGAGCGAAATTTCATAAGAAACTATAACATAAAAGCACGGAATGAGGGGGAACGCACGAAATATCTTTAGCGCCAAAAAATGCAACTTCCGATAGAATATTCGCCTTCGCTAAAACCTTTAAAAACGTGACAAATGAGGGAATGCACCTACAAAGAAAAGAAAAAACAAAGTTGCTGCTAAGTGAAAACTAATAACAAAACTAAAAAAAAATCGTACGAAATAAATTTAGCGCCAAAAATTGCCACTTCCGCTTTCGTTAAAAACGGATGAAAACACCCTTTGGTTAAAATGCACAAGTGCATCGATAAAAAAAGGAAGACTCTTGACCTCTGTTTTTGTGATCCGATGTCGAGCCAACTTGACAACGGCGAAATTCCCTTTACCGATCGTCCGTTCGATATCATAGAAACCGACACGAATGGGTCCCGATCGCTGCTGCTTATCGGCCATGACCATTGTTTTCCCATCGACTCCTCTCCACACTCAACACTTCTTTATAAAAGACACCACCTCCTCAGTAATAAGAAACACAAACAGCTAAACATCTGCACAGATTTACAAAAACCACAACTTATTAAACGACGACTAAAAAAACCCCACTAACCGATGTTAGTACAAATTATAACCACCCCTACCTCCTACCGTCGGCCGCCGCGTTCTCATCACTGAAACGCCGGCGCACGAATCAAAAGACCTTCCACTCGAAAAAGCGAAAAAAAGAGCGCCGCCGAAGCAAAAAAAGAACTCAAGCTCTTTATTACCTGTGAGCCATTCACGAACAGCTGACTTTCCGCTCAAACTGATAATACATATTTAAAATATGACTCAAGAAAGCGCTCTTTTTTCTCTTCCAAAGAACGGCTCCCTTATGACATCAATGCACTTTGTAAGTAGGCCAATCCGGGCAAGGCTCGAAATGGAGTTCCCAGGCCAATGACGTGTTCATCTGGGAGGAAAAAAAGGTGGTCTCTTAACGTCACAGTTTTGAAGCCAAGTACTTCCCACTCATTAAATGTACCAATATGGCATAATAGAAGCTGATAATATGAATCGGCGCCATATTGATATACACCATTGTATATAATGTTTACGGCTATTTACAATAGAAACTGCTTCAAATAAGCTTTGAAGGTGGTTTACTCATGACCTCCTGGATTAAAGCTATTGTTTGTTGCGTTTTTTTGCACCATTATAAAAACAAAACATGCAAATAAAATATGTTGATTCAATGTTATTGTGCTAAATATATAAACTGTTGTTTAATAAAGCCATTGTTACGTCATTTAACAACATGACAAATTACAAGGTGCTTAAGAAGTTACAAAAATTCAATATTGTATTCAATGTAATGACGTCACAACTAACGTAAACAACTTTTAAAGCACCCTGTACACATCAATACAAAATGACAATAAGATTAGTAGTAATTTTATTCAAATACAAACAACATACTAATTTAAGTAAACTTAGTAAATGCAAAAATTATTTGAATTAAAACTTCAAATAAAACATTGCTTAATTAATAATTAGTTTATTGTAAAACAAAAATTATACGCTCGTATTTACAAAATAAAATTGTTGATTTATAAAGACCAATACCCTCCAGAAATTTCTCGTCTCAATATTCTCAAGACTTACTGAATGATTGCAAAAACCATTTTTAAAATTCAAAATAGTCATTAATATATTTTAAAAAATTAAAAAAAAAACTGACTTCATATAAATGGACTTTATCAGATAGATGCGCCACCAAACGACAAACATTGGCAACATTAAAAAAAGTAGATTCCTCTACTCGAATTATGACATTGTCTCCTCGCATTACTTTTAATTCCTTATTCAAATACATATATTCTCTAATCATTTCAAAGTATTACGGATTTAATATTTGAATTATCCCATCTGCAACGTGACTCTCGAGTTGATTGGAAGGTTGTATTGCGTGGAATATGACTAGAAAATACATATATTTGATTAAGGAATTATGGAAATCTGAGGTGACAACCTTTGCCACTAAGTTGAGGGGTAGACTTTCGTTTATTGAAATTTAAAATGGAGTTGCTTGGTGACTCATTTTGAGGTTTTTTCAAGGTGACTTCATTTTTAAGTTTTTTTATGATTTTAATTTTAAAAATTATTTTGGTAATCGTTTGGTAAATCTTGGCTATATTTTGACAAAAAAAATTTCTGGAGGCAATGGTCTCTTTAAATATAGGAAAAGTGAATAAAACCAAAACAGACTCCTTTAAAGAACGAGTCTATCTATACCAGTAACTGCTGGATCGTCAATAGATTCGGTCTCAGTTTGACCATTATTCCCACGATGCTGAAAATGCTAGAGATAACAAGAAAAGCATTAGTTAGAAACATGCCTGTATTTTATGAGATCAAGAGACGACAAAACGACAAATAAATCAGGTGTAAAAAAATAAAAACCTGATGCTTCTTGAAAGCCAAATAGAGCGAAAACAAAACGTGAAGAGATTGGATCCGAGATTTATAAATCGGAATGTCGAAAAGATCTAAAATATATAGACGAACGACAACAAACGTAAAACATTTCATCAGTACGATATTTTTCAAGAAAATAGAAAAACAAAAATTACTGCAAATAATTTCGGTGTATTTATGAAGATCGCAATCCAAATCGGCACTAGGAAGTTTAACCTTTTGGATCAACATGAAAAATTAATAAGTTAATACGGTGCTAAATATTCAATATTTTTAATTAATTTTCTTAAAACTAAATAAAAAATTACGCACCTCTTTTAAAAGTTCTTCAAACTCCGGATCCCATTCCTGCATCAAGGAATCGATACTCGGCATATTCCTATGAAAAAGAATTTCTTTCCTTTGGTTATCTTAAGCTCTTAAGACAAGACAAAAGCAAGACCTGACCTCGAATAGTGGACGGTTGGTGGTGGTTTCGAACGGTGCAGATCACCAATACTCCCTATCCACTTCTCTATCTCTCTGTGATTCTCTTCAGCCGCTTCCAATGTCTTGACCATCTTTGGAAATAAATACCCAGACATTAAAAAGACCAAAAAAACTGGAAAGGTTGCGATGGGTCTATCAGACTTACGACAGATTCCTTAGAAGTGGTCTCTTTGGTTAAAGCTCTGAGCCTCAAATTGAGAACGGTCGGATCGGACTGTCTTGCCGCCGGTTCGTCAATAGCACTCAGTCCCAGATCTTCATCTTTTGAATCCGGTCTCACCACCTACTCAAATACGCTTTCATGAAATTAATAAGCAATACTTTTTTTAGATAATGACTCACTTTGAGGAAAGCGTCGATGTCTCCGACAGCCGGAATGAAATCGGGAATGAACGGCTTTAACTTATGCTCCAAGTCAATTGCCTGAGGAGTGAATCTGAAATAGTTACTTCTAGAAAAAATATCTTGATAAAAACAACCCGAATATTGTACCTCGTGATATATTCGAACAGTTCCTTGGTCTCGTTCGTTACATCTAAATGTTCGTAATCGGATGCATCATAGACCCTAGAACAAACAAAAAAAAACACAGAAAGATACGGTAGCTTTAAAATCCTTTCGCCTGCGACTATTTCTCTTTAGATAAAGACCCTTCCAAGTTGGAAGCAGATTCATCATTCTCTCTCCGTCCTTCTCCTTCGTCTTCATCATCGTCGTCTTCATCGCCGTCGTCGTCACTTCCAATCGAACCTTCGTCATTCATTTTCTTCTTAGAGGGTAACATCGGAATCAACTTTTTCGCTTTTTCTCCTCCTTCGACGAGTCCTTCTCGCAGCTGACTGCCAGAAGAAGGTCTCAACGACTTTGTGAAACAAACAAAAAATACAAATTTAGTCTAATCCAGTTCAATTTGGGCTAAACTCATTCCTATCTGATCGAAAATAACCGGAAATTCACCTTCTCTTCCAAAGAATTCTCTTCTTCGTCGTCATTTCCCAGGGTCTCCAGTGTCATTTGCCTTTAAATTAATAAAAAAAATTAAAAGAAATGAATAATAACGAACATCTCAAAAGAGTTCACGATGCGTCAAGTGGTCCCATCTCGATCCGGGTGCCTGAACCCTCTTCCTACTCTTCTATATTACCTGACAGTCCCGCCGGGTCCTACCGAATTTAAAGAGTTGCTACTCAATGCAGCTGACTTTGGTCTCAGCATTTTAGCACTCAAAGGCATTGCACAAATTCAAAGAAATTAAACGCTTACATTTCAGGCAGAAAAATTCACTGAAAAAGTTGCCATGGCAACCTAAACATGAAGAAAAATAAGGTAAAACGGTAACCTTAACCGGTTACAGTTAGAGGAATACAACTAGACCTGTGCGCCGTAGCATATTGATCGGCGGCGGCGGGCGAGGGTGAATACGAGCAGCGGTGGCGGCGACTACCGGCGTCAGAAATTGAACATATCGAATCGAATGTGGTAATTATCGATATAAATTGAAATCGATAAAAAAGTACAAGCGGCGAGCGGCGGCGTTTTTAGCTTCAAAAACACCGGCGGCGGCGGCTGTTTCGCCCGGCGGCGGCGTTTTTAGCTTCAAAAACACCGGCGGCGGCGGCGGTTTCGCCCGGCGGCGTCGGCGGTTTCGCCCGGCGGCGGCGGCGGCGGTGGCGGTTTCGCTCGGCGGCGCACAGGTCTAAATACAACTTCGCTGAAATTGTATTATTACAAACAGGCGCCACTAGAGGGTGCCACAAATGTTACTTTAAAAACAAGATTCTCTCAATGAGGCATATGGAATCTAACTCATCGGATTCCTTATAAAAACACAGCCTCCTATAATACCTCCTATTATAGGAGGCCATGATAAAGAGAATATAGAAAATTTAATTTAGTTGCACATGGTATTTTTTTACAAATAGACCTGGGGATTGCCTCCTCCTTCACAAGCCTAATATTTTTTTAAAGAATATTTTTCTATTCATTTTATGTTAAAATATTCACTTCAAACTCTAAAGAAAAAAATTCAAGGTTAACATTTTGAAGGTGTTGTTCATAAATTGCCCCTAAATGTGGTTTTTATTGATAAGAGGATTGCACATCTGTTATGCAGAAAAAGTGTACTTATTTAGGAAATTCAAATGCGTATATCTGGGCACGTGCAACAAGTTGACACGTGTTAGCGGTGTTACATATTCACGACCCTGATACTTTAGATGGCTTTTGAATGAGCTTATGGGGCGCGGACCACACGCATAATAAGATAGGTTAAAAAAGTTTTAAAATGTCCTAAAATGTCCATGTAAATTTTCGGTATTTTCTAAACGTGCTAGATTTGTCTTACTTTTTTACGAATTTGAAGAAAAACTTGAATGTGTTTTAGAAAGTAGAAGGGTATAGCTCAATTAAAGTTATTTCATGTTGATAATTTTAAAATAACCTTTTTACGTGAGTTTGAAAATGATCAAACTTTTATTTTTTTCTTCATTTTTGTCTATAAAAAGTTTGTTTTGAAAAATAACAACATGAAAATACTTTTAAGTGATTGAGCTACTCTTCTAGTTTATAAAACACTTCGTAGTTTTTCTTAACCTTGCTCCTGAAATGTAAAAATCAGCGTTCGAAAAGCAGCTAGTCATGAACCATTTAATTAATTTATAATTCCAGTTTCTAGTATAATAATAATTTAAGTTGCATTTAGTTAATTTGCTGATTTGTTATGTATTTAGTTACAGCTTAAATTCAAATGGATAAACGCTAAACTTAAAATGAGTAATCATTTTAATTAATGAGAAAAATCTAAACTTCTTAATAAAATATATGAGATGTTTAAAAAAAAAAGTTCAACTGTAGAAATAACTTTATCCAGATGATTCCGCACACTTCAAAAGACATTAAATTAAAATTTTCTATTTAATTACTTGCGAGGTGTTGAAAAGTATTTTCCACATTCATTTCTTAATAAGTGAATGAATTCATTATTTGCAGGATATGAAAATATATCACAAGTTTAATTTAAAAAAAAAACGCGTTAAAAGACACCATTATAGGCCCTATTCCTCCTCATACCTCCCTCTTCTATATTTATATGCCCCTGTTCTATGTTCTATGTACAAATAAACAATAGAACAAAATTTCATTGGCGCTCAACAACAAACATATTTGTTGTTTGCGCAGAAAATAACACTGAAGATATTCATTGAAGCCTCCAGTAAAAATCCGAGCAAATGGAAAAGTCAAGTCTATATAGAAAAATTGAAAGAGCTATTATAGCAAGCTAGTCGTTTGCAAAACACCATCCTCTTCCTTCCGATCACAACAAATATTCAATATATACATGTATATTACTGTAAATATATAAAAAAATCACTGTTCTTTCTCAGTGAAGATTTACACCATATGTAAAAAAAATACATGAAAAAATTGTGTTTACAAGAAATTTCACAGCTGTGATTTTTATTTTGTAATTTTCTTTTTGTTAAAAAAATCACACAAGTTGTTTTTTTTTTCTTCTTTCTTCACGCTTAAAACATTTTCTTTTAGTTCGAAAAAGAAAATAAGAAAACTTATGCAACAGATATACACTTGGATAAAATCCAAGAAAAGATTGTTTTATCATAAAAAAAAATTATTTCTCCATTCTGTAAGTGTGCTGAATATTTCAATCATCATTATCGTTAAGATAGACAGTGATGAGAGGAGAATTATGAAAAGTGCATCTTCGGCACTGTAAAAGAAAAGGAGGATCTTATATTGCAAAAAAGGTACACTGAAGAAAAAGGAAGAAATAAGGATAAGAAAGTGAGAAAGAGAGAGAGAGAGAGAGAGAAATTGAGAGAGAGATAGAGATGAAAGGGAGAGCGAGAGAGATAGAGATGAAAGGGAGAGAGAGAGAGAGGGATATGAGATAATAGAAGGGGAGAGAGAAAGGAAGAATGAGAGAGAGAGAGAGAGCTAGAGCTAGATTTAAGGCTAGAGCTCTACTTTTAAGTATATAAAAGCAAAGCGCACCATTAAGAAGAAGTAAGCAACAAGCAGCAGCAACATCATCATCATAAGCAGCAAGCAGCATTTTAACATCATCTTGTTGTGTCTTTCAATTTTTTTTTCCTTTTAGCATCACAATGGAATTCACTGAACATGATTTTTATATGCATTATGGAAGTGTAATTAACTCTACTATCGAAGAAGAGTTTGAAGATTTGCTCAATAAAACTACAGATGAACAATTGGTTTGCAGATTCTTTTCAAAGAAATATGAAGCACAAGGTGAGTAATTATTTTTAAATTAAGTTTTGTCAATTTTGTTAAGTTCTTTTTTTTTATTTATAAAAATCTATAATGTTTTAATTTTTGCTATGTTTACCGTAATATCTTAAAGTTTTATGAAGTTTAGTTAAAAAAATAATTATAAACAGATTTAATTGTTATTAAATTACATTGTCATTAAAACAATGTAATTAAAGAATTAAATCTGTTTAGTCATTCTTTAACTATAAATGTCCAGTTGTTAATATTACCTGTCAAAAGTTGAAATTGCAATACATTTTGCAAAACCATATAATTATATGGTTCAGTCTTCTGATTAACTAAAATAACATTACTTTTACATACATTACTGAGACATCTTTGGTTTAGCGCAATGCCTAATAGTTCTATATAATAATGCAATAAACTTAAATAATCTACATGTCGGCCTACGCTTGTATATTATTAACAGCAAAATTCACTACAAGAAATGAGACAAATGTTGCTTACAAATCTCGCACATAATTATTAAGTCTTCCAAAAAATAAAGATAAGCATTTTCTGCAAGTCCGAGCGTAAGAAATGTGTCAATAAAATGAAATTGCCAATGGAAGTTACATTGGCAATCACATTTCATTGAAGATAATATTGTAGTGAATTCTTGTATAAATATAACCAATATGATCGCCACTTTAGATCATTTGAATTTATTTGAAGTTGTTTAAACTAATAAGCTAATCTAAAAATCTCTTACTAGAAAATGTCTTTTTCAGGTATACTAAATTATGAAGCACCCCACTTATAAGAAAGCCATAACTTTCATTTTTACATTTTTTACGGGAACGGGACGAAAACTGATTTTTGGAGTTAGCCTGCGAAAAAATGTCCAAGATTTACTGTAAACTAAACAAGGAGTTTAGACAGGAGAACATTGTAGTATTTTCAGATGCTACTTACTTGAAAATTAATTTTTTATTGCATTTCCAAAAATATTGTTTCTTTTTTTTTAACAAAAACTAGCTAAAACGTTGAACAACTGCAAAACAAAACCGGTTTCAAATTGCCAAAAAAGTTTATATTTTAAGATAACATAATAAAAATTATATATATATATATGCACATTTTCTTTACTCTTATGGTTTCAAAGAAACCATGAAATTCTTTCATAAATTGCTTAAAAAAGCAGTTTTCATGTTGTTCTGAACCACGGTTCAAAACGTAAATAATGAACTTGAAAAATTCAAGCAAACATTGAAGTCACCGAGGCGTTTAGAATAAAACTTAGCATTTGAATTAAACCCTCAGAACTCCAGTTCCAACAGAGATAAAAACTTGTTTTATTGAGCTTCCTTCAACAGTATTTTTGTGTGTGGAAACTCTGCTCAGAGAGTTCAAGTTTGAAGTTCAAATGCCAAGTTTCCTTTTTGAATTTGGACCTAAAACTCAATAAAAAAAATCTCGAGATATCTTTAACGGTATGTCTCATGTAGTAAACCGTCAAATCTCAATAGAAAAAAAGATACAACACCATTCAGCTACACTTGTCACCCAGTGACTAGGACATAAAAATACTTGTCTGAAAGCCCATATTTATTTGATTTAGAGCCGGAGGGTGGACCTTATTTTACATGAGGGACACATAAAATCTCTTGGCGGCCTGTGTTTGAGACCCGCGTTTTAAACTTTATAAAACCCATAAACCCTTTGTCATCCGCATCCAATCTACTAACACCCTAACCATTATCATTCCAGAAATGTTTTAATGTAATTAAATTTGGTTAGAATTTCGACAGAATTGATTTCGTACAACTTTTAATGGAATAATAATATCGCAGAATTGTACCAAAAAAATAAATTGCACCAAATATCTTTTCATTAATTCTTGTAATGTTCAAATAGCATAAAATCCATTGAACATGAGGATTTTATATTCATTAAAAAATAACAATCATTCGAATGAGTGAACATTAATAATAATGAATATTATTACTATGAATTAGACCTTATTTTTTTAAAAAACAAAAGCTCTTCAATTTCATAAGCATAAAAGAAAACTAATTATAAAAGCAAACAAAAATGAAATGCATTTGATGATTCAATTTAATGTAATTTTATCTTTAAAAATTGTACGATTTTGATGCAAAAGATGATGATAAAAAAATGACATGGTAACATCATAAATAGACAAAAAAACATAATTTCAATAAATTTCACGCGTTTTAACAGCTGATTAACACATAGACTAAAATAAACTGTAAAATTAATTCTCCTTTAACAATGAAGGATCACAAAGCTTTTAAGGAAAGTGCATGTTAGCTTATGTTTAAAGGTTTTCTAGAAATGTTCGCAAAAACACAACTTAAACAAGAGCAATTTTGTGTACATTACTATTTGAGTGCTCTGATAGTTAACTCCCATGAGTACACATAATATATTTTCTGAACGATGAGTTAATTCACAAGTGTTTTTTTTTTGTGTGTGTGTATGAAAACCTATTTTACTACTGTTTGGAAGTAATTTCTATCTGTATAAAGTGAACATATGTTTTTTTTTTTAAATAGAGAAATATCTAAAAAAAAAGCCAAAGTTTGTCAATAACTAGAAATGTTATAGATATCGAAACTGAAAAATACAACTATAACTTTTATCTTTAAAAAAAACTTCTTAGTGAACACTTTGAAGTAGAGACCTACATAAAGCCCATGGGCCGGTGGGCTTGGACCAGCATTTTTACGTTAAACAAACATGGGCCTGGTGGGTTTTGTGGGCCCAGGCTTCATGGGCTCCGTGTGCCTGTTGGGCTTCATGGGCCTGGTGGGCTTCATGGGCATGGTGAGCCTCGTTGGCGTTGTAGACCTCATGGGATTGTGGCCTTTGTGGGTATCAAGGGTTTGGATGGGTGTTTGATCGTTTCTCTCATGGGATTCTTTACAAATGTATAGAACTGAATCACATATATTATTTCACACATTAATGAAAGTATATCAAATTCCTCACTGACCCATCCATAAAATAAACGTAATAAAGCCATTAACGGGGCAGTTTCTTTTCTTGTAAAGCATTTGATTTGAACTTGTGAACTATTTAGTATGAAATATAAGATACCTATACAAAGCCCATGGCCTGGGCTGGACTTGGATTGGTATTTTTATGTTAAAGGCCCATGGGCTTTGTGGGCCAGGTGGGTTGGGCCCAGTATAAAGTCTCATGGGCTGGGCTTCAAATTTTTACACAATGTACTTTGAAGTATAAGCAAACTTTTCATTTTTAATGCAGTTTATTATATTTTAATTTTATTTCTAATAGACTTTGAATTGTTATTTAAGGTTGATTCAACAGCAATTTTCAGAAACAAGATTAACTTTTGCAGCCTAAATAATTGCTTAAAACAAACTTGACAATGTTTACAATGGTGAGCTTAATAAGAATTTCACTTTACTTTGTTTTAAGCAAAAGTTTATGTTTTATAATGTAATTCAGGGGTAAAAAGTGAAAACATTTGTTTTTTCAGAAGAAGTGCTTATTAATAAAAAAAAAGCGAAATTCATTAAAAACTAGAATAACAGGCAATATCACACCAAAAACCAATTTGATAACGATATTTATTTTAATAAACTTAGAGCTGTTTTGAATTTGATCTATTTCAACAGGTTAAATAAATCCTATCCTAGTCACTGAAAAATTATTTTCAAATCACCACGAAAAGTATGATTTTTAATTTTTAAAATTATTGTAAAAAAATACTTTTAATATAACTATTATTTTAGTCTCAAAGAAACTTTGAATTTTGTTCTTAACATTTCTTCTAAAACAGGTTACGTCTATTATGAAAATCTTCGTCATAAATTAATCTTTCTGGTAACTCACCACACAAAAAAGAAAACCTGGAAGTTGTTTTTATTTAAGTATATAAATGAGCTGCTAGGCACGTCCACATTTAATGGTCAAGCGGGTCAACAAAAAACGACAATTACAGAACAACATATAATTAATATTCATTGTGAAGATAACTTTTATCGCATGGGCTTCATTTGAAAACGCCAATATGTTTGTTGCATTTGTAGAAAACATTCTAGAGGGAATGTCAGCTTCTAAGCCAAACGCAACCCTCACACAAAGCAAAGTACGGTTAAGCCAATTGCCATACACTACCCATAAAGCAAACTATACCCTAGTATACAATTTCAATCAGTCATACTAATCGCAGACCGGGCCAAATCATCATTTTTAGCTGTTTCTGTCATCGAACTATAGAAAACTCAAAAGAATCGTTTTGAACGAAAATTATCGATATTCTCGAAGGCCTCCCTGCACAATACGTTGCCAAGAGATCTTACCAATTTATAGGTTTTCAAATGAAGCCATGGAAAGCTTGAAGAACTTCCAAACAATTAGTAGATTCTTAGCAACTCATTCTGCATTATTGTACAAAATATATTATATTTGTAACACAGTAACAGAGAAATTACATTCTGTTGTATTAAAAGTTTTCCTGAGTCATGCAACAATGACAATACAATATTAAATGGCCCAACATTAAAGGCCAAAAATGTAGGTCTTACCATAATATTATTATTAAAACAAAACAATTCAAAGAGGTCAAATTTCATGTGGTTCAACTACAATAATTATTAGAGAGCTAAATTCTTACTATTAATAAATACAATTTTTTTTACTATTTAGCTAAAAACTACTAGAAATTTCATGTGCAATTTGTCATGTAAAACTGCAATGAAGTAAAAAAAGATTGTTTAATAAGTTTGTGTTGAACCCAAATACGACGAGGAATATCTTAAATTCCAAACATAAAAATAAGTCATTAAACGTTTGTTTGTTATGAGAAATTTCTGGAACATTTTTCTATATAAACGATGCTAAAAAAAAAGAACATAAACAGTTGCCCAAATATTTTTTTTGAACATCAGTGTCCTCTTTCTTCTTTTTCTATACGATGAAATTCTCCAGACATCATTAAGATATATAGAGCCTCCCCCCCCCCACAAATATACTGTACAGGGTAGCCATAATGTTTTAATATCCATTGTAGGAATTGTTACATTGCTTCGCATACTTCGTATACATTTGAGCACGAACGCGAACTAGGAAGGGTGAGGAACACACGAACGATTCCTTGAGACTGTTCGGATTGCCTTGGGTCGGTAGACGTACACACTAAAAGCATTCATGTGTCCGCACCCTAACTCGTTCGCGTCTGTGCCCAAATGTAATACGAATAGTCTGAAAGCAATGATTGGGTGCTACAAGTTATTATTAATCATACAAATGTAGCATGCTTTGGTATTATTGCAATTTTACATTCTAAAGTTTACATTTTACAACAAGGCACAAATCTAATGGTTACTGAAGGCAAATAAACGTAATTCAAGCTTTTTTTTTAAAAAAAATACAAACATTAATGTAAACTTCAAATTATTTTAGAAGTTAGAATAGTCTGTATAAGCTGATATCATTTTTCACAATATCTTAAAAATAAAACTTTTATGACAGTTAAAAAATCTTAAAAGTTTTTTATGCTTGGTTTTCGTTAAAAATTATTTTCATTCTTTTTTTGTTCTAACTTTCATAAAAAAGTTTAAGAAGTATATCTAAGGAAAATACTTTTACACCAACATTTACTATTATAATTTATAAATAACTTCAATGAGTAAAAATACATTGTGATCACTCTGTACATAAATACATTTAAGTTAGTGGCATTTAAGTCAGTAGTCGTCCTCCTTCCTCTCTGAATCCCCCCCCTCACTATAAAAAAAAGTTTGTAAACATATAATTTATCTGATTTTAGAGCCACTAAATTAAGTGCAATCTAACTAATTACTTTGCATCATTATTATAGAATTAAAGTGAAATCTTTACTTAAATTAAAATTGCGACCATAATCTTTAAATTGAGAAATGAAAGAAAAACGTGAAAAGAAATATTCCAATTCCAAAAAGTATAACAAAAAAATCAATCTATTATAAGATTATATAGATAAATTTTTTATATTGGTTTTGTCTAAAAGATTAAATAAAACGAAATATTGATTTTTGTTTGTTTTTGACAATATAAGAAGCAAGGGAGAGGGAGACGAGGGGAGAGGGAGACGTCGTAAACTGGTATTGTTGAAACGTTTTCAACGTTTTCAACACTTTTAACAATTGGCCAAAGATATATTTTAAGATCTTATAAGGTCTTAAAAGATTTCAGAAATTGTTATCAGAACTTTCTTTTGAATTGGTTGGTGTCTTATTTCATTGAACCTCTTAACTTGCTTAGCTGATGCTTTAAATGTTATTGCAAATATTGTTATATAAAAACCAGCAGTGAAAAATAAAATAACAAATATCCAATTTAGTACAGTAATTATAATGTTAATATCGGTTTTGCAGTTTTGCAGTGTAACAACCCGACTGGGCTCCGTTACAATACCCCCGGTAAAACTTCTCCGTCTTACCGAATCCAGACTCCTTCGGGGGGGGGGGGGGCCGGGATCGCAACAATAGCTGCCCTCTTGCACCGGTTCCTAGTTGGCACCGGCCAACTCAAGTCTGCCACGCTGAATGTTGACGGTCGAATGACCGCCAAACCACGACGAGAACCCACGGGGACTCCCACGTTGGTACCACCATGAAACCGGCGCAAAACACCGGCCGACACGACAGAAACAGGACGGTGGTGTTGATGGTGAACCCCTCACCGGAAACCCCACCCTCCCCGCGGTAATAGGTCCAGCAGAGAAACACAAAAGCTCAGCAACCAGCAACACAGAAGAACAAAGAGATGGTTCTATGGCGGCCATCTTGGACGCCATCCACAACATCACCCATCCTCACTTCTCTAGGGTTTCACTACACTGTTCAGTATATAATATCGGCTGCCATTATATAAGCCTACCCCCAGGTTACTCCACCTGGGGGAGGACAGTGACCCTACCTGGGGTTCATGTCGTCCGCCGGGCTGCCTACTATATCAGCCTAGCAGACGACATCAGGATTCAGTCTGCTCCTTCCCATTACAGGAAGGAGCAAAACTGGGTCGTCACAACAGTTTAAAATTTACAATATTTCAGGTTCAGAATGTAAATATATTACATACATTAAACATACAATATACACATTAAAAAAATCCTAAATATAAAAAGCAATTTTTCTAATCAAGAGTTACAAAAATTTTGTTTGAAACAAAAAATATCCACGTTCAATCTAATAACTATCCGTTTATACCAAAAATTTTAATCATATTTTATTATACGACGAAATTATAGGACGAAAAGTTCCATTTTACTTAAACTTTCTGTGATACTTTCGATCTTTCTTTTTTGGTGAACTAAAAACATTGCTCAATCAGACTTTATCCGAAAAGTTAGAGCACAATATTCCATCAAAAACTCAGAACATATTTTATGAGAACCTTTCTAGTTTCTATTTCCCTTTTCTATTGATTTCATTATAAACCCATACAACGTACCATACTTTTCACAAATTGCCTGATAGAAATTCAGTAATCAGCACGTACATTTCTGTTTTATTTTTTGTTCTTAAAACTTCATGCAAAATGCACGACGTTTATAGTCGAGCATTCGAAAAAAGTTTAGCGTCAATTTTTTATCACCTTTCTTATTGTTTAACATTGTGTGTTCATAATGTATAATATAAAAGTGATAAAGTTGGTGTTCGCCTAATCGGTCAGTTATTCTAAATATACAAACGTGAACATCCATAATGGATACACACAATGTACAGTTGTAATGTACTGAAACCAATGTAATTGCACTAACATGAACCAAAATCATAAATAATAAAAATATTAGTAATAATTCAGGAGCAATGGCAAACATATTGATCTCATCAGTCAGGCACTGAGGTGTTTTTTTCTTCTTTTTTGTCATAATGTATGTTTGTTTGCGGCACATTCTAGAAGCTCTTGTTTAGTAAATAGGAGCAGCAATATAAGACTCCCAATTCAACACATATCCACCCTCACTTTCATAATGAAGCCATAATTTTAAATAGTAACGCCCAACAAAAAACGCAATCTCACTTTTTTTTTTCAACATTAACACAAAAAAAATTTACGGTATCAACTACAATGAAAAGAGAATATTCATCAACATACCCTAGAACTAATTTTAAACGAACAAAAACAGCGAAGACATTCATTAAAATTTGTATTTTTGCTTCTGTTTTAACAACCCCGGTAACCGAAATTAATTCAAATAAAAGCACAAGCTTGGTTAGCATTTCAGGTGTTTTTTATATATACATTACTGTATATTTTTTCATACCTTTGAGAATAATAAATCATAAGAATGTTGCAAACTGAATATACGAATCATTTCATTTATATTTGGCAGTCAGTTTAGGATTTTTGTTAGCGTGTGAATAACATTTATTTTCTATGTTGTCTGTCTGTTTCAAATTGCTCGAAAGATTTATAAAAAAAACACAGAAAAACTCGTACATTCCTATTCTTTTGACTGTGATATTCATAAAAAATAGTAATGCTAATTCAGAGCCGTAACCAGCAAACTATGTGCCCGAGGTAAGAATAAAACTGGCGCCCCCTTAGTATTATCATTCTAGTTATTTTTGCGTATTTATTTCTGCGCCTCTGAACTTTGCATTCAAAACAAAAACTTGCGCCTCCCCTTAATATAATCATTCTAGTTATTTTGCAGTTTGCACCACTGAGCTTTGTGCTCGATGTATTAATAATATAACTGACGCCCCCTTAGTCAGTATTAACATTCTAGTTATTTTGCGCCCCTATTTCCGCGCTTTGAGCTTTGCGCCTGAGGCAGATGCCTCACTCGCATTGTTCTAGCTACGTCTTTGTACTAATTATGCTGGTAATAATACTAATAAGTGATGCCAGTAACGCTATTTGCAAAAGATGGTAAAACTAAAAATAATGCAAAGAAAAGTGCGTCTTGTAATAATGTTAGCAGCATAAGAATATATATAAAAAAAAGATTAATGAGAAAGGGCATCAATCAGCCTTTTACTTAATTTAGCCTCATTCAGAAAATGTTGACAGGAACAAAAGAAACATAATTCTTGTGATTTGATTGCATGTCATTGAAAACGTTTTAGATTTCTAAATTAGAAATTTGAAATAAACAGAACTTTGAACAAAATAAATTTTATAGGTAAAAAATAGAAAAATAGAAATTTAAAAATGTTTAAAACAAAACATTTCAATGAAAATTCAGAAAATACTATGTATGATTTAATGATTTTTTTTTATCAATAAAACAACATAAAAAATATGAATAAAAACGATACAATAACATATTGATCTCTAATTTTACACTGGGTCTTTTGTTTTAAGAATGTAGACACCCAAATTACAACCTTGCAAACAATGACAAGAAGTTTCAGGTAGTTCAACTTCCATAAAAGTTGATGCCTCACAGTGAAACTCACGACCTGCTCATGTTGTTAATACCTTCTCAAGTTGCCAAAGTTATCAAAGTGACAATAAAGCTTGATCTAGCGCATTTGGCATTCCTAATAACAATCTCACACACAATATTAGTGTAAATCTTCATAGATTAGTTAGTGCGATTAATTCTTCACACAACAACAAAGTCTATCTATTGATGAGTACTATCAAGCATGTTTGCGAATATGGATCTGAAATTTGCAAAAGTGAGTAGCAGTAAATCTGATAAAGGGCCTAATAAATAGCCTACTATACAAGGTTAAATCCACATTGTATTAAGATACTACACAGTATCTGTATTAACTCTATAATACATTTAGGTTAAACATAAACTACTTGACTTGTTAAATAAAGCATACCCTGATCCCAGGATGGAATTGTTTTCATTGGAACTGAATATATTATTGCGTTATGTCATAAACGCTTCAATCTGAACTATTTTAGTCCATTGCGAAAGCTTCTAGATAATTTTTTTTTACTAAACTCTACACGTCCATCTATATCTGAATTTGACCCCATGCTGTTTTGAACTTAGTAAAATTTAGCCCGTTTTAGCAAGCAAGAAGTAAGCCAAGATATATTTAAAGCAAAAAAAAAATTCATGTGTTTGAAAAAGTTTTAAAAAATATTTGGACTGCTGTAGCTAAGACGTGTACTTTGACAAAGACCTGTCAATCTATATTCTATAAGCTAAAAAGTTAGCGCCAAAAATATCATCCCCAGTGATAATCCTAATTCTGCGTTCTTATGAGACAAACACCAGAGATTTTACAAATGGTTTTTTTCAACACGAATATTTTTCGTGAGATGTGGAAGAAAATAAACAGAAAACTTTCGTGTTGTTTTTTCTGATCTGCCATTATCTTCCATAAACAACAGTTTATTTATTTTTCAAATAAAAACATACCCAGAATACGAACGAAAAAAAAAAGCTTTTATTTTGATGTAAAGTAATCGCAAGAAAATGGATTTCTTGCAAAGACACAGTTGCTAAGCAGCTTGAATTAAATATTTAATCACGCAAATACTACGGGAAATATTTGAATAAGAGTGAATATAAAACCATCATTTTTGTTATATAACACGCTTATGCATCATAAATATGAATAAATTATATTTGGTTCTATTATTGTAATTAAAGCTTGAACACTTTTACAATAATAATAATAATAATAATGTTACTTTTCTAAGAAATTTAATATAATGTTTTAATAAGATTGAAAAAGAAAAATAGATTGATAAAATTGAATATAAAACTCAAATCATTTAATGATAATAGAAATTTTAAAATAGCTCTTAGACAAAATCGTAAAATTAGTTTTAAGCAAACGTATATCGTTTTAAAACACGCTTTTTGTCTTGAGCAACAACGAAAAGAAACCTGTTTTTTTTTCCAAAAAAAACCTCATAATCTTGCAAAAGTCACAGAGAAATTACAAAACATTTTTTAAAATTTTAATAATTACTTTGCAAGCATGTCAGAAGGCTGTTCAGAAGGACAATTTAGTATAATAAAAGAAATGCATTGTCAAAATGACTCATTAACATAGCCTTAGAAATTCCACAATGCAAACGTAAAGTTTAGTTGAAAAGCAGCATAGATTGTAAGTCTTTCCCTATTCAGAACATCCGCTGGAAGTTAATTCCATTTTTGAATAACCCTGGCTACAAATGACCAAAAATACGAGTTTATTTTGGCCACAACTTATCTGATTTTATTTTCGAGTGGTCACCTCTACCGAAATAAAAAGCAATCCACAGTCTACTCACTAGAGGTTGGCTTAGAACGAGACCCCAATGACATTTTTTGGCAGATTTTTAATGCTGAAGTCAGTCCTACATACTACCAACCTGTTCCAACTTAGTTATAAAAGAATGCTAGTCACACAGTCCTCGAAAATAAACACGCCAAATACTGTCATTTGTGTATCACATGTTTATTACTTCCATTCACTGCTACACATAAATTGATACATCATAAATAGCAACATCATCACAATTTTATAACTTTTTTTGTAATGTGGCCCCAGGTTTCTAAGATTTTCTTCTCATGCAGACTAAAGGCAATTTAATATTAACTTCTGTAAAAAAAACTTTTTAAATTGCACTTAAAAGTGAAAACTGTTTTGCAATAATATACTACAATCAAAAGTTGATTTGTAAAAGATCATAACATGAAAATATTCTAAGCGTATTTCTTTGTAACTTAACCAGTTTCTAACACATTTTCAATTTCTTCTAAAAAGATGGATAAAAAAATCCGGGGCCATGACAACTAAAAGAGAGTTTGCTAAGAATTCAATTTATGATAAACTCTAGGTTCATATTGTAGTCACAAATTCACAATCGTCTAAAGTTACAGAAAGTGTACTTGAGACTAGCTCTTTAACTCACTTGTATGATTGTTATGAAAAATTCCACAATAAACCATCTTCATCCTTACTGTCAATAGACCTGCTAATATTCTTTTGAGAGCTCGAACCGTACTTGGCTCTGATCCACTGTTTGAATTCCGACATAGATCTCTATAAGAATAGAAACTCACATCATACCATCCAATCCATCACTAAAGTAAAATAAAACTTATAATACATGTGGAATTCTTTTCCTACAAAAGTTTAACCTGAAGAATAACAGATACCGTACAAAATATGTGAGTTTATTATAAAACCTGGGTCATGTTTAATCAATTAATTATATGCCAATATATTTTGTGGAAGTCATTAAACATTATATAGCAGTAAATTGCTATCATTATGTAGCTCATAATCTTGTAACACAAACTTAAAGTTACAGAACATAATTACATGTTTATCATATCTTTATGACTGCCATTAATAGGTGGACAGCGTAATATGACAGTCATAAAGCGCTAGCATATTTTTAGTCTTATTTTCCCCACGAATGTTATTAGACTATGTAATTCTCTTCCAGTTGATAGTTCTTTGTTAGGACGATTTCAAATTAACAATGATGTCTTGTTTTACTTGAATGACAATCATTTGAGATAGGAAGCAATCCCACCTGCCAAATGGCTTTTAAGCTGATTGAAGATGTACTGAGTTGAATTGAATTGAATAAGGTTTCATTATAAAATTCTTATGAATTTTTCTTCTGCAATGAGGTTTATAATGATCAGGTGTTTAATGCATTAATAACTATTTTAAATGGTACATTTCAGCTTGTAAATTTATTTACAAATTTATCAGACTTCACTGCAAATTTACCTACATTGTTGTAGCTTCTACACTGTACATTACAAAGTGGCCCCGAATCCAAAAAACAAACTTAAAAATAGTAATTTATGAAGAGGATTTTTGTATCTTGGAACTCTTGTTTAAGGGGTTTAAATTAATTTACAAGTACCAAGGTTCTTTCTTGAATATGGACCTTGTAAATTATAACTTAGAACTTATTCCATAATAAATACACTTTGTGTATGGCTTTCTTTGAAAACTTTTTTTTTAACTTGTGAGCCACCAACAGACAAAATAAAGTGGGTTTGTAATATATTTACGTAGGTAGAGTCAATTACAGAAAAGAGTGCACACACTATCATCATCACTAAATATAATCTAGGATTTCTAGACCTCCCAATGTGCCCCAACTATAATAAGTCTATAACTTTTCTTTTGGAAAAGATGATGATGTATTGACTTCAATCACTTTTCGATCGAAAATACAAAAAAAAATGTTGAATGTCTCTCAGTGTTCACAAAATGGTCATTGCATCTGTGGTTGAATAAATTGCAACACAAAAAAACCTTCAGAAAGTCAATATGAAAAATAAGAAAACTCAAATGTCTGCAGGGGATGTATTATGTATCAGTATCGTTCTAAAAGAAATAGCATTTCTAACGTTTTTTGCTAGTATTGAAACGGAAATGTTATTGGAAGAGAAGCCTCATAAAATAGAATATTGTAAGCTATAGAATAAATTTAATTTGCGTTTAAACCAGGCTACTGATTGGTTGCTGCTTTATGTACGCTAAAAAAAACCCTTAGACCAAACTACTAGGTTTTACATGTGTACGTATATTCAAATAAGCTGTAATTTATAACATAAGTGGAAAAAAGTGTAGTTTTTCAAAAAATTAAAAAACCTTTCTTGATTTTTAAGTTAAATGTTAAATTAAGAAATTCTGTCTGCACTTTCTTACAAGAAAACCAATTTTGAAAATTTAAATTTGAATGAAAATTCCACAATTTATAACCTTAAATTAAACCAATTAATTAAAACAATTAAGACAATAATTTTAGGTTATGATTTTTTTTAAAAAGTGAAATTAGTTCAAATTAAACTTTCAAACTTGAACTTCAACTTCAACCCTCTTAAGCAGAGTTCCGACCCAGAAAAAAATCTATATTTATATTTTGGCACTTATTAATACAGCTGTTTTCTGTGTTGAAACCCTGTTCTGAGGATTCAATTTAAAGTTCAAAGTATGAACTTGTGTTTGATTTACTTGCATACACTTATAATTATACAGTCAATATGTCTTAATTTATGTCACCATTATATTAGATGGAATTCATTGTAATGCATCATATGATTCGGTTCTATGTTGGCCAGCAACATTGGGAGGAACTGAAGCTCTTTTGTTATGTCCAGTAATGATCAATGGCGTGCCGTACGACACATCAAGTAAGATATTCAAATTTTTATAACATTAATAAAAGCAAATAATAAATAATAAATTAATCTTTTTTTAAATAAGAAAATGCAAGTCGCTTATGTTATCCGAATGGAACATGGGATGGATACTCCAATTACACCTTATGTCGTCCACTGATTGAACCACAAACAGAGGTGGTATATACCATTAATTCTTCTTAATAAAATTACCATTAAGTATGAAATATAATTCAAAAAGTATTTTGATGCAAATAACAAGTTTGCTAGTTTTGTCTATGGATATCAAAATTGGAAATGAAATTATTTCATACCAGCATTTTAAAAATTGCCTTTTTAATACTGTTGTTTATTACAACACAATTATCGAACTTTTTTTCAACATTTTTCTATCTAAATTTGAAAAAAAATATCCAAGTTTTGGAGAACAAATTAATATCATAACCTATATAAGTTCCTTCAGTTTTTTTTATTTATACACTTAAATGATAAATAGCAAGAAGAACGTTGTCAATTTAGAATTTTTTTTAATATTATTAGTTGTGACCCAATTAAAATCTCATATTCAAACACAAAACACACAAAACGAAAATAAAACAAGGATTTTTATTAACATTAATAAAATATTTTTTGGTAGGATGGTTTACTGATTAATAAAGCAGTTTTTGTTGTTATTTTACATTGTGTACATACTACAACGTTCTTGGAATTTTTGTTTACAAAGTAGGATATCATCTTCACCAAAATACGAAGACGGTTTCGAATAAAAACATTAATAATAATACAGCATTGATGCCACAGCATCAGTTTCGTATTACTATTACTATATTTTCACAAAAGATCCATTCATACAAAGAAAGGCATTGTGTAATCATCAGTAATACCCAACGTCAAATATCAATCTCTAATAATTATAATGAATTCTTTTGTTATTTTCTTACAGGAACCATTTTCCGATACAGATGCCACAATTCTTATCTACTTCATTGGATTTAGTTTGTCTGTTTTTGCAGTTATTACAGCCCTTTTTATTTTTGTCTGCTTCAAGTGAGTTTTTTAAGAAATTGTTCATTCATTATTCAACTCCATTCTGTTCATACCCTCATTATCAGCATCATTTAAAACTATGATAAAACACATTCAAAGTTTCAAAAAATCGGATATCATTATTTTCGACAAAAAAAATGTCAAATCCATAAGTTCTTCTCTTAGATTCTATATGCCCCTACATATGGATAATTTCTGCTTTTTCATAGCTGTTATTGTCTGCCAAAGACATTTGTTTTGAGATTATACAACTGGCTAAAAATAATGAATTGCACAAATACAAATAACTATGTTTCTATAGAACTATACAGAGTCATCCTGAACAAATTACGACAAAAGACAATTTAAGAGCTTCACACAATAGCACTTTATCTTGACTTTTACAAAAATATATACATTTACATGTAATAAGCAATGGTCAACAAAATGTTCACCAAAATGTTACAAATTTCGAATGCTGTACAATGAAAACCATGAAGAGACCGGAATATTTTTTTCGTGTTAACGAACTTCGTGTTAAAAGAAATAATTTTAAAAACGTATTTTATAATATATTTATGGTATTACAATACGAATACATATACGAGCTCGTACATTATATACAACAAATAATGTGAATATTTTAATAATATTTAAAACTTACTGTAATCCTCCTAACGTTTACTTCTATTTTAAATAAAAATAAGTAATTTTGAGATTAAATATTAAAACATATAATAATGTGTGGTGTGATAGGTATGCAACAAGCAGAAAAAACGCGAATCTCGAAAAATTCGGCCACTAAAATAAGTATTTTTAGTGCAAGAAAAGGATTTTACAAAATTTTCTATCTCAAAGCGAATTTTGAAAACGATGTCTTAAACATTTTTCCTGTTAAAAAAGATACTGTATTAGAGTTTTTATTAATGGGACCGAAACATGTCTTTGTGTTAACCAATATTTTCGTGTTAAGTCGAAAGTATACAGTAGGTAAGTTGAAGCTGTATAGCTGCTGATGAAAAAGGTATTTTCAAAGGATCAGCTTCAGCATAAGCTTTGGAAAAGGGTCATCTTTTACGATGCACAATAGTAAAAAAGGCTGTATTGGTCAAAAGTTTTCATAATTTAAAATTATTTTTAAAAATGGCATGTTTATTACATCATTAGCTGAACAGCTTCTTTGAGCTGAAACGTTTGACCAAGCTGAAAGAGAATTTCAGCAAAAGCTCATTTACAGCATTTCTCAAAAATGGCAAAGTTTTTGCTTAAACTACAAAGCTAACTTAAATTTCCATCTTCAGCTTATTTTTTCTCCTCTTCAGCTTACCTCTATTTTCGCTTTTATCCATTTTCGTGTTCGATGGTTGTTCACTGTATAAATTTTGATTTATCTTTTATATCTTAACTACAGAGATCTACGTTGTTTACGAAATACCTTTCATGCGAATCTCATGGCTACTTATTTATTGCGAGATTTAACTTGGATCATAATGGCTTCACTGAAGGTTGATCCTGACCATAGCCATGCGGTAATAATTACCACTTGAAAGCTCTTTCAAAAGCCAATTTAACACTTGAAAGAAAACAAATAGATGCAAACAACACCAAGGCTAATCCCATTCCAATCTATTCTCATTTTATTTAGGCTCATTGCGCACTTATGGTTATTCTCTACTACTTTCAAGGAACTAACTTGTTCTGGATGTTTGTCGAAGGATTTTACTTATACATGCTGGTCGTTAGGACGTTTACGGCAGACAAAATCAAATTCAACGTTTATGTCTTTATGGGATGGGGTAAATTGTGTTTTTATTTATCAATATTATGGTTCCATTCAAACCATACTTTAAATTCAATGATATTAATAATTAGCATGTTATTAGGACTACCTATTTTAGTGGTCGTTGCGTGGGCCACTGTGAAAGCTGAAGTTGGGTATCATAGAGAGGCAAGTGAAACATCAAGTACAGGGTAAGTACACACTAACCTACTTCAACAGTGAAGGAATTTGGTTTGTTTCAAAAGGCGCTCCCGGGCCCCACAGGATTGTTTTATAAGAGGTCTATATTGGGCAGAAAATAGCTTCAAATACAACCGAGCTTGGCCACCCATTAAGAAACGCCACGTTATGTCATGGTTAAGATTCTGACCAAATATCAATTTTCTTTTTCACAGACTTACCCAGAGTGAAAATACACTGAAAATTTCGCTTATGGAAAGTAGGACAAGTTGCCCCCTTACCTGTATATGCTGGTGCCCCTGCTTAGTGTTTATGTTACTCAGTCTTTTTAATGCTTTTTGAGACTTCTGAGGCCAGCTGACCCTTCCTGAGGCCTTTTCAGGACATTTCAGAGTAATTAATCTAAATATAAAATGTAAAAACCACATGTATTTAATCTTAAGAAAAATGAATAATAATTAATTCTACCAGACCAGGACGTGATCAACAAGAAATCATTCTTAACAGCAGTAATGTGCGGTTTAATTAAGTTTTATGCCTAGAAAAGAACAAAATATTTTAATTAAAACCAATATAATTTTGGAGAATTAAATAACAATGCGAGTATTATATTGCATTCGTACAAGATGGTGTACAAAAGTGAATCAAATTTAGATCTATACAGAACAGTTGTATTAAACTTTAAAGAAAGATAGAAACAAACTCAGTAATTATTTTTTGGATACTGACATATATTAGAAACAATACACTCCAGTGAGTGCCGCCATGACTTTGTGGTTAAGGTTACATATTCTTTAAAACAAAACGTTGAATAAATTAAAAAGTTTGTTAGAAACTGGCCTAGAAGACTAATTAATATTGGCACCGTGCACATATTATACCTTCCAGCGTCATCTAGTATCGAGAAAAACAAACGAACGCCAGGAAAGCTACTATCGTTACCTATGAGGACAAACTCCTCTTCGACTATCTCCTGCTCCCTGTCCCCATAAATAACAACGGTGGTTTTCTCTAATTTCAATTATTTTTCACGTTGCTAGATGACGCTAGCAGGTATGTGCACGATACCAATAAAATACTTACATATAAGTTACAGACTTACAGTACATTGTGTCTCCATAAACATCAAACATGGCAACAAGAAAAAAATTGTTATGTTCACACGGGAGAAACAGGATAGGACTACTGTCGAAAATCTTTGTCTTGCAAACTTAGGGTCCACATAGAGGAAAGAAAAGTTTGTTAATCTGTCCAACTGAAACAAGTTTGACTGAAGAATTATCCGGAGACAGTCCCAATATGTTACCATTTTTTCTTTGAAGTTTATCGATCAAAGTAGAAACACGCAACAAGAGGGGATTAATTAGTAAAAGTAACATTTAGAAACACGTGCCAAATAGTGAAAACTTTGTTGCAGAAACCTGTTGAAGGTTGAAATGTTTCCACTTGTTGCATCTGTGTGGACGGCTCTTTATATTACATTAGTATTCAATACATACCGGTACATGTACAAAGTGGTGCATGAATAATTCAAATGAAACTCCTTCGACAATATTTCTGGATTATGTTTTTTTTAAACTAATGTATAAAACACGTATTCAACTGAATGCCACTATTAATCTTATGTAGTTATAAAATTTATAAGAAAAAATTTACATTATTCAAAATTTAAAATATAAATTTCATTTCACATTTAAAAATTAAAAAAATTTAAAATATTCAAAATAAATCTCAAAGTTTAATAGTTGGTCAATGCAGTTGTTTTTTAAGAAATTTATTTTCTTGTGGTGTAACACAACTGAAACGACTAAATTATCGTAAATTGAGCAAATCGTTAATTGTTTATGTGATATTTTCTTCTTTAGTTGTCCGTGGTTAGAGAAGGATGTTTATGACTGGATTTTCAATACGCCAATTTTGCTCGTTCTTCTTGTGAGTAGTCTATAATTTAATTCAAAATATACAACTTTAAAACCATGCAGAATAAAAAATAAATTAAAGAAACGAAATGACATGAATGAAATCTATTCTTTTACCTGTCTGATCTCAAAGTTGTATAAAAATACTAATGAAACACCCGCAATATTTCATATAAATAACCGATTCCATTTCTGTATGAAAAAAGGTCAATCTCAGCTTTTTAGTCAATATTATGTGGGTGTTAATTACAAAACTTAGAGCAGCTACAACAGACGAATCTCAACAATACAGGTAAGACCATGTTCGAGTAATAAGTAGATATAATATTATAGACATGGTATTTTAACAAAAATGATTTCGTAAAGTACTCTCAATATTATTCTTAGGTTAATTTTAGAAATGAAATTGTATATTTGATGTTTATTGTTTCATTCCTAATGCTATAAAATGTTTGTAATATCTGATCAGTACAGAAAGGCATCAAAAGCCCTTTTGGTCCTGATACCATTATTGGGAGTCACATATGTGTTGGTTATTGTGTCGCCAAATAAAGGTGCAATGGCGTTCATCAGTGCCGTATTACTATCAACACAGGTGAATATTTGTTATACAGATACAAAATCTACACTAGAGGTTCATTTGAGAACGCTTAGGTAGATTTCTTGCATTGTGGCAGCACTGTCGGCTTCTTTATGAGTTAATTAGGATGCATTACCCAGGATGCATCTTAATCTCAAGAGTATTCGTATTCTGCTCTAGTAATCATTTTAGTGATTTCCTTCATCTTACTACAGGAATATCTCAAGTAGACAATACGCTCGAGATTCATGTGGCAGGGGGATAATTACCAATCATAAATGATTGAAGTTTAGACATCATCGTCAATTTGAATCGTTGCAAGAAAATCCCATAGTCTAAATGCGTTTGGAAAGAAAGACCACAAATATGCATCCCTTCTAGCTCTTATTTCTTTAATAAGCTTTCAATGGCCACGTATTTTATGAAGCAACCGTATACTACAATGCGTTTTCAAATGCTCCCAGTGTCAAGTATTTCAACAATCTTCTTTCTGTTTACTTTATAGGGTTTCACAGTTTCCGTTTTGTATTGCTTCCTTAATGGAGAAGTACGAAACACTTTAGTGCATCACTACGAAAACTGGAGAACTTTAGGCGAATTACAGGAAAAAAGAAATCCAGGACAACGACGCCGCTTTCGCAATGGATCTCTTCGATCCCGAACAGAAAGTATTCGACTTTGCAGTATGACACATCACGACTGCCATTGCGAAACACAAGGACCCAATTGCAAAGTGTGTTTGCAGACACAAGATGACAGCAATGGAAATGGAACTCAAAGACAGAGCAAAAATACACAACATACTACAACAATCACTTTGGTTCATAATAAACAACATCCTTCAATGATTAAAAAAACATTAATTTGAACCTAAACAATTAGGTAGCGATCAACCAACCTGACTATCCAGTAGATAAATTAAAATTAGTCATTTGTAGTTTTTTTTTTATCTAGACTCTTAATGGATGGTTCCTTGTGCTGTGACACTTTTCCATTTGGTGGATTTCATAGCCACTGAGTGCCTTCATTTTTATTATATTTGGATTAACCAATAAAAGTTCTATGTTGTAACTTACAGAGTTGAATAAAGTGTCATTTTAGGTATATATAGGTAAACACTTAGCTGTTGTTTGCAACTATTCTGCAGGTATAGATTATAACAATGACAAAGATTTGTACAATTTATTAAGAATTTCTTTGAGAAGTTAATTTCTTTTTACCTATCATAGATGTTCTAAATATAGTGACTTAATCAAAGTCTTATTCATGTTAAGTGAGAAGAAATAGAATGAAAACCAGGTGCCAAATCAAATGTTTTTCCCAGTAACATTTTATAAGACCAGTCCGGGTCTTGAAAAATGTTACTGGGAAAAACATGATGGGGCACCTACCCTCTGTACCACTGCCACTGTACTCTTGCAGTATATACATATATTCGTAATCATAAATACCAGACAGACACTCACATTATTCTATGAAAGAGTTTTTTGAGAGAGTGCACCGGGAATCTTTCCATTTCCCTGTGGCCCAGTTTGGGCCTGATGAAATCACACTTAAACTTACTTCCTTTTAACTAGAAAAAAAACTTGGTTCAATCTGTTCCGTTAATTCAGGTTAATACAAGGTAGCTCTCTACTGCATCTGCGCATGTGTAACATGCAGTTACTGAAATATCATCTACTTTGGTTAATGCATTTGAAAATGCGCATGTGTGGTAGAGAGTGACCTCACCTTAACCTACCTCAACCTCAACCTCAACCCTCGGTTAGCTTCAATTTTATTCCACGTATTTTAATTTCTTTTAAATCAGAAAATTTAGCTAAATGCTACTTAACTGTTAACTTCAAATGAACTCTCTCAGCTACACAAAAGGAATTCGACAATTATGCTCACTGTGCATGCCGGCAAAAGAGAAACAACAGATCACTTAAAAGTGACTCAATTCTGGAACATGAAGACTTATTCTGTAACCGCCCCATAAGTTCGAGATTTTACTTCACATACGTACAAAAAGGCAAAATGGAAACAATAACATCTGTATTAACCACAGTTAGGCACTGCACTACTTTACATTTTAAAAATGCAGTATCGTCCCTTTGGAATACGTTTAAATTATGAATGAATTTTTTTCCCTTTTACAGCCTAATGCAAATAAAAGTTTCAGTCAAAAACAACTCGAAACTACAGAAATCTTATTTTTCATTCCAAATATTTACAGAAAATAAACTCTTTCTAAGTAAAAAAAAAGTACACGCATATTTAGACAATTAATGAAAATTAAACACACTCATTGACAAATACACACGTCACAACTTTTAGTAAATGAAAACAGTTAAAACACCCATTGCGTTACGCAGTTAATATGAAATAGATAGTAATATTCAATGGGATTTTTTTAAAAAAAATGTAAAGAACCAGTACACAATTACTGATTCAAACAGAAAGGGGATGTTTGATTTAAATAACGAACTTAAATTGTAAATTAAATCATAATTTTTCCAATCTTGCAAAAACGTTAACTTCAACATTCTTCATAAGGTGTAAGCAGTAAACGTTCTTATATGCAAAACTAATTAAATTTGGACCCATGAGAAAGTCCTAACCTAAACAATTGTTAGTTAGAACTTCTTACAAAGATATTTTGAGTAAATGAATACATTAAATGTTTGTTTCAAGCCTTATGTAATTTCAAGTACAAAATCGTTAAAATTTAGAATACGATTTTGAAAATAAAATGTTTACTGCAACATTTGTTATCATAAGCTTCACTTTAAATATCGTTAACAAAGAAAACGTTTTTCTTAACAATTCCGTTTAAACATTGGCATCACTTAATAATACTAATATTTAAAATAGTTTGTTTGCATTATTACTTCAGAAATTATTATTTGAAGAAAATTTCAATTTCAATTTGAAATTACCTGCTTGAAATTTAGATGTCCTGTTTTAATGACTTCTTTAGTCAAAGGTTAAGCTAAACTCATCAAGTTTACATGAAACTTCCTATATAAAGTTCATGAGGTAAGCATTACCTTTAACTTAGCATTCATTAAGAATACAACCCTTGAAACTAAAATGAAAATGATAAAAATGATACAGTAAAGAAATGTTGCGTTTATAGTCGGTATTTCGCTATGATGACCTCTCAGAATTGTATTCAAAATTCACACAGATTAAGGAAGATGTGATCATAAAATGTCAATTATAAATTGGGAATTAGTTGGAAAGTGAAAGAAAAAAAACTTTACACAAAATATTTTTACTTACCAAAAAGTAATTTACAAAATTACAATTACCACATTTAGCTTTAATTTAAGATGGCTCTTCAGTAAACTTTCTAACAAGAGTTCAGACAAACTTTTACCAAGTCGATGTATTACGGTATTCCAAAAAAAAATGTTTTTTAAAAAGTTGTTAGAAAGTCTAATTAGATTACCGGTATGAAAAGAATTTCATAAAAAAAACTTTTTATACAGCAATTTAAAAATAATAAATTTCGTTTACCAGTTTAAGGTGGCGCAAAAATAAACGACATTTGATCACTTTCTATTATCAATATTTACCATCGTGAATTTTAACATATACAGTTTCCAACAAACTTTTTTTTAAAGAAAGGTTTCCAAAAAAAAGCTGAGAGGTGAACTAAACAATAAGAAAATTATTGTTGAACCACTTTAAGTAACTTATGTTTATAGTTTTTATGTTTAAAATGTAACTAAAGTAAAATTTGATTTTGACATACTTGCAGAGGGTTGAGATTTTTAGAAGCATAGTTTAATAAAAAATGAATTTTTATATGAAACTAGAAGAGTAAAAAAATCATAGATGCTCCCAGGGTTTACGCCCCGAGAGAGTAACTTTTTTACCCATTCGCAACGTATGGGTCACCCTAACCAGTTTTGACCACGATTGCCCAGTTTTGCCCACGGTTGGCCGAAAGTGGGCCCGGGTTGCCGACGCACTCTGCCGGGTCCTAACCGGCCGAGATCGGTCGACGCTTTTTCGACCGCATAATAGTTGGAATTACACTCAATAGCATTTTCATGATAACGATATTTACTCATGTTAAAATAAACATTTTTGGATAGTTTAAAAACAACTGAAGTCTAAAATCTGTCAAATTAAAACTGCCATGAAAAGTTTAATTTAAAATACAATTACAAAGTCAAACGTGGCCCCGCCTATGATAGTGAATAGGCGAGGACCACGTTTGTTCTATTTTCACCAGTTGAAATTTTCAAAAAGTTCAACTTTTCACCCCAATGGAAACAAGGCCTAAGGTTCTTGTTTCCATTGGGGTGAAAATTTGAACTTTTTTTGAAAATTTCAACTGGTGAAAAATAGAACAAACGTGGCCTTTGTCTATGATAGTGAATAAGCGGGGGCCACGTTTCTACTATTTTTCATCAGTTGAAATTTTCAAAAAGTTCAAATTTTCACCTCAGTGGAAACAAGGCATTACTCTTCAAATTTCACATAAAATTTGATTTTTTTTCTCTCCCCATGTTGTATTTTATTATGGTTTACTTCGATTTACATTTAGTACTTCCATTGAATACTTTGTCTTGTTTGAGAAAAAAACAAAACAAACAAGACATACATAGAGGCAGGCTGAACTGAGAGCTCACCCTATGGATCATTCCATGAGATAGCTGACAACGGATGGCGCCACCTCCACTTAGGACCATGATTCAAGATTCTCTTTATAAACTCAAAATAGAAAGATAATTATGGAGAAGTAAAAGGAATAAAGAGAACCTTGAAGCAAAGCTATGCAATTAAAGCTCATTCACCAATGATGTTTTTTCTCTGAAATAACCTCTATGTAATATGTAATATATTTGTGAAATACATTTAGAGTTCCTTTATGAAATTTTTCCATTTAAAGAAATTCTAAATTTTGTTAATAAGTCACAATTATTTAAACGTAATTTTTTTTTAAACTCCTTTAAGCAAGTTCGAGTGGCGTCCGTCAGTCGTTTCTGTGTCGAAAATGTTCTCTACACCGCATAAGAAAATTCACACTGAAAAAGCATTTTCAGTTCCTGCTTCTTGCTGATGTCTGTCACTTTGAAATCAGTCCATTTACCCGTATTGTCAGTTTGCGAAGTCATCATTATCGTCATTATCGTCGTCGTCGTCATCATCATCATCATCATCATCATCATCATAAGAACAGGAAATCGAAATCATATTTTCCTAGCTAAGCATTTCATCGCGCAGAAGAAGATGACAAAACCTGGATTAACTTCATTTGTCTTTAGTCTCAAAAGTAGAATCACCAGACGTTCTTATTTAGTATAACATAGTTTAGTTGGTTAAGATAGAATTTCACCGCAGAAGAAATGTTAGTAGAAACAAAGTTAACAGAAATGACGTTATTGATAGAGAAGAAGTTGTCCCTCCTCCACTGCTGCTATTTGAGGCTACAATTACATCACAAATAATTTATCGTAAAATAATTGCAAATAAAATATATAAAAGAAAATCAGTAGTCAAACCTTGATTTGGACCTCCTTTACTTTGTAAAACTGAACCGTAATGACTGACACCAGCCACTGATTCCTCGTTGTAATCATGATACACTGGAGCAATAGAGGCCGTACATCGTAACTTTATTTCACCATTCTTAAAATGGTGTTCGAGAATGCGAAATTCCAAACCCAAAACTGATGTTTCGAGGCCATCTTTGTCTTTAACAGGAGGGAATTCACGTAAATGTCCTTTATGAGCCTAAAGTTATAATAAAAAAAAAATACTCATTAGACAAGAAAAAGAAACAAAATAATTTCATGAATAAAAACCTGTCAAAATATAATGAACTTTGACATCAAACTCAACTTATTTAAAAAAAAATTCTATATATATATTTCACATAAACTTAAAAGTAACCAAAACTTGAAAAGCATGCTATAAAAAAGTGTGCTGTTTTGCAAACGAAATTGCAAATTTTGTATCAAAATTTTATTTTATTGCAAATTTTGTATCGAAATTGTATTATATTGCAATTTGCTCTAAAAATTGCAATCATTGTATTTCTTGCATTTTTCTTTTTTCGATTTTTGTAACTTTTGTCCCGAGACTAACGATTTGCAATGACAACCAAGAGCGCGTGGATTCATATTACAAAAGTTGAAATCGTTGCAATTTGGGTTGCCCTTAGTGATTAGTTTTATTTCACTCCTGCTAAACTACAACAGAAATCGTACCATTTTAAAAACGGATTTTCAAAAAAAAAAACCATCCCAAGAGAATAACTTGGCAGAAATTTGAATAACAAAACTCGACGTTTAGAAATATGATATTTAGCCACGTGAGCTCACAATCGGTCTTTTTTCTCTTAAAAAATATTTAACATTAATAAACTTATGTCCAAAAAAATTAAATTTTCCACACATCATAATGAAAAATCTTCCATCACATCCCATTTTACTACATTTTCAACAACAATTAGCGCTTAATATTTTTTAAAAAAAATCTCTTTAAATAGTGCAGTAATGAGAATTACACACCCATGTCAAAACTCATTATGATGCAAAAGAGTAATTAATCCACTAATCTCGTATTGTTCTATTCTAAAAGCAAACTCCTTTCATGTTCATTTTGTCAATGCAAGCGTAGAAAACTACAAATTTGCAAACAAAAACATTTTTTTTTTGTTTTCCTCAATATTTTTGTCTCTAGAAAAAAAAATGTTCGCTCTAAAAAGCTGTCAACATTCAGAAGAAAAAGAAATTTCTGAATATTTTTTTTAAATATGCAAGTTTCTTACGACACATATACAGTATGTTTCAAAACCAACGCCTAAATCTATTTTATCAAAAAAACAATTCTTGACTACAGATTTAAAATCGTTAAAAATTGATTATTTCAGAAACTATACATGTAACTGCTACACATTTAAAACTTTAGTTTATTATTTGAATTAAATGAAAATTTAGTGGAAGAAAAAAATGAAACAAATTTGTAAAAAACAATTTCAAAAGTTATTGATTTTTACAAACTAATGTTTAATTTTTTTTTAGAAAGAAAACAATTTTTTAAACCTTATTTTTTTAAATTCAAGAACTTAAATATTTTTTCTACAAATTTAAATTTAAATCGATTTTGCACAATTATATATTGATAAATTAACAATAAAAATTTAGTTCTCACAAAAATAACACAAAGTTGTAAAAATAATTTCAAAAGTTATTGATTTTTAAAAAATAATATTTAAATTTGTTGAAGGAAAACAATTTTTTTAAACCTTGTATTATCATAAATCAGTAATTATTAACTCTGCCTATTTAAATCATGTTTTGCATAAACTACATTTTGATATGCTGTTAACATCTTAAATTTCAAAATGTGTAGATTGAATAGATTAGTTACTGAGATTTTAAACTTTAAACAATATATTGTGTATCCCAAGTATACTTTTATAATAAGACATGAGGTGTTGGTTCTGAGACATACTGTAAAGTAACCATCAATAGAAATGATGCACGAGAAAGCTTTTAAAAACTTTTTTTTCCCCTCTTATTGAGTGAAAAAACAGCAAAATCGACAAATGTGAGAAGAAATAAAAAAGGTCAAACGAGTAAAATATTACGTCAAAAACTTGCCAATCAACAATAACAGAAAGAAAAATAGAGAGTACAAAACGGCCTCAGAAAAAAAAAAAAAACTAATGTCACCAATGGTTGAAAAATGGTGAGTGAAAGGTTCTCTCCTTTCACTTGCATCAACGTGACCACATTTCATAATCACATTGTAACCTCTTCCATCAAAACAACTTCCGAATCCAAGACCCTTAAAAAACTCTTTGATTTATATCTTGTAAAGTGTGGCTATAAAATATTTAGTGGTCTGTAGATCTTTTAAAGGTGTTCCAAAAGACGAAAGAGGGATGTTGGGTGGTAGAAATGTTTAGAGGGAGTTGGAAAAAGAAAAGATGAAGGAAACAATACGAAATTTCTTGCTGACATTGTGAGTGAACGTCACCAACATACAACCAAACAGCAACCCCCTCCCTCCTCCCCCAAAAAAAGAAATTGTCATTCGTAAATGGCATCGATGAAAAGAAAAAAGAGACGTCAAATAAGAATTGTAGACAATCAATACAAATGTTAAGAGCAGCCGTGGTGGTGGTGGTGGCGTCCAACCTTTTTTCCCTCTATCTATAATGCTATTTGAACACGAAATTCTTATAAAATTCTAATTAAAGATGCGAGTCACATTAAAAAAAAACTTTACAGAAAATTTCTGATCCATCCTAAAGTGGTGCTAATGTATTATAAGTCGGAAATCATCATTATTCAACTGTGGCAAGTTTAAGGCCGGTTCCCACAAATGCACTCACATGTGCAAAGTGAAACCGTTCTTGCGCAGATTTCATGCGTACCACAAGTAATAAGCTCCAGGTCAGGTACCATTACCAGGTACCCGGTTTATCATTGTTGCAGGTTTCACCTTTGAAACCTCCATTTCTATAGTGTCTCCTATGTAGACACTGTAAAAACTTATGAGTGTATGGACATATCTTGGATGCTTTGTTACTATCTATGGTGAAAATGCAAATGTTTTCAAATGAAGCTTTGCATACTGATTTGGTACACATGGCAGCTATGTATTTCTACATTCAAAAAGGGGAACCACTTTTGAAATGGTCAGGTTCGATTGCAAAATGTTGTCGCAGATGGCTGAGCTGTGGTTGACACCTTATTGCTATGGAAAGACGCCAGACATTTTACAATTGAACTCGACCACTAAAAGTGGTTCGAGAGTCCAGGCCCTAATACTGAAAAACAATCTTTTATAGATGTAGTGACTTAAAAAGTTAATTAACAAAGAGAGTCAAAACTGTGCTACCAAACTCAAAATAAAGGCAACTATTTAAATAATTCTAAACTTACGCTTCTTTATACAGTATTATTTCAATGTATTTGAAGTCATGTTTTGTAAAACAGCTAAGTAAACACTGAACAATTGGATTTGGTGTTGGAGTTATAAATTTAATACAAAGTGACAAACGTTGTAAAATGTTGTTAACCTGTGTTGATCAAGATTAGTACGCAAAACCTTGCTTAATGCTAGTGCTAAACACACAAACTATTAATAGAAAGATCCGCACTAGCTTAGAGTCGTATTCTTAATGACTTCTAAGTCAAAGTTAGTGCTAAACTCATCAACTGTTTTACATGAAACTTCCTATCAAACATAAGCACTAACTTTGACCTAGCAATCATTAATAATTCGAACCTTTGGGCCTTGACTCACGAAACATTTTATAGTGATCGAGCTCGATTGCAAAATGTTGTAGCAGATGGCTGGGCTGTGGTTAACAATGTATTGCTAAGAAAAGATGCCAGACCCTTTTGACACGAGCGACACACCAACTACACTTTGTAGACGACTTCCACCACGGCCACCGCGTCCGTCACGGCCATTAGGGTCGTATTCTTAATGATTGCTAAGTCAAAGTTAGTGCTAAACTCATCAACTATTACATGAAACTTCTTATCAAATGTTCACGAATTTAGCACTATCAAGTAAGTTAGCAATTATCAAGAATATGACACTAAGATCAACCATAAGATCTAAGTGCCACAAGTTGCCCACCAAGGCAATAAAGAAGGAAACGCGAATACTAAAAATAAAAATTCAGTTCATGTTGAAAGGTTTTCAAGAAGGGTCACCAACGTGACCGGAAAAAGAACCCTGATGACATTCTTTTTTTGACGGACACTCATTCACTCACTCATCTCCTTGCAATTGACTGGTCACAACTATGATCAGCTCACATGTATTTAATTTCGAATGTCTTCACCATTCCACATGAATGACCAATGAATGGACATGAGACACGAATAAAAAGAAATTCCGAATATTATTTGATATCGATTTTTGTTAATAGAATATAACCATCCAGTTGGATTATCAACAATGACTATCAAAAGTATAGAGAGAAAAAAAATGTATTCCTATAGTTTGACAATGGAAAGGTTTATCAGAACTATTTATATTAGAAAAACTTCTTTTCTTCTATACAAACACAAACATTTTGTTATAAAAATTGTATGAGAATAAAAAAAAAACTGCAACTCACAATAATATTATCAGTCGAGTAATAAAATGAAGTAATAAATAAATAGTAAATAAATAAATGGTTTCTCACTGTTCCACCATTGATTGTCCAAGACAACATGGCTGCCGGTTTTGACCTCTGTGACGTACAATTCACTTGAACTGTGTCTCCAACCTGATATTTTGATCGACCACCAGTAATTTTAGGACGTTCTTCGGGCAAATCTGTAATATTAAAAATAAACGTAGAAAAGGGAACAAACGTATATTTTCGATAATAATTATAATTATAAATTGTATAAAGATTTTAGAGAAAGAAAAAAAAAATTCTATTCAATTTTTTTGCTCTCTTTCACTTTTATGCAAAAGGATAAAAAGGTTTGATTGACGACACACAGAGAAAAAAAAAACGAACGACACAGAAGACAAAAACCTCAGAAAGAGCATTTACTTCAGCTTAATTTATTCTCGACTTGGCGTCATCTTTTGAGAGTTTAATCGAGTGAAATAATGGAAGGGTACCAAAAAAAAGAAGGAAATGGGGTATATGATGGTCGGGCGTATGAACAAATGACCCATTGAATAACATTTGAGAGTTAATCAGACGGAAATTACTCAAATGCACTTAACTTACAATCTAATGTACTAAAAATGCTACTCAAAAGAATGTGTCTTTCTCTAATATTCAGGTCCTATTGATGGTTCTGGGACACAAAACTGGAGCCTTCACATTCCGTTATAATCCACCCTCTCTCTTAAGTATGAAAAGAGAATATTAAAAAAAAAGCTCATTGATTATTTTTCAATGTTAATCAAAAAATCCTACTTAATGATTATACTTTTTTTTAAAGCTTTTCTATCTCATACACCCATTTTCTTTCTATCTATACCTGCCTCATCGTTAGAAAAAGCTTGTGACGTCATAGAGATTGATGAAAAATTTAGAATTGTGTCAATTTGTTTGATACAAAAAGGGGTAATAAGAAAAGAATTCAAGAAAACTTTTTTTTAAACTGTTGAAAACATTTATCATCAGTTTTCTAACAGACTAAAATGACACAATCCTAAATTTTGCATCAATCCCAATGATGTCACAAGCTTCTTCTTACAATGAGGCAGGTATACTTAATAACATCATATAAATTCGTTATCATATTCAACATACGAAATTTTATTATTGTTTTTAATTACGATTTACGAGTAATTATGTTTAATGCATTATAAGTGTAGTATTTTTTTTACATGATTGTCATTTTTATCAATTATCACTGTTTTGTCGACAAATTTGGACTAAAATTATTAATTTTTGATGAAACAATATAGTGATAAATGATTTCTACACTATGTATTTTATAAAACATTATATTGTTATGTAAAAAAAGTTGTTTCACCGTTATCTTCTTGCTTTCGTGTGTACTATGTAATAATTCAAGATAAATGGCGTTTTTTTTACAAAAAAAATATTTTTATATAGCAATCAAACAATTTACTATATTAGAATTAATTTATATAGTTGACATTTTATTGACAATCTCATGTTACCAATTTTTTTTTAAAAAATAAAGAATTAAATAAATGATTTTAGTTAATATTATTATTTTAAAGAAAATCTTTCAAAACGGCTTTAACTTCCTGAATTAAATTCGACTTTGAAGTAAATAAATCAAAATAACAATAAATAAAAATTCTTATTTTTTATATCTCCAAAATTTTTTCACAATTTCTGAAACCTTCTACATGAAAGTATATATTTCCATGAACCAGAAACAAATATTTATGTAGATTATGTTAAAATATTATATGAACAGTTGATTTACGAACTCTTGTTATTCAGCGTTTCAGAAGCAACACAAAGAAAAGTTTAAATATCGTCTGTTTAAATACGGGTTATTTTCAAACTGACATAAAAAGCTTGTTTTAAATCCCCTTGAGCTACCTTTCTAGTTTCTAAAACGATTTCAAGTTTCTCTTAATTTTGTTCCTGAAAAACAAAATAACCATAATTCGAGTGATGTTTACACTTTAAAACCAGCTTAAGTTGAAACTTCTTTTACACACACCCTGTATGCACATTTTAATTATCTATTAACCGACATTCTTACAGAAAATTCTTGCAGCAAATAACAGTAAAAAAATTTTTAGCCTAAAATTCGATTAAATAAAAAACTAACGGTCATATTAAAACGATACAACAAAATAAAATTCCACACATCCAACCAATGAATTGAATTGAATTGAACTTTGTTAGCTCCATATTTCAAACAAGTAGTTTTCATCTTCTTTTTCTTCGTCTTCATGCACTTTACGTGAAAAGAATATACAAATATTAGATTTTTATCCATGGTACAGTTTGAAATTGACAAGAAATTCAAACAGGCGAACAAAAATCTGTTTCTTTTCTTTTGATAGACTAACTTGTATAGGCCTACTATACAATAGACAACACATAAAACTGTTTTATGTTTAAGAAAGATTTCAAGATGATACATAACCGAAAAAAATTGATATTTTGAAAGAAGCACCACATTATATACTGTATATCAAACCACACTATACATGTATACTTATACGACATAGTTACTCAACCTTAATAGTATTGACTGGCCGGAAAAAAAATATATACCTTGATTATAATGAGTGGGGCTTAGATTTTTATGCAATATCAAGCAAATGCTTCTCAATCTGAATTGTGAAGTAACAATTCTATTTAGATCTACCAACAATTACGGTTTTTTTTTCACTGGATAGAGGTTAGAGTTGTAGTTGACAACTAATAGTAGCCAGACATCTAGCCTCTAACCAGCGTTTTTGATTAGTAAAAGCATAATTGCAGTTTCTCTAATGATAAAGAGCTACTTCGCAATTGGCACTTGAGCCACAAATTGAGAAACATTTGTTTAATATTGCATAAACAATCCGAGCCCTAAAAATGAGAAATAGCTCAAAACTTTAAAATCTGATTACATATTTTTTTTTATAAATAATGGCTGAATTAAAAACTGAAATGTTAAAGAACGAGCATTGAGACACATCCTAGAAGGTTGTGGCCCCAAACATCATTCTTTTCTTAAATGGTTAAGTATGACATAGACTGTAATACTGCATTACCAGACAAATAACTTAATTTCTTTTTATGAAAGTGTCCGATATTTTTTTTTGATTGAGTTAAAATGTCGTATCAGTTTAAAGAAGAGTATATAATGTAAAGAAAGAAAAGAAGAAACGTGAAAAAAGTCCAATTTTGGAACGCAGCAATGCATGAAAACCCATTTCGTGATCTATAGAACCATAGAAAACAGGCACAAGAAAAAGTGGTTGAAACTGGTGGTGGTGGTGGTAATTCATATAACAGAAACACAATGATTTCATTTGGAAATTGCTAGCGAGAGTATGTATTATAGTCTACTATATACTGTATATAGTTCAAAATGGTTTGAAAACATAAAAAAATGTTTTAAGAAATATTTTTAAATCACACCAACAGCAGAACCAAGTTTAAACTGCTAAAAATGGTATGTAGAAGTGCTTACCTCGTTTTCACTACATAAGTTAACTGCATATAAAAAGTTAACCACAGTTAGTTTTATAATGAAAACAAATGTGGTTAGGTCCTACATTAACAATGGTTAAATTTCTGAACAACTGAGTTAACTTAACTGCATTGACACAATGTGGCTAACCACAATGATTATTGAAAGCTTAAATACGTCACTTCCTGTTTTGAAACAAATTTAGCCTACAAAAAACAAGGCAAATAGTGAGTGTGAGAGAGCACTCAATTTATGACTTGAATGAGGAATAAAAATATCCAAAAATTCAAAATCGTTTAACAGGAAGTGAGAAACAATCATTTACCCACATGTGTCATAAAAATGGAAGCACAAAATAGTACCACTAATAGCTTGCCTGCAGTTAAATATAATGTTGGTTATGTAATTGCGGTTATTTTTTTGTAGTGGAAACGAGATATAAGTAGGGATTGTTAGAATTAAACACTGAATTGAGATGCATAACTGAGTCATAAACAGCTGCCTGGGTTTAGTACAATTTATTCCTGTAATAATCGGCAACAAACCTCCTATCGAAGTCTCGGTACTATTAACTAACCTCATCTATTGCTCAATAATAATAAAAAAATCAAAAATGACTATATTTTATAAGTCAATCTAATCTAAAACGATTTTAATGAATCTTTGCTTGTATGGTTTGCCTACTCGTTGGGGAACCCAATTTATTCACTGAAACCCCGCATTGAAAACTTCTGATATTCATTCAATGATAGTGATGGACAAAAACTAAATCATACTGAGAATATTAAAAAAAAAGTATAATAGGAAATTTGAAGTTAAATCTAAAATAAAAATGTAACACACCTTCAAGCCTCAACTGTGCACAATATAACAGTAAATAGCCTTTTTTAAAAGTCTATGTAAAACCACCTTCAACTGATTTTGAAGTTAGAGAACAAAATAGACAAACGACCAAATGGTGGCTATTTTTTATGTTATCGTCTCAACCAATCAAATTACATCACAAAACTTTTTTTTTTCCTATCTTCGTTTTTTGTGGTGACAAAACAAATAAATCTAGATGGCTAAGAAAAACGTATGTACATTATACAGTATACATAAAAATCCATCTATAGTTTTTTTTCTCAATACTGTGTGTACTTTTTTCTCCTTTTTATTTAGACCATTCTTTATCAGTTTTCTATTCTCTTTCTAACTGATACCTATTGGAGAAATAATATGTACTAGGTTTTTAGAGAGAAAACACACACAAAAACGAACTAGAAAAAAATATATGCGATTCGTGTAAGAATTCTTTTATTTATTTTTTTTTCTCTCTCTTCAAATAACGAGAGTTTGTGTCTCATGATGTCTGCATTGCCAAAAGTGTTTTTTAAAGTTTTCTTGGCTGTCTATAGGACATATATATCGTTTGAAGCTTATCGGCCACCAAAGTGACATTGGACCGACAGATTACAGCCTCTATTACGTCAATTAGATCTATCACCTGGGACAGATACGACGCTCAAACGACACAATAGTTCAAATCGTTGTGATCTACGATTTGATACAATTTTCCCCTTTTAACATAAAAAAATTCTCTATAGTGAGAGAGTAGAAGGGAAGAAAAAAAAAAACAACGAAAATGAGAAGAAGAAAAAAAAGTAATTCAAACTTAACCAATTTAAAACTTTTAGAAGAAACAATATCGAAACAGTAAAAAAAAAAGAATCTCAATATTTTAGACAGACAACAATACAAGAGTATAAAAATGAATAATTTACAACAATTTGATATCTAGTATTTTTTTTGGAAAGTTTGTAAGGTAAAAATTTCTGAAAAAACGAACATAATAAAAATGGGTGTGGAATATTAATTTAGGAAATTATCTTAAGTTCTGCAATATGATTCCTACAAATTCTAAATCAGAATTATTATGGCTCGGATTTTGTATATAATACCAAGCAAATGTTTCTCAATCTTTAGCCCAAGTGCCAATTGTGAAGTAACAATCCCGTTTAGATCAACCAACAATTATGGTTTTTTTTTTCAATCAAAAACATCTAGAACTCTAGTTGTCAACTGATAGTAACCAGACAGGTAGCCTCTAAACAGCCTTTTTGATTAGAAAAAGCCTAATTGCAGTTGCTCTAATAATGATGATGATGATGATGATTACTTCACAATTGGCACTTGGGCCACAAATTGCGAAACAGTTGCTTGATATTGCATAAAAATCCGAGCAGTAATAATTCTATAAATAAAAACAAAATCAATAATATGTTAAGAAATAAATGTAGATAAGAATTATGGTAAAAGGCCACAATACAGTGGACAAACTTAGCATTTGATCTTTGATCTTCGGGGCAAATCTAAAAATATTTTCTATTCTAGAGACAATTTCAGATTGTCAACTGTCACATACAATCTCGAACTCTTTTGAGTGTTGAGTGTTTGTACGTGACAGTGAGTGAGCCTGTATGTGACAGTGTGTACGTAAAGAGGATATTGGGCCAGGTACAGAAGGAATCTGGCTTTTTAAAGATTTTTTGAAACTTCTGTGGTGACGCGAGTCTTCCTAATGCTTTTTTCTCTCAGTGCATTTAAGTCAAATACACAGAAGCCTAGGTCAGTTTTTCTGTAACGTTTTTTTATGGCAGACCACTAGATAAGGTTGTTGATGCACATGCGGACCACCCACCTTAAAACGGCCTACTAAGTATGCACTGGCTCAAGTAGTTTTGTGCCAGAAATGTAGCACACTCAGTTTGCCTCAAATTAGAGCACGTTGACTTAGCTGACTATGATCTTTTTTGTTGGTAACTTTCGTTTTAATAGTTGGAGTGTGAAAATATCTATCTGTATGTTCCCGTCTGCGGACCACCTGGAAAACCGAAGCGGACCACAGTGAATGATTAGAACAGTATATTTATTTTATACAGAAAACAGCTTAGGAATATATTTAAATTAGTTTATAAAATTTCGCGAGAAAAAAAAACGCTTATAATTATCAAATTCAGTCAAAACTTCTTTTCAAATGCAATGTTTCGCGTGCTAATCTATATAATCTATTAATATAATTATTTCACCTGTACTCAATAACGAAGATATTGACATCAATATTTCATTTTAATCAACTTCAAAATAATTTTCACGTGAATTATAATTATTCAAATAGAAATACAAATGTTGATTACATGATGATTGCTGTTTTTTTACCTAAAAGATGAGACTAAATATCTTAATTTGCATATCTCTATAGAAGACGTTTCCAACAAATTTGACGTTATTTGTATTAGGACTACTTTGAAATGCAAGGTATCTTATATGTATAAAAATCGTATATATATTTCCTTAATATCTACATCTTGTAGTAGTGATTCTGAATGATTACAAAAGATCAAAGCAAACCTGAATTCGTGTTTTTCTATGAGAAAGAGAGAGAGAGAAAAAGATAAGAAAAAGAGTTTCTAGTTTCTTTTACCTATTTACTTCTATCTATCAGTGTTTTGCATACATGTACATTGGCATAAAAAAAATGCAATCCCTGTGAGTTCACATGACAACCACAGAAGTAAAAGAAGAAGAAGAAGAAGATGAAAAAACATTAATTAGCATAGTCTGATTTTACGACTTGAGCCCAAGATATAAAATGAAATTTGCATAGACTATTTCTATTTAGAAACAACCACAACATTTGCATAAACAGTACATTTGGAGGGGGTGAGTAGGGTGAAGATTGGGGGTAACGAAAGAAAAAGAAGAAAAAAAGGACTTGTAGGATTTCAGCAGAAGAAGAAGAAGGAAAAAAAAGATTCATACAATTTGGAATATTACAGATAAAAAAAGAAACCAAGCTTAGAAAAAAAAGCTCTGTTGGATATTTCCATAAAGGTAGAGGGGTTTTTTTTGGGTAAGAATCAACATAAAATTGAACAAAATTAGAAAAAGAAAACGACAAAAAAAAGTAATATTAAAAAATAAGAAAATTCAAGTCTTACAACAAAAAAAAAAGAAAAGAAGAAAAAATAATAATGAAATAAAACCAATAAAGATGCAGAGAATAAATAACTCACCAATGACAATCATTTCACCTTCTTCGTAGACTGTGGTAAAGAAAGGAGCTTCGGCTGAAACTTCGCAACGATAAATCCCAGAACTATCCAAATCTACTTCTTCTAACCTAACTGTACTATGGTCAGAGTTTTTTAACTAGGAAAACAAAAAAAAAAATTAAAATGCAAATTCAATTAATTTCTCATTAATAATAAAACTTGTCAATTGTGTTTTGGGAGACTTCGGAGGCCAGTTTAAGTAACTCTTGAAATTTTGGCCATTTTTGAAAGAAATCATGTTTGCCTTAATTTTTTTCGCCCACTTTCTCGATTTTAAAGTTCAGAAATTCAACTCCAGAGTACTTTTTGCAGCTTTTTTGAACTTCACACATTGCAATTAATCACTCACTAAAGATCAAACATATTAGCTGTGCTTTTGAGAACTTCTGGGCCAGATGGCGCTTTTGTTATATGTTTCAATGGCATTGAAACAGCTTTAAAATTTTGGCCTTTTTAAAAAAAAAAATGTAAAATTTACCTTGAAGCTTTTTTGACTTCTAAGGAAATCTACCTTTTACATGTCATTTTAACACTATGAATTTTGGTCATTTTTTAATTTTTTTTTTAATTTAAAAATTATTTGAACCTTTACATTTTTTAAGGTTTGGAGACTTCGGGGACCATTTTAAAAACTATAATTAATCATGAAAAATCCTCAGTTTATTGATTCTATCTTCTAATTGAAAACACTTCCAATTTATTTTAACAAATTAACCATACTATATATTAGTTAGTTCTTAAGTTTGTAACTTCTAAATAAACTAGAGGATGTTTCAATCTCATTCTTGTCTTATACCTCGTACACAAATACACAGTTAAATGCATTTAAATATACACGTTCTACAGAGCCCTGTGAAGCTCAAACAAACAATATGTCGAATTCAATTTATTCAGTTAATAATCTGAAAATATTGAGCTAATACTTAAATATTTTATATAAACTATTGACAAATATTGATTTAGTATTTCGATTTAAAATATTAATAATAAAGTCAAATTTTTATTCGGTTCCGTGTAATTCACCTAAACACATTTAATTTGAATTCATTTAACTCATGTGTGCACAAGGTATTAGGTTAACAATTATTTATTAAAAATATATGTTTTCAACTAAAATATTCCATGATAAAATGTTACTTTTTTCTTTCGTATGAATGTAATTGAGATATTACGAGAAATAATAAATTAAGTAATAAAAGGTACAAAAATACACAGCAGAGTCAATTAAACCCACAAGGGTCTAAAAAGAAACCACACTCAATGACACATTAAAATGTCAAGGGGCACAAAAAAGATAGATAGAAAGAGATATGTAGAGATGAGATAGAGAAAGAAAGAAAGAGAGAGAGAAAGGCCAAAAAGCCCAACTAACTAAATAGCACATTTAATAACCATAATTGAAAGGGTGGAGTCAAAAAAACAAAACCTTGTCAGACGCCAAACAAGGGTTAAAAAAGAGAGAAAAGAAGAATCATAGAAACGTAATCGTCAAGAGGTTTTATTTCACTCTCTGTCTCTCTCTCTCTCTCTCTCTCTCCCTCTCTCTCTCTCTTTCTCTTTCAGTCTCTCTCGAGTGGGCGGTTAATGTGGATTAGGGATCCTTCAGTTTAGGGCAATCGACAAATGGCCAAAAGAGAAAAAAATAAAGAGATTACAAACAAACAACTAACTCACATCGACCTGAATTCCAGGTACACCATAGGTTTGTACCGGTGGTTTGTCTTTAGGGTGGTACCTATAAAACTCATCTCCACTCTTATACCATTTCACTGAGTAAATTTCGTCCTGTTCAATATCGTAGACACATTTGAGGACCACAGGATTTCCAACAACAGGATGGGATGGGACATCCAATTTGGTCAATTGAAGACCAAGACTTCCTAAAAGAACAAAAAAAAAAAACAAAAATCTATTATTAAATAGTACTCTTAATGAATGCCAACCATATACCTACCTCGTGCGCAAAACTTAAGGGCGCAGAAAGAGGAAGCGCAAAATAACTAAAATGATTATAGAAAGACTGCGGCCAGTTTGATTCTTGTATCGGTCGCAAAAAAATTGCATAATGCAATAATAAAACAATTTTTTTGATATATGTTTTAATAATTTCTAGAATAAAAGTCAATGAAACATATTTCAAAAAAATTAAGTTTACTCTCTGAGAGTGGTTCGTGAATCCCACATAACCATTGTATATGCAAAATGTCAAACTGGTAATGATCAAGTGGTCACACAGAGAAAAGATACAAAAATGTAAACGGATTTCATTTTAATCAGATAAAAACCAACCATATCTAGATCTTTTAATAATAGAAAGAAGAAAAAAAAAGCTATTTATAGAAAACAGACTGAAGAAGATAATAAAAGTGACTGTCCAGTTATTCTGCAATATTGTGAAAAACAAACACACAGCTTTGTGGCATAAAAGAGCAGCAGCAACAGCAATGCAACCAGAAATAACGTCCATGGAGACTATAAACGTGTAATTAATTACTTAACACGCAATCAAACAAAGTCAGGCAACAAGAGGTTTCGATCCTTTCTTTCGTGCATTTAATATACAGTCGCCGAGTACCTCGTTTTTGGTTCAGATTTCTACAGATCAGATAACATTCAATCTCTCTGTCTCTCTGTATGTCTGTCTGTCTACCACACACACACACACACATATATATATATATATATATATATATATATATATATATATATATATATATATATATATATATATATATATATATATATATATATATATATATATACATATATACATATACATATATATATACATATATACATATATATATATGTATATATATATATATATATATATATATATATATAAATATCTCACTCACTCTTTCTCTCTCTCTTTTTCAAATGCTTTAATCTGTTACTAATTAAAGATAAAAAACAATAGCTATTCTAACTTTTAATTAGTCTTGATTTTTCTTAAACAATTGATTATTTCGTGTTTCAGATACGACTTTTATATACAATATAACGTGTTAGAAACCAAAATGTAATAAATACATTTTCATAATAGAATGTTTAAAAATAAATATTTTATGAAAAGTTTAAAAAAGACCGAAATGTAAAAATGAAACCCAACTTTACTTTTCTTTAAAATTATATAGTTATTACAACAAATACTAAATTCCACAGACAAAAATTGCTAGCAATTAAATTAGGCTGAACCAAGATTTACAATTCCAGAATCTACAAAATTAATTATAGTCCACAACTAAGTGAGAGAGATATTTTTATATTTTTTTTATCATTTTCAAACGGCCATAAAAAGTTTATTTCAAAATGTATCATCAGTATAGAATTTATCTTTTTACCTTTCTTAATTCTTCTAGTTTCAACTGAATCTTGAAATTCTTTTATAAGTAAATTCAAACTGGATTTAAAATGGTTTTTACTGTACCCAACCTATCGCCATTAACCTAAAGCCTTGTGTTCACGGCGATTGTTCTTTCGTGAGAGTTGCTGTCACGACAGTTGTGATAGTTCAACCTCACGATAGGAAGTGGTTACACGGTTTGAGAATAGTGATAATTCTGTCATAAGAATGTGATTTCTACACGGGTATTTTATTTTTCAACAACAGTGTTTCCTATTCCTTCCGAAAGCCAAATTTTTCTACAAAGGGAATATGGGACTATTTTTCCTCCAAGTGGTCGCTCTAACAACAACTATTGCTACAGTTTTGTATGCAAGATGACAGTAATCGTGACAGTTACTATCACTGTCGCAATAGTACTATCAACTATATAGTCAAACAAGATACTGTCAGAGCACTATCACAGCAGTGCGATAGCGGCTATCATTGTAAAAACGAAGCTTAACCTGCAAATTAAAATTAAAAAGAAAATGCTTGCAGTGATTGCCCACGTTCAGGAGTTAGTTCAATGCAATTCAACAACGTTATTCTTTAAGTTATGATTAAACTTATGCATAATTAAAATTATAATAAATACGTGCGTGCTCCTGTCAAAAGACTTTTTTTCTAAGACAATCGTTAAGAAGGTGATTGCAAAACTAACGGATAGAAAGGTGATGATGTCAATGATCTCTTTGAATTATCGTTCTCATAGTTTTTTTTTATAAAAAAATGCATGAAAGAAAAAAAAATGTATACAAAAACACGTTAATGTAGTTTCTGTCTCATTCAAAAACAGACAAGAATTCAAAATGAAAAATGAACTTGATGCCATAGTAAACAAGACTGAAATTCGTCATCAAGTGTTTCTAGCCCATCACTTTAAAGTCGTCTCTCTCCCCCGCCTTCAAGTTGCTCTCCTCCCTTCTACTCTAGAGGTTGACAGCAACTTCCAACAAAAAGAAGAAAAAAAAATCTTCTTTAAACAGTGTGATAAATTATAGGTCCCATCACAAACATCTTCTTAATCATCTTCATTCTTTTCTCTTATTCATAGTCTTATCCTTGCATCATATATACTATAAAGGATTCATATACAGAGTGCAGACAAATCGCACCTCGGCTAGCAGAGTGGCATAATTAAAAAAAGTAAAAACCCCACTTTTTTGGGGGAAAATGAGTTTAAAGTTAAGAGCAGATTCATAGCTTACTTTGCTGAGCTTTTAAAGTGCAAAGAACCGTTTTGACTATTCACAATATATCGGTTTAATTGGCTCCCCGATAATAGATTGAGATTGCAACTTTAAACTCATTTACCAGAAAAAGTGTTTTTTTTTTCTCTCGTTGTGCTACACTTAAAACCGAGGTGCAAAATTATCATTACACTTTAATGCATCATCGTTTTAAAGGAACGAGAAAAATAAGGTACAAGGATAATTTTGATAATAATACCTTTAAAAATAAAAATTGTTTATGGTAGTTTTAAAAAGACCTACAGATCTACATTGTGCAAAAAATTGAAACCCAGCCCAGCCCAGCCCATGAGACTTTATACCAGGCCCAGCCCACCAGGCCCATGAAGCCCATCAGGCCCACAAAGCCCACCAGGCCCATGAAGCCCATCAGGCCCACAAAGCCCACCAGGCCCATGAAGCCCATCAGGCCCACAAAGCCTGTCCCATCGGCCTTTAACATAAAAATGACAATCCAAGCCCAGCCCAGCCCATGGGCTGGGCTGAGCTTTTGTAAAAGCCACCATCCCATAGGCTTTGTGTAGGTTTCTAATTTCCATACTAAATTGGTTTACAAGTTCAAATGCTTTCCAAGAAAAGAAACTACCCCGTTAATGGCTTTAATATGTTAATTTTATTGTTGGGTCAGTGGGAAAATTATTATACATTTATTAATGTGTGAAATAATATGTAATTCAATTATATACATTTGTAAAGAATCAATCCCATGACAGAAATAATCGAACACCTTCCAAACCAATGATGCCCACAAAGCCAACAAGGCTCACAAAGCCCACGAATCCCACCAGGCCCATAGGCCTTTAACATAAAAATGCCACCCCAATCCCGGCCCAGCCCACCGGCCCATGGGCTTTATGTAGGTCTCTACTTTGGTCAACTTATTCAGGGATTTTCGGAGCTCAATAAGGTCGAATATCTTATGTCAACAGATATGAAACTGGGAACTTTTCAATATAAACAAACTTAGATGTGACACAACATCTTCAGCTACAAAATATTCATCTTCAGCAAAATTACTAATCAGTCCCCCCACCCAAAAAAAAACAATTAAAACAGAAGTCATAACTAGATAAAAGTTCTGATTATTGTGAAATACTGAGGTGAAACCCAGCACAGTTAAAGTAATTATTCTCTTTTACCGTCTAAAAAGTGGTGACGGTACAAGATTTGTTGATGTATGACATTGGGTGTCGGCAACTTATGCCCAGATCCGGCCCCCGTGATTTTTTTTATGGGCGCAACGGGGCCGATCTTGGGCACCCATCTTCATTAGAGACTCGTGTTCAAGTTGACTGTAAAAAGTTTACACCCCCCCCCCAAAGAGTAAACTCTTGGAGTAGTTATGATGACTCTTTTAAAGTTTTATAACAATACCCCCGTCTATTTTAGAATTTTATTAATATACATGAGAACTCTGAAGGATTTCGTTTAATTAAAATAAAGATGAAAAAAGTTATTCGATTAAAAGAAACCTCAAATATAAATAATTAATCATAAGTTCATAACATACATATGTATGTAACATAATGCATATTATAAGAAAAACTGCAAAAAGAAAAAAACCCTGTCAGGAGATAACCTGAGATTCCTGTTATAAAAACGGCGAATCATCTCTTGAAATCAAGAGGGAATAAAAAAATGGAGTTGCATTGCAAGAATATAGACAAAGTCCCCTGAGAAACATTTCCGGTTCTTTATAGTTGAGGTCTACACCAAAGATGGCCAAAATAAACTTCTACGAGAAGAAGGGGGAAAAAAAGGGAGGGAAGAGGTGAAGAAAAACGAAACAAAACGAAGACGATGCTGAAGAGATTTGAACTAAAAGAAGAAAAATAAGGAAGGAAAAAAAAGAAAGAACGAAAAAATAAAATAAATACCCCCCGAAAACCGCTTTTGTTTTCATTGTATATAATAGCCCTAATAACTTACCCAGCCATTTTCTCTCTACCCTTCTTCCCCCTTCTCCCATCAAACAACCAACACCAACAAACATCATAACATCTTATTGTTTTTATCTTACCTTCAGATGTGCTTAAGAAAGAAAGAAAAACCTCAGAATAAATAGTCTTTTTATTTCGAACATGTAATATGGAGGATAGATAAGAAGAAATCAACTTCTAAGAGAAATAAGTTTGTTGTGCACAGGACAACATTTTCTTTTTTTTTCTTTCGATTATTAACAATGTCGACTTTTGCAGAACACACAAAAAAAATCACATCTTTTCTATGTAATTATAGATTTTTACAACCTTAAGATCGAAAATCTGGAAAACAAAAAGCAAAATTTATTTCAAATTAAAATGTTTTAATGTGAACAACTGGTTTTCGAACTCTGGATATTTTGCATTTCAGAAGAGTAAAAACTCTTAAGGAGAAGTTGTGTTAGAGTAGCTACAACTAGAGACCTACATAAAGCCCATGGGACGTTGGGCTTAGGTTGGCATTTTTATGTTAAAGGCCCATGGGCATGATGGGCTGTGTGGGCCTGGTGGGCTTCATGGGCTGGGACCAGTATAAAGTCTCATGGGCTGGGCTTCAAATTTTTACACAATGCAGGTTTCTAGCTAGAACGGTAGTATTTTCGTGTTGACATCTTTCAAAATAAACTTTTTTTTATTGACAATTCGTCAGCTTAAAGTTGGGTTATTTTCAAACTGACATAAAATGCTTATTTAAAGAAATATCAATATGAAAAGCTACTCTCCTACTAATTTCTAAAACCCTTTCAAATTTCTTTTAATTTTGCTTCTGAAAAACAAAATAACCTGAGTTGAAGGGGATGTTTTCACTTTAAAACCACCTTAAAAGAGTAAACACGAAGATACGTTAAGGCCCTTGGCACTCAAAACCACTTTTATTGACCACTTTTCGACTGCAAAATGAAGTCGATTTGTCACCAAAACAGACCACTTTAAACATTGCAACCACAGCCCAACTACCTGTAACTTCATTTTGCAGTAAAAAAGCGGTCTGTATGCCAAGGCCCTTAAAAAGGTTCTCATCAGATACCATTCTTAATATCTTATTCTCCCCTCTGAGTTTGTAAGTTAATTAAGTCTATTTTTTTTCTCTAGAGAAACAAATACAGATAAATGCAGTACAATAGTGAAAATAAGAAAAAAAAATATAGGCCTATATTGAGAATGCAAAATATTCCTAATTTTCCAAGATTACAGAGTTTTTAAACCAAATTTCAAATTTTCTCAAAATTTCCAGTCATACCATGTTGATGGGAACCCCGAATTACCATCAATTTATTTTTGTTCTCCTAGTACTGCAGTTAACTTTGTGTGTGTGTGTGTGGGGGGGGCCTTTTATACTATAAATGCACTTGTAGAAAAAAAAAGGAAGTTAAGAAAACACTTTTGCGGTTTCTTGCAAATAACCTATAATTGACTTGAGATTAACGCTAAATAGACATGTTCATGGTAATTAGCTCTTTAATTCACCTCAATAAAAAACAGTCAAAAGCAGAAAACGACGACTCAAGTCAAGGAAATGTGATAAGAAGGAACTTCTGAATGGAAATTGAAACCATTGAAGAAGAAGAAGAAGAAGAAGAAAAGGGCAAAAAGAAGAAGACAGTAGAAAGTAAAGACATAGAGGGTTTACAAACTGGCTATGTTTTACATTCATCCATAATATACACAGTAATACACATTATAACATCAACATTGCCATTTATTACGCACGCAAAAGGCTGATTCGACTAACAGATAAAACCACAAAATAGAATCCTACAAATACATACATACATACATACAACGGATAAGGGTATATATATTATTATAAGAGCTCCAGGAATAATTGCTATCTTTATTGCACATCAAATTCCCTTTCTTCCAAATCAATTGAGTCGAATGCCATATGTCGTTGTTTTTTTTTTTTCTTTTCACTATCTACTATTTTTCCAACACAATTATCCAAACAATTAATAGAGAAAAACATTCAGAAAAGTTCCTTCAATTAAATTCGTCGTCATCCACCAAAAAAAAACCAATTTCCTCAAAAAATCATCTATTCATTAAAAACAGCTACACTGAAAACAAAATTTAAGCTATTCTCTACAGGAGGAGTGGCCCAAATTACCTGAGTTTTATGACTCGTACAGACGACAGCTCACAATATAAGCTACAATATTATCACGGTTAAAATGGCACTCTTCAAACAAGAGTAACAGCCACCATGGTGCAACAATGACTGGACAATGGTAGTAATTAGTAATTGTATATTTTACAGCCATCAACAACTACTAATACCTCGTTTCTATTACACAAATTAACTGCGACTACATAACCAACATTAAAGTCAAATGCAGACAGGCTAGAAGTGGGTACTGTTGTGTGTTTCCATTTTTAACATACTTGTGGTTAAATGATTTTGTGTCACTTCCAGTTAAACAATTCTGCATTAAGTGAAAATTGAGTACTCTCACTATCCTCCCTGTTGTTTGTAGGCTAAACTTGGTTTGAATCCAGGAAGTGACGTATTTTAACTATTCAATAATGTGGTTAATGATACTGTGTCAATGCAGTTGAGTTAACTCCATTGTTCAGAAATTTAACCATTGTTAATGTAAGCAGATTTGTGTCCACTAGAAAATTAACTATGTTTAACTTTATAAATGCAGTTAATTTTTGTAATAGAAACGAGGTATAATCTAAGTGGTGTACAATCAGTTTAACTCTGCCTAGCATTCACACTAAATACGCGTACATACTTTCTGGTTACAAATGGGTAACCAAAGTTAAGATTTCACATTGACTACAATCTAGTACTTGGTCTCACAACCTTTATACATAAGCCAAGCCTGTAGCTTGGACTATACAAGGTATGTACAGTAGGTTGCCTGAACTATACATGAGTAGATCTACTTGTTTTTATATTTTGGTTTTATAACAATTTCAGAATTGTTTGGTGTAATTGTCAAATTTCACGAAATGTCTGTCCATTTTGCGTTTTGCATCAGACGAACTCATGTTCATTTCGCAAAATAAACATACATTTTGTCTAATGGACCAAATGGATGCGAAAATGAATGACTGAAAAGAAACAGCCTACGGATATTTTTCATGTTGACATTGTTAACAAAAATAAACAAGGAACCACAGTTTAAATATTGGCCAAGCTCATACGTTTATAAACTAGAAGAGAAAAACAGTAGTAACTGCCATAAAAATACATTTATCCAACATTATATAACAACATATTAATTCATCAAATCTGAATTTATGTTTAGTAAATATATGTAGTATTATTACTAAATTATGAGCTAATAATGACGAATCTACATTTAATTTGTTAAAGTAATTGGAGCCTATTTCTTCCTATCCTTAAGTTAAATTAGAATGTTAGAAACTGCACTAGAAACAACCTAACTATTAACTGAATAAACTTTTATTTTAATTTATGCATAAACAAATTTCGCTGTACCATAGTAAAAAAAATAAACCCTCATGAATTATGAAATAAATCAAAGAGCATTTTAATTTAAAATCAGAAACTAGTTGTTCATTTTTTATTCCTCATGATAAGCCCTAAGGATTATCCTAAACATTAGATTTTTTTTTACCGAGTGTTTAATCTCAACAGAAAAAAAAGACCATTTTTTACCAAGATCTTAATTTTTTTTTACTATGCATAAGTTTTCATTTTTAATTACATCTACAAAGCTGTTATTAGTAGTCAAATTCTTCTATGTATTGTAAATAAGCAACAACAACAAAAAAATTCTCCTTTTTAAGCTGTCGTCTCTTTGCTAAGATATTTAAGGCACAAGTAGGATGTAGCATTGTAATTCTTCAATGAAATACAAGGCAAGTAAATCCATTTTAATGTGAATGAATATTCAAATAGCAATTAAAATTTAAATAACATTCAGGATGCTCAACTGCTTCATTGGGCTTAGAACTATACATACATACATACATAATTTACATGCATACACTGTATGTTAAAGTGTCATTGTTTATTCAGAGTTAGTTGCAATCTATTGTATGCACTGAGCTAACAATAGGGTTTCTTAGCCCTGGGGCAGTTTACACACGATAACAAAAACTCTTTGTTTCCGATTCGCTAACACCAATTTTCGCTTGTGTTTGCGCTTTTGGAACTGAGGTTTAGGCAATGTACAATTCTACATTATGTCTAGATGGTAGCCACCGTCAAATCTTAACTTTGGTTAAATAATTTTAGTTACCCCGTGCCAACTAGTGTATAATAAAACAGCTACACCTATTTTCAATCCAAATTCAATAGCATTATATATTTATAGCAATGCACAGTTAAATTTCATTCTATGAGGCAAACCCCAATGTGCTATTGTGGAATGAGACCTATGCAGTTAAGAATGATTTGTAGACAGACTTACGTAAATGTCCCAAAGCCTGTTTGTAACCCCAACGGAACTGTTACTTGTTACTATTATAACTTAAGATATACTGTATGTGACCTGTCTGAACTAGGCATTAATCAGTGCAATAACATGGTAACACAAAACATGCAAAACAACTGTTGATAAAAGTTCAGCTAAGCAAAATCCACACCCAATTTTTAAACATTTGAGTGTTGAACACGTTCATAAATCCGATGTGTAGCAGAACTTTTATCGACACCAACATGTAGCAAAATAATACAATACAGAAGTAACCAAGTATAGTGTCAGTCCTATAACCAAGTACACTAACTTACAGTATGTAGACCCGTGTGCTTAGTAAAATTATTCGGTTAGTAACACATCAATTAATGTGAAGAAGCCATTTTGGTTCTCTTGCAGACAACGAGCACCTATTGAATGAATCCAATGATATTTCTGACATAATCAACATTTTTTAATTCAATTACTAACATTTCAAATCAAGAATTGTGTGCGAATTTGAATGTAGTTATTTAATATTTATTAATCATCATCATAATTTAATTTTGTTCATTCAATTCAATGTAAACTTTTAAACCTTTTCATCAGTAATTACGTCTAATTATAAAAATGACTTTAATTACTAAAATAACTCATTAATTCATTATCAATTGACGTTATTTTGACATCACTAATTGGTGTTAATAAACTGTAAGTTGTAAGCCACACAGACTTTACCAGACCATTACAGGAACGAATTTCACAGAGCTTTTGATCATCAATTATGGTGCAAATTGCACGACAAGTTTAGAAGTATTTTTCAACACATGTATTTTGAGCAACAGCTAATCTACCAACAGGTGACGCTAGGAGGATAATAATAACACACTGTACTTTATATATATATATATATATATATATAGAAACATGTCAGTCGTATGTGTGACATGAAAATATTGCTCAGAACACACACACACACACATATATATCTAAAAAACCTGAAATGTGCGCACAAATACACACACGCAAAACAAATTAAATAACAACACACTAGTAAATTGTATTGCGTGTTACAATATTTGTAGCATCCCAAGAAAGACATATTACAATAGCATCCCTTTAAATAACCACACAAACAACAACAGCAGCAGCAGCTGTTAGCCTGAAAATGTACATTGTACATCAGCATAGTTCCGGTCACCTTATGTTTTATCAGAACATGAAAATTTACCACATATTTTCGCTTTTTAAAAGCTAAAACTATAAAAACACGAAATTTCCAATGAAAATATTCTCTCTCACACTCACTCTCTCTGCATTTATAAATTCAACATGTAGCCTACAAATAAATGTATTGATTTTTATAGAGAAAAGGGGTTAGTTCTTTGTTCTTTTTTTTTGGTTGGTGGTGGTGGTTGTTGTTGTTAGTAGTAGTACTGAACATCATTCTCCTTTTCCACCTTCTTTCTGTCTCTGTTTGAATGGATTTTCTAGAAAGATAATCTCTCTCCATTTAACCTTTCACTCCCTGTGTAAAAGAGAGAGAGAGAGAGAGAACTCATTAAAAATATTTCAAAAAGAGAGATTTTTTCTTCTTCTTATTTTTGAGGCGATAGGGTTTCTTTATAACCAAACTATACAATTCTTACTTCCATCAACAACAACAAAAAACTCACCACAACTCTCAAACTCATTTTGAATCAATAACATTAAAGGACAGAATTACAGACAGAAAAGAGTTTTGTTGATGGATGACTGTGAACTTATATAAAAGGGCGAATATTTCAATCTATTTTCAACTACATAAAAAGTCTGTTTTGTATGTATGTATCTCTCTCTATATCTCTCTCTCTATACATATATATATATATATATATATATATATATATATATATATATATATATATATATATATATATATGGATATGTGAAATAGTACATGCAACCAACCAAATATAGATTTACATGATAGTTACCTCCTCACAACAACCAACTAATTAAAGGCCCCTGTGTTGTTCATATTTAATTAGGTGTCTCTTAATTGGTTACTACTTGCCTGTTTGTATATACACATACTGTATATAGACATACAGTGTACATACACACACAACCATCAACTTTTCTCTCTTTTAACCCCACCTGCTCCCTCTTGTTTCACTTCCAGCACTCAAACTAATAGGTTTTGGACCATTTATAAAAATTGATCCACATAATTAGGTTCTTATGTGGCATATTTAGAACGCCACAAACTCAATGGTGATAATGATAATAAAAACTTTACACACATAACACAAACACAAAAAATAAAAATATTATTTTTTTTTTCATGACTTTTGAAACTGTGAATGGCTATAGAGGTACTTAGTAAAATTGTATTTTTAATTGACTTAAGTTTTTTTTGTTTTTGTGTGTTAAAAATGCTGATTGACGAAAGCTGTGTGTGTGTGTAAGTGTGTGTGTGTGTGTGTGTGACTGACACTAGCAAAAAAGTTAAATTTATCGTAAAGTAGCAATCGCACACATTGAACATTTTAAAAGAGCAAGATTCACAGCAAGAAATGAGATAGATAAACGTTGCTGTAAATCTTGCAAAAAATAGCTTAAGAAAAACTCAAAAGGTCAGCATTTTCTATAAGCCATTTGTGCAAGCAACTTATATACAAGTTTGCAAGAATATATTGTCATGTTAACATTTCATAATTTATTACTAGAAATACAGCAGTGAATTTTTTGTTGTAAATATAAAAAATGTGACCACCGCAAAGCGGTTTTTTAAGAAATCAAAAGTTTGCTAGATACTAGAAGATGAAAAAAAATCAAACAATAAAGTTTCCAATTAAAAAAGTCATATTTAACTATACATAGAGTATGTACATTACATTTCAAGTACACACTAAGTGTTTCTCAACATGAAACCCAAGTGCTAATATGCAACATCAATCCTCACTCATTAAACTTTTCTGATAACTAGTGATAAGCAGAAAATTGAAATTCAGACATAAAATTCAGTTATACTTTTGTGTTCATATGCACTCAAAAGATATATAGCACTTCTGATAAATGCCTTCCAAGTCTTGATTTTTTTCAGCATGTGTGATCTATCCTTAAAATACAGTTTTTAAACAATAACTATCCACTTGATAATTTCATTTTCTAATTAAGACTAAGAAAACAAGAGTGTATAAAAATATTTGTTTAATTTTTGATAGTTTAGAGGAGTGGGTCTCCAAAGTGGGGTGTTCGAGATGGTCCATAGTGGTGTGTTAGACTGTGTTATGTTAGAATCTTGTTTGCACCAGAGTTTGGCACTAAACAAGAAAATGGTGGCTGTCAAGTAACCGGTTATTTATTACGGAGTGCGTGCTCCGTTTTTTTAGGAAAACCTGGGTTTCCTAAGATAGCGGTATCGTAATATAGCGGCCATAATATGACGGTAAATGACGTCAAAAATAACGTTTTCATATATCTGTAGAAATGTATGTGATTTCCTCGAGAGCGGTGGTTGCTTACCGCTCTCGAGAAAATTACATCCATTTCTACATCTATGAAAACGTCGTTTACCGAACGTTATATTATGGCCGCTATATTACGGTGCCGCTATCTTATGAAACTCAGGCTTTAGGACCAAAATTTTATGTTTGGAGACCATTGGTTTAGAAAAATTTATCAGACGCTGAGTGTTCTTACAATGTCAATAGTGAATGTCACTTGAAGACTTAATGCTTTAAAAGACAACCAATTAATAGAATAAACTTCTTAATGGTTGACATTTTGTTAAATCCTTACAATTATTACGAAAAGCAACTATATTATCAGTTGAAAGAAAAGTTCTTTAAGTGGACAAACGTTTTTCTTTCATTCTTTTATGAAAAATGTCATTAAAACTTCATTATGACCAACAAATGCAGTTATTAATAAACTGTCACCCAATTCTTTTCTTTTTTTACTTTCCAACGTCATTATAAATAGCATTTGTAGCCCACAGGCTCCAATAAATCAACCAATTAAACCAAACTGCAAACTGCTTCACAATTACAGACCAAAAAAAAAAATCAATGCATTAATTAGGTTTTTATAACCGTGCATGACACATGTAATCGATCAGAATCGATTGTTGCTTTTTATGTGTAGGCCTCAATGTATGTGGCTCAAATATTTAAGGTGTCATTTCTGTAAGGAAAAAAAAATTGACACTAAAATCCAGGGGAAAAAAAGTCCATGTGTTTGGATAGTGAAAATAGGAGGAACATCAATACATATTGCATAGAATTGAGGAGGTGGAGGATTGTGGCTAAAAATAAAAGTAAAAATTGAAATATGATTGTTAGAAATAGTTATGTAAACCGTGTGTTGTGGGGAAAAAATGAACAAAAATCGGAGCAAGCACAAAAGAATATTGCAACATAGGCAAAAAAAAAACCAACGTCCACTTTTTCTCCCCTCTATAACATAATATTATATAGATAGGAATATACAAGTACATTTCCAAACAGGAAGGTCATTCATCAAAGTATAATTGAGTTGGCTGACAGATTGCAGCCTTTGATAGACCTAAAAACCTACGCCAAATCGACTCTATTAAGATGATTGACAGCCTCACAATATTTATAAAAAAAAACTATCGAAGTAACAGCTGCCCCATAGTTTACATTGAGAGAGCCATATTGTTTAGGTTTAATTGCCTGGTTCATACCATGACTTAATGCAGAAGCAATGCAAGGTTTTTTTCTACTGCGCATGTGCATTGTTTAAATACACCAATCGAAGTAGACTATACTTGAGTCCCTACATTATGCTCATGTGCAGAAGATGAAGGTAACATCCTTGTATTGTTTCTGCATTACCTTAATGTTTATTAACCATACCTAATCACCTAATTGTTGTGATGGTTAAGACACAGGCTGTGTTTTTATCATAACGCCCTTTCTAAAAAAAAAAACTTCAACGTTTGATAGAAGCTAGAAGAGTAAGGGAATAATCACACATGCTGAAAACACAACGCAGAAAATAGAAATAGAAATAAAAAATCAGAATATATTTATGGTTTTTTTTGCACTGAAAGATATATGGCGCTTTTGTTAAATGTGTGATTATTCCATAAATAAAATATATAAAAACAATTTAATGGAATTAGTTATCCAAATAATTATTTTATGTCAGTCTAAAAAAGAATCTCACAAATTCTAAAAGTTCTAAATTAATTATAAACATTTATGCAGTGCACTTATGAATAAAATATTATAAAAATACCGTTATTACTTTTTCTACGTGATTCTGATTCCGTTACTCTTCTAGTTTCTAATAAACTATGAATTTCTTCTCAAAAATCACTTCTTATGAGTAAAGACCTCCACTGAACATACATTTTAAAACATCTGTTCATCAGTTTCAGTCACCTAATTTGAAAATATTTGAAAAGTTAAACTTCAGATAAATAAATTTTCAGCAAAACGTCACTCAGATAATAACCATTTTATGAAATAAAATCAGGCCACAGTACATTAAACGTGTAAGTAGCTTTATGAAAACATAATAAAATCATTTAGAAAGGAGAAAGAAAAAAAAAGCAGACAATGAAAAAAATATCTTGTTATTCAATTTTTGCTACATTTGAATTCCAATTCTAAATATGATGAAATGTTTCGGAAAATTATGAATAAAACAAGTTTTCTTTCGCGCGAGAGAGAGAGAGAGAGAGAGAGAAAGCAGATAAACAGCAAGCATAAAATGTTGAATACAACTAAAAACAACAACGGATATAAGAAGAGGTTGGAGACTACACAAAACTGTTCAATAATTTTCAATATAAAGTACTACAAGAAAAAAAAATATGTATTCAGGATTCAGGAAAGAAACCTTCATATTAGTATAACAAAACCCAAAGTTTCCTATTTGATTTGATTTGTTTGTTTTGTTGTTTTGTACTAACATATAATCTTTAAATACATAGAGAGAAAAAATAAAGAAGCTAAAGGAACCACCACCACCATTATCATCATCAGCACATAGACAACATACAAAAAAAAACCACACACACATATTGCTCAAAAATATAAATAAAATAAGTTTTTATAATGTATCCCCCATGTTTTTCTTCACTTTATATTCTTACACCCTTGGAAGCCAAGAGAAATACTTGTCTTTCAAACACCTGTTACACAAACATAACAAAATCTTATACATAATATGAAGCAAAACCAAACATACATTTTTATATCTTGTACATAAAAAGAGATTCCGAAAAAGGAACAACAACACACAGAGAAGAAAAAAAAACCCACAAGCAAATAGAATTTACTGAGATTTTTTGACGCATATCGATGTTTACTCAAAGTACTAAAAAGTCCGCCGAAAAACAAAGCAGAATACAAAATTCTTCACGTTGCCTTTTTTTCTTTCTTCTTATTCTCCAACGTACAAATCAGAAAAACATACCTTTTTTTTCCTTAAAAGTTTATACCATTTACGACTAAAATATATTTTTTTTTCTTTGAAGCTTGAATATATATTGATACAAAAGTTATATATTTTATAAAGAACTATAAAGATAAATATTTTATAACCTTTGTTTTTCAGCATAACTTTTTCAAACGAAATTATTAAGCCTACATTATATGCTACTGTCTTATCGATTCTTTTGAAAAAACTTCCTCATATTATAACTTTCAAAAAACTACATATCGATATTTCAACACAAAAATATATGACATGTTGAAAATTACTAAATAAGGAATTAGAATTGACTTGGAAAACTTGACAGAAACTAACATATTTAGAACTGTCAATGTTGGGAGTTTCAGTGCGCTTGTCACATGAGTACGATTCACATTATTAATTAATTGATATGTGTCGCAGTGTAGACTTACACGTATGTCTGTCTGGCTTGTCTGTCTGTCTCTACGTCTGTGTAGGTAAAGTGTGTTTCAAAAACCAGTTCTATATGATGTTTGCACTTGTCACATAATACATAATTTCACCTTAAAACAACCATAAAAACCCTATTCAAGGAGCACTTTTCTTGAATAGGTTTTTTTTGTTAATTCGTTAAAATGTTTAATTATTAAAACTTTTCAATAAGTAAAGTTATCACTTTAATAATCTACAATTAATCTCTGACACAATTTCAGTTTTATCTTAATGTTTTTTTTAACAAAAGTGGTTCGCATGGGGTTTGCACCCCCAAAACAATTAATTAGCCAATTCAATAATTAAAGTTAAAAATTAATGGATTTATATTTGTAAATAACTTATTTACTCATTAATCGATTGTAATTACTTTGTTTTCCATTTTTATTCAAAATTTGAAAAAATCTCCATATTTTAATACACAAATCCTATTTTTTTAATTAAAAAAAATGTCTTTAACTCTGTTCTACGTGTTTATATAGAAAATAAATATCAGTGGCCCAGTTGCGCCCCCTTTACATACCCCAAAATGTGCCCTCAAAACCTTCTGAGACTCCCCACAGTCGCGAGGACTGCAGGTCCACAGCTACGCCTCTGATCAAGTTCATTTTTGTTCGTATCAAGACAAATACATAGAGGTGGATCAACTCAATGGTACGTAAAACGCCTTAGGTGAGTGAGCATTAAATGTATAGCTTCCCTTCAAGGTAGGTGATTCATAAACAACAACAAAAAACCAAGTATGCTACTTTGAGGAACATTGGATGTTAAATTAGTCAAGTTCGAGACAATACCATTAATTTGGACACGCAATGGTCACATTGGATGTCATCCTTGCTAACCAGTAGACACTACTGGTTAGCAAGGATGACATCCAATGTGACTACTTGATTGTTAATAATAAATTATGTCAGCCTGCTAATCAGGTGTTAGTGGCTTTATCATATCAAAAGCCTTTGCAAAGTCCAAAAACATTAAATCAAATTCAGATTGATTATCCAGCTTTGTCTGAAATGTCTTGTACAAACACTGACAACTGAGTGTCATATGATCGACCTTTTTTAAACTATGTTGATTTTCATTGAATTAGTTTATGGTTAATTAAGTGCTTTATTGTGCAAGAATAGACTATCTTGGTTAATAAGTTTCTGTCGTGTGTTTGTCTGTCTGTCAGTGCTATCCTTTACTTTGTGTGCTTGTATAAACGACCAATTATACATATATATATACCGTATATTTTGGTTAAATTTGCATGAAATAGCATTCTCTTTTCATTCAGAACAAAACCTGAATGTCTGTTTCCCCAATTACGTATGAAAAATACCATCATTTGTGAATACCTAATGAAGCTCTTCTTATTAAGACATTTTTTTTTATTAAAATTTAGAATTGTTTCCACCAATTAGACAAAGAATACATTCCGTTCCTTTGATGACTCAAACAATTATTTTGGTTTTTTTTTCCAAATGACAAAATAATATCAATGAAATCAAAAATAAATAAATCTTTTCAAATGTTTCTGATCCTCTTCTATTTTACTTTGATCAATCCTAATTAATATCCATAAATTCCTCTAAAAAATAAATTCACGTGCTTAGAATATATATATATATATATGAAGATAAATTTAATAATTTAGAATACAAGAAAGAAAAAAGAAGGGGGTTCTCCCTGGAGCTTCCCTAAGACCTTCTCCTAAACAAGGATACAAAAATCTTATCTTAACAAGTAGTTGACAAATGATATAACAAGCTACCTCTCTCTCTCTCTTCTTTCATTTCTTTATATATATATATATATATATATATATATATATATAAAAATGATAATATAAACCAATCCTTCTTCAAATTCCCCTGAGAACTGTATTTATCTATCTTGTATAGAGGAGACTTCTAGAAGTGAGATAGGAAGTGAGAGACACAAACCTAAATACATATACACTACACACAATAACTAACTTCAAGTAGAATTCCCATCCATTGAGTAAAAGTTTATTCTTTACTTTGTGTATGCTTGGATGACTCACTAATACAAGTCATCATTGTTAGGAAGAAGAAGAAAAAAAAGTGGTCGTCGTTTACCACCAATATTTTAAAAGGACACACAATGTGGTTGCAAATTTACGACCATTATTAATTGTGTTGTACAAAAGGAGGGAGATGTAAAATCTAAAAATATAAATATTCAACCAAAGCGCTAAAATAGAAATTTATTTGCTGGAATAGAGCTCACAAAAGTCTCCTTTAAAGTCAGTACTTATCCCTGAAAATAGGCAATCACTGCTAACACTTACTGCAAAATGTTTAGCAAGTGTTATCAGTGATTGCCTATTTACAGGGATAACTACTGAATCCCCATCAGAATTATTTTATTTAAATCACACACTTACCAAATAATTAAACGACAATAATAACTATATTACACGATACAATAATGATGAATTTTGAAATTTTAAACTATTTATTTGATTTAAAAGTTTGTTATTAAAATAATATTAATATAAAATTAACCAAGTTTTTAACCAGCCGAAATTAAATAAAAATAACTGCGATTTTATTAAGCCTACCACCACCAACCACTGAAGAAGTGCTTATAAAAGTTGACACTAATGAAGAAGAGACGTATGTAATCACACAAATGCGTGATCATTAGTAAATATATGACATTATAATGACGGTACGTTATTGTTAGTTGGCAAATGACAAAGTGGCTATACGTTGATGCTTCTCTTTTTGAATTATATTTTATATCACTAACTACTTAAAATCCCAGCTTAGTATGATTCATGTCGCTTAATGTTCTTATTTATTGTATCTTGTATTGCATTCACATCTTTATCAAATATTACATTTAAATTGTCTTCATAATCGACATTTTCAACAATTTGCACGATATCGTATTTTTTTTTGGCACAAATAAACTCTAACAACCTTTTCAAACAAACCACTTTTGGTGGACGAGTTCCAATGTATAATCGCCAAAAACCAATCACTCGAGTCGACTGCGGTTATTGGAAAGTGGCCCTAGTATTGTTGAGTGAACTGCAAAAAAAAAGTCGACTAGAGTGATCGGTTTTGGTAACAAGCCGACTACATTTTGCAGTCGAACTCAACCACCAAAAGTGGTTTTAGTGAAAAGGCTCTTATTTTTTTATGAACTGCAAAAAAATTGACTCCAGACTCAGTGGTCGGTTTTGGTGACTAGCCGACTATAGTTTGCAGTCGAACTCAACCACCAAAAGGGGTTTTAGTGAAAAGGCTCTTAATTTTTTATAACTGCAAAAAAGTCGACTCGAGTGGTCCGGTTTTGGTGACAAGCCGACTATATTTTGTAGTCGAAATCGACCACCAAAAGCGATTCGTATGAAAAGACTTAATTTTTTTTATGAACTGCAAAAAAGTCGACTCCAGATGTGATTGAATCAAATTGAATTTACTTTTATTTTTTTAAACAACGAAATCCCCCAAAATAAAAAGAGTATTTTGTTCACGTTATTAATTACGTGAACAAATAACAAACTGCAAGTGAACAAAAAAACGTATTTCTTGTCATTTGATTGGAAGGTTTTTTTATATTTTTCTACTGAGCTCGCAACGTCCGAATCGATGCTTAAAAACACGAAAACACGAATGACCACTTTTCAATGATCAAGATTAACTATGTTATTACTAGTACATTTAACTGGTCGTCTTCTTTTCTTTAGAAAAGACACCCTCCAACGCCCCCCCCCCTCGACTCTTAGCCCAAACCAATCAATGTCCGACTCCTAAAAAAAAGATTTATTTTCACTCAAATCACATAATAGAATTAAGAGTTATATCACAGAAATCCATTTTGGACGTAAGAAGATAAATTGGCACCACCACGGTATTTATAGAATGAAGGATATGAATGATAGATCTGACAAAAGATCCCTTAACTAATAACGTCATCATCAAATCAATCACAAATCCCATTTCTCAATTGTTTGCAGCTATGATACTATAACAACAACAATTCAATTGTGAGAAGAAGAAAAAAAAATTCAACCACGCAATAAATATGGTTTAGAAATTTAGTTATGAGCAACGAAAAGGGCCGCATTTGACACCTTTATCAATAGGACATGTTTTAGGCACATTTTTTTTTTTTAAACTGGGTCGTATTCTCAATAATTGCTAAGTCAAAGGTAGTGCTAAACTCATGAATTTAATGAGTTTAGCACCACCTTTGACTTAAAAATCATTAAGAATACAATAATTACTGAAACAAGCCTTGAGTTCTGAGTGTGAATTTGGTTAGGTAACCCCCAAGTACTGTATATGTGTTTTAAAAAAGGGTGAAATCATAAGGAATGATCAAAAAGTTATGCTTGATAAAAACAAAGTGCTGGCAGAAAAACTCCTTGTTATTATTATTACCCTTTTTAAACCAGACACAATTACAAAAGCCTGACCTTTTGGTCAACCCTTAACATATCATATTTCAAGTCTTTTAGTCATGTTGTAATTTTTTTTTAACATTGACTGGAAGCAATAAAATATTGAACAATTTCATCTGTGGCTTTCTAGAATTCTGGCTTTTTTTTAACTTTTCAACAAATCGTTGTTCTAACTTTGTAGCTTTTACATGTAGGTGAAGAAAATTTTATAATAGACTAGAATTTTCAGAATATTGTACAGTCAATTTTAATCATATTTACAGTTTTGTATGAAGCAACAACAACAACAACAACAACAACAACAAAAATAATGTATTAAAATCCAACAACTATCAATATTTTTTTTTACTAATCTATTGCGTTGAATGCATGATGTGAAGTTTCGATTGTTTATTTTATAAAATATTCTATTATGAGTCACTTTTTCAAAAACCTATCTAAATTCGTAGAAAGAAAAAAAAAATGTGAAAGAACGTTAGACCAACATTATTATCACAAAAGCAAAAAGACAATTAACTTTTTAAACAAATTCTATATTATGCTAACATTTTTCTTTCTCTTATAAGACTTGAGTATAGACTAGTCATTTTATGATTTTTCTAAGACACAAAAGCCAAAAACCATGGTTGATAAAACTAATTTCATTTAACTGCACATGGTTTCACTTCCAAAATTTAATCAACCGTGAGTACATAATCAATGTTTGTAAGTAATACTAATTAAAAAGTCAGAAACGACTCCAAAAAAAAATGTCTTCTATTTTTAATTTTTTCAATTTTACGAGATATACTTGTTACTTTAGTTGTGAAGATATTATTATGCATAATAACAAGTGAAAAACAATGTAAAATGTAATGTTTATTTATGCATAGCTGTCCAGTGCTTATTATACTCGTATATCACTAAATGGACATCCGTTATTTGACCAGTTAAGAGGCTTTTTCTAGAAGAAAGAAGAATAACGAAAGAGAGACAGCCAGCCAGCAAATGCATATTTCACTCTGCTAAACATTTCTCTCCCTTTTTTCGCAGAACTTAATTGCTTTCCGCCAAACAAAAAAAAAATATACAGAAGTCAGCGCCACTGGCCAAACTGGACACAGGCCAAACTAATGGTCCGAGCTTTTGGCAAACAACGGATTAAAACTTAATACTCCGTCTAATGATGTCAACGTAAATGATATATTTAGGTTATAGAGCTATTATGTGCATACGTATATAACGTACATATATACAGGGTGGTACAAAATTTGGTTATAGTCATTTATTTTTAGTTTGCTATGCAATGTGAGTGTTAGTTAGGTTAAAGGAGCCACTTCTGGTAAACCTTTGGTTAGATCCCACTGAACGTCATCTATCATAAAATACAATTTATTTATTTTTGTCTCTAAAACCTTGTACACACATGAGCTAAATGAATTCAAGTTAAATGTGTGCAAGTGAATTATACGGAATCCAGTTAAGGACATAAACCCAAAGAAAAATTGACTTTATTATTAATATTTTAAATTGAAATACTAAATCAATATTTTGTTAATAGTTTATAATATTATATATAAGTATTAACTCAATATTTTCAGATTATTAACTGAATAAACTGAATTCGACATATTGTCCATTTGACCTTCACAGGGCTCTGTAGAACGTGTTTAATATTTAAATGCATTTAACTGTGTACAAGGTATAATGGAATGTTATTTTTTTTAAAACTGTACAAAACAGTCGCATTTTAATCAGATAACAACAACAACAACAACAAGAACAACAACAACAACACACCGTAGAAACTGATCGGTTGGTTTACTGTAACACCCATGTGTATAAAGTGATTATCATCACATTGGTTAACTATATTTTTCTATAAAATAACTGAAAAATCATAATTTTATTTATTGCAATAACAAACAAACAAAAGGAATGTGATATGTACTTAAACGCCTTTTTTGTTGTAGGGATCACATTAGATATCCCATGTGGAATGTAATCATTTATTACAACAAGACTTCAACCTCTGGAGCTCTTGGGATCAATTTAGTTACCGGTAACGAAGGTTCTTCCTTTAAATGGTCATGGCAAAATAATAGATTTACAACAATTGTTTTTTATTTTATTTTAAACGAATTAATTTTTTGTCATGTAGAATTTCATAATTCTTGATGAAAGGCAGCAAATAAAGAAAAGCAGTTCAGAAACACAAGATCTTTCAATTCAGATTAAGAATCGGACCGCACTAAGCGGTTGAAACCTCGATTTAGTGCAACACCTTGTGTATCTACACTGAAAGGGGGGGGGGGGGGGGTCAAGCAAAACCAGAGGATTGTGTCTGCACTAGTTGCATCTGCTCGGTATTGCATGTTGTGTTTGCATTGACAATCTCATCACGTGTGAACTGACCCTTATAAGACCATAGAATGTGTAATATTTGTTGCTGCTCATCATGTTTGGCATATGAACCAATTTGCAAAGTAAGGAAATTTCTCGTAATCATTTCCAAAGGGTGGGCGCCAAGCAACATTTTAAGATGTTATAGTCTATTGGATGTGTTAATATAATTTAATATTTTCAATTAAATTTAAACTTTATTAGAAAAAGTATAATTATAAAACCTTCCTAATAATATTACGCATTAAGGCCATTGGCACACAAGACAATTTGGCATACATTTAAAAGTCGCCTGTGTGTCAAAGGTTGTCGTCCTTCTGTAGAAAATATATTGCAACGACAGTCCAGCAACCTTCGACTTCATTTTGTCGTCAAAAAAACTTTCAAAAGTTGCATGTGTGCCAATGACCTTAATCAGTAGTTTCCAACGAAATCTCCTGTGGCACACTACCGTGACGCAAATTTTGCTCAGTGTGCCGCAATTTCTCCAGACAAAAACAATGGTTCTAAGGCCTGTTCTGTACAAATCCTCTGACATTTTTCTAAACCAAAAAAACCTTCAATATTTTATGTCTCTCCCCCCACCCCTTTTTTGAAATTCGTGACTATCCATCAACAATTTTTTCGCATAAATTCTAAAAATTTGCCAAAAAATGTCAATGAACACCATCCTTTTCTCCACTCTGTAAGTTGCATTACGTAACCTTATAACTTTTATAGAAATGTTCCACCCGAAGTTGAGAACTTGAGAGTTCTGTTGAGAGATCTCATCCCCCACTGATAAATAGTGAAAGTAAATATTTCTCAGAAATCACAACTCTAGTGTTTAACAATGTACACTAAATGCTATCAAATGGTCATCTCCCTTTGTCAATAAAAAAAACTCTCGAGAGGATGGACGATGGTCATCTCTAAAAAGATCTTCACCAATCCCACAAAAAAATTGACAATCAGTTTTTAGCTTCCAATTTCTATTTTTTTTTCTTCTCTCAAATGTTTTTTTCCCTCTTTTTTCTATTAAAAACAATTTTGTGTCCTCTCTATAACACAACCGAAATGTGAGAAAAAGGTTGTCCTGTCGTAAAGAACATTTCACTTTTGCTTCTTTATAATTTTTTCGTGTATCTATTGTAACACATTTTCTCATTCAGACTTCTGGTAGAAAAAGGAGAAGAGAAAAAAAAAAAAAACACCACAAAAAGAACTTTTAGAGATCTCTTTTTTTTATGGAGGCAACAAAATAGCCAATGGCTCTTGAAGATACATCGACTTAAGAAGACTTGGCAGTTTATGACCAGAAAAAAAAAAAGACCATTCGGACAAATCCAAATAAAAACCAAAGTGAATGATATTAAACATCGCGCGATTCCCTTTCTTCGCAAACGCAATGATACAAACTGAAAAAGACAAGTAGTTAACAAACACCCATCTAAACAATTCAAATGACCACATACAAACCACTTTACAACCTCAAAAAAGTCGTTTCTGAGTTAAAAACCATCACGCTTCATTGTGATTCTTGTTTGAAGTTGTAAAAAATAAAGCCAACGGGTTCACATACAGTGTACCAATAGATTGCATTTGAAGTTTTCTGTCCCTATCTTTTTTCTCTAAAAAGTTACTTCAAATGAAGCTAAGCTTAAAATAAAATCTTGACTAACATCGGTATTTAAAAAAAAATGTTGCTTAAAACAAAGTTAAGCTGTCAAAATACAAAAATCTCTATAGTCAGTCTATGGAAAATGTTTTAAGTTTACATGTTTAATGTTTGAAACAACTTCTTTAGAAAGGCGCAACTGTCACCTCAGGGTTCAATGATAGCCCGACTAGGCCAATCATTGCCCTGGGCCAAGAATATTACCTTTTAAGGAAAGGCATTTTGTGGACTTTTTCCCAAGTTCTCACGGTTTGCCTGTCTAAATTCGGGCCACCTAAATCTATGGACATCTGTGCTCCATGGAGTGCCATCCTGTAGGAAAGACTTTCTACGGGGTGTCACACGAGTTTATTTATACAGGTTGTCACAAGAGGCTAGGTTACAGTTTTGAAAGAAATATAAAAACAGATTTATGATGGTTCAAATATGATAATTTTGTATTTATAAAGAATAATTTCAACCTTGACTTTTCTAAAAAAAAAAACTAAACTTTAAAATTAACATTCAATTCATACTCTAATTTTAAAATTATACTTAAAAGTTTTTCAACTATTCAATAAGACCATTTAAACTTTCGAAATGTTGTAACTGAGAATTAATTATTTAAAATAAAAATTTAAATAATTACAAAATCGATTACAAAATTGCTATTTCATTTCAGAATTTTTTTGAATAATAGAAAATATTTTTAAATATTTAATATAAATGAATTTCGTGTTTTGTAAAATGTGAATTTCTTCTGCTTTTTTAGTAAGAAAAAGAAGTGGGATGTATCATGATGAATTGATGATGTCTACAAAAAAATAAAAGATTGTAAAAATACATTTCTCAATGGCTTTATACGATTGTCCTATTCATTCATTACATATGGTATTCTATTGTGCATATATATCATTCTATATACTGCATTCATTTATGTGTTTTATAAATTGATATCTTACAAAAAAATCATATAAGGTGTTTCGTAAAATACCAAACAATTTGGTTATAAAATATTTTATATCATATTTATGGACTTTTGTAACGCAACAAAGATCTTTATTGTTCTTAGAATCCGTTGTTTTAGTTGTTTAATTTTGAAGTGAATCTAAAAGACTAAACTACTGTGACTAGTGGAAACTATCAACAAAACCCTCTCCAGATAATAATAATAATAATAACAATAATAATAGCCTCCTCTCTTGTACTCTTACACGACGAAATAGGTCAAAATTGTAAAAACGTCAATGGACAAACCAAAACCCACCAAAAAAATAGTGCCATCTCTCATACAATACAAGAGAATTACAATAAGATAAGAACAGAAAGAAAATGTTATTTCTTATGGGCTCAATTCTCCCAAAAGAATTCAATTTCACGACGACAACAACAAAAAACCCTGCAACGGCAACAACATCAGCAGCTAAACAAAGTCCGTTCAAAGCTCAGATACGGAATCCAATGAATAAACAATGTGACCAAATAAGAAGAAAAAGAAGGAAAAACGAAATTTCAAGATGACAAACAAACGAAAAAAAAGGGTATTAATAATAACTCCGGGGAACAGAAAAAGCAGAAAGAGAGAAAATAACGACGACAACTGGAAATTATAGTAAAACAAAAGCTTAGATATTTTTCTACTTTGAAAAGATAGTTACAAAAAAAAAAAAGAAAAGAAATTACTTTAAAAGTTTATCATACAAATCGCTTACAAAAGTAAACATTATCTTTTTTTTACAACACAACAAAAAAATATATAAATCTTTGAAAACAAAAAAAAAAGAAATTCGTTAGTTTTCAAAGTTCAAACTAGTCTTATCAAAAATTCAAAAATAAAAAATACTACTATTGACAGTGCCAGGGATTTAGACCATGGAGACCGGAGGCACCAGCTCTCGGCATCATTTTTGAGAGGCATTAAAAATTTAGAGAAACGTTTTCTTTTTTAAAAAAAAAATTGATTTTCACTTCATTTTTACAAGAATATGTATATTTATTATCATCATTTTAGTAACTGTTTTGAAATACTAATCCCACAAGACAGACTAAATAGTTTATCAAAGATGTCTACAGTAAATTATATTTGTAATATTCTTAACTGGACAATTTTCTTAGTGAATTTCTTTGTCACAAAGTTCAAAAATTGGTTTTATGAAGTTATACATATTCTCCAGTAATCACAAGTAAATAATTGTAGTTTTTAGGGGGCATTTATACAGTATATATTTTTTTGTAGTTGCCCAGGTCTTGCCCTGGACAGAAGATAGGTTACAGCCAACATTGACTATTGGCCAAAATATGAGAGAGAAGAGGTAGCTCAACTTCACGTTAGAGAAAAATCTAGTGTGTGATTGAGCTTTAATTGTAAAGCCTCGCTTCAAGGTTCTCTTTATTCATCTTACCAACCCTAATACCATGTACACACATACACATTTAAATGTATTTAACAATTAAACATAAGTTCCTTTGTATGTGTACATGTTCATTTAATTGTAAATACATTTAAGTTGGCTTGAACACATTCAGTTATAAATGAGTTGATACAACTCATTCAACATATGTGTGAAGTATATTGTCAGTGTTTGCAATGCATCATGGGACCATTCAAACAGGAAGCATAGCAGTATTTTTAAGTAATGCCATGTGTGTACGCTGTACCAGGGATGGGTAAATGTCACAAAAGTAATGTTTTACACTTACAAAACCTGTATAAAACATAAAACATATTATAAAATTACAAATTTTAACGCCTATAAAATATTAAACCCCACTCATTGTATCAAGTTTGTTTTAATTTCATTTGAATCAAGTTAAATGAAAACAAATTATAAAAAAAACTAGTTGGGTAACTCGTCATAAATGATGGGAGCAAAATTCACAGGCAATTGTGTGCATGCGTGTCGTTTTTTCCTTTTTTTACTCCTTTCATTTCAATTTCAGTTTCCCCCTTCCACTTTTTCCCCATCCACGTTTCTCTCTCCCCCTCTACACTTTCCAACTTTCCCCCTCCCTCTCCTATTTAATATCATGGTCTTGAGAAAAAAAGTGGTTCATTTATTCATTTAAATTTATATAAATTCCGATGTGCTTCAAGGTTTTTTGTGACACACACACAGCCACACACACACACAGACCTGGCATAATATATATAATGTCTAAAAAGTAAGATAAAACCTGATCTAATCCCCTCTTGTCTTGTTGGTATAGTGGTTAGTGTGAGCTTTTGGCATTGACACTATAATTTTACCAACTTATAGATGGTGTTTTCTGCGACTCGTTCCTTCTCTGTGTCGCGCGGTGCCAACACAAAGATGATCCAAGTCCCAGAAGTAGCTGGATGGAGTCAGATTACGATCATCCTCCTGCATGGGAGTGACATCGATGCAGAAGGATGGTGGCCATCCTGCTCTCTGTCAACACTGATATACATCTTCTCCCTGAATGTAATTACCGATAGAAGATGTTGTAGCTGCATCAGGATCGTATGTCTCCTGCCTTGTGGTGTCTCCGACCTCTGTAGAGGAAACACTTGTTTACAAGAATGGATGTTCATTAGTAAAGGTGCGTCCTCATGCCCAAGATGTGGTACAGAAAGATTCAACGTAATACAAATTTAGAGCAAAGACAAGGACGAGGAACAAAGAGGAACACGGTCCTTTTATACCTTGGACCTGTGCACACCTACGAGGTGTAACCAGGTCCAAGTGACGATGGTCCTAAGTGTATCACTCCACCACTTCGATGTGCATCAGAAGTGTGAGTCAGAGAGGAGGGAGGGACAGGTAGGAGTTGTTTACCCCCAGGCTATGGTTTTGGCGGGAACGAGAGTTGCTGGTTGTTACATTAGGGTCTCAGGCAACTGAGGTCAATCCCCATGCAGTCTTGATTATTTTCAAATATTTCTGAAGGTGGCAGTGGACAAACAAACAAACAAATTATGAAGTTAAAATAAAAGCGAGTAATAAACTTGATACAATGAGTGAGCTGACAGAAAAAGTACTAAGCGCTTAATTCTAGCATCCACAGCTACGGTGGAAAGCCTGTTTTCGAACTGGTCTTATGTTCGTTCTGCAATAAGGAATAGGCTCTCTTCAGAGAAATCCAAAAAAACTTCTTTACATTTATCCCGTTTTTAAAGTGCAAGATAAAACAACATTCTGATGAGCAATTAATGTGCATAAATATTTCAAATAACAGCTACATTTAAATTTTAAAAGATTTAATTTTTCTTTTCAGCCTTTTTGGGGAATTTTCCAGTTTTTTTTTTCCACTGCAGATTTGCAACTTTTTTAATGAAACACTTTATGAACATTTAAAAAATCTTGCAGTTTTGTTTTATTAAACTTTTTGTACTTTTTTAGTTTTATACGTTTGGTTTTAAGCGTACACAATAACAGTTTTATACGTCACGTATTATACAGTATAATATACGGTATAAAACCACGTATAATACGTGACGTATTATACCTACCCATCCCTGCGCTGTACACTACATGGCATTAAATAGTAGATACATTTAATGTCAAAACATTTTGCTGAAAGCATTTAGCTGAATGTAATTCTCCTCATGTGTGTACAAGGAATAAGTTTTTCATTTCTCTTTAGAAAGAGAACCTTCGATCTATTCACAACACAGGCAGTTGTGCCCAGCCCCCTTTTATGAGCATCATCAATTTCTAATTGGTTTGTTATATGGTCTGATGTCACATGCCCCGCAATTTTCAATTTCTAATTGGTTCATATTTGGTCTGATGCTCATAAAAGGGCGGGGTCAACAAAATTTTACTGCTGGGCAGAGATGCTAGTATTTACAACACCATGTACTGTGTATCTGTATAGGTTTAATTATTGTAACATGATGTACCTGAAAAGAAATTTAGTTCTATGTAGAGGTGGCACCATCTTTTGGCAACACTCAGCAATGTTACTTAATACTCAATAGACAAAGTGTCTCACATTTTAAGAAACAATTATTACAAAAAATATATTTTAAGTTTTAACAATAATATAATAAAACTATGTCATTTATTTCTATTCTTTAAATCTAAAACTTGAACGGCCATTTTTTTTAAAGTACAGAGCTCTGTTTCAACCATATAATTAAAGAAAAATAATTTATACTAAGCAAGTTGACAAACATTTCATAAATTATCATTTAATATCTTTTCAGTAATTTTTTTTAATACTATTTCTATGGTTACCACACATTTATTACAATAGACAGTAATTAAAAAAAATTCTTTACAGGATTCCAGAGGCTACTTTTCTTAAACTAATGTCATGAGAAAAAGAAAAATCACCTTCAAGCTTCATATTGATCATTTTCATATAAAGCCAAAAAACAAGCTAAAAAAAACCATGACAATACTGCCATAGTAATGAAACCAGATACTTAACATAATATTATGTCACACACAAATTAAGATTATTATTATTAGAATATTGTTTCATGCCTTCCATTTCCCCCCCGCCCCCCACCAAAAAAATTAAGTCTACGCCCACCTCCATTGCGCTGAAACACCATTTTCCGCGTCGCCCCTTAGCATTGAATAAAACGCCCAATTCCTTCCATTTTCCGCCCACGCCTTCATAATCAATTTATAATAAAAGTTCAACGTCTTTATGGATTGTCCACTTATAAACAATTTCAAGAAGAAGAAAAGAAAAAAAAAACAATTTCTAAGCGGTTCCAACTATTTATAATTCATAATCTAATACCACGAGAAAAAAAAAAAGAACAGGTCAAATTCTTGACATAGTACAATTTATGTATATTCATATTCCTGATTTCTAATACGTTAGTGTCACACGTTCAATAAATTGTTTATTTATATTAAAATAACGCAATCTAGAAAAATATAAAAAAGGCGCTTTTTATAGACTAGAATTTGTTCATTTGCTGAACAGAGATAATTTATTAAAGAGATGTCACCATCCTCTACCTACATTTTAGATGACAGACAATCCCTTCTTTTTCTTTCTTTAAGCTTCAATAAAATGTTATTTTTGTTTGGCATCTTACGGGAGAAGAAGGATGTGAGGGTATTTGTGAAGTAAAACAATGGAGGAAAAAAAAGGGAGAGACTAAAAATAGAGAGGCTCCAGGGGGGCAACATAATTGCAAGTGCAAAGACAATTGATATTTAAAAAAAAATTAAAAGGGTGGGATTGGGAGGGGAGGCATTGTTTGATTAAAGCACATATTCTGAAGAAAAATCTAAAAAAAAGCTTAAGTTAATCACTAGAAAAGTGGTGAATAGATTATAAATTTCAAGTTTTTACCACCTCTGACAACGAAAGTCTCAAAGTACCGCCTCCTCCCTTCAAGAACCCGTTTTCTAGAAAAAATTATGCAAAAAAAAAACAACACCACCAATATAATTTACAATAACGAGCTGAAAATCAGAGCCGAAAGTAATCTCTCTCACCTAACTATGGAACTCAATAGAACAAAAGTTATCAACAATAACAATAGATGTGACGTCACTTTTGCTGTTTAATTAAATTTTTATTTAGAAAATGAATAAGTTTCATAGTCAAAAAAAACTTCATCGTTATTGAAGCAAAAGAGATTTGTTAGATTAAGAAAGAAAAAAAACTCAACTAAATAAAACAAAAACGCAACAAAAAAAATCAATTCATATTTTCTGAAGAAAATACAAAAAAAAAATATAGCAGAAATAAAAGTGAAATGGTATATTTTACAGGGTGAAATATTAAACGGATAACAATGCTAAAAGTTGATTCAATATCAACTTTAAGTCGAAGATCAACTAAGGCTCATCTATACAGGCAATTAGAAATCGAGACGAACAGAAGTTGGCTCCGCCCTTTTTATGACGAAGTAATTGGTTTGTTGTGTTTCGACGTTGAAAAGGGCGGAGTATGTGACGTCAGACTACATAACCAACCAATTAGAAGTTTCGTTCGTCATAACAAGGGCGAAGCCAACTTCTGTTCGTCCCGATTTCTAATTGCCTGTTATACATCGTTGGGAATCATTAGAAGCCAGAAGAAGCGAGCAAAGCTGTGAACTTTTTCGGACGGTTACTGACTGATAATAACATTATCCTGCTTAATGGGTATTATTAATTATAAATTCCCGTAAAGGTAGACAATGGCATTTAAAGATCCCTCAAAAAATAATTTGCTAGAACTGACGGCATATTTTTTAGTCTTTTCCCACCTCCTCTCCCTTTCCTGACACGTGGCTTTCAAGTTGATTGCAGGTGTACCGAGTTCAATTGAACTGTGAACTTTGACTAATCTTCAACTTACCTTTAAATAGATTTGGCTACACCTGTGCTAAATGAATTCAAATGTAACATTTTTGTTGAATGCCTTCAGTTAATTATAATCTAACTACACTATAAATAAACCTAAACATATTTTATTCAGGCAATGGCGCAACTGTAACCATCGAGAGTTTCCACACAAAGGGCGCTTGCTGCGCTTGTAGTTAACTGCGATCATTTGTATTCAACACGTTATAGCAAACTCTTTTAAGAGCCTAGATCCACGTTCATCTTGTTGTTTTGAGCAGACGACAACGAGACAAATGAGTGTTCTTATATGGTGTTACTAAAACTGCAAGAAATCGCTTCACAATCGCTCAATTAAAATACAGTAAAGCGCAAAATGCAATAAAAAGTATTGTTCTGTAAAGTGCTCGATTTATATCATTTTTGAATAGGTCCTTCTATTTTTAAACAAGTTCAAAGTCGTTCGTTTTTTAATTTCATGTTAAATCCCATTGGCCCCAAAACCGTCCCACAAACATTTGGAAAACTCTCGTTAAAAACAATTTAGAACAATAACAAAATAATCAGCACATACATTCATGTATTGGCTTCACGATGTTTCCTTTTTATAAATTTTGAAAAGGTCCTTCTATTTTTTAATAACGTTTAAAATCGTACGTTTTTTTAACTCCATGTTAAGTCCCATAGGACTAAAACACGGTCCAACAAAAGTTAAGAGAACTCTCATTAAAAAGATTTAGAACAATCACACAATTGCATTAATCTATTGGCTTCACCATGTTTTCTTTTTATAAGATTAACACGCGAAATTATTTTTCTATTAATTATTATGTGACTTCGAACCGGGAAAAAAAAAACGTTAAAAAACCGTTTTTTAATCAACAACGATCGCAGCGCCTACATTCAGAGAAATTTTGAAATAAACGCTATATCTAGGCTCTTAAACATACTTAACCTAGTTAAATACCGTTTTAGTCAAATAAAATTGTCTACATCCCAAATGATATATTAATAGCAGTTAAATACTTTTAACTAAACAAGTGTAGAAAAGGGTAGAGGTGGAATTATAAGAAAGCCTAGCCAATAACTGATAACCCAGCAGCCTAGCATGTCGTAAAAACATCCAATAGGATGCGTTCCTCATGGAAACGTTTCCGGTTTCTTACAAGATTGGCATAGTTCACACCATGTATTTAATGCAGAGTTGTTCTCGACTTCACATACACAATATAAACAGCGAAATTAGATTGCTTTTCTACATTTCACCAAGATGATATGTTTCGCTTTATTTAAGCATCAATTCAAAACTCATTATAAATGTTATATAACAACAAAATGCACGAAATAATGAGATAAAATTGTTCTTTTCCTGACTGAAAACCCAAAATTAAACTTACCAAACTACCTTTAAACACTTAAAAAGTTTATATTAAAAGAAAACATCCTAAAAACACGCTCAACATCATTCATTCATTTACTAACTCCAGTTATTCGCAAAAAGCTCAAAGCTGTCATTCAAATAATCTGAAATAATTTTAATGTTTGTACTGAATATTAAATAAGTCAATTTTCTAGTGTTTTCCCCCACCCCCACTATTAATTGACAGTTCATGCGTTATGCAGCTAATGCACCGCATACAGCATTACAGAAAAATGACGTCAAAATGACGTCACCACTATGATGTACCACAGTGCACATTGTGGTACAACACGCCGGCTGTGTCGTCATTTTGTCGTCATTTTGACGTCATTTTTATAGTTAACTAGTTAACTGGTCTAGTAATTGACTGCATAGTTACACTTAAAATAATCTATAGAACGATCATTATCAAAAAACATTAAAGTTCTTTTTAATTTGACAACCATTATCAAGATGTTCTTTTTATATTTGGGAGTAGGAAAGAAGAAAAAAAAAACCGTCAGTTTAAACGACAAAATTCATTACAATTGGCAAACGTACAGAGGAAGTTCAGAAGAGTGAAATAAATGGTGGCACAATAGGACCAAGTAATATTATAGAAGAAATATCAGTCCTGAGAAGGAGGAGTTTCTTCAATTCCCGCTTCAATACCCCCCCCCCCCACACACACCCCAATCCCTACTCTCCCTCTCTAACAAATCCATCCTAATTTCACAGTCTGCTTCCAACAATCCACTTACTAAAGTCACTCACATTCACACTGAGAAGGAAAAAAAAATGGACAAAGAATCGATATTAATTGAAATTGCCAATTTGGTCACCAAAAGTAAAAACTCAACAAATTGTTTTCCTCTTTTTTTTTGCGTTCAATAAAATCATCAAAAGTCGATTTTATTGCACTGAAACTAATTCAATTTTAACTTATTACTTATGTAACTGAAATTATGAGTCACAAAAAATTAATTTATTTATAATATTAAAAAAAATTCACTTAAAATTATTAAAATACTATTTTTTGTTCCATTTCAGGCATAAAAAAAACCTGACTGAAAATTAAAAACATGTTTTTGCTGTGTTTTTTTCTTTACTATTAGTTCCCATTTTTATTTTGTTTTAGAGACATTTCAAATTTCTTCCACCCGCTCTCAGTTCCTTATTTTGTGGCACACAGACTTTAAAAAGAGCCACTGTATTAAAAGATAAGAAAAAAAAATATTTTCAGCCTTGATTTAATGCATTTTACACGGCAATAATTTTGTCTAACCCCCCACAAAAAATGCAATTTTGCGCCAAAATTGGTACAACCATCTACGGTTATCAAGTTTCAGAAATTTTCATAACATTTTATGACCCATGTTCCCGATCCCTTTCCACTACTCTCTCCTTCATCCCCCCTCCCATCACTACCACCACCACCACCAACACACTACACTAACCAAACCCATTATTCCATCTACAAAAATGTTCTTTGAGATTTAATACTGTAGCCAGTTTAATAATAGGACATACAAGAAGAAGAAGAAAAAAAAACTCCCGAGTGAAAAAAAATATTTCAGGTCTATGAAAACACGATGGGGAGGCAAGCCCGAGAGGGTGAGATCATATAAAATATTCCCATACAAACTAAAATACAAAAAAAAAAGGTGGTAAGAATGAAAAAACAGGGTGGTAATAATAATAATAATGGTGGTAGTGGTCTAAACGTCATAGAATATTAAAATGCAACACAAGTTATAGATGGGTTCAGTAATTAATTCTAAATATTTATAGAAACAAATAAATTAAAAAAGTACAACAAGTTAAACTGTTTTTTGTTGTTTGGATAAATTATATTTTTTTTTCACACAAAAAAAACCCAACAACATGAGATAATAATTTTCCTTCTCATTTTAGACAACTAAAATCAACGTCAAATAATAGAATATTCACCAACAACAATTGGATTTTTTGTTGTTGTTGTTGCAAATGTGATGGTTTGGAAAGGAGGGGGGGGGGGGGGGTTAGATTGGTGAGAATTTACTCTACAAAGGGTGGAAAGTAAAAACAAATCATTTTCATCATCATATTCGTCTGTTTGCTTTTAAATATTCACATTTTGTAAATAAAACATTAATGTATTTACTCCGTGGGTGTTTTTTTTTGTTTACGTGTGTACGCGTCCTGTATTTATTCTGTTAATATTGCTCAATGTAATATGTTTTCCTTGTAATGTGTATGTTTTCTTTTATTCTGTCTCTCTGTGTGTTCTTTCTATGTGTTTTATAACAATATATGTGTGTGTGTGTGTGTTTCAGAATGTGTTCATTTTTCTTTATGTAATCCCTTTTAGTGTATTCGGAAACGCACTACAGCCTACGATTGCATTACGACAATGTTCAAAAGGTTGTTTGAAAACTAGGGCAGTTTATTTGAAATAGATTCCAGTCACCTTTCTTATAATTCCGAATGAAACAACTAAAATGATTACTATTAACAGCAGGTGATATGATATACTTCATTTCCACTACAAAAAAATTAACTGCAGTTAAAAAGTTAACCACCATTAATTCTCTAGTGAAAACAAAATGTGGTTACATTAACCATTATTAAATTTCTGAACAGTAAAATTAACCTCAACTGCATTGACACAACGTGGTTAACCTCATTATTAAATGAGATTAAATAGGGCACTTCCATGGTTCAAACAAATTTAAGCCTACAAACAACATGGCGGATAGTGAGAGCACTCAATTTTTTGACTGAATATGAGTAAAAAATTTCACAACAGGACAGAAATGTTTACCAGGACGTGAAACCAAACAAGAAGTGACACAACATTATTTAACCTCAGTTAAGTATCTTAACAAAAAAATTCAAACAAACAGCACACCACTTCTACCTTGTCTGCAGTTAACTATAATCTTGGTTATGTAACTGCAGTTAATTTTTGTAGTAGAAACGAGGTATTAAAAAGTGATTGCAATTCACAACACTTTTAGATGCATCATGGGTAAATATATTCTAGATTTCTTATAAATAATTACATGTATTCAGAAAGTGCAACTACAACTGTTAGAAACTCCTTATAATAATGCATTCTATTAAAGGTATGTGAAATGTAGGCGGTTCTAAAAAAAAACACAAAATATCTACATTTACTCTCACTGCATATTATTATGTCAATGTGTATGTTTCACCTGTGTGTGTGTTGTGATTGTGTAAACTTATAATGTAGGCCCTATATATCAGTCTCAGCGTGAGGTTTGGTTGAACCTTTTATTTAGTTACAAATAGATGCTTTTCTAAGAGATTCCACCAATATTCTCAAATTTTACATTAGATTTTATATATTCAAATGGATTTCACAATAAAAGTAACGAAGAGAAAAAGAAAAAAAAAGCATCAAAATCATCATCATTATCATCAGAGGGCGCTGCTAAAAATATTTTAGATATAAATAATATTTGCCAAAAAAAATTTTGGACCAGAAAAAAATCAAAACAACATACAAATATTAATTATACAGTTTGTCTACTTATTAATCTATCAAAGTAGGCCTACCCAACAATTTTTAAAGTCTTTGCCAACAACCGAAATAACATCAAAATAAAGTAACGACGGTACCCATAATTTCAATTTCACAATCTACTTCTATAAAACTATATATATATATATATATATATATATATATATATATATATATATATATATATATATATATATATATATATATATATATATATATATATATTCTATAATGTTTCCAAACGCATTTTAAAGAGAAGATGATCGATATGTAAAATTAGAGAACAACTCTTGTTAAGTACTGCAGCTAGCAGTGATTGCCAATCTTCAGGGTTTTAAAAGAATCAAGTTGGATTTGAACCAAATGTACACAATGTCAATCTAAAGTAATCCTCCTAATTAACTATTCAAAATCAAATTGTTGATTAAATTTTTTTTTTAGTTATTAGTAGGGCTCAAATATTTATGCAATTATCAAGCAAATATTTCTCAATTTGTGGCCCAAGTGAAAAAATTGAACAATTGTAAAATTAGAGCAACTGTAATTATGCTTTTTTCTAATATTAATAATAAAAAAAGCTGGATACCTCATTTCCACTACAAAAATTAATTGTAATTAAATACCCAATGTTACAGTTAACTGTAGACAAGCTAAAAGTTGGACTTTTGTGTGTTTCCTTCCATTTGAAAACGCTTGTGGCCAAATGCTTTTGCTGCATCACTTCCTGTTTTATTTTAACATTCTGTTAAAACAGTTGTGCAATTTGTAAAATTTTCACTCCTTCTCATTCAGTGTTCTCACTATCCGCCATGTTGTTTGTAGGCCACATTTGTTAAAAACACAAGATGTTACATATATTTCACCTCTCAATAATGTGATTAACCACATTGTGTCAAATGTATTTGAGTTAATTCCATTGTTCAGAAATTTAACCATCGTTAATTTAACCATAATAGTTTCCACTGGAAAATTAACTGAGGTTAACTGCAGCTAATTTTTGCAGTCCAACCGAACTATTAGAGGTTAAATGTTTGGTTACTGCCAGCCACTAACCATTTGAAAAAAAAAAAACATAATTGCTGGTTGATTTAAATGGGATTGTTACTTCAACAATTACCTCTTGGGCCACATGATGAGAAACATTCGCTTGATACATTTAAAGAAATCCGAACCCCTAGTTATTAGGCTGACATATAAAATTCCATTAAGTGCGTGTGGAACTTTGTTATTCTCAGCATTAATTCTAAAAATCACTATTTGTGTAACTTGTTTTATAAAACCCAGATGATTAAAGTAGGAAAATGCAAACAAAATCAATCCCACACACGACGAATTTTGATACTGACGCATAGAACAAGTAGACCCCAAAGCACGTGGCCGAAACTTCCGGTTTGTTTTTCTGAAAGGAGAAGTCTAAAATTGATTTTTAAAAAAAAAATACAATTGGTTGCAAACATTATACTGTTCGTAAATATATAAAAATACAATTCAACAAAATAGGAAAAAAAAAAAACTATGAAACTGTTTTGTAAAAAATAAATGTAAAATAAACCAATATTTTGTTTTCGTAAGTTAACCGAGTTCATTTTTTTATCTTTGTAGACATTTTATTAATTGTTTAACGATCAAATTGTTTTTTTTTACATAGCAACTTAAAAAGATACAAAAAAAAATTATTATATTTCGTTATTTTTCCATAATAATAATATATAATTTGAACCTTTTCACAATCCACTCTAGGAAAATTTGGGATATTTTTGCTGGGACAGATTCATATTTATTGGTCTTTTTTTCCTAGAGTTATAAGAGAATGGAACTCTCTTCCTGAGGAAGTGGTGAATGGGCATAATTTTGTTTTGTGGGATTGACATTTGTATATTCATTTTGTTTTTATATATATGTGCTTGACAATGCTTAATGCTGCATATGGACTCTTATGTCCCTCTGCCATAGGCCTATTTGGCTGTTAGCAGAGTACTAATTGTAATTGTAATTGTAACGTACTTGGAAGTAAACAATAAAAAGAATAAACTGCTTCAAATTCTAATCAAACGTTTATTTTTGGCACATCAGTAGATAAAATGAAAATACATTCCTTAATAATACATTTTTAAAATTCAAAAAAAAAAAATTGTGAAATCTTCTCTTAAAAGTTGTTTATGAAAACCAAACAGTTTTTGTTAACATTAATTAGCCTGGTGGTTTTAAAACGTAAACACCCCTTTAATTGTGATTATTTTGTCTTTGAGAAGCAAAATTAAAAGAAATTTTAAATGTGTTTTTAGGCGTGTTTAAACCAAGCTCGCGAGCCGTTCTGGAAGAGTTCGCAAACAGGAACAGAACCCGGTTTATACAGGAGCTCAAGAACAGTTATAGAACAGTTCACGAACAGAAACAGAACCCGGTTTAAACGGGAACTAGCGAGCCGTTCTAGAACAGTTCGCGAACAGAATAAGTGTAATTACATTGTGTTTGCGTTAAGATCAATTGAAAGTGCATTTTGCAGTCTGTATTTGAGCAACATTAACTTTGGTTTTATTGTTAATTGTGTTTCAATATAGGCTATTGAATTGAAAATGGACAACAAACAAATATCTTCAACAACGTAGTTGCTGTCAAAGATGAATTTCGAGATTTTATCAACTCTAGGACTCCGGAATTTTTTACACTACCGGAATAAATAAACTTGTAAAAATTAATTGGCAATTAATGTATCAATTCTAATGGCGTTTATTTCGACTAATAAAGTTAATTATTAATTCATAAATTTCGTTATTAGGTAAGAAAACAAAATCTGCAATTATTTTCCTACCAACCTAATATATTTTAAAATATAAGCTTTTTTGTGTCAGTTTGAAAATAACTCAACTTTAAGCAGATGATTTTTTTAAAAAAGAAATTACTAATAAGTGATTCAACAACCGTTCCAGTTTTAACACACTTTTAATTTATGTGTTAATTATTCCTGAAAAGTAGAACCAAGAGTTCGAAAATCAGCCGTTCATATAAAAAAAAAAGATCTTAACAACAAATTGTTTAAAAATGCAGAAACACCATTGAAAATCTAACAATGTAAGTCTTACTTGTAAAGATCTAACACAAAATTAGAAATTCTGACACTGATTTCGTGATAAATGAGTTAAAAGAAACTAAAACTAATCTCTTCTTATTTTCGTAGAAGTAGTGGGGGGAAAAAACCTTAGGTGAACAACTAAATTTTTAAAAGTTTAGAATATGAGAAAAAGCAAAAAAAAAGTAAAGTTGATGGCAAAGAGAGAGAACGAGAGAGAGAGAGAGAGACAGAGAGAGAGAGAGAGAGACAGAGAGAGAGAGAAAGACAGAGAGAGAGAGAGAGAGACAGAGAGAGAGAGAAAGACAGAGAGAGAGAGAGAGAGAGAGAGAGAGAGAGACAGAGAGAGAGAGAAAGACAGAGAGAAAGAGAGAGAGAAAGACAGAGAGAGAGAGAGAGACAGAGAAAGAGACAGAGAAAGACAGAGAGAGAGATAGAGAGACAGAGAAAGACCTAGAGAGAAAGAGAGAGAGAGACCGAGAGAGAAAGAGAGAGAAAGAGAGAGAGAGAGAGACAGAGAGAGAAAGAGAGAGAGAGAGACCGAGAGAGAAAGAGAGAGAGAGAGACCGAGAGAGAAAGAGAGAGAAAGAGAGACAGAGAGAGAAAGAGAGAGAAAGACCGAGAGAGAAAGAGAGAGAGAAAGAGAGAGACAGAGAGAGAAAGAGAGAGAAAGAGAGACAGAGAGAGAAAGAGAGAGACAGAGAGAGAAAGAGAGAGAGAAAGGGAGGAGAAATTTCAAATGAAATAAAAGAAATCAGCCAATCTATATTTAAGTAAAGTAACATAACAAAGCCGGAGACATAAGAAGATTATGTTGTTGGATTGATAAAAAAAACTTAACATTTCCTCCAGAGAATCCCCCCAAAAAAAACTTCAGCATCCATTAGTAAAAAATAAAATATTTCAAAATAAAAAAACAGAAATAACTAATTTCGAATTCTCTAAAGAATTATAGAAATGAACATTTTTCAAAAAAGACAAAAATTGTAAAATTAAAAAAAAAATCACCGACATAAAGGATGGCTTATGAACAACAAGATGATTTTCAAACTCTTTTATTATTTTTGTCTTTCAGAAACGAAATTAAAAGAAACTAGATAAGTGTTTTAGAAATTGGAAAAAGTAGCTCAATCACTAAGGGATATTTTCATGTTGATATTTTTTTTAAAATACACTTTTTGACCTCCACATTGCTCTTTAGAGCAATGGAGGTATATAGGATCATGCAAGAAAAGGGGCAAAAAAGGATGTCTGTGTGTCTGTGTGTGTGTCCGGAACCCTGATTTGTTCCTCGAACAACTCAAGAACGAAACGCGATAAAGACATGCAGTATTTTTTATTTGATTCCGTGGATCAATATGAAGCTCCTGACAAAAAATTAGAAAATTTTACCCAGGGGTTATTTTTTTATGAATTTTTTAGAAACAAATTTTGAGTTTTTGGTCATAATTTTTTGTGGGTCGAACAACTCAAAAACGGGGACACCTACAATAAAATGTCATCAGACCTAAAATGATGTACACATTCTGACGATGAAACTGGAAAAAAATTGAAAGTTTAGAGCGATTTGATATATAAAATTTCGATTTTTCAAAATCGTAATTTTTTTTCAATAAATCGAGATTCTTCCTCTTTCCAGTTGTAGCATTCGAAAGGGGGGACTTTTCTATTACTTAGGAGGGGTGTTCCTATCTATGTTCTGTTATTATTTTTGTATATTAGAATACATGTGACGTATTTTCATTTTAAACCCATATTATTACAAATGAATTGTAACTATGTCATGTACATGAGTGTTTATCTATATACACATGCGCACACGTGTGTACATGCGCGCGCGCATGCGCACACGTGTGTACACGTGCGTGCACGTGCACACAAGTGTGTACACGTGCGCGCACGTGCGCACAAGTGCATACGTGTGCGCACCAGTGCGTACGTGTGCGCACCAGTGCGTACATGTGCGTACGTGTGTGTACGCGTGCGTACGTGTGCATACGCATGCGCACACGTGCGTACGTGTGTGTACGCATGCGCACACGTGCGTAAGTGTGCGTACGCATGCGCACACGTGTGTAAGTGTGCGTACGCATGTGCACACGTGTGTTCATGTGCGTACTCATGCGCACACATGTAACAATGAAAAAAAGTTGGTTATTTGATATATGAAAGCATATATGAAAGCAATGGAGGTCTATAGGGTTCCTTGAATCCCTTGTTATATATCGTGGGGATCGTCTGCTTAAAGTTTAGTCATTTTCAAACTCACACAAAAAAGCTTATTTTGAAAGATATCAACATGAAAATATCCTTAAGTCATTGAGCTAGAGATGTACATTGTACAGTTCCACTTTATAAAATAAACTTTCAACTTTCTTCTTCATATTGCACCAGAAAGAATTAAAACTTGAGAGGCGTTTTACACTTGAAAACCACCTTAAATTTTGAACTAATAACTGACATACCGTCGTTTAAGAAGTGATACCATGTAACTAACATTTTTGGTGCTTTTGAGATTTCGGCATTAAACAAAATCAGAAAAAATAAGTGCATCGTTCGGAAAATGTCGCAAAATAAAACGATTTAAAAGATATTGACTATTAGAAACATCTGGTAGACGGTGTTCAAATCCATTTAATGTGATTTTGCGAATATTTTGTGACGTCATGTCCGTAACATAATTACATTAATTATGACTCAAAACACATCCAAATAATTTATTTAGCAAAAAATTGTGTTACAAAACCTTAAATTTGCATTCTAACGTTTTTGATTCCTCTTGTAAAATTTATATTTTGCTAGTTACGTGGTATCACTTCTTAAACGACGATATTCTAAAATGTTGCTTAAAGCAAAAGCCAAGCTTAAACAAAGTTAAACTTACAGCCTTTCCATAGACTCCCTTATAAAGATTTTTTTCTTGAAATATATTTTAAGCTTAGCTTTATTTTAAGCGACATTTTTTAATGTAACCGTAAGTCTTTGTATTTCGTCGAAATGCTTTATCTAATTTGGAAACGTGAAGTAACTCGCGAGCCACATCCGACACATTAATAAATAAGAGTTTGATCCTCTCATTGATTCTCAAGTATATTACACATAATATTATAATGTGAATCTCACTTTAGTAGAGAAAAATCCAAAAATGGACATTAGTTGAAGTGTGAGAAAGGAGACAATGTTGTTTTTAAAGCTTGTAACAACAAGAACATTCATTGTTCCAGACTAGATGGCATAACATTATGATTTTCCTATGCTTTCATGTAAGGTCATGTGTAAAGATGGCCCAGTTGCATTAAATTAGCAGCGTCGAGAGCAACAAAGCTCCATTGAATTTCTCATACAATGAGAGCCATGGCACACGTAAAATGTCTATTGTACAATGTAAAAAAAAAACAAAAACTACTAAAACTTGAAATGTAAAACAACAACCCCCCCCCCCCCCCCCGAATGTTTAACCGTTCTTTTATCAATAAAAAAATCGCATATATGCATCAAAAAACGTTTATCGTATCTCTGCAACATATTCAAAAATATAACATGAAACATTTCATATTTTTTAACATATAAAACTGAAGAGATTGATCAACAAACGACAAAGTTATTAAATTTAAAAAAAATGAATTATATCAAATAGTGGTTGTAATGATAAATAGAAACAATTGCAACCCACTGAAAATTGTAACATAATAACTAAGGGTGTTGCACCGCTTTACAATAACTTTTAATTACATATTTTGTCGTTTTTATGTGATATAAATTTAATTTTAGCTTTTATTTTGCACCGACTTTTTATACAAAACAGTGCATATTGCATCATAATTCAGCACGACACCTACTTTTGATTTTTCTTTTCGTGGGCGTCTCATACTTTTACGAGCTCTTGCAATTAAACTGAGTACTGGTATTTGTTTAAATGTATTTGTTGCTGAATTAAACGTTATTGCAACAAATTTCGGGTAAAACAAAACCACTAATAATAAATTGTTTAAAATCTTCTTCAAATACAAAGACGAAGCTGATAAAAATATCCTTTAAAGGTAATTTAAAATCATGCAATAAAAATATTCAGAAGAAAGGATGACAACATCTGATTTAGGTCCTATCTCAAAACAGCTCGACAGCTCTTTTTGACTGTACTTATTTTGTTTACAATATTCAACCATGTTTCGAAATTAAACAACTTTATTAATAGTTTAATCTATTTATTTTTTATATAAATATGGTTTTCTCAACCATTTTTGTATTTAAATTGTGTAGCTTTTATAGGTTTCCTAGATGTTAAAATGGGTGACGTTTTACTTGCGCCACCCGATATATACTGTATATTACAAGAACTAACACCCCTTTTTTCCTTCCATCTTCCAAAATTCTCCTTCTAAAATTAGAAAAAGGATCCAAAAGGCTTTTCTTTATAATGGACTTTGTGAACAACAAACAACAAAACAACATTTTGTTCCACAAATTAAAATTCTTCGCCTCGTCTAATATGTTTCAGCTTCAAAAAGCCTCCAACTAAATGATACTTACAACTCATCCGATTTAATATAATGTGTATTTTAATTATTTCAAACGTATAAACAAATTCATTTTTCTGCGAACCTATCTGCCTAGTTCAAACAATTATCTTTTTTTTTAGGTTGAAACATAGAAGTATTTTTCTAAATAAAAATGGTTACACAAATTACACCGTGGCATCAACGTTTCCAAAGTAATACGGCAGTGACCTTTAAAGCAGCTTCTCAAACAAGGCCTTTAAGAGCAACTTCCAAATTTAAAGAGAGTTGCCATCAGAATTTTAAAAATTATCCCACTAGTAACTACATGTTACCCACAAAAACTAAGCTTACTAAATGGTCTTTTAAGGCTGCATCAAAAGAAAACCAAACCTGACTTAACAATCCTGGTTTGTACAAATCAAAAATTACTCGCGCGTGTGTTGTACATCTTGTCTATTAAAATCTCAGCTTTATTGCCCTCCAATCTTGGTTTGAGCCATATATTCAGTAAAATATCCAGGAATAGGTAAATGTCAAAAAAGTAATGTTTTATACTTTGACGTATAATACGTGTCGTATTATACTGTATAAAATGTATAAAACCTGTATAAAATGTACAAAACATAAAACCTATTATAAAATCACAAATTTTAACGCCTATAAAATATTAAACCCCAATCATTGTATTAAGTTTGCTTTAATTTCATTTGAATCAAGTTAAATGAAAACAAGAAAATTAAATGAACATGTTTTTTGTGATACTCGCTTTTATAAAAAAGAAAAGGTCTAAAAAGTATGTAAAAACAAGATCTAATCCCCTCTTGTGTTGTTGGTGTAATGGTTAGTGTCTCAACCTCTCAATCCCTATGCTGTGTGAATTAATTTCAAACTTGTAAACAAGTTATGAAGTTAAATAAAAGCGAAGTTGTAACAACCTTGATACAATGAGTGAGCTGACAGAAAAAGTACTAAGCATTCCAGCATCCACAGCTATGGTGGAAAGTCTGTTTTCGAACTGGTCTTATATGTTCGTTCTGAAATAAGGAATAGGCTCTCGCCAGAGAAATCCAAAAAACTTCTTTACATTTATCCCTTTCTTAAAGTGCAAGATAAACAACATTGTGATGAGCAATTAATGTGCATAAATATTTCAAATAAAAGTTACATTTAAATTTTCAGCCTTTTTGGGGCAATTTTCCAGTTTTTACCATTGCAGATTTACAACAGTTTTTTTTTAATGAAACACTTTTGTTTTGAACATTTGAAAAATCTTGCAATTTTGTTTTCTTAAACTTTTTGTACGTTTTTAGTTTTATACCTTTGGTTTTATACGTACACACAAAATAACAGTTTTATACGTCACGTCGTATACAGTATAATATACAATATAAAACCACGTATAATACGTGACATATTATACCTACCCATCCCTAAAAATATCCACTTCGATCTTTCGAATGAACTAAAAGAAACTTGATGGTGTATGTAGTTTAACAAGACTTGCAATGTTTTGTAAAAGTTAAAAGTTAAGATGTTGCATCACGGGTAATGCATCCTAATTGTTAGATGCTGACAGTTTTTACAATGCTCCTCTCTCTCCTATCCAAGCAACAATTGAAGGCGTTTTCAAATGCAGTCCATTTCTTTCTCCAGAAAAGCAAGCAACACCAGCCAAAGATGTCATGTGAATTTTCTTCCTACCCATATATTACGCCACATTTCCGTTTTCTTTCCAGAAATTAACTTTTGCTAGATCTCAAACGCGCCATAAAGTATAGCTTTAACAAATTTTCATTAGAATATTTTTTGGCAAATAAAATTTACAAACATTCTAATTCTCCATGTCTGAAAGTTATTGTGATTCCATTTGACATAAAACAATTGCACAAAAGGAATGTACATATACTATTAAGTTCAAATCGAGTTTAGGTCAATTTCGATCTGAAAAAAGGAATTTTTTTTAAGACTTTTTTTTTTAAAGAAGCAATTGGCTTCAAGAGTTGCATCAATTATTCAGGTGTAATTTTAGAACAAATTGCAATGTGTACATCTTTTATGGAGAGCACATAAGATATGATTCAAACCCTTCTAACAGAAATAAAAAAGAAACTAACAAAGACCTGAGAGTCTTATTATATCTAGCATACACTTGAACAGTTGAACTAAATACATACTTAATACCAGAAACATATTGAAATACTAAATTAATATCTTTTTGAATTTGAATTTGTAAAAAATTCCTCTGCAAGCAGCCAAGAAGGTCTGAGGCAGAAGGACAAAAGTCCAATTGTGTAGCATGTGGAATGTGCTATCAAAAACCAAAAATAACAATTGCAATACGTTCTGGTGCAGCTGACCATATATTGAGATACAGGCATGTTTATTATTTAACATATCAAGTGTGCACTAGGCATTACAGTACTTGTACATTATTAGTCTAATGTGAACTTTTAATTGTAATTAGACGTTTTTCGACGTTTTTTTTTAACTTTTAACACACTTAAAAACAAACTTAACTCATTCAGACTGGCTGAATAGCTGATTCAATGTCAGTTTTTTTTAATTAATTTAAAAATCACTTGTAAGTGTTAACATGATACACACACTTTCTCTCTTAATTTGAAAACTCATTCAAAAAATTGTACAACCGCCAATTCAAAAGTCCTTAACAACCAACATGAAAGTGTTATTAGAAAAGAAATACTCAAAATTGACAAAATCTCTTGACAAATCGTTAAACTACCCACTTTCTCTCTCTCTCTCTCTCTCACTCACTCAACGGTCAAAAAGACTCAACACATAAATTGTATTAAATCTAGTCACCTCACTTGAAATCCACAATACATACTTGTACATTTACAAACACAATGTTCTCTTAATTCACCGCTTTTCTTTTATTTGAAAAAAAAAACCTCCCAAAAAAGGTGTTAAATAAAGATACTAAAGGTTGAAAACGACATCCATTTTACCAGAATAGAATTGTTTAAAATCTAGTAAAATGGGCACTCGAAATGGCTAAGGATGTCTATCAAATACTACTAGTACTAGTACTACACACGCACTATAGAAACAACACACCACACTTTTTGAAAGTTTTAGCGATGGCTGTAGAAGAAGATGACTACAGAAAATCAAATTACAACCTTATGCGAAAAAAGGGCCACCTCCAACCACTCGTTACAAACACCATTAAGATGCACATGTATAGATACATACATACATACACATGCACACACACACACAAAAAAAACGATCAAAGTAGAGACTGGATCAATATTCGAAAGTGTCCTCCAAATAGACTACTTTCATTCTCGCTATACCTCTCAATTTCTTTGCCAAAAATGGGAGGTAAAAAGAGAGAGAGAGAGATACACATAGGATGGTCATACGCACAAATAGGTCTACATAGAGGGAAGAAAAAAACTGTACAGTGTGACACAAATCAGTTGTAGACTTAGGCCCTTGGCACACAAGACGAATTTTGGAACATTTTTCAACTGCAAAATGAAGTCGAAGAAGATGTGGTTGCAATGTATTTTTGTATAGAAAAGACTCAAAGTGTTTAGTTTTGGCGACAACCCGACTTCATTTTGTAGACGAAAAGTGTTTCCAAAAGTCGTCTGTCTGACCTAATCACCTAATTTGGAATGTTTCCCCCTTTTTAAAAATTAGAAATTATCTGTAATATATGTACGTTAGTCATTCTATGAAATTATCTGAATAAATATCTAAAACCACAAATTTGGTATAAAAAAAATTTGCAATGGAAGCGAGCGAGAATATTTTTTTTCACATTAAAACGAATTTTGCGTTAAAAGAATTGTTATGCTATTCTAAAAAAACCGAACCAGAGATATATTTTGCGTAATCCGATTTTTGGTGTTAAGCAGTTTTCAATGTATATAAAATCCTTAACTAATAGTTAAAAGCTTTGTGTAACTCGTTTGTTGTCATATTCATTTATTGAAAAATTGATGATTTTACACATTGACAATTGAATCCGTATTTTTTTTGTTTATTTCTGAAGAGACAAATACATAGCTGGAAAAAAAAATATAGCTGAAAAAAGCTAACAAGAGCCTTGGCACACGAACGACTTTTTTAGTGGCCGAGTTCGACTGCAAACTGTAGTCAGCGTGTCGCTCATATATAAATGTCTGGCATTTTCCCCCACAACAGTGCATTGCAACCATAGCCCAGCCACCTGCGACAACATTTTCGACCACTAAAAAAAGTCGTTCGTGTGTGCCAAGGCTTTAAGTAACGCTTATTTCTGGTTATAATCTTTTATTTTTGACTTTTCTATTTATTGTATTTGCATTTTTTTTTTGAGAAAAATAGTACATGTCATCATGTGGTCGGTCACCTTAGAAATAATAATAAAAACAACAACAAAACATAACACATAAGATGAAATATGTATCCACTTGTATAAATATTTAAAGCAAAACGTTATTCACATTTGTCAACTGTCTTCTATGTCGCACTGTATATACACGTACACATCATGTCACTTTTCTTTTAGAACGTCCCACAAATGCACTTTAGAAAAATCCATTTCCAATACGAAATACACAATCATTACAAGAAAGAAAAGATAGTTTTTTTAAGCATAATTATGTAACAACCTCCCCCACCCCCTCTCTGTCTGTCTATCTCTCTGGTCCTTAAGTTCTATGCGTGACAAACCAATTGGCCATGCAAAATTTGGAACCACAATTTCATTGCGACCACCCTTTCTATCTCTCACTCTATCTTTCTCTCTGTCTGTTTCGCTCTTTGAATTCCTTTTTTTCCTTCTCTCACTCTTTTTTTCATATTTCCATATCTGAATCTCTTTCTCTCCATATTTCTCTCATTCTCTTCATCTTTCAATCTCTTTACCTCTCTATCTATCTCTCTTTCTATCCACTATAACTGAACAAGTTCAACTAATGCATTTTTAAATTGTGTTCCCTGACTCGAATCTAAAACGCGAGAAACTGAATAAAAATTCAAAGTTAAACCCATTTACCTCTTTGCCACTTTTTGTCCTACTTTAAATTTACATAACATTATCATCAAAACTATTAAATATTACTTTTTTTATGTATTTTTCTAAGAACTTTTTTTTTGTTTTGTAATTTACAAAATTCAAATTGAAATGTTCATTTGTTTTTCACTTTTTAATCTCAACTCTTACCCTGAACAAGCAAACAAATCACAAATATTCCTCCAATCATTTGAAGTTGGTCCCAATTTTGACGAGAATTCAACTCCCAAATTAAAATCCGGCGAAACATTTGGTTATTGTATATTTTAAATTAGTCTTCTTCTTTCAATAAAAAAACAAAACAAAAAACAAAAACAGATAACTTAATTGAGTTTAAAGATCAACGTCATGATATCACAAAAAACACTTTTTAAAAAAATAAAATTAATTATTAAATATGGAAGTATTAAAATACAATTTAAAGAGTTTAAAATTAGTTTTTGAAGCAAAAATAAAAAAGCTGAAGCAACAATCAATAAATTGTCTTTTAACTGCGCTGCTAAATGAATCTCATTTGAGTGAAGTGATTTCGTTCAACATTAGAGTATATATATATATATATATATATATATATTATTATAATGAATAAAGAAGGAAAGAATGGGTCTTCATCACGTCAAATCCAAAAGCGAAATGTTGTTGCAACTTCAACCGAAGAACACGTGTGTCTATTGTGTCTATGGCATTTCTAGAAGAAACAAAAATCGACCCAAAACGTAGACCCCAAACTCGACTGCAGAGATCTCTATCGGAATATTTAGAAACTATTTGTAATAACACAAATAATCCAGGATAGAAAGAAAAAAATATCCAGTAAATCTCCAGTTGCAAAACTATGCCACACAATATATTTGGCAAACCGCAAAGGTAATTTTAACCTCACTCACACAATAACCACTACGTGTATTCGTTTGTTTAGATTCGAACTGACTGAGTTCTTTCTACAAAAAAAATTAAAAGTTAAAAGTTAAACCACAGTTAATTTTCTAGTGGAAACAAATGTGGTCACATTAACCATGTGGTTACATTTCTGAACAATAGAGTTAACTCAACTGCATTGGCACAATGTGGTTAATCACATTATAGAATGGTTAAATTATGTCAATTCCTGTGTTTCTAACAAATTTGGTCTACAAAAAACACAGTTAAATGTCTTAAAATAGAAACACATAAAAGTACCACATCTAGCTTTGTCTGCAGTTAACAATAATCTTGGTTACGTAACTGCAGTTACATTGTTGTAGTGAAAACGTGGTATTGTTAACTTACTTAATTTACTTTTACTATTTATTAACGTTAGTAAAACTGAAATTAAACATTCAAATTTAAATTACAGTAGAAACCGCGCAGTTAATACGAATAAGTGTACATTGTTTATGTTTGCGTTCGTGTCTCTTATACCTATTACACACATGAGTTAAATGAATTCAAATTAAATGTGTTTAGGTGAATTATACGGAATCCAGTTAAGGACATGAACCCAAATAAAAATTGACTTTATTAATATTATTTAAAAATTGAAATACTAAATCAATATTTTGTCAATAGTTTCTATATTATATTTAAGTTAATTAACTCAATATTTTCAGATTATTAACTGAATAAATTGAATTCGATATATTGTTTTGTTTGCCCGTCACAGGACTCTGTAGAACACGTTTATTATTTAAATGCATTGAAATTATCAAGTGTGTACTAGGTATTAGAATATCGTAAAAATTATTTCCTTTAACACAAAATTCGTTCAAAACTAAAATAAATTTTGATATTTTCAAATTCGTATTAAACGGTTTCCACTGTAACTTAAAATGTTTTAAGTTTATAACTTAAGATCTACCTAAAGTTGTTCCCTTAGGATGATTATTTCTAAAAAACAAATACCAGTGTAAACACAAAATAGAAATTTATCAGGGATGTTGTATACAAATTGTATTATCAACACCTACACACATCAGTCGATTAGACAAACCCTCCAAAGTTATTTTGTTGTTCAAATCTCTCGAGTAATTGCTGTTAAACGCTTGCTACAGTCTATTAAGATGGTTTAGGAACAGCGGATTTTCAAACTCTTTGATTATTTTATCTTTCAAAGAGCAAAATTACGAGAAGTATAAAGTGTTTTGGAAACTAGAAGGGTAGCTCAATGACTTAAGGGTATTTTCATGTTGATATATTTCAATACTGTAATAGATACAAAAAATTTTTTAAATGTTGTCTATAAACGTCATCTTCTTCAAATTGAGTCATTTTGAAACTGCCACAAAAAGCTGATTTCTAAAAAATATCAACATGAAAATAATCTTAACCCAAATATTTTCTAAAACACATTCATTTTTTTGAGACTGAGCAGTTTCTCTCTTCATTTTGCACCTAAAAGACAGAATAATCAAAAGTTCGAAAGCCATTTATACTTTAAAACATGCACCTTAAATAGCTTTTAAAAAAAAAAAAACTTCAGAACACCAATTCAGCCGTGTGGCGCATATTACCGCCAAGACTTCCTACACATGACAGCGTTTGATCTCTTGGATGGTCACCTATCGGTTGTACTTGGTAACCCCAAAATGCAGCGCGTAGCAGTTATAAGTTTTTTCTTCTCTAAAAAGGCAATCACACTGGCAATGTTTCCACGCAAAATAGAGCGTAAGAAATTAGTAAAATATTTCGCTGTAAATCTTGCACATTTTCCTGCAACTACAAAAAAATTTAGCGTTTCCTGTAAGTAAACCTCTGGCAAAAACCTCTCACACTGGCATTTGGCATTTTATTTAATAGAATATATCAATGAATCTTGCTGAAACTAATGACAATGTGATAACAGCTTAAGTTCATAGAAAAGCTACAAAACATCATTTCATTATTACTTAAGATTTGTACACGAAGACAAAATTTTCAATACAGAAATATAATTAACAATAATTGTCTTCGAATGGAGAATTTCTAATCAAACTCAAGTTGTTATTTTTTTGTCCTGTGGTCGAATATTTGCATGTTTATAATAAACTAAAATAAACCATTTTTCCAGTAAAATTAATAAGAAACTTGTAATGAATGTGCAATATTCGATTGTTGTTTCATGATTCATAAAACATCACAACAAAATACATATTTTCTCAGACAATCTTTTTAAGTTTCCGTGCTGCGGCTGCTTTTGGTTTTAGATTTTTGCAAGAAAAACTTTTCCATTAAAAAAACAAAACCAATTTCATCATGTTTACAAAAAAAATGATGCCTGAAAAAAAAAAGAACATCACTTTGGACTTAAGACACGAAACTCTTGCGTATTGTGGGTGGATTAGTATTTCATACATTACTTACATATATAACAAATATTTTCGGTTGTACAAACAACACAAAAAAAACATCTTGATAAGTTTGTGAAGAGAAGAAGAAAAGGCCCCACCCTCTTTTCCTTCTCCTTATTCTGAAGCATTTCTTTTTACTTTTCTCTCATCTGTCCGTCAAAAATGATTACATGAAAAACGTCATAATCAGTTTTGACGAGAAAATTCAGTTTCTCTTGCATAATAAATGAATTTAAAAAAAAAAGACAAGAGGAAAAGCAAAGGAAATATTTGAAATCTAGAGAGCAACTTACTTAACAAGAGAGAAAAAGAGAGAAAGAGAGGCTAATCCAAAGTTAATTTCATTTGCAATGCGCATCTCTGATTGGCATAAAACAACAATAACAACAACAAAAACAACAATAACAAAATCGCAATATTAAACAAATTTCAAGCTTGAAAGTAAAATCGACTTTAATAAAAACAATTTCATGTTTATCCAAATAAAAATAATGGTTAACCAATGGTTCGCGTGCTTCATATAAAAACTAGAAAACATCAAGTTACTTGAGCCAAATATTAACAAACTTTTATGATAATGAAAACAATATGAGTCACTCACTCACAGACGTGTATGGGGGGGGGGGAGGAGCTCCAGGCCCTAACCTACTCCCCCTCTCCTTGTGAAGGACCTTCCGGTTAAGACTGTTGTAGACCAGCTGGTGAAAGTGGCCTTAATTAAGCCTTGTTATATTTGCAACACCCACAAACGCTGCATAAAACAGACTGTTAAACAGCATGACCACAAAATGTGTATGCATATCGGTTGTACGCAAATTATTGCGTAAAATGTACTCGCCTTTTTGGAATGTGTGTTAAGAGCTTTTGTATTTTACTATAAATTGTAAGATTTTTTAATTAAATCATTTAGAATGCTGTTTTTAAACTTATAATAAATTATTCAAAATCGTTTAGAGAAACTACATTAGAATGACTTTTGTTAAAGATTTTCTAAGTCAATAGACACCTTTAAAAATATACATTTTGTGTGTCACATATTTGTGGCAACAGTATATAATTATATTTGAAAAGGAAAATAAAAATTTAATTTTTTTCAAAATGCTACAAAAAGTTTACTTTAAAATATATTAAAAAGAAAATCTATTACACTGTACGAGCCGTACATCGTTTATTTACTGATCTAGTTAAACAGGTACACTAATTAGTAATTACATTCAAGAAGAAAACCACTTGAACCCTCTTAATAGAGTTTCGACATAGAAAATCCCTGTTGTATTGAGCGACATTGAAAATGTTTTTTTTTTTAGTTAAAACCCTGCTAAAAAGGGTTCAAATTTAAGGTCCAGTACCAAGTTTTCTTTTTGAAAACTCTCTTAATGTATATAATCACTTTTTTAAATTTAATTAGAAATTATATACAGTATATATTAAGCCAAGTCTGTCTGGCGATGTGTAACGCTGTACGAACAAGGACAAAAACCTTTAAGCAAACACATGTGAGGGCGGTGGGGGAGAGGAGAGAAGGAAACGTCCTTCATTGAGTGACCTTCAGTATTTGAATAAAATAGTTAAACTAGAATGTCCCGTCATACATGACGAGTCACCCACGTCATTTATGACGGGTTACCCCACTAGTAATTTAATACTTTTCCAGGTCCAAACATTCAACTGAGTAAAAAAAATAAACTACATTAAGTAGACCAATTAAGAAATTTTACTTAAGAGATTATAAAAATTAAAATGTTAATTGCAATGCATTTTATGACACTTTTCGACACCAAGGCATTAAAAAATACTAAACTATTTCATAAACTTTAAAAAAATAATTTCACACTTTTCCCCAGTTCCAAACATTAAAATTAATAAAAAAAACTAATGAAAATACCCGGTAACCCAATTAAGAAATTTACTTAAGAGAATATAAAAATTAAGATATTAATTGCAATTCATTATTTTATGACACATTTTGATAGACTTAAATTTAAAAATTAAGTAAACTTAACTAAAACCATTTCATCAACTTTAAAAAGAAATAAAACTCAACTTTGTTTAGCCTAAATCGAACTAATAAGAAAATATTTTCACAAACAAAATCATAAGATTTAATATCTATCGTGTTTTAAACTCCATTTGATGCTAACTCTGTGTATTGTGTAACTGTATGTGTGTGTGTGACAACAAAATATGAGTTAAAGGGGACAAGCATTTCATTTTTTGTTAGCCTCAGAGACAATTAAAGGCAGGCATCAAGAAAAGTGACAATGCCTATACAGTATATATGTATGTACAAAGTGGGTAAAAAGAGGGTAAAAAAGCGACAAAATCATCTGCTTCTTCTGTTCGAAATAACCCCCCCCCCCCATACATAAGAAATATGTAGCGGAAGAGCTATTATTCTCTCCACCCCTAAATGTCTCTCCATTTCATTTCTAGTCACTCCTTCCTCGGCCCCCCCCTTTCCTTCCACCTCTTTCAATCTTATGAAGTAAAACGTAACATCAAAAACATGTACAATGTACATAATAAGTTGGTCGTCATGAGTTTTTACGTCTAAACTACAATACGGTTTCATCATAGATGGAATCCGTCTTTCCCTCCTCCCAATTTGTCCACTTCACTGCGCTCATTAGCAATCAACCGAACAAAATGTATGTGTATTGAGATATATATATATATATATATATATATATATATATATATATATATATATATATATATATATATATAGTAAAAAAATGGGGGGGAGGAAGAAGAAGGAAGGAATGAAAGGCACCAACCGAATGTTTTTAATAAAAAAAAGTGCAGACAAATATTGAATTTGATTTCACTTTTTCTTCTTTACTATCCTCTCTCTGTCAAATGTTGGTTCTCCTGACGATAGGCAATCACTGCATACATGAATGAATGCATTTTGAAGTCTAAGACAACTGACTTTGAAAAACACAATTGTGTTTCCATTTGTTTTTTTTGTTTTTTCTTCTCTCTATTGAAATTATATTACTATCATCATGTGATGAACAACATCTTCACCTTAGTGAGCCCTGATACTGAGAGTCACTCTCATCAAAAATGTCACCCAGTTTTTATTATTTCTTTGAAGAATTTCATATTTTGCTTAATTTTTTTTTTAATAATTATGAATACATGAATTTTATTTAAGGCGGTTTTAAAGTGTTAATGACTCTCGAACCCTGATTATTTTGGCTTTTAAGTACAAAATTAAGTTTTAGAAACTAGAAGGGTAGGCTCAATCACTTAAGGGTATTTTCATGTTGATATCTTTCAAAATAAGCTTTTTAATTGAGTTTGAAAATGACTCAACTTTAAGCAGATGACATTTTTGTTAAAACAATTTTTCTGTAAAAAGTTTATTTTGAAAGATATCAGCATAAAAATACCTTTAAGTGACTGAGCAATCATTCTAGTTTCAAAAACACTTTCTAGTTTCTCTTCATTTAGGCCTCTGAAAGACAGAGAGTTCAGTAACCATCTTAAGTAGCAGTAAATGTTGCTAACAACCGATAGTAACGGGTTTGGTACCATGTCATAACCACGTATTTTACAATTACTACTTTAACTCTTGTGTAGTTTTTATACAACTGGATCTTTTTACTGTGGTTGTTAATACAAGTTGTTATAATAAATCGAATGTAGCACAAAATCCCTTCCTAGTATAAAGTATAGTTTATATCCGACAGTGTACTTGTATTGCCTGTAAAAAATAGTGTGTTTGATTTTCAAACTTTTGATTATTCTACGTTTTCAGAAAAGCAACAACACTAAGGCGGAATTGAAAGTATGCTAGAAACTAGAATGAAAATTATAAGATAATTGAATCATTTAAAAGTATTTTCATGTTGATATCTTTCAAAGTAAACTTTTTATTGACAAAAAATATATTAATTGATTAAAGTTCGGTCAATTCCAAACTGAGATAAAAAGTTTACTTTAATAGATATGAACAAGAAAAATACCCTTAAGTGATAGAACTACTCGTCTAGTTTCTAAAACACTTTTTAACGTTTCTCATTTTGTTTCTGAAAAATAGAATAACCAAGACAGAGTTCGGAGAGAGAGAGAGAGAGTTTACACTTTGAGAACCAACTCCCCTTAAGGCTCATAGGCTCTTGAGTGATTTTGAGCTCCCTTGTGACAAGCACTCGACAATTTTTATGTTATTATTCCCGAATAAAACCATACTTTTGGAAAAAAAATATTTGAGAAAATTAAAAATTGGGGGCCATAGAGGCGCCCTCTAGGCCTGAAGGCGCCACTGAACTTCTATAATTTTTTTGTTTAGAAAACTACAAACTATTTCAAGTTTTCTATTTTTGGTAATATTTTTGAGGTAACTTACGTGTTTATGACTTATTAATAATTAACAACGTAATATATTTTTCGAAGAGTTCAGAGAAAACAGCTTTAATATTTATTTTAAAGATGGGTTTGTTTGTCCGTTTAAATATTTTAGAAGTTGCACAAACCACCCTCTCCTCTCCCCTCCCCTCCCTTTTCTCCCCCTACATTAACTACCTATGCAAACAGAACGCAAACAAAAAAAAAACAACGCAACTAAAAATAATAAATAAAATATGATTATCAAAAATTCAAAATAATTATAAATAAAACAATTTAATGACGTCACACTTCTGAAAGAACTGATAAAACTAAATGCTTTGGCCACGTCTAATGAGATTGCAACAAACAACTTATGCCTAAATTGATTAGTGACGTCATAACGACGTCAAATAAAATTGTATAACCGTGTTTGTTTGTTTTTTCTGCACTTGTGGTCGAACCATTCGTGATCACTATGGAGAGCTGTCCATGGCAAAATTGTCGAGTTTTGTCTAGATCTACAATTTAATTATACACGTAACACGAGCGTCTATATCAACAATTCAATTATGGGATATCTTACAATGTAATTGCGAATATCCATCGTGCAATATCTACTTCAATTGCAGATATAAATATTGGAATTATGGATATTCATAATTGGGGCATTTTGACATTGAACGGCATTGAACGGCACTTCAATAGTGGTTAGACCACAAGTACAGAGAGAGAAAAAAAACGCCTTGTGGTTGAATTTCGATGGTCTTGCCATTATATGCCACAACAACACATTCGAATCCTCGAATCTTGAAAAATATTCGAGATTCGAAAACTCAAATCTTCGCGCTTTTTTCGTCGCTTTCGAATCCTAACCTTAAAAAAAACTGTTAAAAACTTTGGTAAAATTAGTTTTAACTCCATTGACGTCCAATAGAAGCGTTTTCACTGACACAAAAAACCGGCGATTGTTGCAATTTCTGTGATATCCGGATCACCAATATCATCACCTTGTGGCGACCCTGAATACCACACGTTTTTTTTAATTATTAATTTAATACTAGTGGGGTAACCCGTCATAAATGACGGGAGCAAAATTCACAGGCATTTGTGCGCATGCGCGTCGTTTTTTCCTTTTTTTACTCTTTTCATTCCAATTTCAGTCACCCCCTCCCACTTTTCTCTCTCTCTCACCCCTTCTACACTTTCCAACCTTTTCCCCTCACCCCCTCCCACTTTTCTCTCTCTCCCCTTCTACACTTTCCAAAGGAAGAGTTCAACATATAGTTGACCTTGAGAAAAAAAAACGGTTCATTTATTCAAATTTATATAAATTCCGACGTGCTTCAAGGGTTTTGTAGTGTTAAATCCACACACACACAGACCTGGGATATTATATATATAATTATTTCAGTTATTTGTATCTTCTTAATGAATAATATAGGATTCTTATTATACATGTATGAAGGATTCGAGAACCTTTTAGGATTCGTCCCACCTCTAGTTTTTTTGCACAATTGTTATGCTTTTTTTTTCTCATTCCTCTTTTATCATTTAAGAAAAGGCATTCATTTTAATATATTTTTTTAATTTTAAGAGCCTACAGTGAAAAAAAAACTTACAAAAATCTTCGCATGTAGGCGCTTCTGTAGCTGTGACGTCAACATGTGGCAAAAAAATCAATTTTGATACACTTTTGTCCGCCATTTTCTCTCTTATCGATGGATAAAAGTGGGTATATTTTAATAACGACTTTTTTTTGGGTAAATATGCACTACTGAAAAAAGGAAGAGCAACTTTTGATCTACAATGGTGAGTAATTTGAGTCGTAAACAATTAGTGGTCAAATTTTAGGGTATCATGAAACTTATGGTTAGTGGGAAATTTAGATCCTATAAAATGTATAGACGGAGGAGCGTTTGTCGCCTATGGGATTTAACATGAGCTAAAAAAATACGAGATTTTAAAATGAAATTAAAAATAGAAAAACTAATTATAAACTTGTACCAACATATCACTGGATGAGCAATATTGTTATGTACATATTGCAATTTGAATTTTGAAAATCACAATTTTTGTTGCAGAAAACAAAACATTTGCCTGAACCATGTATTTTTAAAATAGGAATTTCTCTTTCTCATTGGTTTCAATGGCTTAGCTGTGGGGCGCCACTAAACGGCGAAAAGTGGAACTATAATTGTCATCTGCTAATATTCAAAATGGCGTCACACATATAGGCTCTTAAATAAAAATTGTAAAAAAACAAACGCCAACGACTTAGTTTACAACCCCAATAGTAATTACTAGCATAGTGTGTGACATTTGACTCACGCTGTACAATATCTAAGATATTAACTCGCGTGCCACAAGTTGACCACCCATAAGACGTATACTTTATTATGTCTATTACAAAAATCTAAACTGTTATTTCCGCCGTAAAAGTCGAACATAATTTAACAAACAAAAAAAAAAGACACGAAAGAAAAAGATCGACATAATTTTCTCCTTTTTGTGACGTTTTTTCTTCTTCTCCTTCTTTTGAATTTCAATCTAACTTATTGGACGTTTCTCTCAAAAGACATAGAAACTTATTGTTTCAAATGTATGAAATGAATATCGGAATAACGTAAGACATCATAATACTTGAATTTTTCTTAAAACTAGTCACGCATAGTTTATCATCACATAATTTTTTCAATTGTAACAAAAACCTCTCATATGACTTCACTCACTCTCTCTCTCTTTTTCTCCCCATATTTTTCTCTCTCTCTCCCTCTTTATCTCCCTCTCTCTCCTTCACACACACATACACACTGCCCCCCGACTAATAGAAACAATCGCACTTCATGTTGTTTCATTGTTGCAGTTAGTAAAAGAAAAACCTAAAGTTGCGAAGAAACAACAATTCACTGAACAAAAAAAAAGGATTAATAGAGAGAAATAAATAAATTTAAAGACTTTTTTTTTGTTGTTGTTGAGACATTAATATAATTTACTTGTTTCTCAAAAAGTCTCCAGGTGGCGCGAATTCAAGTTGCAGCTCAGGCAAAACCTAATGTAATTAGAACGTCGATTTAATTTCTATAGCTCAGACAAATTTAAGAAGTTTTAAAAACTTCATTCACATCATACATTATTGAGAGTATTTCTCTTTTGTTTTAGAAATGTCCCTTGCATAATAATGAACTTCATCAATTATGCAACCACTGACAATTTAAGAACACAAAACCAAACAAAAATCTTACCTACTAGTCTCTAGACAAAGACGGAAATACAAGTTCAAGTAAACATGCCGAACAAAGCTTTTCTTTTTTCCATTTCAGCAATTCAAACAATTCTTTGAGATTTTTTTTTTTAGTTTTGTAATGAGACATAGTTTGACCTTTATAGAGGTCGACATACCATTGGGTGCATTTGAGAAAAGAAACTGCAATTTATTATTAGCATGAATAAAATCAGGATGATGGAATATCACAGGCATCTGTAGACAGCTTCAGAATTTCTTTGTCTCCGCCCTTTTATGAGCGTCATCAATTTCTAATTGGTTTGTTACTGGCTCTGATGTCACACGTCCCACCTTTTTTATTTTTTAATTGGTTGATAGTTGGTGTGACGCTCATAAAAGGGTGGAACCAAAGAAATTCTGAAGCTGTCTACAGATGCCTGTTGCAATATCTGGTAAAGCCGTGTGTGTGTGTGTGTGTGTGGTATTTCTTTACATTCTCTCTTTTTGCACACAATTATTTTTGAAACATAATTTGTACCACCTGTTTGTACAGGCAATTAGAAAACGGGATAAACAGAAGTGGGCTCCCGACCTTTTTATGACGAACGCAACTTCTAATTGGTTGGTTATATAGTCTGACGTCACATGCTCCGCCATTTTCAACGTTGAACCACACAACAAACCGATTAGAAGTTCCTGTTCGTCATAAAAAGGGCGGAGCCAACTTCTGTTTATCCCGTTTTCTAATTGCCTGCCTGTTTTTGGCTTTTTTCTTGAGATCTGATTTCGGAAAGTTATTTTCTTAATACCATGATGATCTGCAGCAAATACAGTATAAAACAAATGGAGGTTGTACAGTGGTGAGCTTGGTTTGTTGCACCCCTGCCGTTGCTTAAAACATGGCGCCCCTTTACCTTCTTCCTCCCCTTAGCCCTCATGCTATCACGCCACGCAGCCACTTCATTTTTAGAAGTAAATTTTCTAAAATAATTAAATAAATTAACCAGGTAACTTTTTGTTCTGTGACGATCTATTAGGAAATAATTGTTTCATAGCAGTTTTAAAAAACACCGATAATATGCAAGAAAAACCCAAAAAGGAAAACCTACAAACTTTCCCCTCCAGACCTACACTGCGCCCCACCCCCACAGTTGCGGATTCTGCGGTCCCTCCCCTCCCACGGTCCGCCCCTAAAACTGCAGTAATGCTCCAAACAAGCAACGCAAAAAAATAACACAGAAAGTGAATATGAAGTCTAACCCTCATGATATCCATATTTATTGTGACTTGTTGTTACCACAAGTACTGTATTTTTTCTCAGTTAGGGCCTTGTTTCCATTGGGGTAAAAATTTCAACTTTTTGAAAATTTCAATTGGTGAAAATAAAATAAAAAAAAAACAGAAAACGTGGCCCCAGCTAATCGCCATTATTGGTGAAAGCCACGTTTGTTCTATTTTTCACCAGTTCAAATTGTCACCCCAATGGAAACAAGACCTACTTAATACAGCAAACTTTTATAGCGTAAAACACTTCACAGGCGAAAATCACAAGTTGAAACTTTCTTGTATGATAATATGAATAGAAATATGATAATGAAATGTAAAGATTGGAAACATAAGAGACTATCTCTCAAAAGGAACTAGAAAAACCAATAGAAATAGCGGACAACCTTATGAATTTGGTCAGACATTTTGCTGAATAATGAAGAAACAGAGGTCAAAAGTTGAGAGAAGAAATACTTCCCCTTATGGAAAGAATTCCAACACATACATAGTTCCTAACTTAAAATATCATATTCAATTTTTGTATAAATATAAAACATTCCTTGAATGTTATTATCGAGTCTGTTGCAACAGGGAAAAAAGAAAATCGCAACCAATGAACTGAAAAAGGGAGTTTCCGTTTGGAAAAAAAAAACTGTTGTTTTGTATAGAAAGTTTTTCTTTCTTTCTATAAAAAGTAATTAAAATAAATAAAAAAAGAGCAGAAAATGTGACCAGAATCTAAATTGTGAACAAAATCTTATCAATTCTGTTGTATATATAAATATGACAGGCAAGAGTTTGCAGAAGTTGGCTCCGCCCTTTTTATGAAGACCGGCAACTTCTAATTGGTTTGTTGTGTGGTTCGACGTTGAAAAGGGCGGAGTATGGACGTCAGACTACATAACCAACCAATTAGAAGATTGCGTTCGTCATAAAAAAGGGCGGAGCCAACTTCTGCCAACTTCTTCTATATATATATATATATATATATATATATATATATATATATATATATATATATATATATATATATATATATATATATATATTAAGCCCCATCTTTCTGTGTTTCTGTGATCTAACGCTGTACAAACAAGGACAAAAAACCTTCAAGCACATCGGAATTTATATAAATTTAAATGAATAAATGAACCGCTTTTTTTTCTCAAGGTCAAAAATATGTTGAACTTTCCCAATCCAAGAACCCCATGATATTAAATTGGAGAGGGGAAAAGGTTGTAAAGTGTAGAAGGGGGGAGAGAGAAGCTTGGAGGGGGAAAAGTGGCAGGGGGTGACTGAAATTGAAATGAAAGGAGTAAAAAAGGAACAAACGACGCGCATGCGCACACCAGAAAAAAATGAAAAACTCATTTTCTCTTTCAAATTTAAAACGGGGCAATTGTGCCCAGCATTAGAATTTCTTTTACTCAGCCCTTTTATGAACGTCATCAATTTCTAATTGGTTTATTACTTGGTCTGACGTCATAAAAGGGCGGAGGAAAAGAAATTCTAATGCTGGGCACAATTGCCTGTGAATTTTGCTCCCGTCATTTATGACGGGGTACCCCATAGTTATATAAAAAAGGTGATGTTGTGGTTACGATCTTATGACTAAGTTTGTCGAGAATACCAATATGGAATAGTGACGTCAAAGCCAGCACTGCAATGAGATACATGTCGTTGGTTGTGATGTCATTTTGACGTCGCTATTAAATATTTTCATTTGCGCCGGACTTAGCCATAAGATCGTAACCAGAGCCTTTGAACAAAATAAAGTGACAGTCATACTCTTTCATGATACAATGCAGAAAAAATTCGTAACTCACCCGATTTTGATACTGGATATTGGAAAGTCTAAAAAGTACTACTACTTGAGATTAATATAATAAGTAATAAGAAGAAATAACCAAAAACTATATTAAACAAACAGCATCGAATAAACGTTACAAAATTCCCGCCACTCAATAGGGAAGACACACTTCTTTACCACTAGAAGGAGCCACATCACTTGTTAGTAGTTAAGAGCCTACAGTGAAAAAAAAACTTACAAAAATCTTCGCATGTAGGCGCTTCTGTAGCTGTGACGTCAACATGTGGAAAAAAAAATCAATTTTGATACACTTTTGTCCGCCATTTTCTCTCCTATCGATGGATAAAAGTGGGTATATTTTAATAACGACTTTTTTTTGGGTAAATATGCACTACTGAAAAAAGGAAGAGCAACTTTTGATCTACAATGGTGAGTCATTTGAGTCGTATACAATTAGTGGTCAAATTTTAGGGTACTATGAAACTTATTGTTAGTGGGAAGTTTGATCCTATAAAATGTATAAACGGAGGAGCGTTTGTCGCCTATGGGATTTAACATAAGCTAAAAAAATACGAGATTTTAAAATGAAATTAAAATTGGAAAAACTAATTATAAACTTGTACCAACATATCACTGGATGAGCAATATTGTTATGTACATATTGCAATTTGAATTTTGAAAATCACAATTTTTGTTGCAGAAAACAAAACATTTGTGTGAACCATGTATTTCTTAAATAGGAATTTAACAGGGGCTAAAAAATACGAGATTTTAAGCGAAATTAAAAATAGAAAAACTAATTATAAACTTGTACCAACGTATCACTAGATGAGCAATGTGCTCAATATTGCACAATATTGCAATTTGAATTTTGAAAATAACAATTTTCGTTGCAGAAAACAAAACATTTGCCTGAACCATGTATTTTTAAAATAGGAATTTCTCTTTCTCATTGGTTTCAATGGCTTAACTGTGGGGCGCCACTAAACGGCGAAAAGTGGAACTATAATTGTCATCTGCTAATATTCAAAATGGCGTCACACATATAGGCTCTTAATCAAACACAACGTCTATGGCAAAAGCACAATACTTTAGCTTAAAATATGAAGCAATAAGAGTAGGTGACAAGAGTTACAAAAACAACTCAAAATGGCGATCTATAAATATATAATTCTATGTAAAAACACGCCATATTAGGACGCCCCTTTGCAGCAATATAGATTTTATATTATGTCAACCAACCTTATTTATCAAGACTCGTCACATATATTAAAAAATGTTCTCACTAGATGACGCCACGTCAAGCGGAAATTTAACATATGGCGGCGGCCATTGGCAAGTTTTTGTTATTTTCATGAAAATAGTAATAATAATAACATTTTCTTGAAAAAACGAAGAAAAAAAGAAGCGTTTTACGATGGTTGTTTACAGCGTTTACATTGTGAGCAAAGCTGGAGGTCTAATATATCAACATGACAACAGCATAACAAAAGTAGAAGTAGAAAAAGTGTTGAGTTTTCCTTTGGATGTGGTTTTAGAATATCAAAATAAGAGAATTGTCGTTGCTTTTGGGCAAAGAGATGGAATTAAAGGCATTTAAAAACAATTTACATGCGAGTGTCTCTCTTTCTCTCAAATAGAAGATCACGATGTGTTTCTTTTTGTCTTATCTAGTTGGCCATACTCTGCTCAGTATCAATGGCACAGCAGTGACTGGACGTCAGATGGACGATGGCCAAGATGCTTTGGACTTCCTCTCTAAATCGGAGAACTTTCCAGTTAATATCAAGTTTGGAAGACCCAAATTAAACACGAACGAGAAGATCTTCTTGGCTAGCATGTTTCATTCGTAAATAACATATAAAACGAAGAAATATTTTTTATTTCTATACGTTTAAAAAAAAAAACGTTTTCGTTTCAGTTTGTTTGCAATTTCGTCACAACTTTCTCCAGAACCACATTCATCTGGAATCGAAGTTCTAGAAGCAGACACATTTAAACTTTACTGTTTTCAAACACTCACTGGTTTCACACAACTAATAAGACGAATTTGATAACGAACCTTTTTTTTTTGCTGTTAAAACTCGTGTTTTTTATTCTGTAGGAATCAAATTCATTTTGGTCGCAGATCCGAGACAAGGAGGAACCGATGCACTACTGAAAAGAATCTATGAGATTTACTCTGATTTTGCATTGAAAAACCCTTTTTATTCGTTGGAAATGCCGATAAGGTCAGATTTGCATTCTTCTTCTCCTTCGTAAGTTTCGAATCTTACGACTAACTTTTTCTTTTACTGCCGTTTTAGATGCGAACTCTTTGATAACAATCTTCAGGCAGCGTTGGAACAGGCAGAAAGACTAGGAATCACAAGTGTTTAAATTTTTTTCTCTAAAGAATTAAATAAAATTTATTTATAAAAAAAAGTAACTATAACCAATCGTCTCAAGTCATTTCATTAGTCTTGTAAATTTCAGCATTTGTATCGAGTGTCTTCCTGGTAAGTTAGATCCTGCGAGATCCGTTACATCCGCGTTGAAAGTCGATCGAAAAATATGTTTACATTGAAGGCCCCACGCATCCAGTAAATTCTCAACATTCCAATTACTTCTGTGAATTATAAAACGAGAATTTTCAATAGTTTTTGAAGAAAATTCTCGACAAATAAAAATTTGGAAGCTTACGATCGAACTTGATACGTGCAAAGGCATTTGCAGCCCGAGTTTCGTTCTAAGATGAATGAAATTGTCATTAAAATACCTTGAAAGTCTGAAAAAAAAGCAAAAGATAACTATCTCTCAGAACGTTTTAAACACCTTTAGTTAAAGAAACCTTTTGGATCGTAGAAGCAATCCGAAGCTAAAACGTAATCGAATCCTTTGAGTTCGAGTATATTGGGTTCGATCGTTCCCCAAGTCAGACTAGAAACATCCACCTGCGCCTCTGTTAGTCCATTCGCTTCTATACTCCTACGACAGTTCTCACGACATTGTGGATAATGAACCGCATCTGTAAGCGTCACCTTTGCCCCGCACTTCGCAGCAACGATCCCAGGAAGGGCAGTTCCAGCAGCAAGCTTTTAAAACCGACCGTACATATTTTAATGCGATTATCCCTTTCTAATCGAGTTCAAAATTGTTACCTCTAATACTTTCTTTCCATTGAATTTATGTCTGTGGTAATAAACGTATTGAGCCAACACCGGAGCACATGGCCATGTGTACATTCCATAATCCGGGTGCAAAACCTACACATGCACAAAAAACGGACTGCATTTAATTAAACATAATCAGTGATACTCCCGATTACAACATGCCTCAGATATATAAACGGTCAATTGTTCTTCTTCTTCTTCGTCGTCGTCGTCATCATCATCATCATCATCAGGATTTTTGGTTGTAAATGTAAAGCGACGAATGGTACGTTTTACAACATTAACAGCTGATTCACAGTCTGCTTCCGTACTGCAACTTGCTGAAGGTTCGGGTCCATGATCCATCTGAAACCATGAAATATGAAAACTACATATTGCGCCCTTCCTTAAAGGCCTGCTCATTTTAGTTTAAAAATTGGCAGAAAGTATGGTGTCAATATCGTCTGTAAAAACCAATAGATGGCGCCATGTTAGCCCCGTTAGCAGGCTATTTTCCAATGAAACAAATATAGGGCCTATTAAAAAATAAGTTAAAACATGTTCAGAATTTTGACAGTTAAAATAAATTGTTGTTTTTATTTGCGAGGATTAAAGCTAATAATTTAATATGGCTTAAGTACTTTTACTTTTAAAATTTAGAACTCATAGATCTCTTTTGAGAATCTCTTCATTTTGCTCCTGAAAAAAAGGAATAACCCGAATGCAACTTTTGTTTACTCTTTAATTTAAATTGGTTTAAAAATAAAAGTTAAATAATTTTGGAGTTGCAGGGTTTATGAAAATTAATTCCCTAATTACAACTTCGCGCCCTATTTTCTTATAGGACGTACTTGAGTGGTCAAACTACACTTGAAGCAACTAATACTCAAGATTAAAAGTTACTGAACTTGAAATAAAGTTTACTTACTTTTTAAAGTACATGGATGCTGTTCGTACATAGAAGACGGCTCTGTATCAAAGACTGAGCTCATCCCAATAAACAACCGTTTCCACCGTTACAAACCTGTGAAACAATTACTTTAGCCCAAATGATATCAAGCCCCGAATATGAAAAGTCGAAACAACAAAAAAAATCATTCCTCCACTGCATAAATTATTCAATACTTAATTCTCTTATTAAAATGTCCATATTAAATGTTGCAAATAACTACTAAAAACACTTAAAGAATGATATAACACATTTATTCAACAAATACTGAAAAACATGAACAAAAACTAAAGAATCCTATCCAAACAGATGCAAATAATTTTAATACTAAAATAAACTTTATTCGAGCCAATGACTACATTAAATTTAATTCAATAAAAATGCAGGTTTTTTAATACTTTGGCAACGAACACAGTATTAAATTTGCTCTTCTAATTCATCATCATTCTCATTGTCCCAAGGATTAAAAACGTAACAAAGTTCTAATCCTGGGCTAAATTATTCTTTTGCTTTCTTCGTGAGATGAAAAAAAAAACAACCAATCATCTGAAATGCATTTTTTTAAAAATGAATTTCCAATGCGTTTCTTTAAATGTAATAAAGTTGATAAAATATGGAATGTGGATTAAACAATAAACTGAAACATTCCCAAAAATTATCTGAAAAAAAAGAACTAGACGAGGGAATCGTTACCATGATATTTCTCTAAACGTTATCAAAACGAGGAATTGCAATTCCAAGGCGCTTAGCGACAGTTTTCTGAGCCACAGCTGCATCTCGCAAAGAGTGCAAGTGAGCCAACTCGAGTTCGGTTCGAGACAGAGCTAAAGCACGGTCAAAAAGTTCCAAAGCATGGTCTAAATCTCCCCTGAAGTAGATTTAAAAAAAAATATATAGGTAAAAAGTTAAACCAAATAAATTTTTAGATCGAGTTACCTTTGGACTTCGAGAGCACCGAGTGTCTCGTATGCAAATTCGCAACGATCGTCCTTCTCGATGGCCTTCTTCATCATGTTAACAGCTGCTCCGTAATCCTGCTTTACGTGCAACTGCAACAAACTATGAGAAAGAAGAAAAAAAAACAGAAATATCAGTTCGAAGACGTCATTTGAAAAGAAACTAACCCTTTATGCACGTAGATGTTGGCATTGTTTGGATCCTCGTTTAGAGCTTTCTCATAATTCCGATCAGCTTTCTCAAACTCCTGTTGGTCTACTAATGCTTGAGCATAAAGAATGTAACCTTCTGCACAACGTGGAAATCGTTGGATAGTCTTTTCGAACAAATCCATAGCTTTCTGCAGAAGATCGAAGTCGTGTTTGACAAAAGCATGACGATAATCGGCATAACACCTTTGAACTGCGGCAATTGGAAAGTTAGGATTCAATGTAGTTGCTTTTTCGAAGTCTCGAACTGCATCTTCCATTCTCTCGAGGAGAAGATTCACCTGAAAACAACAAAATTTATCGAATTCCAGACCTGAAGATGTAAAAAAAAAAAACACCCGTACTTGTCCTCGGTGGTGATAAATGTCGGCATTCTGCGAATCGACTTCTTCGGCACTCGTGAAATTCTGGAAGGCCTCATCAATGAGTTCGTGCTGAATTTTGAGCGATGCCAATTTGATCAAAGCATTAACTTTAATCTTTGCGGGTAAATCTTGAATATTAAGCAAAGTTTCAAGATCTTTAAAAGCGGCATCAGACTGTCCACGTAAATTGAAGAATGTGGCACGGAGCAAAAGGCTTTCCGCCAAATAACAACTTCCGTCATCTTCGAGCTCTTTTGTACAGTCTGCTATTATGTCGTCGTACTGTCGGTTTAATAAGTTGTGATGTGCTTTTAGAAAGCCACTGGAATAAATGAGGAAAAAAGTTTCAATTTTCAAAGCAATGAATAATCATGCAATGAAAAAACTGCTCTTTCAAAGTTGCAAAATAAAACTCACAATATTAGAATTCATTTATTTCTCTTCATTAGTACTACTTATTTTTGAAATTAAGTCTCTTACCTTTCCTACGTTTTGACAACTGCTAGTAATGCCAATTTTTAATTAAAATCTTTTTGATGATAATATTAGAAGGGTTCTTTTGTCTTTACTACATTTTTAGACTTTGTATTTTCTCTTGGAATTTATTAACCTTTTATAGAAGTTTGAGGGTCTTCCCGGAAAATGCTCAACGTTTCAAAACACTTGCATTTTTTTGGTTAGTGTTTTTTTTTATATAAAATGCACGGACTTTGGCCTGTATTAATAAATGAAAACCTAAAATGTGATGTTACGTAACTAGAGTCCACTTGTCTTAAGCCTGGGACACACTGTGTCGAAAGCCTTTCAACGCTGGACGAATGATAGTTTGACACACAGCGTGGCCATTAGACGGATGTCGAGTGTCGGATGCCGAGCGTCCGAAGTTCAACATTTGAGGGTATTGAACGGCATTTGGGCAGCTGTCGGTTTCCTTGTCTCGCGCATCAAAGGTTTCTAATGTTTGCTCCAACGTCAGAACCAATATTGGACACATAGTGTGTCCAAGGCTTCAGGAAGCATTAGTGGACAATTTGTTTAACATGCACTGAGGTTGTGGTTGGTTGGGAGAACGCTCATACTGCGGAGACATGAAACGGCTAAATTTGAAAATAACTACATTGGTTAGGAAATAAGCCTAAAATGCATGCACCCAGGTTTGATCACCGCCCATTCATAGACATCACGTTACGTAATGGTTTTAATTTTCTCCCTAGTTATTCCGGGGTGAAAATACCACTGAAATTAAGTGGCATTATGCAGTATGGGATACTTCTGAAACCCGAGAACACATGAAAGCCTTTCCAATTTTTTTTTTTAAAAGTAATAACTAAAATTGAAATTGTGCAATATTCATTAATTACAGTATAATAAATAATAATTATTAATCTTGATCATATCAAACCTTAGTTTTGTCGTTTTCTCATCCTCTTCGTTTTTAGGACTAAATTTTAAAATGGGATCTTCATCAAATGAAGAAAAATAAGTTCGTATGAAGTGTTTCGAAGGCGTGACCTGTTTACGATTCTGCAAATTAAATACAACAGCGATTTAATGAAACTGAATTTTTTTTTCCTTCTTTTCGAATGAAGTTTCAATGAAGAAAGAAAGAAAACATTAATACCTTCATTTCTTTCTTTGCCCGTTCTTTTCCTAATTCTTTAAGAACACGATCGGCCAAAACGAGTGAAGACTGGTTTTGAAATTCTTCCAGAATGCAAATGGCGGTGGCGTCTATCCAAAAATAAAATCAAAACAGCAACAAAAAAAAATGTTAATTCCGTTTCACAATCTGACCTTCTAAAACAAACACGTAAATACGTACCAAGAAGAGCGTTTTCCAACTCGTTTGTACTTTCGTAAGCTTTCGCACGACGGTTCAGAGCTTTCGTGTATTTCGGATTCAGTTCTAAAGCTTTGTTACTGTCCTTGATAACTTCAGAATAAGTTTTCTAAATAAAATAACGGAATTAATTTGAAAGTCTTTATTGTACCTTATATATATATATTTTATAAAACTTGCCAATTTCTCATAAGCCGCTGCTCTATTTTGGTAAAAAGTCGAGATATTTTGGCTAAGTTCTGGTGGGCAAAGAGCAATGGCCTCCGTGTATAGTTTAATCGCATCGTGGTAGCGACCCTCTTTGAATAACTTGTTGCCCTTTATCTTTGCTGCTTCGGCCTTATCCTAAATAATGATGTTATAAATTAGAAATGCACATTATGCAAACTTTGTAGGACAAAGTTGCACAATATATGAAAACGACGGCATCAATAGAGGTTGTTCGTATGAGGCTCAAACTTCCTAGTCAACAGGAACGACACTAAACACTTATATTGCATCTTAAGAGCATTTCGACATTGGAATCTTCGAATCCCATGTAATGACGTCAATCTCGTTAATGTTTGCAGAACACATTGACATAACCAGAGCATCACAAGCTCCTCAAGATAGAAATAATGTGGATTAAATAATTGCTTTCATGAGAGTGCTTTGCGCACATTTTATTTCCAAACGCTATTTTTTCGGTTTTATTTGAAGAAAATAGCTTTTTCTCTAGTTTGTGGCCGCAGTTACTGATACAAATCTACAAGAAAACAACTGAAAACTAAAAAAAATCTAAATGTAAACACTCGAAATCGTCAAGAAACTAACAGAAATTTTCAGAAACGCGACAAATGTCAGTGAAAAAAAAACTAGAATAAATATTAAAATTTTAGAGGTTTCGGTATATTTTATAATTTTCTGCAGATTTCAATCATTTCTGCGTTTTAAGAAATTTAAACGTTTAAAACTCACTCTTCAATCAACATACACATAGGCCTATTCATTCCGTCCATTTTTCATTCTTTGGAACACAGAATTCTAAATTTACACTCAATATTTCAACATCTTGGCTTCACTATAAGCGTTCATTACTCTTTCCAATAAACGATGATTATAAGTAGAACTGAAATACAGTCCCCTGTTACATATAGAATTGCCTCCAAGGAGAACGAACCGATGAACGGGATGCACATTTGGGGAAACTCTAAAACACTAAACTGAATGCATAAAGAATTGGATGAACACTATACTTTTTCTTAGATTGTTATTAGGTGAGGTTACGTTAAATTTAGTTTGTTGCAGGGGGTCTGGGGTCTCCGTCCCCCAGAATGTAAAAAATCAATTCGATTTAAGACATGATTTGTGTGTTCTGTTTCCATGTTAATAGTGTTCATCCCTTGGTTCATCCCAAGGTTTTTGCGTTCATCCATTTCTATATGCATTCTGTTTCAGGTTTTAGGATTGCCCATGATGTTCATCCGTTCATCCTTTTATCCTGACCCCTGGAAGGGCATATCTTATGCCTAATATCTATTGAAAGAGGTGCTAGAAAAAAAAACCATTTAAATGTCTGATTAAATGCACTGTAAGTAAAATGCACACATTATGAAATCAACTTAATAAACCTATATAATTTATTTCATGTTTTTATCATATTGCTCATCTTAATATCTAGCATCTTTCTCATTTTTTTTTAAAAAAAAAAAACTTTTTTTTATCATCTACGCAGATACACTGGACGTTCAAAGGTATAAAACAAAACTGCCATCTTGTGTCCTAGCCTAATCCTTGCATTGGCAACTTATCATAATGTAACGACACAAAATGGCGGCGGTGTGAGAGTCAACGACAGAAACGCACTATAACCGCATTGCGTAATCCACAAAAAAACCTCAAAATGACCAAATTACGTGAATTAAAATAAAATATCTTATTAAATATATGTGAAAATAATTCTGATTTACAGCAAGACTTCCAGAGGAGTCGTCCTTGTTGTTCAAATGGTTGTTTTGTTGCGGTTTTGTTGAATTCTTCGTCTTTTTCGTCGATGATGAATCTCCTCCTCCGCTGCCATCGTCCAAACTCTCAACTGAACTAGACTTTTCACGGTTAATTTCTCGTGAGTTTCGTTGTCCTCTTTTGGAATTGCGATAATAGAAAAAGCCAACGCCGAGAACAACCGGAGTTCCGACGGCCAAAGCGGCCAAACACCACTTGGACCAAGACGACGAGGAAGAAGAAACGCTAGAAGCGGCTGATTTGGCCGCCGCCATTTTTAATTTGTACATCATGTCGTCATCAAATCAAGAGAAACTCTAAACAAAAATAAGTAAAATCACAAGACAACAAACATAAGAAGCCAATCTTTGTCGGCCATACACTATCCAAGATGGCGTATTTTATATATTTTAATTACACAATATAGACGCCATATTTGTCACCTAGCGTAAATTTCCGCTAATCTACTAGCTTCAAATTGCTACTAGAGTTGGCTTGATCATGCCAACCAAATCCTCTTGCATATCTGTACAATAATAAAATATTATCGATCTAACTTTTGAACATCGATATATACATTAGTGTTCTATTCCGTTTACATGCACATATTAATCTCGTTGGCGACTGTAGAATAATATAGGTTGATATATTAAAACATAGCATTAGTCAAGTAAACAAAAAATTAAATTATTTTTTTAAAAAAATGTAAAAAGCGTATTAGAAATTAGAATGCTTGCAGATTATCACACCATAATGTCTTTTAATTTCTAAATTAATTAAAAAGCTATTTAATTTTACATTTTTGAAGTATTGGCTAGTTTATTGGGTTTATGTTTTACAATGTGGAAAAGTAATTTTTTATTAATTTTTTCGTCAATTGCAGATGTTTGTCATTAATTATTTATAATTATTATTATTATTATAATTATTTATTTTAATAATTTTTTAATAATTATTTTTTGATCATTTTATTTAGTTAATTTATTATAAACAGAGTTAATCTTTTGAAATAACTAGGACCACATTATAACCCCCCCCCCAAAAAAAAAAAGAAGAAAACAGTAAACTAAATGCAATTAATTATTGAAAGTTAACAATTATGCTTTATAATTGCACGACCATTTTTAAACTTAATACTACAACAGTCATATTTCAATATTTGATAAATATAACGAATGACTTCTACTGCCAAAAAAAAAAGCAACAACGGTTGAGAAACCATGGTTGAATTAATCTTTCACTAAATACATATCTTTACCTAAAAATATGCGTTATACATGACGTCACTTATTAATATTCTATTAGGCAACTAACATTTCACTATTTTCTGGTTTTCTTTTCTTCTTTCTATTCTAAAAAAAAGTTCTAATTGTCATCGAATTTAGAACGATGATATTCATTGAGTTCATCGCTTTCAAATTCGAAGCACCAAATATGATGATACAATTTGTAAATTTATTATTTTCCAATGCAGAAAAAGAAATAAACTCAATAAATTAAAATCATGCAGATGTGTGTGTATGTACCTGAACAACCATTTACTACAGACAAATTGCATTTGTGTAAGATTTTCACTCTCACATAAAAAGCATTTTTTTTTCACAATCAGATTAAGATGAATTTATATACAAAATGAAAAAAAATAAATAAATTAATAAAACATAATAAAATAATCTACAAACATACTGTATTTAACCAACAAATACAATGTTTCCACAATCGTTTCATATTTAAGCAATTAGATTTTTCTCTCTCTGTTAATTACAATATATATCTATATACTTATGAAATTATTTAATTTAAAAACGTATTCTTGAGAAACGGTGTACATTTTCTAAAGTTGGCCCAGGTCATGAATTAGACAAATGGGCGCCTAGAGATTAAGAAACAGAATGCAGTGTGGGTCACTTTGGAGTATTTTGAGAATTGGACATCTTCTTGAAGATTAGAACAGAGATTCCTAAAGACACCTACCATAATTAGATCAACTATAGACAAACTTTGACAAGAAAAAAAAGTTTAACTTGTTTTCTTGTTCTTAAAAACAAAACAACAACTCATTTTGTGCTTAATTGCAATTAAAACTTAAGTTTGAGGTTTATCGAAAATGAACATGAATTTCTACAATGAACTTAAGATGATTTATTCCATCACCTTTTTTTTATTTTACTTCACTTCACAGAGGAATTATTTCACTTTAAGAATATAATTTTAACATCTATAATATAATAATCTTATTATCTTAATTGGATTGGTACTTTACTTTCCAATTAGTAATAAGTAGGACTCAATGTGGCAGTTAATTATTACTAAAAAAAAAGTCAACATTCATGTATGGTGTTCACAACCACTGAAACTGACACCGAATCATATATATACCGAAACAAGAGAGAAAAAACAAAATCATGTGAATTCAATTCCATCATATTTCATACTAATATAAATTAATGATAATTAATAAAAAATAAAACTTAAATGTACGATAACATGTTATTTACATATTGTTGTTGTTTTTTTCTCAGAAATACGAAAACACACACAAACGCCAGTGAATAAAATCAAATTATTGTGTAATAATAATGAATAAATGATTAAAAAAAATCAAATTATATCAAGCTTCTCTGATGCAAAATATACTGTATAATTGAGCAAAAATAAAATAGAGAACCATTTTTTTTTCTTCAAACAATGAAACATGAAATTTAAACAAAAACATTCAAATATCAGTCTCGACCACTTTTTAACACACACATACCGTGGTCTAGACATTTTATCCACAGTCACACACACCTTTAGCCTCAGTAGCCTAAATGTTAGTTGTTTGATAACATAAAAGGCAGCGTGACAGTCCACTAGAAAGTTCTTTCTTACATAACGCTTACGAATAATTAAGGCTCAAATTTTTAAGCAACGTCAAGCAAATGTTTCATAAACTATGGCCCAACAGCTATATTGTGAAGAAACAATCCCGTTTAGAACAACCAACAATTATGTTTCTTTTTTTTTCAATCAAAAACACTGATTACAGGCTAGAACTTCTAGTTGACATCTGTTAGCAACAAGACATCTAGCTTTTAACCAGCCTTTTGATTAAGAAAAAGCATAATTACAGTTGCTCTAATGATGATGATTATTATTTCACAATTGGCACATGGGCCACAAATTGAGAAACATTTGCTTGGATATTGCATACAAATCCGAGCTCTACTAATAATACTTATAGCTGACAGTTCAGTTAAGAGCTTTACACTAAGCGGTGACATTCATTATCACTTTCTAAACTCGCATTATCAGCAAATAATTTCATGACGTGTATAAATAATATCTGAGTTGAGATTTGACTGGTAAAAAGCTTCAACCATATAGCAGCATATATAATTTATACATATTCGATTATGCAGTTAATCGTTTAGAGCGACTAACGCGAGTGCAACAACTCAGCAGAATGAATCTTAAAAGGCACTATTATATACTCCCCCCAGCCACCAAAAAGAAAATGCATGGCACACAAAGGGCCTATATATAATGGTGAATGGACACTTTTTTAATGATTAGAGGACGACTTTCCATTTTGCATTTGTTAGCAAATATTATTATCAATCAAGATGCTGTTCGCAAATGTAGTTAATAAGACACTAAATTACGAACAATAACGAGAAGGAATAATATTTTTGCGTGGCAGGAAGTATATATTATTATGCCTTATAATTTGTTTTTTTAAAAAACTATCCAGTGGACCACCATAACCACCTTCAGACTATAAGGCCTCTAAACTTCACCAAATACACATTCAAAAAATATTAAAACAGTCATTATTATTAAGCCCCTAATGTAAATTGTATGCGAATGAATATATTTAAAAAAAATTGAAAAATTAAAAACTTCGTGTGATAATGTTATATGCATAGAAAAACGAAAAGAAAAATGAGAACAAAATATTCACTAGCTGACATTTAAGTTTTTTTTTTTTTGCTTGAATATAACTTGCAAAAGAAAAACCCCATGGTGCAATGAAAATCTATATATTTATATTTATATATAAGAAACAGTGCACCTTTTTTTAAATCTGCGAAACACTGCATTTGCTTTTTTTTTTCATTATAACTAGAACTAGTAAGACTTCTAAGCATAACTTTTAATTAAATCTACTCAAACTGCCCATTAACCCCCAACATCTCCTCCAATCGAAGGTAGGAATAAATATTGAGATTATTTTTCTCTTTCAAAATCCCTAATTAAACATAAGGTCAAAAATGACCGCAATTTTTCCTTGTGTTATTGTTTTTTTCCCCTTTGGATGACGGGGGGAGATGTGGGGGTGGAAGAGAGGAAACTCTTAAAGAATATCCCTTCCTTCCCTCCCTCCCTCCCTCCCTCCCTAACCCTTTGAGACCCACCTCACTTCACCACTGAGGCATTTTACTTTATTTTTTTCTATACAGTATTTTTTATTTAGCCATATATAAATGTAGCAATAATGCCTCTGTGGTTTTCAAGTAGGCATCTAACCCTTTTACTTCTAATAATACGTTTCTTGCTCAACCCAACCTCCCGGATTCCTGCGCAAAATAAAACGACGAACTTCATCGTAAACGAAAATGAGCAGACTGAATGGGAGGGCTGGACACCACCAGGTAAGCCTTGAAATAAGCATAGGAATAAGGAATGTTAGTAAAGAAGAAGAAAAAAAAAAAACCGACACCATCATATCGTTTTACAGTAACCAAAAATTATCAAAATTACATTGCAATTTGCATTGAAGATGCATTTAATTTATTTCTTGCATATAATCAATTATTATATTTTGCGTGGATATTTAGAGTGTCAATTTATCTACACATGTTGCAAAAGTTGCATTTGCTACAATTTGGTTACCATAAAAAAGGAATCACGATCACAATTGACTAATTTTCAAACATGTTTGTTTCACTGCTAGAAATGTCGCTGTAGAAATCTTACACCATATCTTGCCAATAGTATTAAAACATTTGCAATTATGACTAATTTATTGCACAAGATATTGCTGCATTCAACCTTGTTGCAAAAATAGCCATTTGGATCGCTGTTTAATGATACAACCGATTGAGATTAGTGAAATCATACTTGAGAGGGTACATCCTAAGGCCTTTGTCCATTCCAGGGCAATAGCTGAGAAGAGCAGCCAAAGCCGTTTCAAAGACAAGACCAAAATTCAAGACGTGATTTCTAGAAATCACAAAAGTTAAAAAGGAAATGACAAATGTAGTAAAATGTTGGCATTGTAATTGTTTTCTCATAAGTTTGTCTCTCATACAGTTAAATTACCGAGATACTACTACTACTATGACAGGCACATACTAAAAATTATCTCAATTTCATATTAACTTATAATTTAATAAATATTGGCACTTACTTCATTCCCTGGTGGAAAATGGAATTACGACGTGTCTTACAGATAATCAAATCGGCCCATTGAACAATGACAATAGATACGAAGAATGCCGTGTGACAAGTATATTCCAGTTTCTTTCGGTTCTCATAAGTCTTGAAACAGAAAGAAACGTACAAATTAAAACACATGGATCGATATTCGATATAAAAACAAATTACTATCTAACCCATTCCTGTCCATAAGTGTCTATCAAGTCATTAACAGCCTTCGAATCCCAAAACTTTCGAATGCCAAGTAACCCTTGAGGCAGAAAACCATTTTCAGCCAAAATGATGAAGTAGGCAAAAAATCCAGCAGCAGCTTGGATCATTCCAATCTGACCATAGGCAATGCTGATCAATCTGTAAAATAATAAAGTTTAAGTTTGAAAAAAAAAAATTGAGCTTACAATACAATAAAACTAACAAATAATGTCATGCAGCTGTCATGACAAAATTGCAATAATGTTCATAAGCTGCACACCGTTGCCACTTTTATTTATAAATGAAACAAAAGAAATATTCATTTCTAAAGGGGAAAAAATGAAAATTTTGCAACTTTGACATGAAAATTTTAAATGCCACTATTTTGAAAAAAATTACTTCAAATGAAATTCTAGCGAAACGTACACAAAAAATGAAATAGTGCAGATAGAAACAAAATTAAAATAAAGGGGATTCTGTTGTTTTCATGCAAAAATACACTTACTTGATCTTACTGAAGAAACACAGTTCCAAAGAGAATAATACTAACCCAATAAGACACTGACACTCAAAAACATATCAAACTCTTGAAATATACTTAAGATTTGTAATAGCAGTATGATTCCAATTCAAATAACTGGAGGGAATACGTTGTTGAGTACCAGTTATCAATCAATATTTACTGTTTATGTTTATGTTTTGAATAACCAATATAGATTTTAACTGCCGCTAAATAATCTAAGAAATATTTTTAGTAATAACAAATAATGTATTATACAGTATTTGTTAATAATTTGTTGACTTATTTACACTTCTTATGCTGGCCGACACAAGTGACACAACTAACTAAATAGGAATACAAGTGTCTGTAATATGATTGAAAACAGACACCTCGATATCGTTTCACCACAAAACAAGTATATGGGAGAAAAACATTAAAATAATAATCATATTCATGAACAGACAACAATTAAAAATGGCAACAAAAAAAAAAGTTCGATTTACAACATCAAGATTTTCCATGCTAAAAAAAAATCCGATTATTTTTAAAATGGAAGTCCACGTATGAAATTTATGAATACCAAAAAAAAACACACAAAAATTGACACAAAAAAATGTTTCTGATAAAAATACGAACAACATATGCCAAAGTGTAACAAAGTGTTCTGAGATGGCGAAAGTTTAAAAAAAAAACAATGTACATGAAATAAAGAGACATGTGACATGTTTTTAAGAAAAGAGAAGAATGTCATTTTGTAAACAAACCCAAAAGTATTAAAAGCATTTTGTTACAAAAACCCTAGGTTGTGAAATTGAAATGCGTAAATATATCATTTAAAAAAAAGATTAATATTAAAAGTATCATTTTTACACATTTTCACTTTAAAAAAATTTTTTCAAGATGTTTTTGAACTTTTTCAATACTTCAGATTTTTTCCATTTAAAATAATTTCATAATTTAAAAAATAATTTCAATTTCTCCAAAATTGTGAATGCAAATGGACTATTTAGTTGTCAGCAACTCATATGCAAAATGATTTAGAAAATATAATAATTTTTCCATGTATCAAAAGTCTAACAAAAAGCACTTTTTCAAAATTCAAAAAGCGTTTTCGTTGCATTAAAAATAGCACTTTTGGGGTTGCCTTAGTGATAATTTGTTTTGTTGAAAAAGAAATAATGGGTAGTTGAAGAACTATGGTGACTTCTTTTTAGCACTCTGGCATAAGCTATGTCCAAACACAAGCGGACTATTTTGGAAAAAAAATAAAACTACATCGCATAAAACATTATGCAGAAGAAGCAAACAGAGAAGGCGGAGATAGGTTTACCTGTCGTTGACCAACTTATCACGGTATGGATCGCGAGGTTGACGTTTCATAATGTCACTTTCAGAGGTCTCATAGGCAAGGGAGATGGCGGGAACCTATATACGAAGATGCAATGGTAGCAATGGTAGTGATAGAATATGCAAGACTTTTAAGAGTGAAATTAAGAGGTAATGAAGGAGTCCAAGTGAAAGGAGCGAGTAATGGTTTGAAAAATACAGTACAAACAACACAAAGTCCTAATAATATAAAATAGTTATGACAATGTGGTTAGTAGGAAAATGATGTATACAGACACACACAGTGCAGTTCACAATACAAATAGACGTGAAAAGACAATAATATGGTACATACTGTACTATTGTAGAAAAACAATTACAATGGTAGTAAAAACACATACAATTATTTGCAGAAGAGGATCGATTGATCATTAATTAAGTTATTATATAACTATTTATTAAGCAATGATCATATTTAGGACTATGGACTTGAAGTAATGATAAGGATTTTCCTACCTTGGACATATATCTAAAGGATAAATTTGAAGAAAAAAAAAATACTTCCCTAAGAAATAATACAACTAGTGGTGATTCAAGGTAAATTTGGCAAGAAAACTAGAATTTGAGTAGAAATGCATATAAGTTAAGTTGTATTAATGTGTATTCATATCAAGGATGTATGTGTGACATAGTAAAATGAATGAAGCCAAGTGCAACCAGCCAAATAGTTAAGAAATGCAAGAAGAATGTCAAAAGAAGTGTATAGAAAGAATTGATTGATTTGAAGAACGTAATGGAATGCAAAAGGAGTTAAAGAGTAGAAACTCAACCGACTATGAATAAATACAAACTGTGCTCAAGAGTCAATATTTCGTTTTCGCCATAGTTTTACAAACCTCTCATATATTTTTGATTCACTTCAAATGCTAATTAGTGACGATGTCAATGACATTATGCTATTCTCAATAACACACACAACTCTTTCACAACTCACTTCAAGAGTTGGCGCCACTTGACCTGCTTACGTGCCACTTTGGCTCACTTGGAATGCCAACAAAACACGTAATGATGAGGGTAAACCATTGTGTCAAGTGTGCACACACAAACAAACATGTATTACTCGTGTATTTTTTTTACTGGCATACAAATAGAAATTCTAAATGTACTGTGAATAGTGAAAGAGACTTGTCGTATTCTTAATGATTGTTAAGTCAATGATAGTGCTAAATTCATGAACTTTTTAAAGAAAGTTTCATGTAAATGTTGATGAGCTTAGCAATAGCTTTGACTTAAAAATCATTAAGAATACGAGCCAGAGCTCTAAAGTAAGTGGTTCTTCAAAAAGTACTATTCTTCGAGTGTCTCAGATGAGTTGCGTCTTCAAAGTGTATCACCAATTTTGTGACTAAATGCATCAACTAGTCTGACAGAACTTTGAACAAGTGCAAAACGTTTGTTTAGTAGTGCATTATGGTTGAAGTGTGTAATTACTAACCACATAACAAACCAAACCATATTAAGAAGTTTGTAAAGTGGAAACTTTTGAACAGATTTTACAACTGCTCAAGATGACATTTAGTTTCATTCAATTAATTTTCAGTGACATTTTCACCAAATACTTAGCTGCAAATAATGCCAAAATTGCTCGTGTCTCTAATTGAAGCATTTCATTTAAAGTGATTGAATAATTATATCCAATTAAGAGTACTTTCAGACAAAACATAGGTGAGAACCAATGTACCTAGAACGCTCTCTCTCTCTCAGTTAACAATTACCCTGTACAATCCTGAACGATGCCAAAGTTGATCCAAATGAACTTAGAAATGAAAATGAAAATAAAGAAACAAGCAAAAGAAGAAGAAAAAGAAGAAAAACAAAAAATCTAATTAAATGATAAAGTTTAGTGAATGTGACAATTAATAACCAGGGTGCAGTTTACAGTATATTATATACAATGTAGATTGAATTAATCCTAAACTGAGGTGTTGAGGTGTGATTATTATTTTTTTTTACCTGTCATTAACCAGTTTGTCTCTAAACGGATCGCGAGGCCGGCGTTTCATGATGTCAGATTCAGCTTGTTCGTAAGCCAATGAAATGGCAGGCAGCTGTTTATGGTAGTAGCCAACAAGGATCCAGCGAAACATGAAACACATCAAAATAAATAAAAAAGAAAACCAACAACGGCTCCACAAAAAATAAATGAAACAAATAAACAAATTTGTATCCACAATAAATGAAAAATTAAATAACAAGCTCAACAATATCATTCACAAAAAAATAGAACATTTAGACCTGTGAAAGGAAGTCAACACCAAAAGGTAACCAACAGTCTATCAGGAATTTTTTTGGGTTTTTTTGTTGCAATTATTTTCATTGAGGAGATATTTATTTCAAAACACATGAGATATTGTTTCTTTTATCCATGTAATTTTATGCATCCGTTAACAAAACAAACACATGAAGACAGTGAATTCTCATTTCTCACAAACTAGTGGCCACAAATAAACTTTTGAAATGCAATCAAATAAAAATTAAGAAGTGACCGAACTTATTCGAATGAGTGCGGAAAAAACGCATGCATTAACGTGAATTGGCTACAAATGCTCTGATACAGGGCCGGATTAAACAAAGAAGGGCCTCTAAGCTTTTTTTATGCTTGCCCCCCCACCCTCTTCATCTCATAGGCAATAAAATTCCAATGATGTTAATATTTTTTTTAAAAAACCCCATGGCATGGTATGGTATGGTACAGTGATTGACTCATTGTACAGTGATTTCCAAAAGGAATGCCGTCACACACTAGTGTGCCGTGAGTTTTTGCTCAGTGTGTCGCGAAATTTTGGATTTTTATTGATTGTGTTTATATATTTTAATATTTTTGAATAAAAATTTTACTTTATTCAAAAAAGCAAAATAAAAGACAACGTCCTATAAACATTTATGCACAAAACCAGTGGATTCCAAATGGTGTACTGGGATATACTTAGGGTGCCGTGAGTTTTGCTAGGTGTGGCACGATTTTTCCAGTAATAAAATACTTTACCGTGAGCAAAAAAAAATTGGGAACCACCATACTAGTATTATACCAAATATTGCTATATATAATGCTTATTTCATCCAATGGCCAATTTCGAAAGTTAATTATTACTTAAAAGTTGAAAAATATTCAAATTTTGATAATCTAGTTTTTTGAAGAAAAATAACACACTCGAATGTCAACAGTGAGCTGATGACGTTTGTCATTTTGAAACGTATTTTAAACTTTGAATAAAGTTTATAAAAAAAACTTCGTTCTTGAATCATAAAATTTTAGTAGAGTAGTTTAAAAAAGTATCCTTATGTCTTACATTTCACACTTGAAAATCATCAAAAAGTTGTGACACATTTCTTTCCTACTTTTATAGTAGGCCTACTATTGCTACTTAAAAGCCGCAATAAAAACTTGCATTATTAATTTATTACTACGGGTACTTCTCTAAAAAAAACCTTCTTAGTCGTTGATGTAAAACTAAAAATCATACATAATTCATGCATTTCTTAAACGTAAAATTCACTGAAACAGAAATATTTTATCACAAAAAAAATTCTGACTACTACTAGAATATTGAGCATACCAAAAATGTAAAACCATAATATGATACATGACAAAAGCTGTCTTCTGCGCTATATATAAAATTAATATGAACAGAACTAAAGTTGCATTTCTGTAAAACTCTCAAAAGAAACTTCAATAACTTTGAAATTTCTACAATTCAAACAAACTTCATGCACTTAAAAGTAATAAAATAAATATTGATTTCAAATAAACTAAAAATAGCCATTTGCAAAGTTTTTCCTTTTTTTTAACATTTTAAGAAAAATAGTTATTAAAAAAGTTTATAATGTTCATGTTTTTGTTTTTGTTATTGACCCGTTTTTATTATTAGTTCATGTTAGTTAAATTTCAAATTATTTTAAACCAGTGTGTTTCTAATAAAACTATATATGGAAATAATAAACTGTCAACATTTTGTAAGAAAAACTGAAGTAAATTGTTGCCAAACAATTTAGTTTAAAAGTTTTCTTTCTTATTTCTATCATCTTTGTTTGGTGAATAATTGAACTGCCGAACTAAATATAACAACTCAATAAAAAAATCTAATAGTTGAAAAAAAAAACAATGATTATTTAAATTCCTGAAAGAAAAAGTTTAGAAACATTTCATAAAAAAACGTTTATAAACAAACTAAAAATTAATTATTAATTAATAGTAATCGTTCGAAGATGGGCAAATCAAAAATCAGCTGTTGCCTGTTGGATATTACTTTAAGAAAGATAAGTAATTAAATAAAAATAACTCATTTCAATCTTAAATATCAAATGTGACACTTTTTTGCTACTATCAATAGCTGGCTTGCATTGGCTTCAATAGAATTTGATTTTTTTTGGAGGAATTGTTTAGCGGAGAATAAATGGATTTCTTATTTTTTTGTCATACAACAAATACCATAAAGACAATGATAATAAATTAGCAAATGTTACTGTATAACAAATAATGACCTGGGCCCTAGCATGTTTTCTCTGGCCAATAACACAATTTGTCATCTAACCATATCTTCTTAAGGTAGTGGAATAGTGATTGAGCCTTAGCTGGTATTTGCTCAAATACTTAGAATTTCATAAAATCTAAGCCATATTTTCTAACTCAATCAAGAGTTAGAAAATCAGCTGTTTATTAAACGACTTAAAGCAAATAAATATAAAAGTATTTTTTTTTAATTGGAATAGCAAACGAGTTAATTTAAAATATTACATTTATATATTTAATATTATATATTTAAAAGTAAACTTTTTAGGTAGTTTGAGAATTTTAACTTCCATCTTCAAGTTGCTCTATAATAATGGTTAAATACTGAATTTTGTTATCCAATTCATTTACTATTTTAGGGGGTCAATATAGAAATGGTAATAAGAATGTTGCATGGCAGTAAATTATCGTACAATTTATTGGTTCATACCCTTGAAATAATCATAAAATTAAACTGCAAAGGAATATTACGTGATAAATACTGTCATAGCTTTATGTATCACATAATGACAGACCTGAAATGATAGATTATAAGTAGCGATATCATAAGATATGATAGACAGAATGTTATGATCTTTTTGCAATAAATTAAACCCCCTATATAGTGTCTGCCATATTTTCTAATCCTTTAGAAAATTACTATTAAACCTTAAAACATGGGTTAGATTTTATGAAATTCCAAGTATTTGAGCAAATACCAGCTAAGGCTCAATCACTATTCCACTATTTCACTATTCTGTATTTTACAAACGACAATTAGGAGAAATTCAAAGTATGTTAGAAACTAGAACGGTAATTGAATGACTTAATAGTATTTTTATAATTATATCTATCAAACTGAACTTTTTATAGACTAAAACTTTAAAAATATTGTTTATTTAAAGTTGGGTCATTTTCAAACTGCCATAAAAAGCTTATTTTAAACGCTACCAACGTGATTAAGCTACCTTTCTAGTTTCTAAAACACTTTCAAGTTATCTTAATGTTCCTCCTGAAAAGCAGAATATACCAGAGTTGGGGGCATTTCTAATAAACATTATAAACATTGTTGGTAATTCTTCAAGCATAAAAACCCTCCTTGACTATTTCTAGTAAACGCTAAAGCTTACTAATCCTTAGCAGGGTTATTTCTCTTACGACATTTGTATACAATGAAAACACGATGAAATGCACAAATAAACAGTGGAATTAGAAAATGAATGTTTACTGACCATGTCGGTGCCAAGATCGATGCAGAGAATAGTGACCGTTCCGAGAGGCAGCGGAATATCCAAAATGATAAAAAAGAGGAACGGGGTGATTTCGGGAATGTTACTAGTCAGTGTGTATGCAATCGATTTCTTGAGGTTGTCAAAAATGAGACGACCTGAAAAGAAATTCCGTCAGAACTTTCGATTATTGTAGGTAGAAAACAACACAAACAACTTCATATTGTGTACCTTCTTCAACTCCTGTAACAATGGATGCAAAATTATCGTCCAGCAAGATCATGTCGGCAGCTTGTTTGCTTACGTCACTTCCAGCAATACCCATTGCAACACCTAAGAACATCGAGAAAATAAAATTATGAAAAAATGAACAAATTATACAGTGGAAACCGCTTATAATACAAAATTTTATTAAAACTGAATGTTTTGCAGGTGTTAACCGAATTTTCTGTTAAGAGAAATACCCTTTCATTTTTGATACTACAATACAACTATATAAAACAAATACAATTTTTTTTTAATAATTAACTTACATCTTGGCTTCACCTACTTAAAAAAATAGTAATTTTGGATTGTATACTTTACATACAATAATAGCAGGATGCAGAAAAAGAAAAAGTGAAAAACCCTGTCACTCTTTTTGTGTTTTTCTTCTATGAAAAGGATTTACAAAAGATAAATTATCTTAAAGCGAATTTTAAAAACGAGATCTTCAGTTTGTTTTCATATTAAAAATGGATTTTACATTGATTTTTAATAATGGGATCAAAAAATTTCCTCGTGTTATTTTTTAAAATTTATGAAAAACTTTTTTTTTTACTGAGGGACGGGCCCGTAAATATATTTCGTGTTATCCGATTTTACGTTTTATCCGTTGTCGTGTTGAACAGTTTAAAAATAAAAATTACTTTATGGAAAATATATTTTAGATGAATTTGTTAAGGCGAACAAATTGACGTACAAAACTTTTAAGTTAAATATATTTTAGATGAAAATGTATTAGAAGAATTTCCTTCAGGTTAATGTACATTAGGTGAACATGTTTAGGCATATTGTCATTCAGGTAAAAAACATTTAAAGTATTTGGTTTAGGTGTAATTTGTTTAGATGAAATGTCTTTTGGGTGAACAACTTTAGGTGAAGTATCTTGACACCACGGGTTTCACTGCTTATAAAACTGTACTTATTGAATTTTTTAAGGTTATAGTCAGAAGAGTTTTTAAACGTATTTTAGGCGAATATTTACATTGCAGTCTTTAGTTTATTAGAAATAATTATTAAAAGAAATTCAATGCTTATTTAAAATTAGAAGAGTTTCTTCATGACACATTTTTAAAGTAACTTTTCTGCCACTTTGACTATTAATAAGATGCTTCTAATGTCGAGATTCTTCAGCAATTATATCAAAAGTAAAATTTACTTTCTCGTTACATATAAATTCGTACCAATATCGGCTTTCTTTAGAGCAGGAGAGTCATTGACACCATCACCAGTAACTGCCACAATAGCACCCAAACGCTGACACCCTTCTACGATTATCAATTTTTGTTGTGGAGAAGTTCTAGCAAACACGATCTCCGTGTGATTTCGCAAAATATCGTCTAATGCTTCGGCTGGCATGTCTCTTAAGTCACCACCGTGGACAACAGCTGCTTTCGCCTCTCTGAAATAAAATAAACTCATTTTCATCATAAAGACAAGCTGCTAAGCTATACAGAGATTCATCTTATACCTTGGATCCACTTCCTCGACTGGAATGTTGAGACGAGCCGCAATATCTTCAACAGTTTCGTTTCCTTCCGAAATGATTCCGACCGATTTTGCAATCGCTTTGGCAGTGATCGGATGATCACCAGTCACCATAATTACTTTAATACCAGCCGATCGACATTTACTGACTGCATCCGGAACGGCAGCTCTCGGAGGATCAATCATCGACATTAGTCCAACGAAACGTAATCCAGACAATGGAAAGTTCTCTTCATCAGCATCGAAAGGATATCCTCGAGGATATTTATCCAAAGGTAATTTATATTCGCAGAATCCTTTAATTAACATTTCATTAACCAAATTATGATTTGTCACAGAAAAAAACAACAATCAAAGTAGTGCTGTAGTAAACGCACCGAGTACTCGCTCTCCGAGACCTCCAAGTTCGAGGTAAGCATTATTAAAAGATTCTCTCATTTCATCATCCAATTCTTGTTCTTTTCCATTGACGTAGATTGTTGAACAACGGTCAAAAATACGTTCTGGAGCTCCTTTCATCACGAGAAGATAATTCGGACTGTCGGGATCTTCGGTTTCGTGAATCGACACCTTTGAACGAGTTCAAAAGTTTTATAAATTTCTTTCTTCTTCACCACATTGGAACAAAAAAACTATTTCACTTTTTTTTTGGAAAACTGCAAATGAAACTATTTCGAAGAAATGTTTAAAAAAATCTCATGTTTTACTTGAACTAGAATCGGAAATTAAAGTGCATAAATAATTTTTATGGTGATAAATTTAAAAATCAACGTTGTTGTTAGTTTGAAATAAACAAACGTAACGCCTTGTTTTCATTGGGTCAAAATGGAACGTGATAATGAATTTTGATTAAGGTTTTTTTTTTTAAAAAAATTGACCTGATCAAAATTTACTTTCACTTTCTATTTTCACCTAATAGTTACTGAGCATAAAAACGGTCAAAACAATCATTCAAAATTTAAAATACACTTCCAATTAAGCTTGTTTAAAGTGTAAACGTTCCTTGAACTCCTATCTTGTCTTTGAAGTGCAAAATTATTATAAACTTAGCATGTGTTTTAGAAACTAGAATTGTATTTCAATCACTTAAGGTTATTTTCATATGGATATCTTCCAAAATTAGCTTTTTATGCGAATTTGAAAATTAACTAACATCGCGCAAACTTTATTTTTTGTTACTTTTTGTTTAAAGATTTATTTTGAAAAATCTCAACGTGAAAATACTAATAAGAAATTCTGCTACCACTGCAAACCCTTAACTAAGGCTCGGGCGCAAAGCTCAGAACGCGGAAATAGGGGCGCAAAATAATTAGAATGGTGATACTAAGTGGGCGCCAGTTATATTCTTGCATCGGGTGCAAAATTATGGCTCTGTTCCGCTAAACAACCAAAGTTCGAAAATCAGTTGTTCATAAAACATCTTAATTAAAGCTCCATTTTTAAATTTTCATAACGTTTATTTTTTAACAAATAGAAGCTAAGCTAACCTGGTATTTGTTGGTAGAGTTGAATGGTATTTCGATGATCTTTTTGTTCCGTGTTCTCATTGCCTGCACATCACCTAAAGCTAACTCGATACATTTCAATAGTGCAGACTCTGAAGCATCGCCATTTGTTTCGCTGTAAAAAACAAACAAACAGAAATATCTTAGAAAAGAAAGAAAAAAATCATTATTTAATGGGACGTTGAATCAATTATACCGCTTTAGAATGGGTATGCTGCTGTCTTGATTAGGTTTGAATTCGGCTCGATTACACAGGCCAGCAATACGAGCAAGTGCCACAAAACCTGGCGACGACTTATCGTACTGAGCGCCCGACTGATCCTCAGTTGTGTCGGCTTCAATGATTTCGTTATCAAACCACATATGAGCCACCGTCATACGGTTTTGCGTCAAAGTGCCGGTTTTATCAGAGCAGATGGTCGATGTCGATCCCAAAGTCTCAACGGCTTCCAAGTTCTTTACGAGACAGTTCTTGGAGGCCATTCTCTTAGCGGTCAAAGTCAGACATACCTAAGAAGAAAAAAATATCATTACTCTTCAGAGTGTGTTGATTAAATCTCATGAGTATTTATCAGTGTAATTAAAGTTAATCTCTCTTTTTTTAGCTCTGATAAAGTATCTTACAGTCACAGTGGCCAGCAAACCTTCCGGAACATTAGCCACGATTATACCAATGAGAAAGATGACGGCATCCAACCAAAAGTAATCAAGAAATAAAGCGATGAAGAAGAAGGTGATGCCCAAGAACACGGCAACGCCCGTAATTATGTGAATGAAATGTTCTATCTCTTTGGCAATCGGAGTCTCTCCAGTGTCAAGACCAGAAGCGAGATTGGCAATTCGACCCATGACAGTACGATCGCCCGTTTGAATGACGATACCGCGAGCAGTACCTTAATAGTAACACAAAAAATGTTAAGGGCGCAAAAGCAATTATTTTCATGACGCAGCATAACTATATAGGTATAATATTCTGGCCAACTACAACTTGCAAACGTTTTGAAAAAAAAGTTACAGAAAATAAGTGACAAACCCATCCTAAATTTGAGGCCATGTGACGTTTGTAATCAGTCTAGCAAAAGTCGTGAGCTTTAAGCCATAGCATAGCACCTTTTGAAGCAACTTTTAAAAGAATTTCCAAATTTAATTTAAAACGTTTTTCACGGAATGTAAAATGTTTGCAAAAAGATTCTTGTTAAAGTGGTTTTAACTTGTTATTTTGTGTCACAGACACAAACATTAATTTAAAATAAGCATTTTACGTGAGTTTGAAAATGATTAACTTTAAGTTGATAATATTTTTCATTTTTTGTTTATACAAAATTATTTTGAAAATTCAGACACCAATCCAGTTTTTAACACACTTTCAATTTCTCCTTTAAAACCAGTTTTTTTTTACAAACATCTTAATGATATCATTAAAGAAAGTACTTTATGTGTTTTCTCTTTTATAGTTTCAATTAAACATTGAAATACTTTTAATAATTATTTCAAAATATGTTCTACCTATTTTGTTGCAGCATGTTGAACGCAAACGTTTTTCGAACAGCATCAACAAACATTTTTTTTATCAAAAACATCGACGTTTAGCAAAACAAATTTTATAATTGTCACTGGGAATTTTTCTCACAAAATTTGAATTTTCTTAAGCTAATTTATTTAAGCTTACTTTTTGTTAATAAAGATTAATAGAAAAATCAATGTCAAACTAAAATACACATGCCGAATGTCACATGCAAACACACACGCATAAGGCCGGTAGCAAACGAGGCAGCCGTTTCCCCAAATTGCTGCTCACGGTTGCTTGCAGCACTTGAGCAGCAGTTGAAAGCAACCAATTTCAAGCAGTAAATGCTGTGCTGCTTGGATCGACCAGAGGATCGAGCCAGGCAGCAATTAAAAGCACATGTGTAAATTACAAAAAAGATGTCCTTCACCTGCTCATATAATTAACATTGTTTTTGATAATATTCCAAAGAGGGGAAACAAATTAAATAATTAAAATGTTTCTTGAAAATAAGCTACTTATCAATTTGCATCCGACTAAGGGTGCACTAAGTATTAATGAACACTTTTCTTGATATGCACTGCATATTATTGATATTGACATTTATTTATATTGCCCCTCCCTGTTTCAAAAGCCAAATTTCTTATTTTGATAAATGATTTTTATATTAAGAAAATAAAGTGTGTTATTTTTTTATGGCCTTTTTTTTGGGCCTAGATGTATTTGAGGCTATTTTCGGGAAAAAAATGTAGGCCTTTTCATATTTAGCCATTGTCACTTGCCCACACTCCCTCTATGAAACAGTCTTGCGGGCGCCCTAGAGTACCCACTCTGAAAATCAAATACTATGCGGTCATTGTTAACATGAATTCGTCGTTTTTTAGTAGACACTAACGTGAAACTAAAGTATTTTTTTATTAATATGAGATTCTAGTTATTTTGGCGCCCCTAATCTATGCTCCCGAGGCAGGTGCCTCATTAGCCTCACCCTATCCATGGCTCTGCATAAATAAGAACTAAGCTTTAAACATAATTATTTAGAGATTTTTTGTATGGCTATTTGACACAAAACATTTATAAATTAACATTCACACGCAAGAGACAATAAATAGTAAACCACCTTCGACGGCATTTGTCGAGAAGAAGGCCAAGTTTCGTGTCTCCAATGGGTTATCACTTGAACAGTCCGGTCCTCTTGATTGAGGTTCCGACTCTCCGGTCAGTGACGAGTTGTCCACTTTGAACCCATGAGCCGAAATAATTCGCAAATCGGCCGGAACACGATCTCCAAACTTCACCTCCACAATATCTCCTATGACAATATCTTCGGCTCGGAGGGTCAACTTCTGACTTTCTCGCAACACCACTGCGTACTACACGAACACACATACATATTTTACAACTTACAACCAATTAGATTTATTCGAAGCGTAACAAATGGATGAAAAACTAAACATTTCAAATCAATTTAAAATCTCCTCACCTGAGGCACCATGTTCTTGAACGATTCCATTATTTTGGAACTTTTGGCTTCTTGCGAATAAGAGAAGCAGCCGGTTACAAATACGACTGCAGCTAAGACACTTCCTAGATATAGCTATAATTAACATAATAGTAAAATTTGATTAAGTATTTTAATATGTTCTTTGTAGTTATTATGCAGAATTAAACCTACGTTGTCGTCATTTGGGTCCTCAAAGGTGGTCGCCTGAATGGAGTATGCCACGAAACAAAGGATAGCTCCAATCCAGAGAAGCAAGGCGAAGCCCCCAAAGAGATTTTTGCAAAATTTGACCCATTCGGGGGTAGTTTTAGGAGGACTAAGAGAATTGGGCCCATCCCTTTCCAGAATCTCTTTGGCTCGTGCATTTGTGTGTCCCTGTCCACATACACAAAAAAAACATCAAAATTTTCAAACAAAACCCTATACTGAACTACAGAAATTCAAAAGCGACTATTCTTGTTTTTAATGAATGAAAACAAAGCATTTAAGTGTATTTAGCATATTTATGAACACATTTCATTTATATAAAAAAATGCTTTTCCGGATTTTTTCCATAGGAACAAATGCTTTTGTTCTATATGTTCTTGTTCAAGAGCATTTGCTCAGTTTTTATTCGTATTGTCACATATTAACAGAATAAACGAACTTATGGCAAACATTAAGGTATTATCATAGTATTACGACCCCTTGCCAATTTACATAAACTATAGCTCGTTTGAAAGATCTTATCGAGCTGAGTACGAATATGCAATATGTTTTTAGCGGAAATACTTAAAACGCTTGCAAAAATCAGAATTTACACTGACGTCTATGGTATTTTAAACAGAATTTTATGCCTACATGGGTAAGCCTAAGGATAGGGCTAAGTTAAGCTAGGTTAGCTTCGGTTGGGTTTTGGCTTGCTGCATCACCTAGAAAGGTTTGATTTGACCTAAAAATGTTGAGGTTAGGTCATACACACGTTAAAATAGACACACAAAAAAAACCTTTTAAAATGCTATAGACCTAGCTCCATGCAAATTCTAACTTTTGAGTGTATTTTTACACGTTTTTGCTGTTTCCGGTGAACAAATTTGCATATTCATACTGAACTCGAAAAGACCTTTCCAAGGAGCTAGTTTATTTATATAGGCGATGGGCACTTATACTAAGGATTGTTCTCAATGTAACTTTAGGCTCAAAATACTTACGGTATTTGGATCTGCCTCCAATCTTGCATAGAGTTCTTCAATTGTGATTTTGTGATCATCCTACCAGAAAAAAATAAAACAAAAATTTGTACAAAAAAAAAAACACGATATAAAGTGTGTTTTGTTTTTTAAAAAACCCTTTATAAGTAAAACTAATGGAAAAATTAAAAAAAAAAACTCCAGAAGTTTTTTTATTAAAGCTTTCTGTGCCATGTTATTACATGTCATAGTCATTAATTAAGATTATCCTAGTTGTTAGCTCGAAAAAAGTGCCTGTTTTTGTGTGTATGAAGAAAAATATTGTCTGTGTAATAGCGAGATGTAATGTAGGCCTGAAACTGTTTTGGCTAATGGCCATTACAGTATATTACGGTCATTTGATATGTTGCCAGAAACACACTCACAATTTCAGACTACTGATACACACTGTCATTATAACGAAGAACATCCATTTTTTTTAGTATACTCATTTATAATTAAAGTATTTCACTTACATGCATATATGAAATCATAAATCGTTAATGCAGATTAATTAAAAAAGACTACATATTAATTTAAAGTAATATACAAGTTTTAAGGTCGATTAGAACTACCAAATTCAATAAAGAAACTTGTCACTTGAAAGTTTAACTTGAATATTCTGAGCAGAATTTTAACATACAGAAACCCTGTTAAAGGGCAATATCAATGTAACAAGATTTTTCTATGAGGGTGAAGTTGAAATTTGGGATCATATTCTTAATGATCAATTTTTGTTATGTGACCTTTCATAAGTTTAGTTAGCATTCAATTCCATTCAATTCAGTAGACCTGCAAGCAGCTCGAGAGTCATGTGGCAGAGAGGATAATTCTCAATCATAAATGACTGTCATTTAGACATCATCGTCAAATTAAATTCGTTCTAAAACAGAACTGTCTATTGGAAGAGAATTCCATAGTCTAAATACATTTGGAAAGAAAGACCACAAATATGCATCAGATGGCCATATCTACTTATACGGAGATTTCTAGTAAAAATCTCATCTAACAATGCCCTGTATTCTACAGCTAGCAACCATTCAAGAAAGGAAAGACTTTGCTCAACTGCACTCAGCACTACAGTATGCTAGTGATTTCCAATGAAGTTCGTCCAGCATGAGTGTTACACTGTCAATATACACGTTATACGCTGTAGCTTTTTCTAGTTCAAGTATTAGAATAACTCAAAAAGGCTTTCAAATTGGTGAACAATATTCGAATAGTAAACAAAAACAGCCCACTTTAAAAAATTTTGTATAATATTAGTATATTACAAAGTCCGCTGTACGAACCTCACTCAACCTTTGTTTTGCTTTTCTTATTACGTTGCTAGTATCTCATAGTTAACAATAATCATTAAGGATACACTATCCCTGGACCTAGGAATCAGTCCCCTTTAAAGACAGTAAAGGTCTTCGACTGACATAAAGCTGCATATCTTTATTTTTTTCTTTTCTAAAACTTTGCGAACAAAAAAAAATTGTCTAAAAAGGAAAGAGATAAAACTGCACACGTTCATTTCCAAGCTCCTCATGTAATATTCATGTTCTCGTCTTGCTTTATTGTGGGCATGTCGATTAAGGACACCCTCTCTTTCTCTCTCTCTTTCTCCATATTTACAAAAGTATTTCTGAATTGGTGGAGAAACAAAAAGGGTCGCGAGACTAAAAATGAATAAAAATGTGAATAATGAGTATTATCATTACCACCATTATTATTATTAAAAAATAATTAATAATAAACGTGATGATAATAATATTAATAGTATTTTTTTTTGTATTAAGTCTAAAATCGTGCTTGTCATATCGTCCTATTGTTTTAAAAGTACCGGTAATGTTTGTGTGATTTTTTTTCTCAGTAAATTACATGCAACTTACATTTAGCAAAGATTAACTTGCATTAATTAGTAGTATATATATGCATATTTTTAATAGCTGCTAGGTTTACATCTGACACACTTATTCCAAACGTTATACGTGAAAGACATAGTATAAAGACCAGAACATTCAACTGTCAGACGCTTGAAATATATTGCGAGACTTCTTTACTGTAAGGTGTAAATGATTTCTATTCAGATAATTAACATATCCTCCATTGTAGAAATTTGAAACCAAATTTTGACAGAAGTGTTGGATGTAAACCGACCTTCTGGTGGGTTTTACAACTTACACAATCTTCAGAGGAATTGCTCGAAATGTTTTCAACTGATTCTGATCAATACGTAGATCTATCTGCAAACAAGGAGTCAACTCTGGACACTATTTGTTACACTCGTAACTGTTTCACTAACAAAAAGTCTCAATGATTAAATGTCTGGTAGACGAATATGTCTGTAAACCTATTATTATGAAATGTACAAATTGTTGCTTTTACTTGAATAAGTAAAAGCTGCTTTTTTTTATAAAAAAAATAAAATAAATACAAAAGTCATGTATTTTTAATAGATGTACATTTTAATAATTTACGGAAGTATATTTGCATCCTTTCTACATATTTTGGTTTCCGAGCAGCAGAAAAACTACATTAAAACCTTAGAAACTGACGGGAAAAGTATCAACAGTGAGTGCAGTGCTTTTCACTTACATTCAAATGATGAAAAAATGTACTTAGAAAATTCTGAATTGTTTTAAAGATGTTTTCTTGGAAAATGCCTAATGAAAAATATAATTTACAGTTATATGTCCTAAAGCCATTTAAGTAAATTTGCGTGTTTTACATTTCCAGTCTTCTTTTAGTATATTTTTTTAGGTTATTTGTAAATATTATTGTTTATAACCGAAAATACATGAGTGATGTCAATAATTTCAGAAATTAGTAAAAAAAAAAAACAAAGTAGGCCTACAGCTATCAAGAAAATCTATTAAGAAATTTGTAAAGCTGGTTAGTTAACGAGTGTAAATGAAAATGATGAAATCATGAAAACTTTGCAAGAAATTATATATGACTATATAACGTAATTCTTTTACACGAAACTGACTTGCAGACACTTTTGTTCAAGACACTGTGCATTGTGTGCAAGATTCAAAATTTCACAGTAATATCTGTCGCATTTTTTGCAGTGAATCTCGTCTTTGTGCCTTGGCACACAGATCACTTTTGAGTGGTCGGGTACGACTGCAGAATGTTATCACAGATGGCTGGAGCTGTGGTTGCAATGTATTGCAATGAAAAGAAGACGAATCTTTTGCACCCGAGCAGTTTCTGAAGTCAAAAACGACCACCAGTGGTGAGACTGTGGTTGCAATGTACTGTAATGCTATGAAAAGGTGCAGGACATTTGCACACCAGCCACACGTCGACTTCATTTTGCAGTCGAATTTGACCACAAAAAGTAGTTTGTGTGCCCTTGCAAATTTTTTTATAATTTCAGAAATATTTCATTTCTTTGAAGTTTGCAAGTTCTGAAATATGTTCTCTGAAATTCACCAGAGAAAACACAATCTCAACCACATTCACAGAGCAACGATACAATAGGCTTGTAATGTGCAAAAGATCAACTCGTTCTATTCCATTGGTTCCCGACATTTGTCACATCGTTTCTAACTACAAGGTGGAGCAAATGTCAGAAGCTATAAAATTAGTTTTTTTTGTGGTGATATATATGCATTTATAAAATTCTAATTTCGATATGACTAGTAAAAATAAACAAGATCTCTACATCTTGATTCGTTTACTTTTAAGAAACATTGCCCAGACAAAAATTAAGTAAACAATTTTAACGTTAAAGATCATAAAAATAACCTAAACAAATCGAAACAAAATTATTTCTGTACATTTTGCCATAGCAACACTTTTTTTTTGTCTTCTCATTTCTAGAAATTAAAAGCATTTTTAAAGAATTTTCAGTGTTATTTTCTTTTAGAAAAATAAATAAAAAAACTTCTCTGATAAAATTCCATATTTTAAGATTTTTCAAAATATGAATTGGGCTACATAACTAAATGACGGTTGTATTCATAATAACTTCAAAATCAAAAATATTGCTGAACTCATTAACGTTTTAGTTAAGTTTTACGTAAACGTTTATGAGTTTAGAACTAATTTTTGACTTCGCAATCATTAAGAATACGACCCTGATTATAGTTAATTCAGATAGAGTTAGTATCCATGTAAAAGCTTTACTACAATACCATTATTTTGTGTTGTGTTATATTTTCAATACAACAGTTATTTCATGCCTAATGCATAATATGTAAAATTTATTATAATTCATAAAACAGAATTAAAATAATTTTTCTTAAAAATTCAAAACGAAGGTTAGATATGTTAAAACGTTTGTAGGTTGTTTTAATTAATCAAATTAATCAAAATGGTTCTAAATTTGTGCATCTTTACGAAACCGAATGTGTTTTAAGCATCAAAATTTCCTGCCCCTTATATATTAAACTTAAAAACCCCACCCTGTATAACTCCAATTTCACCTTTTGTAATAACAGTAAGAATTTTTATAATAAAAAATATTATGTTATAGAAAATGTTTCTGATGAAAGAAACCACTCGAGATTTTGCTTACAATCTTATTTCAATCTGTTACGTTGAAAAATCTAAAATAATAAAATTTATTGTCAAAAACCTATTTTCCATATATATATTTTTCTTCTTCTAGCAAAATAAAAAGTGAATTTACATATTTAAGAACCAAAAAGACTAACAAAAATAAATAAATCTTTCTGTCTAAAAAAAATTTCAAATCATTTTTTTTTCGTTGACAAAAATGTCAATAATTTAAAATAATGTCAATAAAACGATGATCTATTTGTATAAAATATAGATTTAATAATTAATTAATTATAAAATAATAATGAAAGATAGAACACTGACCAAATCCAACTCCTGCTTAAGATCGTCCAAATTGTCATCCTTTCCTTTTCCGCTTTTCTTTGCACCGACACCACCTCCTTTTCCATGGGGCCTCTTATCGGACATTGCAGGCTGACCGTCTGCCTTCTGTCCATTGTCAGTCCCCTTTGCTGTCACCGCCACTCTGTAACTATCCGAACGCCCATACTGCGGTTGCCATGGAAACCGGAAACAGATATAACAAATATACATGAACTGATCAACCAATCACATTTGACCAACAACAAAAATCAATTTTTCTTTATTTTCTTATTTCTCCTCCTCCTTCTTCTCTTATGTCTTCTTTTTAAACACCATTGTCACACTCCTTGCAAACCTATTATCATTATTATTATCATTATTATTACTATTATTATTATTATTTTTAGAAGAAGACCTATCAAACATTCCACACTGCCTAAAAGCCAACCCCAAAGTCGATTCAAAATGAGTCAAAAAGCAATAACATTCAATTCCACAAGGAATTCATTGATTTCACTCATAAATATATGAATATTATGGAGACTGCATATATTTAGTTACCATTTATGACGTCACAACGGTAATTTCAGTTTATGTGACATCAAAATAATTAATTATTATTTTTTTTATCCATTTATCAATAGGATACAAGACGGTCCATTGCCTCTGGGAATCAAATGTTGCAATATGCCGGTAATTTTTGATTTACACCAAGTATAAACTATGAAATATTAAGGCTGGCCGCACACCAAACAAACAAGATGTTTGCAACAAACATCCTAAACCATACTTTCCAATGGGCGCGTGCACCACGTGCTCTCATAAGTAACCATAGGGACGGATTTTTGTTACATGTATTTGTTTTCTTGACTGTTTGGTACACGTGACCAGTATTAACTCGCAAGTCACTGCACAGTTATCACAAATACATTTTTCAACTATTTTCTTGGTTTTCTCACTAATTTAGTCTATTTTTGTAAGATAAAAAATTTAAAATACAATGAAATTCAGTGACATTTTGCAAGATAAAAAACTGTAACTGAAGCTATACATATAACAGCATTTTCTATTCCACAACAATCGACAATTATTTTTAATTTTGTCCAGGTACTTCTTTCATCATGGGTGGATTCGCATATTGGGCAATCAGGCATTTGTCCAATAGGAAACTTAGTTTAAGGGCCGGAATGTTTCATTATAGGCCCGATTTAATAATGAAATAAAGCAAGAAAATAAAACACATTTGTATTTAGCAAAATTTTAAAATTATGAAACCAAGTTGAATTTTAACAAAAATACATTTACATTTTTGAAGGTGAGAGGGGAGAGGGTCCTGGGAGTTCTGGGAAGTTTATTTTCCCAGTCAGTCTGCTCTTGCCTTTCATTTATAGATTATGTCGAGCAAAGCGAGCAAACATTAAAAAAATTCTGATTCTTCTTCTATTCATAAAATTATAGCGAGCAAAACAAGAAACACAACTAATTTTTTACTAAGTTTTAAACCGAGTTTCAAATTCTCTGAGAATTCTAGATTTTTTTAATTTACGCGATTGATGTCACTGATATGAACCCAGCATAAGGTCAAAACCTAAACCCTAACCCACTGACCTAAAAGTTAATAAATCCATAAAATAAGGCGCCAACTCTTTTATTCAAAAAAATGCTTGCTCTCCTTTAAAACGTCTGAACAACCGATAATATTTCTTTACGAATAATTGAAAAAAGAAAAACCCGAATTACCAAATAAGAATAAATTGATTAAAATTATGTATAAATATGAGATACATACATTTTAATAATTTTCAGTTCAGTGCAGATAAATAGTAATCGGTTTCACTTTTTTTCTTTCTACTTTTCATGTGTGTTTACATGACTTGCAAACCCAGCTGTGAATCAAATGAGCTGATGATGATAAGAAACATTTCAATTTCTAGAGGAAAAACGCGAATTGAGAACCAACCACCTCCCATCACCAACCAACCAACCAACCGTCTCCTCCTTCTCATCCATCCGGAGAAGTAGATATTATTTTTTTGATATTTTTCAATATAAACTCCATAATATACCTTTTTAAAAATTCATCAATTCTCATTTGTAAAAAAAAAATCGTTTTTCAAGTACATTTCTTTCTGCCAGTCATTTTAAAAAGTGAGGAGGATGAAGATGAGGACAACAAATTATTTTTAAAGAGTTCATAGAAACACCACCAACACCACCACCACCGCCACACACACAAAAAAAATTTCCAATCTTTATTCATTATGTATGGAATGGAATGTCAGTAAGAGGAAATAAAAAAAATCAATATGATATAAGAGGGCCAAGGACTAATTTCAACGAGCACGAATTTTATATTATGATGTATATATTGTATATTAAAGTGCATGAGAAATAAAACACGTGTGTTTAAAAAAATATATTGCATAAATTTGTCATATAACTTATAAATTCATTGAATTTTTCTAAAAAAAAAAGTATTTGCTTTCTTATAATGAAATTTGACAATAATAGGCAAAATAAAATGTTGAATAGATATTTATTACTTCAGTGCAACCTACAATTAATTAAAAAAAATACCTGATATTACTTGGTGCAACGTGTTTTCGAGGTTTTTTTTTTAAATACAAGTTGAAGAATCTGCAGCAGTTCTTTCATATTAAAATTCTATTAAAAGCAAAAAAATTTTTTACTATTGATATATAGAAAGATTCCATCAGAATTCATATAGATTGATGACATGAATGGCACCTCATACATTGCAAATTCCTCAACATACTTCAAAAAGAGCCGAGTAACTGAGTTCGTACCAATTGTCTCAACTTTCAAAGATTGGTTGTTATTCTACAAATGTCTTAGTAAATAATTAAGATAAAGACATTCTTCAGTTAGAAAAATCTGAAAAATGATTTATAATTTCACGTTTTTTTTTAATAAAATAAAACTTTCTGACAAATTTTCTTCTAAAAAAAATCATATAATTTCTTTTCACAAACTTATTTACTAGATTAGTTATTAACTTTGCTTTTAATTTTTATTTTAAAATTTACAGAAAAAATAAATGTCATTTTCTTTCATTTTTTATTATGCACATTATAATGTTTTAATTTGTTGAAGCTACATTAAGCATCTCTCTTAAACAAGTAAGTTTTCATGGCAAATCTAGAAGATATTTCTGAGTTCTTGGATGAAGAAGTAAGCAAGATTTGCCGACGTATCGGTAGCGCAATGGGAAGATCTCCTATTGTGGTGTTTGGGGTTGGGGGTTGGTGTTTGGGGTTGGGGGTTGGTGTTTGGGGTTGGGGGTTGGGGGTTGGGGGTTGGGGGTTGGGGGTTGGGGGTTGGGGGTTGGGGGTTGGGGGTTGGGGGGGGGTCCCGGGTTCGAATCCTGGCGAGGGCATGGATGTTTGTGTTGTCCTGGTTTGACTTGTATTGAATACTGACTTGTCTTTGAGTTTGAAACATTGTCTTTGTATTGAATTGTGTTGTATGTCCCTGAAACGACCTCGATGTTGATGGGGACGTTAAGCAAATATAATAAACAAACAATAAGCAAGATTTGACTTTCTGGCCAAAATTCAAGAAAATTACTTCGCACTTGAACATAAACTTGAACCATCTGAGCCGGGTAATAACATAAAAAATTCACGTTCAAGTGTACTGAAAAATGTACTGAAAGAATGGAACCCTGTTTGGAGGATACAAATTGAAGATAAAAGTACAAAGTTTGGTCTCAATAGGTCAAAGGATGTGTGATAATGTATAGGGAATGGTCAGATATGAAGACAGATACAGAATGTGCCACTTCTGAGCTTAATTCAATTCAATTAAATACACCTGCAATCAGCTCGAAAGCCATGTGGCAGGGAGGGATTGCTCCCAATCACGACTGATTGTCATTATTTAAAAATAAGACATCATCATGAAATCGAAATCGTCCCAACAAAGAACTATTCACAGGAAGAGAATTCCATAGTCTAATAACATTAGGAAGAAAAGACCAAAAATATGCATCAGTCCTAGCCATTAATTCTTTGAAAGTTTTTGAATGCCCAAATCTACCTTTACGAGGATTTCTAGTTAGTAAACCATTAAGCAGGGTAATGTTATCACAAGACAGCAAACGTCCCAGAAGAGCGAGGCTTTGCTCATTTCTTCGGCCTGCTAATGATTCCCATTCTAGCTCTTGGAGCATAGACGATACGCTGTCAGTATACGCATACTGTCCCTTTACAAATCTTGCAGCCCTACGCTGCACCATTTCTATTTCTTGTTTTAGATTATTTCTAAATGGGTTCCAAATTGGGGAACAATATTCTAAGATAGGTCTAACTAGGGCAAAGTAACAGACCTTCTTTACATTTTCTTTACAATGTTTAAGGGTGCGTTAGACAAACCGCAGCCTTTGATTAGCTTTGGCAACTGCTTTGGTTATATGATCTTTCCAAAGCATGTCCTTGGACAAGGTTAATCCAAGATATTTGATGGTATCAACATGGGTTAGCTGAACATCTCCCATTGTGTAATCTGCCATGAACGATTCTCGCTTTCGGGAAACTCGCATAACATTGCATTTACTCCTATTCAGTTGTAAATGCCACTCAGAGCACCACTCTTCAACACTGTCTAGATCTCTTTGGAGGACTTCACTATCCTCATTATCCCTAATCCTCCTGTAAACAACAGCATCATCTGCAAACAAACGCATCGTACTGTTGCATCTGTCTGCCAGATCGTTTATGAACAGAAGGAAAAGCAGTGGTCCAAGAATGCTACCCTGAGGTACACCAGATGTTACTTCAGCCCAGTCTGACACAGCACCATCAATTTGGACTCGCTGTTGTCTATTTGATAAGAATGATGATGTCCACAAAATTACTTGTTTATTTAAGTTAAAAGTCATCATTCTTAAGAGGGGCTTACATAGAAAAATACTTGTGTAAATGCAACCTCCATAGGTGGCAAACTACACTCGCCAATTAGTTGAATAGAATGTCTTTTAGCTATAACAACGTCCAAACAACCTATTATCAGCACGTGACAAGCTTACCCAGAACATATTATAAGTGAAGATAGCATGTGTAGAAATAGCGATGATGCAATTAAAAGTTTGCCACGTGAAAAAAGTTGTGTCAGTACATTTCTATGGGAGGGCTAGTGGCGCCATCTAACACTACAGGGACAAAAGCAATGATCGCGATCTACTTGCATTCTTAATCAGTTGCCTAGCTCTGCATCTATATCCCAATGCTCATCTCTAAGTACCCATTAGTAATGCACTACCCTTTAGCTCTCAGTTCTAACTTTGGCTAAGCAGTCATTAGCAGTCATCCTTAAGTTCAGAAAACTTTACAACAAATCTCATCATAGTTTTTTCTTCTTTTTTTTTTCTTTCTTCCGAATTGTAATTCCTAGCTTGAAAGTGCAAACAGTAAAAGGCTTTTTATGTTTTCTTGCAAGCCTAGTTTAAAAGATGAGGCAAGTTTTAGAAATTTTCCATTACGTGTTTAGCCTTAATTGAATGCTCCTTTTCAAATAACCTTATGATCTAAGGTCGAGTATCTTTTATGTTACAAGTAATTAAAACAATCAAAATTCAAATTGTTTGCACATTTTTATGTAGGCCTAACCGCACTGTATGTAAAAAAAATATTGATTAACATAATACAGACTACTTTAGAGATCAATGTATCAACTGACCATGAGAGAGAGAGATACTGGACTTCAATACCACTGACCAGTGGTCAGTGAGCTCATTAATTTTTTAAACCCTTTGCTTCCACTTCAAGTTTATTAAATCAGTCGTGCATCCATCTAATATAAATAATGAACGCAACAATTTTGCATGAAACGTTTCTAAATGACCCTTTTCTGTGTTTTTTCTTTTCAATCTCGCCCTTTACCCTCCATCATCCTGTCTATTATAATATTTCTGTGCATTGCCGCCATCTTGTTACTGACACTAACTTTTTTTTAAAAACAAGACACATTGCTTAAAACTATGTACGAACGTGTCTGCAAAGGACATTTGTTGTCAATTCTAATTTGTGACAGATAAAGAGATAGGAAAATATCAATAATAACGTTATCAATAGTAAAAAAAAAGATAAGTTATTTTTACACAACTCTATAATTAAGAATTAGAAAGTTAGGCCTGGATCACACATACGTAAAATAAGCCCAATAAAAATACAAATAGAAACATAAGGCTAGGCGCAAACTAGGCAACAAAGCAAGCTTGCAACCAGTAACTGTTGTTAGTGACACTACACTAGCACCACCGCTGCATTTGCAAGCAACAAATTAGTAGTTGGCAACAGTAGTGAGTGGATGTTGCCTCTGCTCAGTATGATGAGAAGAGGGAACAAGCAACCTTTGTGATAGGCAATTAGAAAACGGGATGAACAGTAGTTAGCTCCGCCCTTTTTATGACGAACGGCAACTTCTAATTGGTTTGTTGTGTGGTTCGACGTCTAAAAGGGCGGAGCATGTGACGTCAGACTACATAACCAACCAATTAGAAGTTGCATTCGTCATAAAAAGGGCGGAGCCAACTTCTGTTCATCCCGTTTTCCAATTGCCTGTACCTTTGTGTGCCAGCAATCATTTTCTTGTTACGCAATCATGATTTGGTTGCTGGTTGCTCGTCCATTTTGTTGCCTAATTTGCGCCCGGCTTAAGAAAGTACAGTTTCAGCAATATTTCTGCTTTCTTTTGCGTGTAAGGGTTTTTTCCTCATTACAATAAAAAAAACATTTCAAGGACATTACTGAATTTTTACAAGCAACAATTATTTAAAAAATAATACAAGAAGAAATCCTAAAGAAGGATGCATCTGAAAGATGCATTCCTATTGGCTGATAAAATGGAATTTCATACAGCAGAGGAAGAAAAAAACAACCAATTTTACCATTTTTTATGCTTACTTTCAGCCAAATAAATCAAATGAATTTATTCAAAATAAGACAAATTTTTGTTTTCAGTTTAATTTTTTTTCTGCATGTGTGAACCAACCCTTCGATAAAATCTATTTTCAATTGTATGTATGCTCTTCGCGCTTTTTTTAACGGCTTATCAAGCATTTTGTTTAAAAATGTACTGTTCTATTGACAGATAAAAATCATAATAAAAAAAAGATGAAAATTTTGTAGTATTTGAAAACACTGACATTTTCTAAAAAGAAATATCATAAGTGATGTGAAACCAAAATTCTATCTTTTTTCATCCCACTTTATATGAGCAATCCCATCCAACACCTCTTCTCTTACCTCCTCCTCCTCCACCCCTTTCAAACCTTAAAATCTATACTAGTCACAGCTGTTGTCACACGAAATAATTTTGTCTTTAAATCCTCCTCCTTTCTTTTTTTCTCTCTCTCTCCAAACTCCTTTAGGGGTCTCTCTCTATCCTATGTTATACTGTATATACAGTATATATATTACTGTCAATCTGCGGAATCAGTCAATCTGCAGATTTTCTAGGCATTCTGCAAAACCAACCAACCTGCTAGTGAATCTGCAAAAGTCAATACATTTAAGGTGTTGAATTTTGCAGATTCACTAGCAGGTTGGTTGTTTTGCAGATTGCATAGTCAATTTGCAGATTGACAGTAACATACATACATACATACATACATATATATATAAGTAATATACGTATATATATATATATATATATATATATATATATATATATATATATATATATATATATATATATATATATATATATATATATATATATATATATATATATATATATATATATATGTTTCCCTTTTTGTTTAATTTCTTAGCATCATTTCTATAACTACTATCATAGAAGTCTAAGAAGAAGAAAAAACCCTCAAAACGTTAGAGATGACGATATCAAAAACGAATGAGAAGAAACAAGAACGAAAAAAAAAAGTAGAGCAAAGCTAAACAATCGATAATTTCCTAGTCTCGTCTAGTCCCTTCTATATTAAGAGAGAGAGAGAGAGAGAGGGAGAGAGAGAGAGGGAGAGAGAGAGAGAGAGAGAGAGAGGGAGTGAGAGAGAGAGGGAGTGAGAGAGAGAGGGAGTGAGAGAGAGAGGGAGTGAGAGAGAGAGGGAGTGAGAGAGAGAGGGAGTGAGAGAGAGAGAGAGATAAGGGAATGAGAGAGAGGGTGGTTACATGATTTAGAAAGAAGAGAAGGGAAATGAGGGAGAAGAGCTAGAGAGAGATAGAGAGAGGGAGAGAGAGAGAGGGAGAGAGAGAGAGAGAGAGAGAGGGAGTGAGAGAGAGAGGGAGTGGGAGAGAGAGGGAGTGAGAGAGAGAGGGAGTGAGAGAGAGAGGGAGTGAGAGAGAGAGGGAGTGAGAGAGAGAGGGAGTGAGAGAGAGAGAGAGATAAGGGAATGAGAGAGAGGGTGGTTACATGATTTAGAAAGAAGAGAAGGGAAATGAGGGAGAAGAGCTAGAGAGAGATAGAGAGAGAAGGGGTGGCCTAGAAAAAGAACCCAGATCTCAAGAGAAAGCCTTTAAATGTCAGAGGTAAACTTTATTGCAATGTTGCACTCATCTGCCCATGCGCACAATCATTTTTTTCCACTCTTTTCTCCTCTTTGAGAATAACCACATCTTCTACTCAATAGTATATATTTTCAACAATTCAACGACAACAAGAAAACCGATTTTTAGTTCAATCATTGATCTACCTTACTAAACACTATATAGATGTCTTAATATATATAAAAATAAGGAATTAACTCTTACTATTTTTTTTTGTAAATTGTGCCAAACTAATGGTAATATTTAGGGCTCGGATTTCTATGCAAAGTCAAGGAAATGTTTTTCAATCTGTAGCCCAAGTGCCAATTGTGAAGTAATCATCATCATCATCATAAGAGCAGCTGCAATTATGCTTTTTTCTAATCAAAAAGGCTGGTTAGAAGTTAGATGTCTGGTCACTCTCAGTCATCAACTAGAAAGTTCTAGCATCTAACCAGGTGTTTTTGATTAAAAAAAAAATTAAAAAAACATAATTGTTGGTTGATTAATTGTGATTGTTATTTCCTAATTGGCTCTTGAGCCACAGATTGAGAAACATTTGCATTATATTGCATAAAAATTCGAGCCCTCGTAATCATAGCTGATTAACACAGTAAGCGATGAGGTTCAGTCTTTTCAAAAGCTAAAATTTCCATCCAATGTTCTCTTTTCTCTCCCTCTTACTAACGAAGACACGTATTATGGCTGTGGTTATATCGATGTAAAGCCCTTGTTACGATCTGGCACGTACTTACCTACAAAATCCTAGGTCTCCAATATTCGGCATTGGCACTTTGCCCCCTACCTTTCCCCCCAACCACAAATCTTTTATCTAATGGCTAGGAAAGCGAGCCATAAAAATTAGCAACATTGTTTTTTTTTCAATATAAAATTAAATCTGTTTGAAATTTAAGCAGCTGTTAAATTTAGAGAAACGTAAATTTGCAAATTCACAGTTACGAGAGAAAGAGAGACTCGAGGGCCACAGAATCGAGGGCTTCAAAGTGGAAAATCAGATATTTTGTGGGTGGCGCTGATCAAGCGCCAAATTGAACAAACGCCAATCTGAACTAACGCCAATCTGAACTAACGCCAAACTGAATAAAAGCCAAATGGAAAACGCCAAACTGAATAAGCGCCAAATGGAACAAACGCCAAACTGAACAAGCGCCAAACTGAATAACCGCCAAAATGTGATAAACACATTGTTAGGTTAGGTTAGGTTAGGTTTGGTTAGGTTAGGTTAGGATTGGTTAGGTTTGGTTTGGTTAGGTTAGGTTAAGTTAGGATTGGTTAGGTTAGGTTAGGTTAGGTTAGCATGTTCTGTTTGTAAATCTGCACAGTCTGACGTCTATAAAAGCTCACAATATTTGGACCATCAGAATTAACAAAAAAAACCTGAATAACCGCCAAACTGAATAAACGCCAAATGGAACAAACGCCAAACTGAATAAGCGCCAAATGGAAGAAACGCCAATCTGAATAAAAGCCAAAAATTTGGCGGTTATTCAGTTTGGCGTTTGTTCCATTTGGCGCTTATTCAGTTTGGCGTTTGTTCAATTTGGCGCTTATTCAGTCGCCCCATTTTGTGAAATCATTAATCATTATGCAAATCTATCAATTATGTAGTAAATGAAGACATTTCTCTATAGTGGTAATTGGAAACTAAAGAGAATTTCTTTGTGCTGTACTTAATTCAGAAAGGTGATTGCTCCACACTCCCTAGAATATTCTGTAAAAAAAAAGGCTTTCCCGGATGTGCAACCTTTTTTTTCCAATGATTACCTCACCAATAAGGTTATCGAATGCGTCACATGAAGCAGGGAGGTGGGGGCATTTTGCAAATATGTCGTCTTCGTATTCACATTATATGCATCATTTGCCATATTGAATTCAATCGTCTGCAGAAAACATGTGAATTAAGATGATTTCTTTCTTCTTGAACACGTTTTCTGTACATACACCATGTTGTTTCCGGAACTATTTTTTCTGTTTTCTTTTTCCAGATATTAGGGTTTTTCTTTAGTTTCCGAATAAGACCTATATATCAACAAGCCAAAACCTTTACTATAAAATTTTTGTAGATTGGTTTCAATTTTTTTTTTATTTTACACACTGTTTAAAATTGTAATAAAATGCTAAATGAGTCATTACATAAACTGGTTAATGACTTTTCAAATTGGCTTGTTTTTCCACTTTGGCGGCAACGAATGCGCAAACAACGAACTTCTTCCTGCAAGCGAAGTGTCGTCCAATGAAAATGCAATCATGCTTGCAGTGATTGTGTCACATCAGGAGAAGATGGATAAAGTACGAGCGTAAAGAGACAAAAGTTATCTTGTTTTTGTTGTTGTCGTTGTTGTTGTTGAGAAATCTCAAGTCTTTCTCAATCAGTAAATGCTTAAGGTGATTTGCATGACAGAAACACAAGAGACTTGTAATCACTCAACAGTTTTGCGACTAATTTCTCAAGTAAAGGTGTAGAAATTTTTGTTGAAGTCATAAGTGAAAAAAAAAAAAGATTTATCTATAAATTGAATTATAGACTAAAAAAAATTGAAATTTCAATTATTAAAATGTATGTTGTTAAGACAACCACAACAACATCTTTTGAAGAATTACAATAGTAATTATTTTTAAGTATAAAAATATGACTTCGAGACTACACAAGTAAATTCTATTAAAATAAGAACAAAAGAGAAGAGTGTTTTGTTGATTTGAGTGTCTTCAACAATATCATCTTCATATATTGAAAATTGCTTAAAAACTAACTTTTCATCTTAGAATATCACAAACGAAACCCGTTTCCACACACTATACAAATAATGCTAAGGCCTTGTTTCCATTCGGGTGAAAATTTCCAACCTCTTGAAAAAAATATCAACTTATGATAGTGAATAGGCGGAGGGGGCCACGTTTGTTCCATTTTTCACCAGTTGATATTTTTTTCAAAAAGTTCAAATTTCCACCCCCAATGGAAACAATAGGCCTTGTTTCAATTGGGGGTGGAAACTTGAACTTTGAAAAACATTCACAATATAACATGTTTATTTTTTTAAAAAAAATATTCTCATAAAAATATTTTTTAATAAACTTAATATATTTTCTTGTTTCCAATAAACATTGAATTTTTTTCTTTGTAAAAACAACCTCGTAAAATTATTCATTGACATTCTGAGTTCTCAAGATTATCTTCATAGTCAATATATTGTTCCTAAGGCCTTGTTTCCATTGGAGTGAAAATTTAAACTTTTTGAAAATTTCAACTGATGAAAAAAAAAAAAAAACAGAAAAACAGAACAAACGTGTCCCTCGCCTATTCACTATTTATTGGCGGGAGCCACGTTTATTTTATTTTCCATCAGTTGAAGTTTTCAGACAGTTCAAATTTTCGCCCCAATGGAAACAAGGCCTAACTGGAAAAAACTCAACTGTAATGTTGAATCAATATAAATATAAAAAATTAACTCTGTCAAAGCTTTCCCCACAAATCAAACATTATTATATCGATTATCAACATCAATGTTGACACTTCCGGTTATATTTAGCCATCAATAAACGACAATCTTCACTTGTTTTGTTACCAATTTAAAAGAAGATAAAAAAAGGTTTCCTAGATCCTCAAATTAATAAATGGCGTCAAAATGACGCTAACTTTTTCTCTATCCATCCTATATATAGTTCTGTGTATTCTAGAGATAGAAAATACCTGACAAATTATCATAATGACATCCGAGAGTGTGTGTGTGTATCTATTCTTATGAAAGTGCCAAATAACCCCCCCCCCCCACAAAAAACGAGGCTTTATTCCCTAAAGAGGAACAAAACTGTTCCGAAATTCCATTTGTAAAATTGTAATATAAAAAGTCAAACTGGGGCGACTTTTTTTCTTCTTCTCCTCCTCCTCCTCCTTTTGCTCTTCCTCCCATTGATGACAAAATAAAATTACGACAAAACTAAATTGGAACAATACTTTAATTAAATAGTTGAACAATATCATAAAAACTTCATATAAAAGATAGCTTCAACATGGTTATTGGAGCTACAGAGATAAAATGGGCGTTTTGCGGTATCAAAGTGTGCACAGGGCCAATGAAAATTGGTGTTGGACCAATGCATTTTGGGCGTGTGCTCTTAAAATAAGGCACTAGTGCCAATATATATAGAAACCCCCAAAAATATTCCAATTTCAAGGGCCTTTTTGTTGCTTTCTAACCCATTTTTGTATAGATGATGTCACTTACGGCGTTTTTAAAGTGTATACGCCTCTCAAACCCTTAATTATTTCGTTTTTAGGTGCAAAATGAAGAGAAACTTGAGTGTGATTTAGAAACTAGAAGGGTAGTTTAATCATTTAAGGAATAATCTCATTAATATCTTTCAAAATAAGCTTTTTTATGTTTTGTTTGAAAGTGACCCAATTTTAAGCAGACGATATTTTAAAATTTTTATCTATAAAACATTATTTTGAAAGATATCAGCATGAAAATGCCAGTAAGTGATTGAACTGTTTCTTCTAGTTTCTAAAACACTTTCTAGTTTCAATTTAATTTTTCTCCTGAATAACAGAATTAATCAGCGTCCCTAATTAGCTGTTCATTAAACGTTAAAAAAGTGAGGTTTTAGTAAAGCCGGAAAAAAACAAAAGATCTTCACATCAACTATTTGCTGATGTGCCCATTGTGCGCCCATTCCTCTTAACTCAAATAGGCATATAACTATTTCATCACTTAAGATATGGAAAACATAACCTTCAAAATACCAGACCGAAATAAATATCATTAAAATTTATATATATAGTCCATTAAAATTCAACCGGGGAATTCTTAGAAAGTCAAAGAAAAAATAAATTTCATTTTTCTTAGAAAATAAAAAAAATATGCAGTCTTAAACCTCAAAACATCTTTCAGAAATGACAATAATAATATTTTCTTCTTCTTCTTTTCTAAGAATAAATTTCAACTTAATGAAAAATCAAGAAAAATAACAAAAAAAAGGTGCTGAAAAATAAAATAATAGATTTTGTCGACAGGAGGTTAACTTCAAGTTGAGAGAAATAAAGAGGAAGCAAGGAGGAGAGAGGGGAGAGTGCGTGAAATATTCTAACAAAAAAAAGGAAAAATTTTGTTCGTTTGCTCTGAATATACAAAAAAAAAAGGTCAACTTTTATGTGAAAAAAAAAAATTCAATACATTTTCATGTTCTTTTTGTTATTGATTGAGTGAAAATGAGAGAATAAAAAAAAATTGCATTCAGTCGCCAGAAAAGACATTGATTGTATTCAAGTTTTCTAGGGTGGAGGAGAGGGAGGAGGGGGGAGGACAGTACTGATTCCCATCATACCATTTATAGTCAATAAAGACTTATTTTTCTACAAGGTAGACAAATTTAAAATGTGTTTTTTTTTAGAAAAATTTTAACCTTAAAATAAGTTCAGAAAGGAAATTTGTACTAGTAAAACAAACTAACACAACTCCACATTAAACTCAGCTTATTTCATATCAGAACGGAACATCTCCAAGTCTTCATTATTCTGTTTTTCAGTTGCAAAATGAAAAGAAACTTGAATGTGTTTTAGAAACTAGAAGGTTAACAACAACTCAAACACCTAATGCCTAGTTCTCACAACCTTCATGTAGCTCAGGCTATGTATACGGGTTGTGAGAACACACACTAGATGGTGGTCAATGTCAAATGTTAGCTTTGGTTAGGTAGCCTTGGTTACATATATGTAGCCTACACATTATTTAGTGTGAATGCAAGAAAAAGTTAACTTGATCCTACCCCACCTGGTGGTCATAAATCTGAATAGAAAATGGCGTCATTCATTTTCTATTTCCATTGTTAGATGTTTTGGTCTATTTGTTAATTTATTAAAATAATTTAAAATTATCAATTGATCTTTATTTAATAATTACTTATTTCCATAAACTCTAAATCATCAACCTACCTACAATTAAAATATGTTGCATTTAGTGTGTTGGAAGAAGACACATGCAATTCAGTTTTGTTAGTATGTACAATATCAGCCATTTTTACCTTTAATTATGTATACATTATGCAGGCTATACACACGCACAATGTCCACACATAATGGCCAGTGCTGCTCACATGTGAACACAGTCGTTTAGCCAAGGCTATTTTAGCCCGAGCTACAAGAAGATTGTGAGAACTAGGCATAAGAGGCCACATCGCAAAATTACTTTGAAAAATCTCCACAAAGAGCACTAGCATCGTTTTTTTCTATTGAGTCCATAGACCTGATGTTAAAGAAGAAACGTTCATTTTTAAAATACACAGGCGCAGCAGCAATATGTTTATTTTTCATATTTAAAGTTGTCCAATTTTGATGGTTCAAAGTGCAATGTGCACCTTAAATTTATGCTGATTTAGTGATATAATGACAAAAAGTTGGTAAGTGCGGTTCTATTTTTAAAAACTATTTCAAAATCGCGAATTTCTAACTCTTATGTTAAACACCATTGAGTACAACCAAATAAAAAGCCAGATAAAAATCAGCACGTGCGCCAATGTGTTGCCTTCACTGTGGTTTACTTGTGTTTTTTTTTTAAATTTTACTTTTAGATATTTTTTACCAACATTTTAATGGATGTCTTTTTGTTATTTGGGTGTACTCATTGAAGTTTAACATTCGCGATTTTGAAATACTTTTTAAAAATAAAAAAACACCAATTTTTTGTCATTCTATCAATAGATAAGCATATATTTAAGGTGCACATTGCACTTTGTACCATCAAAATTGGACAACTTTAAATATAAAAAATAAATATATTGCTGCTGCGACTGTGTATTTTAAAAACTAACGTTTCTTCTTTAACATCGGGTCTAAGGGCTCAATAGAAAAACGATGCTAGTGCTCTTTGTAGAGATTTTTCGAAGAAATTTTGCGATGTAGCCTCTTAATAGTATTTTCGTGTTGATATATTTCAAAATAAGCTTTTTATGTGAGTTTGAAAATGACCAAACTTTAAAGCAGATCATGCTTTGCAAGCGATAGTGTAGATCTCCTTTTCGTAAACATCCTAACCTAAAACTCCCTTCAACCAATTAAGCCGGGTTCCACCTGAGCACTTATCCCACTAAAATTCTGTATAGCCCTATATATAGTATGTCCTCCTACAGAGGCTCTACACATAATGTAGGCAACAATTTAAAATAGTGGGCGGTGCGAAAACTGCGTAGGAGGCTATACTAATATCGACACTTTTGGTTACATTCGTTTATGATACCTAGTAATAGCTTGCAACAGCACTGAGTATTCATAGGAGTCGATCCTACCAAATCGTCGATACAAATGGTGGGGATTTTTGTTTGCTACTTGTATGAACTTCCGATCTAAAAAAGTAAAACCACACATAACGAGCGAACTTGAATGTTTACATTGACAAAAAATGTTATTTTTTTGTATAAATAGATATCTATCGTTGAGAAAAGGGAAATATGATGCAAAGTGTTTGTGTAAACATACTGTAAATGGAAAATAGTTTTCATTAGCAAAAAAAAATTAGTGCTTGGTGTGTAAATCACTAACACCAAAACCACCTTTTTTGTTCCTTAATGAATAGATCAGCCGCAGAAAACAACTCTTGTAAAACTCAGAAGTGTCCTTCTGTGCCTTTTCAGTACAATCAGTTTTTAAGAGGCTAGAAAATAGGCTAGACTTGGAAACAGAGGTGTTAAGTACACGAGCAGTAATAGTTTACATAGGCATCTATGAGTGACTGTTCCCACTTATGTTCAAAAGTTGGGCATAAACATTTCACAAAAGTAGTAAATGTTGATTCATTTCACGATATATATGTAAAATGTCTTCTGATCCATAACATGCAATCGATTCTTAAAACTACAATGAATACTATAATGTTATGACAAGATCAATACACAATTTATATTTCTCAACTAACTAAACTAAACTTGTTATTGATTTTAAAGACTTTGTAATGATATTAACATTTAAATCAACCAAAACTAAAAAAATCAATCATAACTTTGTTGTTGTTAATTAACAAATCTAAATTATGTCTTGACCTTGCCATAACATTATGGCATTTATTGCAGTTTTAAGAATCGATTGTCATCAATCAGAAAATATTTTTTATATCATGAAATAAATAACGATTTATTATCGCAGGCTGAATTAAAACACACAACATCCTTAGAAGAATAGTGTGACGTGGCTGGCCCTTTGACGCCACCATTTTGACGTGCTGGTGCCGGCTCTGGAGGACCAGCCAGCAATGATTTCACTGGTCGCGACATTTCTGTGGTTACAGTTCATTCGGTTTAACCGCTCTTTAAAGCCCACAAAAAGACTTTCTCTTAGGGATCTTCTGTACAGTGCGAGACGACTACGATGGCACGATTACTGTTCTGTCGAGTCCTATGGAGGCTCCAAGCAGAGGGGCTCGGATAGTATCCGAGTGCCTCTGTTGGGCGTTCCACTATTTTTGGAACAATCGACTCAAAAACACAATACACAACACTCCCACTATTTGAGGCAGATAAAGACTCTCTACTGGTTATCTTTACATTGTTGCATATACATCTTTTGTGATAATATAAAAATCTCTTCTTTAGTCAACTGAACTCTCTAAAAATCTCTGACTAACTGTCCTCACACATAAGTGTCACGGCACTTTCATCCGGTCTTTAAGGAGGGGCGACTGTCACCTCAGGGCTCAATGATTGACCAATTGAGCCAATCATTGCCCCGGGCTGAGATCAATACCTTATAAGGAAAGGTATTTTTGGGACTCTTTTTCCAATTTCTCACGGTTCCTCGAATTCACTAGAATTCGGGCCACCCAAGTTTGGACATCTGTGCACCAAGGGGTGCCATACTGAAAGAAAGGAATTTCTACGGTGTGTTCCACCATTCTGTTACTACAGGGTGTTACAATAGTGACACATGTAAACAAAAACATCATTTTCCAGAAAACACAATTAAAAATAATGCATGTCTCAGAAATAATATATTAAATTACCAATTATTTTCATTTGTTATAACAGTTATTATTAACAAACCCTAATGACACTTCCTAATGAAAGTTCAACTATTTTCTGATGTTTTTGCAGAAATAACTCAAAATATGCAAATTTTGACTAATGTCACCATTTTTTTAAGGGTTCGATACCTATTTTGAATACAATGAAACAGTTCATAGGACCTCACAGGCATAACGAAACACTTGCTGCTCATGCGTGTACCTTACATACATGTATATTTTGTAAAGAAACAAGTTCATTTTGCTGCACTGCTGCACACACACACACAAGCCTTTAAAGGAATATAGCCTTTTGGTACAATTAAGTATGCTCGTGTAACCCATACTCATTGACATTTGCACATTTAGATCATATAACCTGATTATGTCAATGAAAACGTATGGAACTATTATAAAGTATTCCTTTCACTGTGAAATCAGTTGTACCCCTCTTTCCACCATACAGTAAAGCATAGTTCACACTTGGATACAAAGTCGCCCGTCAATGTATGGGACTGACTAGCGACTGCCAAATTACAGTTGCAAGACTTTGTATCTAGACATAGTAGACATTATCAGCCTCTGAATCACGATACGAAATGTTGTGCAACTTTATAACACTAGTGGGGTAACCCGTCATAAATGACGGGAATACAATTCTAGTCTAATTTTGTTACTAAAATTATTTAACTATTTTATTCAAATACTTCATTATAAATGACATTTTGTGTGAATGTCCGGTTGTCATGAAGTAATTTGCCTTGACCACTTCCATTTTGTCTAAGCACCTTAATATTGTTTGGGTTCTTGGATCGGGTGAGCGCAACATAAAGTTGTCCATGAGAAAAAACTGGCTCATGACGGGAACAAAATTCACAGGCAATTGCGCCCAGCATTAGAATTTCTTTTCCTACGCCTTTTTATGACGTCAGACCAAGTAACAAACAGATTAGAAATTGAAAAACGCGAAGCATGTGACATCAAACCAATTAACAAACCAATTACAAATTGATGACGTTCATAAAAGGGCGGAGCAAAAGAAATTCTAATGCTGGGCACAATTGCCCGTGATAAATTTAAGTTTAATTTTGATATTATCCCCTCCCCTTTTTTATATTTGAAAGAGAAAATGAGCTTTACATTTTTTCTGGTGTGCACATGTGCATCGTTTGTTCCTTTTTTTACTCCTTTAATTTCAATTTCAGTTTCCCCTCCCCCTTTTTCCCCCTCCACGTTTCTCTCTTCCCCACCCTTTCCAACCTTTTCCCCTCTCCAATTTAATATCATGGGGTTCTTGGATTGGGAGAGTGCAACATATAGTTGACCTTGAGAAAAAAGTGGTTCATTTATTCATTTAAATTTATATAACTTCCGACGTGCTTCAAGGTTTTTGTCCTTGTTTGTAGAACATTACTGAGGGAAGGAAACAAGGAGACTAAGAAAGATAGATGGGGCTTAATATATATATATATATATATATACTAGTGGGGTAACCCGTCATAAATGACGGGAGCAAAATTCACAGGCAATCGTGCCCAGCATTAGAATTTCTTTTCCTCCGCCCTTTTATGACGTCAGACCAAGTAACAAACCAATTAGAAATTGATTATGTTCATAAAAGGGCTGAGCAAAAGAAATTCTAATGCTGTTCACCATTGCCTGTTATAAACTGTAGTTTAATTTTGCTACTATTATCCCCTCCCCTTTTTATATTTGAAAGAGAAAATGAGTTTTTCATTTTCTCTGGTGTGCGCATGCGCGTCGTTTGTTCCCTTTTTTACTCCTTTCATTTCAATTTCAGTCACCCCTTCCCCTTTTTTCTCCCTCCACGTTTCTCTCCTCCTTCTACACTTTCCAACCTTTTCCCATCTCCAATTTAATATCATGGGGTTCTTGGATGGGGAGTGTACAACATATAGTTGACCTTGAGAAAAAAGCGGTTCATTTATTCATTTAAATTTATATAAATTCCGACGTGCTTCAAGGTTTTTGTCCTTGTTTGTACAGCGTTAATCACACACAGGGTTTAGGGTGGGATACAAAAGACATGAGAATTGTGTCTTGCAACAGTCTTGAGTCTTCAGAACCTTGTCTACTAATTGTACCCCGCCACAGTCGCTAGACAAGACCAAGTGTATTAAGAAGGGTGATTAAAATATTTGCAAGTTAATTGCGATTCAACTCCTTCATAGAATATAATCATTGTTTGAATATTCTTGTTTATAATTCATTAAAGATAATTATTGAATATAACGATATATCTTCAATTAAAGTAATGCAATATTGTTGTTGATTGTGATCGACACTCGTCACATATTGAAAGGTGAAAAAGTAGAAGGGAAGTCTCTATTTTAACTCCACCCTCACTATCACTCTCAAAGGAAATTTGGCCATTTGAGAATATATTAAGGTATAAATTATGTGGAATAAAAAAACACTCGAATTATAATTCTAGATAACTATTTTGGGAGTTAACTTTCAACAAAAAAAAAATAAAAGAGGGCTGAACACCTGACAATTAATTTAAAAAGTCTAAATTCAATTTTCTCATTGTTTTCAAAAATGACAATGACAATATCCATTTTTTTTTTCATTTTTTGGACACTGCAGTAAAAAGAAATTGGCAGCATGTCTCCTGATCCTAAGCACCTCTTTTTTTTGCACTTATTGCTCGTTTGAAGCCACTTGCAATAAGCACTCGTAAATGAATTGAACACACAGCTAGGAGTTCAGTTGATGCCATCTATTGGTCAAAATAAAAAACCTTTTATATTTAAACTGGTGAGAGGTTGTTGTTAATTGCTATGTACGTTGTTTGACGAGCGCATTGTGCTGTCTTTTATTTGGCGTTCAAATCCTCGACGAGCGCATCCAGCGATTCCATTTGAGCAACTTTATGATTTGGCATTCAAGATCTTCAGCGCATCAAATTTGCTTGAGCAATTTCAAAAGTGCTTCGAAACTGAACAGCAACTAATGCATTTTCATCAATTGGACCAACGTTATTAACGCTCTAAATTTGACTAAGATAATTTATTGTTAACTTTTTTAAAGTTAACTTTATCTACTAACTTCTATAGTAAAATTTGTAACAGCTGGGCTCAAGATAAACATTTAATTACTTTGTCATTCCAAGCTGTAATTATAAAATCATCAAAAGAACACTAGGAGGAGATTCAAATGAAAAATTCTGACTCATAGGAATCACCACAACCTTATTCCCCCCCCCCCCCCCTCTTTTCTATCATTCAAGTCAGTTTCATTCCACCCCTCACCATCATTTTTTCCTTTTCCTGCATTTAGTCGAATTGGTATACAAAAAAATTTCCGATAAACATAACAAACATATCGAGTAAAAAACGTCATCTGTCAATCAAATGAAATCAATATTTTATCAATAGTTGCAACAAAAAAGCATCTTAAAGTTCGTGTGTAGAGAGTTAGGGAGGTGAGGGAGAAAGAGAGAGAGAGAGAGAGAGAGAGAGAGAGTGTTCTGTCAGAATATGAGTAAAATTTGACAGCAGAGAAACTCACTTAACTACCAGAATGTCACCTCGAATTTACTGTTTATGTTATTTAAATTAGACGCACCGCTATCGTTTTCGATTGTGCTTGATTGGACCGCACGCAGTGAGCCACCACCGGTGACCAGACTCATATTTTCATATTATAAACGCAGCATTGACTCCAAGAAAACAGATTTCTCATTTAAATAATACACGTATAAAGCCTGTGAACATTAGACCTAAGAACCTAAGGTAATTGCAGCCAACATACGGCTTGTTGGCTTCATAATGAACCACTTGAGTGGTCGAGTTCGACTGCAAAATGTTGTCACAGATGGACGCGAGCTGTAGTTAACATTGTATTGCTTTGCACATATGAGTGGTTTCTGAAGTCGAAAACCGGTGGTGAAGTTGTGGTTGCGATTTATTTCTACGAGCCACACGTCGACTTCATTTTGAAGTCGAACTCGACCACTAAAAAGTAGTTCGCGTGCCAAAGCCCTTAATATAAATGAAGCTAAAATAAGTGAAGAAGTTAAAAAATAAAACTGTTGACATTGCCAACATAGAATTTCATAAGAAAACCAAGAAATAACGCACAGAAATGGATGGAACACGTCTTGTGACAATTTTAAAAGACAATTCAGGATTGTCAAGCCATGATATTTATCGTCTGCGGTCAGCTTTTAATTCAAGATAGTTGAATTAAAGCAGTTTTGTTTGTAGTAAAATCAAAAATCAATTAGTAGTAATTTAATGTGAAGGCAATTGAGTATAAAAATAGAAGGGAAGGTGTAATATGTACCTTTATGGCATGCAGTAGACCTACGTGTATCATCATCATGATCCGCCCACGTGCGCGTGTGCACCTACCTTAAAGATACAAACACCAATCTCTTTTTCCTATCTATAGATTACTACTATTGGATTTATTACTTTATGTGATATTTATTTATCCCTGGGTCATCTTAAAATGTTTCAGGCGACAAAAATAGAAACTGCAGTTTCAAATTTTTTTTATATATATATATATATATATATATTTATATAAGAGCCCCCCCTCTTCAAACCATGTTCATCCCCTTCAAAATATGTTCATTCCTCCTTAAAATCATGTTCATCCTTTTTAAAGTATGTTCCTCCTCTTATCCCCCTATGTTCATCCTTTTAAAATTTGTGTTCACCCATATTAATACAGTGTTCATCCAATTCTATGTGTATTCTGTGTCGAGTTTTAGAGTTACACCCAATGTTCATCCGTTCATCTTTTTATCCTGTCCCATCAAAAGTTCATATAATCGAACTCCCATTAAAACAAAAGTGGAGAAAAAGAATAAAAACTTAAATTACTTCAGATATTATGCACCTATGGCATTCATTGTTCAGAGAAAATACTTTCTGATTAAAATACACCTTTACATCATTCTTAACAATAAAAGTAGATCATTTATATTGTTCCTGTAGCATTAGATGGCACCACTAGCCCTCCTCCCATATAAATGTACTGACACTTCTTAAACTCTTGACAATTCAAAATTTGCCACGTGAAAAAGAGGAAGGTGATTCCTCTTTTTCACGTGGCAAATTTTGAATTGCCTGGCTATTTCTGCACGTGCTCTCTTCACTTGTATTATGTTCTGGATATAAGTTTGTCACGTGCTGATAATTAAGGTTGTTTTGGGCGCTTTTAGAGTTAAAAGGCTGCATTCGACTTCAACTATTTGGCACGTGTGTAGTTTGTCACCTATGGAGGTTGCACGCGCCATCTACCGTTGCAATTTACACAAGTATTTTTTCTATGGAGCCCTCTTAATCAAACAGTAATCGAAAAGAGTCCTTTTTTTTTGCTTGTCTTGTTTTCATTATTAGTCTGGTTTAAATTTAAATGCATTCCATATACAACAACACACACAAAAATGTTTCTCTCATCTTTATAGTTTTTGAGTGTGGAGTTAAAATAATGAGGCAATGCTACATTAATTTTAATACAAATACAGTAAAACACCCCAAACTCAACTCTTTATTTCCGTATGAACCCCACCCCACTACTTCTCACTCCCTTATCCACCCCTAAATCCATCGCCTTCCAACAAACAATATATATTTTTTTAAAAAAAAATAAATTTACATAAGATGATAAAAATCTATTTTCTGGAAGGAAATGACACTGTGACATATTGCAACAGTAAACTCTCGAAACATTGATTTTTATAGAAAACGAGTGGGGGGGGGGAGGTTATAATATGAATAAGATTGGGGAGGTGGGGAGGTAATAGATGGTTGGGAGGGGGTGGAGAGAAACGTGCAAAAAGTAACACACACGTGTATATCTATATACAGTATATATGTCGCATCCATTTGATGTAATTTGTCCATTACACGAAATGTCTGTCCATTTCGCGTTTTGCATCTCAGGCCAATTTATGTTCATGGCAATACCATTTCATGTAATGGACAATTACACCAAATGGATGTGACATATACATTGTATAGGTACGGTTCTGTAAGCATTAACTAGAATCACCACCAACCCCCCAGAAAAATACATTAGGAGGACCGCCCCCCCCTTTTCTCCCTCTGATTCTGGACAAACAACTCATGACTATATTATGATGATGAACATTAACTTTATTACTACATCATGTGTACAACAACTACTAAAGAGAGAGGTCCTACCATTTAATTAGTACTGATGAAATGTAAACAGTCCGATTTTCATCTTTCCACACGGTCCACACCCACCTTCAACTACAAATAAGGCCATAACTCACTCTCCCCCACCCACCCCCACCATATATGTAATCTCCTTTCAATTTAAGAGTATAAAAACAACAATTGAATAGACACAAATTGGACATGACTTGAGTCTGTCTTATGTGTGTGTGTGTATCCAGAAAATGGGAATTTGGGATGATGTACGAATTGAATATTATTTGTGTTTTCAGGGTAAGAAGAGGGGTGCTGGTGTGTTGGGCCATCAGGTGGAGGTGGAGGTAAGGTGGAGCGAGGGTGGGTTATGGGTTTTTTATAACAACGTCACCAGGTGCAAATATTCTCAAGCTTAGGTTCATCAATTTGTTAGAAATTTTTTTTTGCTCAAATATAGAAATAAAACTAACTGAAAACAAAACCAAAAAAACTTACAATTGTCAATAAAAAAATTTAATAAACATGATGTTTATTTGTTTTTTTTTTTCAGTTCTGGGGGGGAAAAAACGTATGATTTACAGAGTAATTTTCAAAATTTGATTATTCAGTCTTTCAGGAGCAAAATTAACAGAAAATATAAAATGTTTTAGAAACTAGAAGGTTGATGTTGATTATCTTTTAAAATAAGCTTTTTATAGACAAAATTTTTTTAAAAAATGTCGTCTGCTTAAAAATTGGGTCATTTTCAAACTTATGCGAGTTTGAAAATGACCCAAAGCTTATTTTACTTTATTTATTACTTAAGGGTAAATTTTTCATATTGACATCTTTTAAAATTAAGAGCCTACAGTGAAAAAAAAACTTACAAAAATCTTCGCATGTAGGCGCTTCTGTAGCTGTGACGTCAACATGTGGAAAAAAAAAATCAATTTTGATACACTTTTGTCCGCCATTTTCTCTCCTATCGATGGATAAAAGTGGGTATATTTTAATAACGACTTTTTTTTGGGTAAATATGCACTACTGAAAAAAGGAAGAGCAACTTTTGATCTACAATGGTGAGTAATTTGAGTCGTATACAATTAGTGGTCAAATTTTAACGTACTATGAAACTTATTGTTAGTGGGAAGTTTGATCCTATAAAATGTATAAACGGAGGAGCGTTTGTCGCCTATGGGATTTAACATGAGCTAAAAAATACGAGATTTTAAAATGAAATTAAAAATAGAAAAACTAATTATAAATTTGTACCAATGTATCACTAGATGAGCAATATTGTTATGTACATATTGCAATTTGAATTTTGAAAATCACAATTTTTGTTGCAGAAAACAAAACATTTGTGTGAACCATGTATTTTTTAAATAGGAATTTAACATGGGCTAAAAAATACGAGATTTTAAGCGAAATTAAAAATAGAAAAACTAATTATAAACTTGTACCAACGTATCACTAGATGAGCAATATTGTTATGTACATATTACAATTTGAATTTTGAAAATAACAATTTTCGTTGCAGAAAACTTTTGCCTGAAACATGTATTTTTTAAAATAGGAATTTCTCTTTCTCATTGGTTTCAATGGCTTAGCTGTGGGGCGCCACTAAACGGCGAAAAGTGGAACTATAATTGTCATCTGCTAATATTCAAAATGGCGTCACACATATAGGCTCTTAAGCTTTTTATGCGAAAAGCTTAATTTTAAAAGATGTCAATATGACAAATATACTCTTAAGTGACTGAGCTACCCCTTCTAGTTTCTAAAACATTTTCTATTTTCTGTTAATTATGCTCCCGAAAGACTGAATAATCAGACTTTAAAAATCACGCTGTAAATCATACGTTTTTTTTTTTTCCAAACTGAAAAAATTCAAGTTTTTCTTCATTTTGCACCTGAAAAAGCCTTGGTTACGATCATACGACTACAGTGTATATACAGTATGTGCAGTGTTAACGGCAATATGGAATAGTAACGTCAAAATGACATCACAGCCAATGCTTTGTATCTCAATGCATTGCTTATAAACGTGACGTCATTTGACGCAACTATTCCATATTGCCATTTGCGTGCGTCGCAGTTAGTCGTATATAAAAATGACCAGGAGCTTAAGAGACAGAAATAACCATAGTTCGAGGGAGGCGCCATTTACACTTTAAACCCAATTTAATAGATTTGTTATTTATGCAATAAATTTTCTGCATCCTTTTATCACAATTTGTTCTGTTTTTTTTTTTTTTTTTTTTGGTTATTGTAAACACAACATAAAAACGAACATCACATTTAATAAAATATTTGTATGAATAATTAAGCAAAGGTTTTCCAAATCATCGTGTATATATATATATATATATATTCATCCGTCATGTAATGTATAGATGAAATTAATTTGAGAGGAGGATTATATTATTAAAACCAACAGCTGAAAAAGTGGGGGAGGTGAGGGGGGAGGAGAGAGAGAGAGTGTCCAAAGAAAAAAACAAAAAAACAACGGCCCTCGCTTATGTCAGTAAATAAAGTGACCATTTTCGGTTGTGTGTGGCAACTGTTGTTAATTTTGTACAAAAAATACAAATAAGTTGCGTGACCACTTTTATTTTTGTTTGTTTCAAATTAATTTAGACATGAACATATTTTTAGAATTACAAGTATAACCCTTATTATTATGTATGATGATAAAAATGAGTGGTTTTTATTTTTTCTAATTCACATTCTTCTCCACCCCCCCCCCCTCCTCCTTCCACTAAACAACAGCCCAATTTATTATTACTATTAATATAAAGTGTGATTACAGAATCAATTTTTACACAAATTCTATACACTAACCAATTAATTATTAATTAATTATATGTGGTGGCTCGCGAGAAACTTAACAACAAAAAGGTCGATTAAAACTGGTTTACAAACAGCTGCTTTTCGAACTCTTTGACTTTTTTTTCTTGTTTTTAAGGAGCAAAATTAAGAAAAAAATTAGAAAGTTTTTTTTTTAGAATCTAGAAGGGCAGCGGCAATCACTTAATATAATTCTTACGATTTACTTTTCAAAATAAGCTTTTTTTATAGACAAAATTTTTTTAAAAAAATATTGTCCGCTTAAAGTTGGGCCATTTACAAACTGACATAAAAAGCTTATTTTGAAAGATAGGCAACACGAAAATATATTTAAGTGATTGGAACTACCCTTCTAGTTTCTAAAAACTTTCAAATCTTTCTCCATTTTGTACTGGACAAAAAAAAAAGATATTAAACTCTAACCAGCCCTCTAGCCCTATGGTGCTACTTTACAAAAGTCATTATTCAAAATCACAAAATTGTTCATTGTCATCACTTTAAAATATAATATATAAAAATGACCATTAAAGAGCCAAATGTGTGGCTCGCGAGTCATTTTAAGAGCCATATTTATAAATTTCATGACAAAACATTAAAGAAAAGACTTCCTTTTACAATATAAAAATGATCTTTTAAATGAGTTAAATGACTTATTTTGGATGAGTGTTTTAAACAAAGCGGAAACAAGGTCAGAAAAATAATACTCATTAATAGTTTGGATGTTTTTTTTAAGAACAAACCCGCACTGCAGCGAAAAACCTTCAAGTTAAGAAGAAGAAGAAGAAAATAATATTGATTTTAAGAAAAAATAACCCAAAATATAAAAGAAAAAATAAAAATAAGGAGAAAAAAAAAATTAATCAAAATAAAACGAAAAAACTATAAAAAAAAAAAGGAACATAATTAAAAAAAATTAATAAATGTGAAAAAGTGAAAATCATGGATTTGAATGAAGGGATGTTGCTGCTGCTGTATATTAAAATGGATGCCACCTTCTAGAAAATAGGAAATGCACCATTTTTAAGGACCCATCTTTAAATTGAGGAAAAGGCGAACAAAAAAATCAATAAAAATAACATAGAAAATTACATGAGGTTAAGATTTTTTTTTTCTATTTTTTAAAAAAAGGTGATTTTTTTTTTTGCATTTTCAAATGTAAGATGAGGATGATTAACAGAAATAAGCCGGCATTTCTTTCTGACTTTCTCTCTCTCTCTCTATCCCCACCCTGGATTTTCCATTGGACCCTTAATGATGATGGGTAGAACTGAATGAATGGAGAGAGACAGACAGACAGAGTGAAAAGTGGTTCTCTTTTCCTCCCTCCCTTTTTTCCACCCACGCGTCTTCATACGAATGCATCAGTTAGAAATCAAAAAAAAATTACATAAGATAAAAATGAATCTTTAGTAAGATTCAGTCATCTTAATCATATTCATATTTTATGTTTTCAGATGTTTATAATAATGAAAAAATAGTAAAAATTATCTTTTACCTGATCATCCGTCTTGTTTTTGGCAGCCATGTTCTGGGATCACAAAAATGCGATCAAAGGGGGGGAGGGAAGAGCGAGAAGGATGGGGGGAGGGAGCAGGGAGGGAGAAAAAAACGGATGTCCTCCTTTACACACTGACACAAAAATGCACACTTTGACCGACATGGCGCGCTGCAGTCTTATAGGGATGTCAAACACGTCACAATGACGTTATTCCATATTAATACAAGCGAGAGGGTGGAGCTCTAAATAGAAACAATAAAAAAGTATAAGGCGACACGAGATATATCTTTTGCTGAACCATTTTGGAAGAAAGAGGCGTGGCTTATGAGCCTACAAAAATGAAAAGAAGAGGTGAACCAATATGGTGTTTTGGGTCACAACCAATGATAGTATTTAAGACAATTACAGAAGCCTGCAAAAAATATTATTTTCAATTCTAATTTGGACAATTTTCTTCTTCTAATTAAGACAATAAAAATAACAAAATTAACAAAACAGGAATAAAAAAGAGCTCGTTTTTAATAATGTTAAAATTGCAAAGACCAAATATTTAGTTTTGTAACAAATTTAAATTTACAGTAAACAGATTCTGGCATTTACAGGGTTCCGTACCTCTTTTTTAAACCAATTATAAATCAAATAGAGTAAATAAAAATATACGGAAGCCGCCATATTGGTACATACTGTAATTGCGCTTCCAATATTTTCACACATATTTTCTTCAATCAATAATTATATAATCGATAAAATTAATAATGCAGATCAATATTTGTATTCATGTGTAAATAAATACTTTCTCATTTTGCTAAATTGTATTTACTTGTATTAAATGTAAGTTTTAATATGATGTTCAAACTGAAAAGATAGAAATTCAAATACATTTTACAAATGATGAATAGAAAATTCGTATAGTAGCCCCTTACCAATGGCAATCACTACTAGCATTAATACCAACAACGGATACAGTACTGCCCTCTATTGGTTACGTTTGTAATTAACTTTGCTAAAATATTTCTGACGTAATTTCAACTATTAACTTCATTTTTGCAATGATTATTTGAGGTTTTTCGGGTATTTTATTGAAAGAATAAAACTTTTCTAATATGACAGATGTCAATTGTTATAAAATCTAATTATATTTATGATAATAATGCAATTTTAAAAAGTAGTACAACTAAAACATTTGTTAAAACAGAAATTGAGAGCTCCGAGTTATTGTCAAATAATCGGTTTCTATGAGAATAAGATTACTCGGAGCGCTCCGAGTCGATAAACGCACTCATACGTTCCTGGCCGCATATATTTACACAATAATAAAAATCTAAGATGGCGGCCGTTGTGTTTCAATTTATTGTTGGAAATCAGATTTTGCGATGAATTTCTTGCCTTATGTCAGTTAAAACAATATCAAAACAGGCTAAAAATGTTACTGAAAAGGACTGCATTGATTCTAGTAAGTGGTGATACCGACAAAGGATTGAAAATAGGGGAGAATCAAAGTGACGAAACACGAATGGAGCAACAGGATGGACAAACACAACACAAAAAAACAAACAAAATTAACATCTGAATCAATGATTGCAACATAAAATATACAAAAGAAACGATATTAATTGTGTTAAAGTCTTAAGAAGACCTTCAATTTGTATAAATTCTTTGAAAATCTCATTTTTTTATGTTAAATTCCATTCGTTAAAGACCGAAAAATTTGACCTTTTAACAATCAAATTTCGGCACCTTTTTTGACCTTTATGAGGTCAAATAAGTTACTTTTAAGGACTTAAATATTTGCATAAAAGGCGCCAGTTAACTTTCGTATAACTAATTGAACTCTTTTCTTTACATTAGGTTTGAAATCGGTTTCCAACTCGAAGTTTTCAAATCAAAAACTTGATGTTTCTCCAATTATGGCCTTACCTCCTAATACAGGAGGAAAGGAAACTTGGTAAAACAAAAAAATGCTCAATTGTGAAACAGAAAGATGCTGAGATTTCTGTTTTATGTTTTTAGTAAAAACAAGGAATCCAACAAGGTTCATAATGCAGTGGAACATAAAAGAAAAACCAAAATTAACACTTACATCGCCAATTTGGCTAAAATTTTACCGAATAAAGATGGTAAAAGATGGGTAAGATTGTCAAAAAAAAAAGCGGGTAAAAATAGTTGATAGGAGTAAAACTTATCGATTCTTCGTTGTTTTGTAATAAAAGAGTAAGACGGAAGCGTTGCAAAAAGCAGTAGAATACATTCACGAAGTTAAAGAAGCTCACGAGAAACTACTTCTCGGAAAAGTTGACGAAGTCCAAGGTACTTTAATAATGAAAACAAATGAGTTTTATGAACAAAATAACTGGATTTTGAAACAGCTAAACGAATATTTTTTAAGTTTTTCTTGTTTCTGTTTTTTTTCTTTTCTTTCCTTCTTTTCTTATAGAAGTGGAATTCCGACGTTTGAAACGAAGAATCGAAGAACTTGAACATCAGAATACAAATTACGAGAAACTACTCGGATTTGCTGGAATCGCTACAAACGCAGATCCGATTTCGATGTGGAAACAACGTAAAGATTTCATCGGTAAACTCGATCCGGAATTGATAGGAATGAGCGAAAACGGTGACGTTATTCTTCTTGCGGACGAAAAACGTTCACAGAAAGATAACGTAAAGATAACGGAAGATGTCGAAACGAAGAAGAAAAAAGCAAAGAAAACTAAAACATCATCCGTTCGTACAACGCAGAACGGAACTGCGGAAGTTGGAACTACATCGTTCGTTACGCAGACTGGTTGGATGACTGTTCCAATGATGATGACGACGATGAACGAATCATCGGTGACACAATCGACAAACTGCGCAACTGCCGTAACGCAGACGTTACCCGGTGTTCCGATAATGTCGACTTCGAGCCATTCTACAACAACGACATTACAACAACAACAACCGACTGTCGTCAATCAATTACCTCTTCTTAACTTTGGAACGACGATGAACGTAATGCAAACACCAATGATAACGATTAACGAACAGGGGATTCCAGTTTTACAAATGGTTGCGGCTCAACAACAACCTCATAACGGTCAAATGATCGTAAACGGAAATTTAATTTCGACCGGCGATCCAACAACAATCGATTGTCAAACGGCTCAAACGCAAAGTTTTATACAAAACGATGGTGGAATCTTTCAACAGACGATTGTCGGTCATCATCCACGTTACGTTTCACACGGAACGCAACAAACAAATCAGATGCGATTAATAACTCCTCACATGATTACGACACAGAATGGAAACGTCGTTTTAGGATCGTCGCAACAGAATAATACCTTATTAACAATGAATTCTTCGACGTCGAATAACAATTCGTTGCCTTCCGCTTTGATGTTACCGAACGGTCAAATCATTCCCGTTGTTCGAGAACCGTCTCTTATTTATCCGAATGCAAATCCTTTAGGCGAAAATCTATTGATGACGGCAGCGGCTACGACAAACGTTCCACAAACTATAATATCGGCTTCGAATCGAATACAAACACAAACGAGCGTATCGTCTAATTCGATAGTAAAAAACCCGATCGGATTGGACAACTGTGGTGCTAGATTGACCACCAATCAAGTGTCCGAAGGAAGAGGAACGCCACAAAATATAATTACGAACGCTTTACCGTCAAGTGCTCAGCAAACGAATCCACCGAGATCGTTGCCGGTTTCCTCTTCGACTACGGATGTATCGTGTTCTGCAAAACCGCAAGAGGCTGGAGTATCATCAACGATTCCCTCTAGAAGCTCAACTCCGGCTAATACGCAAGCCACAAAGAAAGCTTCTTCACAAAAAACGAGAGCGATTAAACCGAAACCACAATCGGCTAATTCTTCCGTTCAGTCGACGAAGAAATCAGCCAATAAATCTGTCTCTACGAAAGAAAAAACTACCAAAAAGAAAACGTCGTCTTCGTCACCACTCGTCGTGCCGTTAGTTCGTACTTTAGCTACTACACCAACCATTAACACAGTTCAAACAACGACCGTAACGAACACAAACACGACGGAAGTGCCACAGAAATCAGTTAATGCTTCTAAACCACAGGTGGTTGTTTCAAGACCTTCTTCATTAATCAACGATATATTGGCTCAAGCCACGGAGTCGATTTTTGCGACTTCGGCCACAGACGTTTCACCCACGTCGTCTAATTTCTATTCTTCAAATAGCAGCGGCCTTGAGTATATTCAGTCGGCAACGGAGGCGACAACGACGACGACGGTATCGTCTTCTCGTACTCTCGAACAGAGTACTTCGCCACAGACGGAAGCGACTTCGAGCAAAGACAATTCTTCACCGCTTCCTCCTGTTACGGAGAGTGGTTCAGATGATCGCAATATTACATTACGCGACGATAATCAGAAAAAGACCGTTGATATTCTTAGCGATTTGGTCGGAGAAGTTTATCAGACAACGACCAGCTGCGAATCATCTGTCGTAAACACACATTCGACGACTGATAATTCGAGTTGTGCTATCGGAATGGTCACTTCGTCTTGTGGTGGTGATGGTGGTGGTGTAGAGGATGTTACGATATCATCTTCGACTGGTGTCGTAACGTCATCTGGAATCGACAATTTGAAGTCTCCAAACATGGAATTAACATCATCTTTGAAAGTAGGAAACAATTTGTCGGAATCGACACCGACATCTGTAAATGGAATGGAACTTAGTCCGTCGCCTTCCTCTACTGCTGCTGCTGCTGTTTCTAACGGTCCCTCATCGAGTCATTTCGACGTATCGAGGAATTCTAAACGTGAATGCACTTACGAAGAAGTACCAGTGGCAAAGAGGCAACGTGAAGAAGCGTCTGCCGTCGTTGTCGATTCTTTATTGGATAAAGAAGATAATTCTAAAATCAGAGACACGTCATCGGTAGCACAGTTGAACTCCACTGCAGAGTCTTCGCCGACTAGTATGTCCAACGCTTCGGCTGTTGTCAATTTTGTGTCAGTTTCACAGTTAGCTAGTAGTTCGTCTTCTGTCGTTACTTCGGCTGTTCCACCAGCTTCATCTTGTTCCGTTACATTTGCAAACACGATAGCAACAAGCATCACTCCGTTCTCGATCGAAACGGCTATTTCAAACGACAGTTCTCCACTTTGTAGCATCTCGCCGTTGCTCAGTAGTCCAAATAACAAAAGTAACGACTTAGCTTTTAGTCTTGGAGCTGCCATTTCCGATCTTTCGAGGTCAGACGAAGCTTCGAGCGGTATGGGAATGGAAGCTTGCGGAGGAGGAGGTGCTACTTTCAGTTCGTCGTTTACTCCTAACTCTCTCAATGGATCACCAAATTTCGGTTTATCGGAAATTGGAGTAAGTGGAGGAGGGGTAGGAGGACAAAATGGACTTCAGCATCCAAACTTTCGAACAACTTATTCATCGGTGAATTCGCCAACTACACGTCAAAACTTTGGTGCCGTGACCGACAGTCAAGGGTTAATACCTCATTCGAACCTGGACAAAGGTCAGCTGAAAACGCATTCCATGACTTACGGTCAGCAACAACAGCAGCAGCAACAGCATCATCAGATGGGTCAGCATCAACACAGGGGACCAATGACCAGTGGTCATAACTTTCATACAATGCAGTCCTCAAACACCCAAGTGCCTATTCCTTTCTGTCAGGGTTATTCAACTCCATTGACCCATCATCACTCGGGTCAGTTGGACACACACACTCGACCTTCGGTTCCAAGTAGTGGTAACGGCAACGTTACTCAGTCTCAAAGTGATGTCAGTAGAAACAAAAGTAAAACTACGGCCAATAACAGTCGATCGAGTGTCGATAGTAGCGATTCTGCACAACATAACAATGGAATAGTGACGTCACCACCAACTATTCAGTTGCAAAGATCACACTCGATCCATCAGGTTCCGGACACTTCTCAAATGCCGAGCATTAATCATCATCGGCATACGCCAAGCTACAACACTACTTCACCGCGGCTTCATACATTGAATCACCAACCTGCTCAAGGAAATATCTCGAGTAATAATAATGCTCATTCGCCTAAAATTGGAGACGTCCACGGACACTCTCCGATGGGAGGAGGATCAGGAGGAGGAGGAGGAGGTAGTGGTAGTGGACCTCATTCAGTTGCATCTAGTTCCAGTACATCACCAAAACCTGGAATGCCTTCACGGAATCATCCAGTTGCTTCTCCGGGACGTAACACGCTCCCAACTCCTCCAGTATCGACACCTTCAACATTTGTGCCACACTCTACTGTGGACGCACACATCATTGGAGGTTACGCAGGAGCAGCAACATCCGATGGAATGGTTTCGTCGCAAGATGCATTTCGAGATCTAAACTTCTCGGTCGTTCCAAAACACTCTAGTCAACAACTGACTTCGATGAATGTCACTGCACCACCTCGAACAACTATCTCGTACTCGGCCGAAAGTCTTTTTCAGACGCAGCCGAGACATAGACCAAACTGTGCGAGAGAAGGACACGCCGTGTCTCCGATGGGACGGCAGATTTTAATTGGAACCGAGCCACTACAGGGTCCACCCGGTGGACCACAGCCACCTTTCTTGCAGAATGTTTCTCGTATGTCTGCATCCGAAAGCATTCAGAATTCCTCTTTTCCATATTTCACTTTACAGCAGCCGACATCGAGCGATCAACTGCGACCTCAGTTGGGAAGGCCGATGCCACCAACGTCTATCAGTGCTCCATTGAAGCACAATTCGACGATACAAGCGTCGGCCAATAATAAGTCATGTCTGCCTTCGACACGACCCTCTTCGGAAGCTGGATCTCTGATCACTGTTCAGTCGCAACCGAACTTTACGTTCAGTTTGATGCAACATACACCTTCTGAACCACAGCTGACTCCACAACAACATCAAAGAGGAGGAGTAGATGGTCATTCGGGTGGACCTCATGATGTGAACTCAATGAGACACAATAACTATCTACCAATGGGAAGTTATGCAGCACAGATGACGGCTCAAATGCCAGGTCTGCAGTGTCCATCACAAAAGGACGTACAAGCGTTTCACCATCATTCTATGCCACCGTTCGGAAGCAACCAACCACCTGTTGCTGGAAATCATATGGCTAATGTTCGTGGGCAGGTTCTAATGAACTCGTTCGGTCCACACACTTGTGGAGGAATGGAGAATGGACCTTCATTCGGAGACACGGCACCGTATCAAGGGCAACTTGGAGGTTCTACAACAGGCTCCGGAAACACTCCGAATGTCCAAGTTCATGCCAAAAGTACTCATTATAAGTCAAAGAAAAGTCAGGAAGGATCGACGGCTAAATCTTCAAAGTCAAAACAGCAAACATCTAGAAAGAAACAACAGCAGCAACAACAACAGCAGCAGCTGCAGTACGGAATGGAGGAAGTGAACTTGTCAAATTCAATCTTCGAAACTGGTCGTAGCATGACACCGTATTTCTCCATTTCTAACCTGTCGCCACCTCGTAACGAAGCACCGACTTACATCCCGAATACGAATCCACTGTTCAATGCTCCTCAAAGAGGAGCTGCTCCTAACGTTGCCGTCCAACAGTCGAAGGCGTCCGACGTCACTACCGGCTCTCCTTACAATCCTCTCTTTACTCCACGAAGTCAAAGTGGAACACTGAACCTCAATTTTCAAACGCCTCCTGGCTTTGGAGTCAACCATCTTCATCATGGTAATGGAGGCGCTGTTACGAATCAGATAGCGCCTCATGGTCCATCGGGTGCTCCTCCTCCTCCACCTCCACCACCACCTCCTCCTCCTCATGTCCCTAATTTTAATCTGAGCAACATCTTTCCCGACATCAGCGGTTCAAATGATAGCCTTAGTATGTCACCCATTAAATTTCATCATCCTGGGAACCACATCCTTCCACCTTCACATCATCAACCTCCTTCAGGAATGGAACACAATTTGCAGCATCATCATCAGCCTGGTGGTCCATTGTATCATAATAGAACACATCCTCCTCCTCCGCCTCCACCCATACATAACGGAATGACCATCAATTCTCTTCTCGGACATAATCCACATGGTTTTGATAGTCGACCTCAAGTGGCCATCGGTATAAACAACACGATGACGCCACCGTTTCACGGACACTCACATCCAACGTCGTTTGGAAATGTTATCCCGGCTTTGAATTTCTCTATGCACGACCACTGACTCCACTTTCTTATATATAACAAATAATTAAAATTGTAAATAGTATTTTTAAAATTACTTGTATGTGTGGATGTTTGTGCGTTTAAAGGTACGTTTCCACTCGGACTCTTGAGTTTGTGTCTAATTGTTTCACCTTAAGATGAAGCTTGTAACGTCAGAGAGGTTGACAAGAAATTTACGCTTGTGTTATTTTGTCTAATTAAAAAAAAAGCGTAATAATAAAAGAATGCAAGAACCCACTGTTTAAACTGTCAACAACGTTTTCTGTCAAGACTAAATGAGACAATCCCTCTGACGTCACAAGCTTCAGCTTACGGTGATGCAACCTTACACCAGCCTGCGATGTGACAACGACAAGAAAAACGTTAATTTACAGACTCAAAAAATGAAGTTATTTTTGTCAAGACCGTATGTTGCAGACTCGTGTATACAGACTAGTAAGTATAAGTGGAAACAATGCTTTTTTTTAGATTTTACTGAGAACAAACCCCCCCCCCCTTTGTTCATTTACTTATCCAGCCTTTTAATCGAACGTGACGTTACATTTCATTAAACGACTGGTTTAAGTCACTGAATAAAAGAAATATGAGGTTTTGTTGAAAATATAAAAACGACAATTTAAGTTCATAAATTTCTTATTCGTTTTCTATTTCTAATGGTTTAAATTTTAATTTAGTTCATCTTTTTACCTCACTCTCTCGTTTGAAAAGTAATTGAGTAAAATCAACATAGAACATTTAAGTTACTAACTTACTGTTTGAAATATTAACTGAATGCAATAAATAATTTGAACAACCCCAACCATATTTGTATCGAATTGTGTTTGGGAGGCGAGATTCCCTAATCGAAATCCATGATCGATATAAATTGCAACTCGTGGTGGTGGCGTTGTTTAAATTATCAGAAAGTTGCAAAAACCTGGAGCTGAAAGGAAGAATGTCTGTTGAACAACGTTAGGCAGAAGTTGTTTGAAAACTACTGTCAACCAAAGTCATACAATGTCAAAAGCGAAAAGGCCGGGTTCACATGATGAAGTTAATGTATGTTAATTTCGCTCTCTACTGTGGATGTGCAGACTGTAGTCACTAATGTATAAATTTATTCCTATTGGTGCATTTGAGGATATGCAGTAGAGAACGACCTTATCTTAACCTACATTAAAATTCATAGTTGGAACAAGCCCTGACTTGTAACTAAAGGTCATATTCTTAATGATTGGTAAGTCAAAGCTAGTGCAAAACTCGTCAACTTTTGCATAGAAACTTCCTATCTAAAATCCATGAGGTTAGCACTACCTTTGACTTAGCAATGATTAATTATACAACTAAGTACTAGTAAACTCCTGATCACATTCTTAATGTTTGTTAAATCAACTCATCAACTTTGATATGAAGTTTTATTTTAACAATTTGACTAGTTTATCACTAGCCTTGACTGTGGCATTCAGCAAATTACTTTTACTATGTTGAAATGACATTATTACTGAGTTACTTTCCAACTCCCATTCATTGGACGCGCTAGTCTTTTGTTAGCATGTTTTGGTTGCAACTGTAATGTTCTTTAGTTGGTCTATTGATAATAAAAAGCACATTTTTAAACTCAATTTTACATTGACTGTGATGTTAACTTTATAATTTTATGAATGTCACAGCCGATGCAAACGATTTATGAACCAAGTAGTTTAGAAATGTGCTAACTGGCTGGAGAATAAGTGATAACTAAGAGTGACCACAATTACGCGTTTTTATTAATTTAAATAGACTGTTTAGGGGCTAGAATTCTCCAATTGACAACTTGAGAGGTGATAGTGTGGCTGATGACTAGAAAAAGTAGTCTCTAACCAGTCTTATTTTATAAACCTGTGGTTGCTCTAGTGATGAATAACAGTTGCAACTTTTGAGTATTATTATTATATTATTATTATTATTATTATTATTGTTGTTTATTGTTGTAAAGTGATTTATAAAAGAAACTTGAAAACACATGTAATTAGTAATTACTAATTAGTATTTCATTATGGGCCAGGCCTATTTATTATGACCAAGAAGGAAAAAAAATGATCAAAAAAGCCGTCCAAATTTCATACTTTTTAACAAATCAATTATTATAATGGAAACCGAACATATTTATAATCAATTATTATTACTGTAAATAATTAATTTAATGAACTATTTGTAATTGAATAATTGTTGGTAGTCATAAAATAAGATATGTGAAACATTTGCAAGTTAATCGGACATTTGATATATTTCCTCACTAATGAAGTCATTCAATTCGGTGCAGAATTTTACCAATTGTTGTAGACGAAAATATTTGCAAAGAAAAATACTTTTAAAATATTTCAGAAGTTTTTTTTTCTAAGTAAAATTACCAAAAAAAAATTATTAATTAAAAAATTATTACTAAAACTCTTTAAAAAAAATTTACCAACAAACTTGCTCAAAGTTCTTAATAAAATTTATGTTTTCATTAAAGTTATCTGTTACGAAAAAAGAGAGAAAAATGTTTTATCACTAAATTTGAAAAGTCTGTTATTTAAATGTTGTATTTAATTAATTTTTTTTGTAAATAATGTTTTTTTTTAAATCGTGTGAAAGGTCATTTAAAATTAGTTATGGCCAGTCCTTATGTATCTTAATTTACATACGTTTTATTCTTTATTATTTTGCTTGTTTTCACAATTTCTTTTTTTTTAATTATGTCACTCTTGTTATTATTATATTGAAACTATATAGTTAAAACACTATTTAAAATGTAATTTAAAAAAAACTTAATTAAAAATCAACTTGATTTCAATACACAATATAACAAACTAGTGGGGTAACCCGTCATAAATGAGGTTGGGGGTCACTACAGCTACCAAGGCTCACAAGCGCTACTAAGGGGAGAACAGCTACTTGGGTCACTACAGCTACCAAAAAAAATAATAGACCTTTTGTTCATCAAAAGGGTCACTACAGCTACCAAAAAATAGGGGGACAAAATATAGACCTTTTTTTATCACTTTTTCGTCACTACAGCTAAAAAAATAACCCTTTCTCCCTAAAATAACGGAACCTTACCTAATAAAACCTTACTGAACCTTACCTAACCGAACCTTAACGATCCTAACCAAAAAGTACCTATACTAACTGAACCTAACCGATCCTAACCAAACTTAACCGATCCTAACCGAACCTTACTGAACATAATGAAACCTAACTGAACCGAATGTAATCTAAACTAAACATATTGATAAATAAACAGGCCTAAATTTTTTGGTAGCTGTAGTGACCCTCGGTAGCTGTAGTGACCCTCGGTAGCTGTAGTGACCCTTTTGATGAAATAATGGTCTATATTTTCTTTTTGGTAGCTGTAGTGACCCTAGTAGCTGTAGTGAGCCTAGTAGCTGTAGTGACCCAGTTAGCTGTAGTGAGCCAGTCCCATAAATGACGGGAGCCAAATTCACAAACAATTGTGTCCTGCCTTAGAATTTCTTTTCCTCCGCCCTTTTATGACGTCAGACCAAGTAACAAACCAATTAGAAATTGATGACGTTCATAAAAGAGCTGAGCAAAAGAAATTCTAATGCTGGGCACAATTGCCTGTGATAAACTGTAGTTTAATTTTGCTACTATTATCCCCTCTCCCCTTTTTATATTTGAAAGCGAAAATGAGCTTTTCATTTTCTCTGGTGTGCGCATGCGCGTCGGTTGTTACTTTTTTACTCCTTTCATTTCAATTTCAGTCACCCCCTCCCACTTTTTCCCCTCCACGTTTTTCTCTCCCCTCCCCCTCTACACTTTCCAACCTTTTCCCTTCTCCAATTTAATATTATGGAGTTCTTGGACGGGAAGAGTTCAACATATAGTTGACCTTGAGAAAAAAAAAGTGGTTCATTTATTCAAATTTATATAAATTCCGACGTGCTTCAAGGGTTTTGTAGTGTTAAATCCACACCCACACACAAACCTGGCTTAATATATATGTAATTCTTTGGGTACTGCAGAACACGTGACACAGCATTGATTGGAATGTCGACGTCATCGTATTATCAAATTAAACAAAAAATGTTCTTCTATAGTACTTTTAGAAAATCATGACGTCACTAATTAATTATTTAGCAGTATAATTTATCTGATGAGTTTAAAAGCAAATTCTATTTTATAAAGTTCAGGAAGCATTCTTAGCATCTTAGACCACGTATAGGGAGTAGACGGAGCATGAGCCATAGGAGCTGCTAAACGACAGTGAATCCAAGATGAATAAGCAGTTTGTTACAGGAATGTTCTGTTTCGCAATGAGTGTTGTCCAAAGTCACTGGACAAGGCCGCCCTTTGGCGATAGCTTTGGTCAATTTCAATTTGCCAATAGGAACGCTGTACTTTATTTTTGCAGCCTATAAAATCTGCTCTTCAGAATTCGTCATTCTAATACTGCTGCATAAAAATTGACCAATTCAAATTGACCAAAGCTATCGCCAACGGCGCACTACGTCATGTTTGTCCCCTATTCATTGTCTAATGCTAGAATAGGGAATATTACACGAATATTACGTTACAGGTTAAAACGTTTAAAGGTAAAAAAAAGGTACTTTTTCATTTACATATTTCAAAATAAAACATTTTGAAAGTTTGGGACCAAGAAAGTAACTTAAAGATTTTTTTAACCAAATTCCATTCTTAAAAATATCATTACCACATTTTATTTGTTATCTTTCGTACTAGTTTGTAAAATGTTTTAAAAGATTTTTTAACTATGCCTTTAACCTGCCGACGCCTCGGTAACGCAATGGGAAGATCTCCGATTGCGGTGTTAGGGATCCCGGGTTCGAATCCTGGCGAGGGGATGGATGTTTGTGTTGTCCTGCTTTGACTTGTGTTTGAAAGATTGTCTTTGTGTTGTATGTCCCTGAAGTGACCTCGATGTTGATGGGGACGTTAGGGTAGGTTTATACTCCAAACTTTGCTAAGATTTGCAAGCTTTGAAGTTCTGTAAAATTAGCTCCCCAAAGCTTAGCTTGTTCACACATACATATGTAGTCTTGCAAAGTTTACCCTATTTTATGACCTTTATATCCTATAAAACAGATACACAAAACAATAGAACCCTTCCCCTTCTGGAAGAAAAAAGGTGTGACTTATTCACCCCTTTTGTCTATGCGTTTCCTGATTGGTGCTTTGAGTTGCTAAGCTTTGAAAAGTTGAACAATTTCAAAGCTAGCTTCATGCTCTGGCGAAGGCAAAAACCTGAAGCTCTGACGTCATTTTTGAAGCTTCGCAGGCTGCTTTGCCGCTTAGCAAGGGAGTATAAACCAACCCTTAAGCAACTAACAAACAAACAATGACTAACCCACTATCAACTATGACGACACCACAAACAACAAAATATTAAACTTAACTTTAAACTTATTTAAAGTTAAAGCGCCACCTAAAGACACACTCAAAAGATTGTTGAAATACCAAAAAACCGAACCAAACAATAAATCAAATAGTTCTACCTCGCATAACGTAGTCGACCAAACTATATAGCTTTTTAAACTTACTTTGACTCCAATGATGACTTGGTTAACGATGATTCGATTAGCGGTGCACATCGCACTTTTAAAAATAAAAATTGAACAACTTTAAATATGAAAAATAAACATATTGCCGCGACTGTGTATTTTAAAAATTAACGTTTTTTCTTTAACATTTGGTCTATGGGCTCAATCGAAAAACGATGCTAGCGCTCTTTGTGGAGATTTTTGAAAGTGATTTTGCGATGTAGCCTCTTAAGCAAAAGAACAATCCGCACATGTGCAGATCACAAGAAGATGACCTTCAATGGTCCTGCAAATATAAATTTGTAACTAACAAGATTCCTTGAATATTTTTTCCATTTGAACGTCCCACATCGCGCGATATTTAAAAAAACAAAACAAAAACAATTAATTTTTATCAACTAAAATACCAATTATTAACTTAGCTGCCAATCACATTTGACTTGAAATTTTTCTTCGCGCCTGAAAAAATTAAATTTATTTAGTACCGGTATTTCAAAAATTCTAATAAAATTGTGTCGTACTAACATATTAAACGTTTTAAAATTAAAGCCAAGCTGTGGAATTAGCCATATTACATCATGACTTGATGGTTACGGACACGAATATTAGGAACCCTATGCAAAGGATTCAAAGTGAAAATATATGACAAATTTCACGCATCGTGTTGAACCGGCCTCATGGTCTGTCAACTGACTGACTATCTGAACAAAATACCTCTGCGTTGCTCAGAGTATTCATGTATTTAATAACTTGAATCCAACTGACAAAAATTGATTAACCAACGAAATGTGTTAAATAAAATGAAATCAACTTTTCCTGAACTTAAAAAAAAACTGATTTTCGTTCCATTTATTTCTCAATTTTCATCCAATAAATTTGACAAGATCAATATATAAGAAGTGATTAGTTGCACAATAAAATACATAACAAACACGGATAAATTGTTAGTTACATATATAGGCTCTATTAATTACAAAGATACATTGCCATATACATTAAAATAGCCTTCCACACATTTTTTTCTTTATTAATTCCAATTATTAGTGATGAAAGAAACCCACAAATAGCATTGAAAAGCCATTTTAACAAACAAAAACGGAAAAACTCTTTTCACTTCCATGTTAAAAATAAAAATTGAAATTATAAATTCAATTTAAAATCTCAGCAAAACAAATTATTGAAATAAAATCATAATTTTGTCAGAAAATATTATTTATCTTTTCCTTTTTGGAAGCCATTTGCTTTAAATTATCTTTTCACTCCCAAATGCAAATGAATGTGTCACTGAATATTATAAAGCCGAAATTAAACCTTTTTTTTTTCATGTATAAAAAGATATGTATTATACGAAATGTGATGACAAACCACAACATGAAAAAACTTTAAAAAAAAAAGGTCCAACATGTTAAAATTAAAAAAAACGCTAGTTAAAATTACATCTGAAATATAAAACACAAAAAATACAACTAAACAATGAAAAAAAAAATTCTCAATTAATAAATCAAAAAAAGGTATCTTGTAATTTATTTGTATTGGAAATAAATGGGTTTAGTTATTGTAATTATATTTGTATTCCATATTTCAAATACAATTTGTATGCAATGTTTTTTGTGTGTTCAGTTCTAGTCTCGTTACCAACCAGATTTGCATTCTTGTATGGAGATGAACCGAGAGGGCTGAATCCCCCAAATAAAATTTTAAAACACATTTCAAAATAAAAGGTCCATTACTAATTTAATGCATTGTCGTCTACAATATTGATGGTTTGTGGGTTTATTTTAAAACCCGATTTTCATTCATGAAATAAAAATTAGAAAACGATGAAGGAAAAAAAAAACGACATGAATTTAGAGGGGGCCAAATTTCTTCACTTTACGAAGTTACCTTTTATGTACCACAGGTTTAATACATGACCAAAATAATAATAAAAAACAACTTAAAACTGACCGATCAACACGATTCAAACAATTAAGTCGAAATTTACTAAACATACTACTTATTTATACAATTTATATAATAAGTTTTGTTGCTTTTGTTTGTTTGTTCGTTTATTTTACAATGAGATTCAATTATCCACAATGAAAAAATGAGATAATAAATGAAAAACAAAATTTCATTTTTAAATTGTGGTTTATTTATTCTCATAAAATTGCAATTTTTTTCTTTTGCTCAATTTGTGTGTGTTTTTTTTACTGCAAAAATGGTTTTAGTCGAATTTTATTCAGGAGTTTTTTTTGTCATCGCAAATAAACAAATAGTTGCAATCGAGGCTAAAACCTATTCTCACCGCGCCGAACTTAAAAGAAGAAGAATCATAAAAAATACCACCATAGAAGTAGATGTTAATCCACCAGATGACCGCTGCTGACCACCAGTAGTTCGAACTGAAAAGAAAAATTAAAATATTATATTCAATATTATGAATTTCCAAACCCTAAAAAAAGCAAATAAAATAAATTCTAAAAGTTAATTTTAAATGTTTAAAACAAAAATTAAAATAAAATCTTTAAAAGGTTGCTCAAGAATTTCAAGTGCACTCGAAATAAAATACTGAAGTGCAAAAATACTCAAAAAGGACCATTGTAATTTTTTTTTTTAAAAAATAGATCTAACTTCTTGAACATCCCCCTGTCTTTCGAGAGTAACCTTGGCTAGGAGTTTCTTTACTTTCCAACACTGAGGCCTGTTGATTGCCACCGACGACAGATTCCTCGTCGCTTTTAACGTAGATGGGCGCAATGTTAGCAGTACAACGGAGTTTCATTTCGCCATCTAGAAAATGTTGTTCTCTCACTTGAAATTCCAGCCCTAAGACAGAAGTTTCCAGTCCACTGTCCTCAACGACCGACGGGAATTCCTGAAGGTGTACTTTACTTGCCTGAAAATATATATAACAATCAAATTGAGAGGTCATTTAGTCAGGAAGCCCTCATGACGTTTCTCACCCCCCCCCCCCCGCCAAATATAACCTGATTTTAAATTTCTTAAAGGTGAAAGGTGATTTTTATTTTAGGCCCAAATTAAAAAAATAAAAGTCCAAATTTATTTATTCTTCTAATAATCTGAGGAAAAAAAAATCTATACTGTTGATCCATTGCTAATTTTTTTAATAAATACATTCCATTTAATTAGAATTATTCAAATAACTGAAAAATGTCGACTCGCTTCACACGGACCACTTTCTGTCGCCACAAAATAATTAACACGGCTTGGCTTCACACAGACCATCATTGAAAACAATGTTTAAGTTCATTCCAATAGTTCGTTATTTACAAACAGTGTTCGCCACTAGTGGCTTGGACTCACCCACTGTTCACGCCACTGTGGTTCAAAAAAAAAAACGGTGCCTCATAGAAACAACCCCTATGTAATCAATGCTAAACTAAAAACGATAACTTTATGTATCGATACAAAGTGGCGTACACATTAATACGACCAATTATGTAGTAAGGTAGTTTATTGAACCCGTTTTACTCAATTAAAATGGGGAAAACACGTGCAAATAGATATGCAAATGAGCATATCAAAATCATACGTCATTTGTATGCATCAGTCTGCCTCTATGCGCATGTTTCATATTGCATAAAAAGAGACACCGTTTAAACGAGGCTTTACTGATTTTTCAGCTTCCACTAATTCATCTTCTGCTTTACAAGTAAATACCCCTTTCATAATATGGAAAAGCACAACAGAAGATGGCGCCACAAACTCAATGAACTAGGCCTACTGTAAATTCATGATTATAGATTTTCTTTGAGACTCAAAAATACAGAGAGAGAGAGAGAGAGAAGAAGAATGAAATGTCAAGTCTATTGAAAAGCAAAGCACCTTAACCAACATACACAAAAAAAAACCTGTTTATGCCACGTTCTGAGTTTCGAGTTCGAACTGTGATCTTGAAGGACTGAAGTGGTTGGTTATGTTGGGTGGAAGAATAGAATTGGGGGAGGGGGAGAGAGAGGGTGGACTACCTTATAAATTTTATACATGAGGTATATACTCTCCTGTACAAAGGATTATTAGGCAATCCATCACCACGCTACTTAGTTGTTTATTCAGGCAAACACCGTTATAGTTTAATGGGGATGTATGAAACTAGCCAGCCAGCCAGCCCGCCCACCAGCCACACACACACTCAACCAACCCACTATTTCATGGTACTGGCCTCAAAGTCCCAAGAGAAATTGGTTCTTGTTTTATCCACCCTTTTGTGGACAAAATATGGATGTAAGAAGAAAAAAAAAGAGAGAGAGAACTTGGACAAACACATCTTATAACAATATAGAAATTTGTTTCACTAGAAGAAATAACATTTGTTATATTGCGGTACCTGACCTTTTCAAAAATAAAAAAGAGGAAAATTTCAAAATTAAAAAGAAGACATTTTTGAAGACATTGACAACAACAACAACAACAACAACAACAACAACAACAACAGGGATACATACACACATTCAAAGAAAACCACCATATAAATTTCTTTTAGCAAAATGAGCAAAAAAAAAAATAAAGCATGCACAAGCAACAAGAGCACTTTGCCAAAATAATAAAATGGCCGTCATCTCCATGTCTCCCAGGGCTACACTAAATGTCTAGCCAACCTCCACTCCAAAAACTCCCAAACGAAAATAACTAATAAATCAAGCCCCGTGAGCACTTTTTATAGATATATATGTACCTTGGCTATATATATGTGTATGTGTAGAGTATATATATATATATATATATATATATATATATATATATATATATATATATTTATACATAGACATATAAATATAGTTGCTGATAAATTGGACCCATGCGACATAAGAGAAAATTATAATTGTCCTCTCATTGTATGTATAAAACCATTTCCCCAAACAACCAACTTTCAAACTGAACCTCATTCTTTTTCTCCACCCAACCTGCATTTGCTGATATGTTCTGATTAACCAGAAAAAAAATACCCATTTGGTTTGTTTCTATCACAACCACAGATAAGCAACACACCACCTTTTTTTTCTCTCTCTCTCTCTCTCTCTCTCTCTCTCTCTCTCTCTCTCTCTCTCTCTCTCTCTCTCTCTTCTTCTTCTCTTCTAAGTTCATTCTTTTGTATAAAATGTTTATGAAGAAACAAATTACCGTTCCACCATTAATAGTCCAAGACAACATTGCAGCTGGTTTTGAACGAAAAGATGTGCAATTCACTTGTACAGTGTCACCAACTTGATATTTCGGACGTCCACCTGTGATTTTTGGTCCTTCCTCAGGCAAATCTGTAAATGAAAAAAAAAAATAATTATAATGTTAGTTAATTTATCAATGTCTTCCCCTGTTTACACCAAATGAAAAATCGTTTGTTTTCAAACATCATTATGAACCGATAAACCTTGACTTTTTTTAGTGTAGACGATGTTCACAAAATAAGTGTTTAATTTTTTGATTTTGAAAAAAATCACTCTTTAAGCAACCGAGAAGACCCGTTGTAGAGGGACAAAAGTCCAGATGCGCAACATGCGAAATGGAATGTCAAAACCAAAAGATATAAACCCAATAAAAATTGCAATATGTTCTGGAAACAGCTGCAAAAATGCACAATCAGAAAATTAACATTCCCAAGTTTATTTTCATGCATAAAATCCTGTGCAAGACAGTTCCACCCTAGAAATCTCTTAATTTTGTTTTGAGTTATTTTGAAAGATAATCAAATGAAAATACTCTTATGTGATTAGGTTATTTCTTCTAATTTGTAAAAGACATTGAAGTTTCTCATAATTTTGCACGTAAAAAACAGAATATAATTAAGAGAGTTCGAGAAGTGTTTACACTTTAAAAACCAACGTAATCATTTTTCTTCACTTTCATAATTACTTTTATATTATGACTGGTTAGATTAAGTAAAGGTTTAAAACATAGTTTTAATATATTTTGGGATATTCACAAAAAGTGTCTTATTTTTTTTTACTATCTTGTCTTGAGAGTTGAGAGTGGGATAGGCCTACCTACAAATACATTCTTAAAAGCTTCAGGAATAAAAAAAGACAAAAGAAAAGAAGGCCATAAAAAAGTGCTATTCAAATTGCACCTCTCTCTCTCTCACAAACACACACTGATATTTTTTTATCAGAGTATAAAAGTTTGGCCCTCTCTATATTTAAAGATGAATAACACTTTTGGTCGCGCGAATCAATGAAAATAAAAATGGAGACGAATTGAAGTTTGAGAGGAGACATAAAAGGATCATTTGACCATCAGTCCATGTTCTTTAAAAGTTAACGGAGGATGCAGCAATCGACAGAACAATCGAACAAATGATCACATCGACCAACAAACCAAGAAAAGAAAAAAAAAAGGATCCCTCTCTCTCTCTCTTTTTTTTTCCCCCTAAACCACCTCAACAAAAAAACCTCATCTACCCTTCTAAACCACCCAACCAACACCAATAATAACCTTATATACCAGTCCAAACTACCACTTGTCCATTTTACAAGCAGAGCGGAATCGAAAGTAGTAGTAAAATGTCAATCTAAAGTCCATTTTCCGCGCCAGAATTTTTTTTTATAAGTTAAAACGGGAAAAGAGTTTCTTCTTCTTCTTCTTTTTCAAATACACCATATAATACGATCTTATGACCTTTTTTTATCCTATAAAAAAAAAGACTTGTCGCAAATAAGAAGCTCTTAATTTTTTTTAGAAGAATCTATCCTTGATACAATATATTAGAAATGCAATTATTTATCCGAAAAAAGTAAAGCACAAACAAAAATAAGCTGAAGTTTATAGTATTTTGTATAAATAAGTAATATATTAAAATGCCTCATAAGTAAATTTGCTGACCATTTAAGAAAAAAAAAATGATTGGCAGGTGAATATTCTAAGAGTATTTACATGATATCTTATTATTTTTAAATATAAAATTTTTAATAATTTTCATAATTTTGATGTAATTCATATTGGTAGTTCATAAATGGGGCTATATTTTTTTGTTTTACTCCTGATCGTTCTTTCCAGTGCAAGTTATGTAGTGTGTTGTATAAATAAATAAATATTATTACGAATATTATCAAAACAAAAATTTGAACTGGTAACAAAATGATTGTTCAATGTGAATTATTAACTTATAAAAAGTTTTCAAAATTCGTTTGAAACTAAAGCTTATTAGAAGAGTAGACCGAAGGTGGAAGGGTAAATTCCACAATGATATCGTTTAAAATAAACTTTTAATGGCAGTTTTGAATATGGTCAAATTATACATTTGTTTGGAATAAAAAAAAACGTGAAAAATCTTAACAGACTTTTAAAAAAACCTTAAATAGTTCATTTTTCAAGATATAATTCTAAAAAAATACTCCCTGCACCTAGATATAGACCATAGCTAATTAATGAAAGTGATTCTCTTGTTATTAAGAAAGTTCGGCCCATATGCAAATTAAAATAGAAAAAAAGTCCCATATTTAGTTATTAAAAAAAAGGAAAAATGTTTTAAAATAATTATGAAAAAATACCATGTACTTTCGTTTGTCTTCTCTAATGAGAATAAAGTTTCTTTAGCAAAAAAAAAATACCAAAAACAAGTCGAGTTCAGACTAATTTAATTACTCGAGAACTTTTCTGATTCGTAGTAATTTTAGTTACAACGCCATCTAGTAGCAAAATGAAGTGATTCAACCAGTATTTTTAACTTTGCCGCAAACATCATCATTTCCAAACTGTTATTATTATTATTATTTTTTTTTTACAAAAAGTAACATCCTGAAAATACATTTAGCACGATAGTCTGCTATTATGGTTTCCAACAAACGTTGAATTTTTTTTTAATATTTAAAGTTCTGTTTAAATATTTAATGTAATATGTTTACTTATACACTTCGGAATTGCTATTTATCCACCTTAAGATCAACTACAGAAAAAGGTCAAGTGTACAAAAATATTCAAAAAGAACTTTTTTCATAATTGCAATATTAAAGCCTCTAATCTGCATTTGAATGATTTTCATCTTTCCCTAGAGAAACGTAATCACTATAAGCATTAGCATCACCCCGAAGGCGGGCAATCACTGCTTGTACCTTTTAACATTAATGATATTTTCAGAGAAAAAAAAATAATTCAAAAAAAGCAAAAAGAAAACTGAAAATGATTAGAAAAAAAAACTGTAATATGGTCAACTAATTGCTTTTATAATTAAAAAAAATATGCATAATAAATATTTTTGGTTAAAATACAAAGAAAACTCAACCTGTCATTATTATGATAATCTTAGATAAAATGGAATTACCAACATCATCATCATCATCATCAGATTCACAAATCTCTTTCCTCTTTTCTCACTTAATTAACTCTAAAAAGCATTTCTCCTATTAAATATTCGACGAGATTGAAAAAAAAAAGAAAATACAATGCAAAAATTGACAAGTCTATATGTTTTTGTAAAGATTTTTTCTTTAGCAAAAATCAAAGAAACAGACTATAACAAAGCTTTATAAGTACAACAAGAAGAAAAAAGTCCTTTTTTCACTTTCTGGTGGCAGTTATAGCAAATATATAAACCCTTAGACCTTAAAGCAAAGCGAGAATTCCTCTGTTGTATAATGGATTGCATTGAGAAAAGAAAAGAAAAAAAGAATGAGACGTCAAATGTAGAAAAAAAGGGAGAGAGAGAGAGAAAGAGAAAGAGAGAGAGAGAAAAAAAAAAGAGCTAGTAAATTTCATAACGTGCATTCTACAAAAATCCATCCTACACAGCATTTATTGACTTCTTCCGAGGACAAAAGAGTAGAAAAAAAAGTCATTGGATTGGACCCTCTCTCTCTTTAAACCTTTTCCCACCTTCTTTTTTCGTTGCCCCTTTCTCTCTCTCTCTCTCTCTCTCTCTCTCTCTCTCTCTCTCTCTCTCTCTCTCTCTCTTCTTAGTCAAGACATAGTCAGTACAACCCAAATAAAAAAAAAAATCATGGAACTACCAATTTTTGAAGGCAGTAAACCATGAAAATTCATCTTTTGAGACATTCATGTATTATAAGGATTTCGCATAGTAAGACGTCTGTGCAAAGTCAGTGAAAATAACGACCACCCACCCATTACTACAGTAGAAACCTATATATCTAACATGTGTGTGTGTGTGTATTTCTATGCAAGTCTTTCGCCCTATGTGGATCTTAATGCGTACCATTTCTATAGGATAAGTGCTATTTAAATTGGAAAGAGTCATATTATGAACCAAAAAAAAATGTAGGCACACAGCGCCATCTGAACACAAAAAAAAATCAACATTTCACGAGCACTTTACATATCAAAGAAAAAGACAACTTATACTGTTAGTATACCATTATAAATACGTGAATAAATTTGAATCATGACAACAATTACAAAATCTTTCATAGAAGTGACCACTATATCGTAGTACAAAAAAACAAGACACTAATCTCTACACTAATATCATAATGTAATCATTTATAAAAGATGAAAACTTATATGTCCAATAAAAACGTTAAGGCCTTGTTTCCACTGGGGTGAAAATTAGAACTTTATGAAAAATGTCAACTGATGAAAAATAGAAATGTGACCCCCCCCCCACCCATTCACTATTCTAGGCAAAGGCCACGTTTGTTCAAGTTTTCACCAGTTGACATTTTTCAAAAAGTTCAAATTTTCACCCCAGTGGAAACAAGGCCTAAATTGTCAAAGAGAAGCAAATGTAAAGTAAATTTTAATCGTTGGCATAGACTAATTTTTCTAATTGACTTAAGAGACTTGAAGAAGAAAAAAAGCATTTGATACTTCTTTTTTTCTTACCGGTATATCTTTTAACAAGAAATTGAAAAGGGTTTTAAAAACTAGACAAATATAATGAGTATAAGCCAAAAAAATATTTTCATTTTAAAGTCTTTAAAAATAAAATTTTATTACAGCTTGAAAAAGGGTTTTTCATAAACTATGGCGGAGATTTGAAAACTACTGCCTAAACTGCCAAATTCTTGAAAATAAATATTCACATATCCTTTTTCTTTAAATTTCTAATTTATAAAATACTTTCAATCACTTCTTAGGGCAGCTTGGAAAGTATTATTTTTTAAACACATCATTTTTCTAGAAATTAAAAAAATTATTTTACTTATGTTAAGTATTATCAATTTCAACCTATTTTGAACTTTACATGTATTTAGTTATGTATTAGTAATTGTTTATATTATTTTTGTTTGCAAATTATGAACCTGTCTTTTATGAGTAGGGTTCGGATTTTTATGCACTAATGAAGCAAATGTTTCTCCATTTGTGAAATAATAATCATTATTAGAGAAACTGCAATTATGTCTTTTATAGTTTAAAAAAGGCTTGCAAGAGGCTAGAACTCTAGTTGACAACTGATAGTAACCAGGCATCCCTAGCTTCTAACCAGCCATTTCGCTTAGAAATAAGCATAATTGGCATTTGCTCTATTGCTAATGAGGATTACTTCACAGTTGGCACTAGGGCCACAAATTGAGAAACGTTTGCTTCATTAGTGCATAAAAATCCGAACCCTATTTATGAGGTTCTAATACTTGCTTTATTGTTATTATTTTTATTATTATTATTAATTAAATATTAATATTATTATTATTATCATCAGCATCAATATTATTATTATAACTTCCATTTTACATTAAGAGACTAAGACAATGGCAAAAAAACACATTAAAATTACGAGCGTAGCTTGATTTAAAAGTACATGAAAAAAATATTGTGTTAATAAATAACAATCAACAGGAAATCAATTAAATTTCAAACACAATTTTAAAAGTGTTACGACCATAAGCTGCTTTTTTAAAAAATTAAACACATATACAATATTAATTAAAATAATTTTTAAACAACAATTAAAAATGGCTGTGTAACTTCTAAGCACATCCAAACATTTGAAATGATTCATAAGCTAAAACGAAAAATGTTGAGTGTCTGAGAGAGAAGAAAAAAGATAACTTTCGCTATAAATATTTCTCTCGAGAAAAACAATGTAAACATATGTCTTCTACTGTAATCTTGATTAAATAATCAACACCGAGAAGAGAAATGGAATGAAATAAAATGGTTTCTGGCCACTTTAAATATTTCCAGCTTTGTGTGCTAATAATACAAATATCTATATAGATGACAATTTTTCAAGTTTTCTTCTTTATATTAATACATGTATAAACCGCTCATCTCTCAACAGGTCTATTGTCTAAGTATTATAATTTCAAGACAATTGAGTCTCTTAGAACATTATTTGAGAATTCTGTAAAAGAAAAACAACGGAAATTTTCTCTCAACACTTTTCATGCATTTAGATTCAATATTATAAGTAAAATGGCTCGCGAGCCACAGATTAAGAACCTTAAATTTTAAAAGTCTCATTTCTCACCATACTCCACATACATTTTCTTATATACAGTACTTGTACATGAAAATACAACATCCTGTGATTCGAAGATCACACCTTTGAGATTAAACGAATAATTAAATGCAAGTAGAAAACGAGCAACAACCGAATACACTTTAAATGTTTCTTGGATAACTAATTACCAAAAAGCTTATTACTGTGTCTTACATAAAACATAAAAACCCATAAAATATGCAAATACAAGATAAAAACCAAGTTGGCAAAGCAACCACTATTTTTTTTTTAAATAATGAAGCCATTTTAAAAGAGTAAAACATTAACCAGGCTAAAACAAAAAGACGATTTGCCTTTTATTATTATTATTATTATTATTAATAATATTATTATTATTATTTTACAAACACGTTTTTGTAAGTGTACAAGTTAGAAAATTAAAATTTTATTTGTAAAACAAATTACACTGTCACCAAAAAAAAAAGTTAGTAAATATGCAAAAAGTTTAGCCAACAAATTGATTCTCATTTATGAGAAATAGTTTTTCCAAAATATGTTTACAAATATGCAGACAATTTTTATTTTACTTTGCCAACAACCCCCCCAAAGATTGTCATTTCATATTAATAATCTTGTGTTATTTGCCTAAAGGGACAATAACATATACGAAGTAGGGACTACCACCAACACCGCTGCCGCCACCACTACCACCACCATGTCTGACATTAATTAAAAAAGCAATATGTACGAATTGCATGCTGGCTCCCATGTTAATATATTATTTTGAACTCTCATCATAATTCTGCGTTTCAGGAGCAACACAAAGGGAAAATTGGAAGTGTGTTAGAAACCAGAATTTTCAATGTTGATATCCTTCAAAACAGGGACGGACTGACGTATCTATCAGGCAATTGGACATTTTTTTGTATCGGCCGCTTAGTTTGAGGACCGGCTTTTCAAATAGAGGGCGCAATTTATGATGAAACTCTATAAAAAATATCGCACAAGAAAAAAATCAGAAAGCGGATGTTTTTAAAAATACAGAAAATCTTTCCAAAAAGTGAAATGACACATTTTGTTGGAAGAAAAAAAAAAAACATTTTTTTGCTCGCTACGCTAGATAAACGTTTTTGAAAAGTGGCAAAAGAAATTGACACTTATTGTAGGCAAAAAATGAAAATAGAAGCATAGAAGCATTTTTTTAAAAAAACTCACAGTGGTGGTTGGAGTTCTAGACATTTTTGGAGTTTCTTACTCCTTTAAAGACTGGAGCAAATAATTTTTCCCGGACCGTTATTTTTCTCTAGTTTCGCTCCTTGCTTCAAAATAAATAAATTTCAAAACGCAAAAAAATTTCAATATTATTTTTCTTAAATTCTTTGTTGATGATATCCTAATAAAACTAACCTCATAAGGATCCTATGTCATGAATCTAATTAAATTTACTTCTGCATATAAATCATATATGAATCAGTTGATTAAGAATCAAATGTCAGCAAATTGTTTTTTTTTAGTTTGACAGATGACAAAGACGAAGAAAAAAAAACATAATGTACTGAAGATAGGGTTAGAGAAAGAGAGAGAGAGAGAGAGAGAGAGAGAGAGAGAGAGAGAGAGAGAGAGAGAGAGAGAGAGAGAGAGAGGAGGGGTAGAGTCAGAACCCAGATTTCACGATTGTTCACACACACAGTAAGAAAATGAATGCTTGTAATATATAGACAGAGACTAAATGAAGCTTGGGTTACAAACTAAAAATACAGGCTATAGTATTATAAATAGGCCTAGATTACATATATACTATATATATACAGTATATAAATACAATATAGAAAATGGGGAGGAGGAGGAGGAGGAGGGAGGAGGGTATATACATCTTTATTGCCTTCAAGAGATAAACATGTCAAAGGAATGACACTGAAGAGAACATAGAGGAAACGATAACATCCAAAAGAGTTCTTAGTTTTTTGATCAATATCGATGGAAGGTTTATGGAACTTGACTATTACTTCTGACAAAGATCAGTAAACAGAGTTTTATACACCTCCTCCCCCCCCACATACACACACTCTCTCTTTCACTCTCTCTCACTTTGCCATTCACCCATTTTCTTTACTTTATGTGTATTGCCAATGTACACTAAGATAGAAATACATAAGAGAAAGGATTGATATAAAAAAGGGGTAAAATAAGAGAGAGGGGGTGGGGGAAGAAAGCTAAAATGCTACTTCATTGCATTCAAAAAAAAAACAAGCTTCTATTACATTGTATATATAGACATTTTAGGCCCATCACCAAACCAATCTTTGATATCAGTTTGCAACTATAAGGCAATAGAAAATAAAGATGAAAGTTTGGGGGGAGAGGGGGGGAGAGGGGGGGAAGAAAGATGGGGTATTGAATATGAGAATCACAAACTATCTATAGGAGTAATATGCAAGAGGAACCAGAAAGAAGACAAAAAAAAACAATACCAAAACAAGAACCAAACTATAAAAGAAATAAATGTGTAACATCATGATGATGGACTTTTATAATTACAAAGTCTACTTTACTTTTTATTAGAAAAGGAAAAGATAAAATACATTTCCCGTTTAGTTATGTCAATATAATTAATAGAATGGAACGAAACTATATTATCATTTGGTAATGCAAAAATTACTGATGGTTTATTCAATGGTTCCTATCATGCAATAATTGCTTTAGGTCAATAAACTATAAATTTGCAAATTTATAATTTGCAAAAAAAAACAAATTAGCTTTAACAATTTGAGATTGACCAAATGTTCAGTTTGTTTTGCATCAATGTTTATATTGAAAAGAAAAATTGAAACTTTTCATAATTGTCATTGTATGACAATTATGAAAAGTTTCAATTTTCAAATTATTTTAGCACATTAAATATTTGTCTGACGTGTGCCTAAATTAAATAGTTAGTGGTGAAAAACAAAAAAATCTAAAACGAGCAAAAATATTTTTTTTCTTTTCTAGTTATCATTTTTTCCCCTTGAAAATGTGTTATTTTATATTTTATTTGAATTTTCTATTATTAAAAAAACATCAAAATGAAAAAAAAAAAAACTTTCATTGAGATTCATGATAAAATCGGCCCACTAACAGAAAAACTGGCCCTCAAACCAATCGGCCCATTGGGAAAATGCCCGATTGTCAGCTAGGCAAGACCGGTATTGCTGCAAAGCTTAGTGTATAGTACAGTAGATTTTAAAATGAGCTGAAGATAAACACAAATTAGCTGAAGCAGCTAGTTCGCAAATTAGGTTGGCAGTTTTGGCTGAGACAAATTTACATGTTAGCTGAAGATGAAATGATTGAGCTGAATGTGAAGTTGAAGTGAGTAGTGTTTTTCAGCAAGTGTTCAGTCACTCTGTCGCCTAATTTCTTAAAACGTGATGCTGTAGCTGAAGAGTGTAAGCTTCAGCTCAATTAAAAAGCATTTATCTGACAAAGAACAAACATATGAAGAGCTTTTTTTTTTTCAAAACTCAATAAGTCCATATTTTGGCCAATATTTTATTGCAGTTTGTTAAACAGTTTTCAGAGCTGAATCGATATCGGTAATATATTCCCCCCCCCAAGTAGAAAAACAAAAACAAATCTAAAAGTCACTCAAATTCAGATAAAAATATGTTAAAGGATTCTGTTCTTTTTTTTTTGCGTTTCCTAAACAATTTGAGTAACTGGACTTTTTAAGTTTTGAAATTAAAAAATCTCCTCACATATTGGCAACATATACTTTTGCATCAGCTGATACAATTTTCAAATTATTAAATCCACCTAAGTAAAAAGTTAAGACGTAGACAGCCATAAGCCACACATTTCCCTCATCATTGTAGAAAATCAATTTATTTTTTTGAAGACAAAATATGTGTAACCTAAGCATAGAACAAATTACAGCGTAGTCTGCATAATTAAATTATTTGGCTGTTTTGAAAAATGTTTTCATTAATAATTAAATTCTGGGATGATCGGGCCACGCCCATCAACCCATCTATCTATTTCGCCCATCTAAGCTCCACATTTGGAGGGAGAAAAAAAAACATTTAGACCCTAATTTCATTTATTCACGGACTATAAATATTCAATTTTTTATTTCATATGTGTAGCCTATATATAACTCAATGGCCTACACCACACTCGTCCTTTAAATGTTTAATTATTATACGCTAAATCATTTTTTTTGTATAAATATCTATTCAAGCTAACCTCAAAAATACTCAACAAATTTGAGAATTAAACAAAAAAAAACATCTAAAAACTTATTCAAAACAAATCTTACCTTTTTACACCATCTTAACTTTCTAAATTCAATTATACCAGATTATTATCATCATCATCATCATCATTTCTAAAAAAACGCAATCAATGATTTTGTTTAGCATCCAAGCTCCTAGGTCTACTAATTTTGAGATTGGATTCATTTCAATTCCATTAAAGCTTAATTAACTAACCCCATTATTGTTAAAAGCTAATTTGAAAGATATTTTATGATGGGGCATTAAATAACATCAAATAACATTATCAATTCAAGATAAGAGAAAAATTTTAAAATATTAAAAATTTTTGATCACGGGTTCATAAAATGTGTGTTTACAAACCTCCCCTGAAAATAAACTTTTCGGCAACTGTAAACACTACGTTTTCTAGTAAAAACGAGTTTCAATTATGGTCCTAACACACTTGACCGGCATTGTCTAATTACGGCGGTTCCCTTTGTTAATAATTAATGAAACTCCCCTTCCCTCCCCCCCCCCCTTTCTTTAATCTGCGATCCGAGATCGCCGGGTAAAAAGCATATGACAATATCCACTCGGCCCATCGGCAGGGCCAATGCACTGTCCTGTCACGGCAGGTTTTTGTGTGAAAATACGCATTGAATTTAACGGTGCGCTTCCTCCACCGGGTGACGGCCGTCTTTCCGGCCATGTCTCGGCCCGGTCATCTGTGTTAGGACCATTAAGGTGGTTTTAAAGCGTAAACATCTTTCGAACTCTTGATTATTTTGCCGTTGAGGTGGTAAAATAAAGAGAAACTTGAATGTTTTCGAAACTAGAATGGGCAAAATCTTTCAAAATACTTTCATAATTGAGCTACCCTTCAAGTATCTAAACACTTTCTAGATTCTCTTCATTTTACTCACAAAAGACGCACAATCAGAGTTCGAGTGGCACTATAGTGCCACTCGAAACCCACCTTTACGTTAAAAAAATTAAATAACCAATTTTTTAATTTTCAATTATTACTATGAATCTACATTTTTGATTGAACTTTTCATATGAAAAAAGTTCTTACAAGAATGTACTTAACTTTATATATAAATGGCTTGTATGTATATTGTATGTTATACAGAAAAGTATATAGTGAAACGCAGCAAGCGCCATAAGGGCCCGCAAAACATTTAACAAGTTCAATGTTTCGAGAGGAAAAAAAAAACGAAAAAGTGTTAAAACCTAACAAAAAAAAATGATCTATAGTTTCTATATAAAACTGTCACAGGCATAAAAACCCTGCAAAAGACATAAAAATAAATAAATAACTGAAAATGAAAGCTAAAACTAAATAATAATAATGAAACAAAACTTTGATGAAAAAAAAAAATATATAAAATGCAAAAATAAAGCAATTAATTCTAATGTAAATGTAACGTTTTGCAAATAAAATTTCGTTGCAAAAAGAACCAAGAACAAAAGATCTTTGTGTTCATCGTAAAAACACCTGAATCTACACATTGTTTTAGTATTATGACGTTTTCCAGCTGTGAAATGATTAGGGGCATAATATTAAGCCCCCCCCCCCCACACACACACACAAATTCATTTTCTTATTTTTGTTTTACGTGTATGTGTTTTGTAAGTACGAAAAAAAAACAGATTAAAACGAATAGAAAATATGTAAATAAAACGAATGTATGTATCTATTCTATGTACATAATGTGTATGAAATGAACACAACGAAGGAAACATTTTTGAGACCCACTTTGTTCATTTTTTGACGTTTAAAATGACAGCCATTTTCCAAAAAAGAGAACACGAAAAATGCATTTTTCATTCAAAAGGTAGTGAGTAGTTAAAATGAAGAAAAAAAATTATTTCGAAACAAAAATTGATATGCAAAATTACGTTTTGTTGCATAATCTAAAAAAAAACCTGGAGAAAAATAAGACTATATATACAGTATATAAAAATTTGAATAGCTCATAAAATATCTAATGAAATTGTTGTATTTTTTTTTTCTTCAATAAAAATAACTTCCAAGAAAATAAACGACAAAAAAATTGAAATAAAACCTCAGAAAATAACATACAATTTGTATACAAATTTACCAAGAAATAAAATTAAAGAATTCTAGAAAAAAAACTTTCATAGTTTTTCCCTTCAGACCTACTTTCAAATCGTTCAAATTTAATTTCAGTGGTATAAAATGAAAACAAACATTAAATTAACATTTATAAAAATTCAAAGTTACAAAATATGTGTACATAATATTGTAAAGATTTGCATAAACTGAAATTTGACGCATAAATGTATAAAGATCACGTTTTAGCAGGTTTTTTTTGCATAAACGTTAGGGAAAAAATTAATTTTCAAAATTTCCATACCAGTTTCTCTACAGGTAAAGACTTAGTCAAATTTTGAATTATTCTTAAATCTGCTCTTGTTTCTATTTTAATACTTTGTTAAACAAATTTACTCGTAAATTATTTAAATTTAGATACACGCAAGAAACTGTGTAGTAATTTTTTTTACTCATTTTATATTCTAGTTAAACATAAAAATTTGAAGTAATTATTTTGTAAACTTTCTAACTTTTATTACTAATTTTCTTTTATTAATTTTATATAAATAAACTTCCAAGCTTTGTGAGAGGTACCTGAGATTATCTCTAAACTATCTGACATAAACTGTCATAAAATGTTTAGTTTTAAGCACTTTTAAATCTATCATTAAAATACCATTCTAAAATTTTCTTACTCTTTACGCTCGTAGTTAAAAAATAAATTTTGAAATTTCTTTTTAAAAGAACTTGGAAATTTTCGCCGAGAATGTGTCAAAAATTAAATGAAATTAATTAAATTATAGGTTACAAAAAAAAAAAAAGAAAACGTCACTGCAAATTAAAATGTCAACTTCCATTATATTTCTACTAGGTAATTTTTTTTTATTAAAAAAAAAGTTAATTTCATAAAGAAGAAGAAAAAAGTTACAAAAAATTTTTTTTTTCCATAAAACGTTTAAAACATCTTACTAATACCCACTTACATACCACCTACACATATCCACTTATTGTTATAAGATTATTAGGCGTTTAATTTCTTGTCAGAATAGTAAAAAAAAATATGAAAAATGTAACTGACTTGAATGTCTTATTATGTACAGAGTTATTCAACCTCAAATTGATTAGAATCATCCCCTCCAAAAAAAAATTCAAAAAACTTCTAAAAAAAAAAGCTGCGGCTTTAACATTTACAATGGAGAGTAAGTAGTAGTTGACAATCAGAATGAATTTGCAAATATGCAAATTATTTATCTATTATAAATAACGATGATGATGTTGCAAGTACTTTAGAACAAGGTAAAGAGAAAAGAGCTGTTAAAATGGTATTTAAATTTGCATAGGCATATAATCTCTTCCTTATTCACTTCGTTTTAGATGTCATCAATATAAGGCAGATTAAGATGGATCGAATTAACTCGTTTCCCCAGTTTAATGGGCCCCACACATACACACTCAACTATAATTTTGTTTGAATTCTGGAACGGATACACAAATTTAATGACTAAAAATAAAGAGGTTTGCAAAACACAAGCGCATTCATTGAACCAACCAAAATTACATTTAGGGCATTTTGCTCAAAACTGAGTGTGTGTGTGTGAGAGAGAGAGAGAGAGAGAGAGAGAGAGAGAGAGAGAGAGAGAGAGAGAGAGAGAGAGAGAGAGAGAGAGAGACTCCATAAAATTACTTACATACCGGTACTAAAAATTGAACTAAAAATTGTGATGACCACTTTTACTTCCATTTCGCTAAACTTTTCTTTTTTATGATCTTATTCATAGAGAAAATTAAAGTGCTGAAGAAAATAAGTGTATATGTCTTAAATATGGTACATTGTAATAAAAACCACTTTTTCTTCAATTCTATTGCACTTTTAAAAAAAAAATTTACAAGAAATTTACGATTTGAAACTAAAACATGCATATGTCATTTTTCACTTTAGTTAAGGTGGCAGAATAGATTTTTTTTTGGTTCCCGGCCCGACCTAGATGGCTCCACTGCAGTGGCTAATGCTAAGCTCCATAGATGTTTTTTTTTTTGGAATATTTGGAAGCAAAAACGTCAAGCAACCGTTTTTAGATTATGCTAAAAGATTTTTCATGGCAATATTTTTTTTTAAAATAAACATTTTATAACAGTTTAAAAGTGACCCGTTTTTAGATTTTTTCATTAACATTTCATTAAAAAAAACAATTTTTACCTTTTTCAAATTGCAATCAAAAGTTTATTTTTAAAGATATCAATCATGAAAAAAACTTTTAGCATTATCACTAAACTATTCCAGTTTCTAAAACACTTTGAATTTTTTTGTAATGTTTCTCCTGAAAAAACGTTAGCTTGAAAAATATAAATTTTCTCAAAACCGCGGGTGGAGGGGACGAGACCTCCTATAGAACATAATAGCCACTGCATCATATGGCTCCGAGCCAGGGGGAAGGACAAAAACAAAATAAATATCTATTCAGCCACTGTAAGATTAAATAATAATAAAAACGCTATTTTTAACTCAATAAAAGTTTATTTTTAAAGTTATCACCATCAAAATACTTTTTGCATCGTCTTTAACTTTTGAAACTCATCTAAAGTGTTCTACTTGAATTTTCTGCACAATGTCAAAAGTAAGATTTTACTGACAAACCCATAGGCAAGCAAGAAGCCACTGTAACTTACTTATAAGTTATAATTAAAGAAACATCAACAAGGCCTAAAATATTAAAGACATCTTCTGGATAGTAAATTTTCAAATAAAACTAACTATCGCCAAAAATCTCAACACTATGCGTTTTGAAAGCATCTGGGAAAAAAAACCTGATATTGCTTTAGAAACGAGGAGAGTAAATGAAAAACGAAAAAGTATTTTTCATGTTGACATTTTTTAAAAGCAAACTTGAAAATGGCCAAAATTCAGCTTTTTTAATATTATCAACTTATCAAGCAATTTTATTTTAAATTTAGCTCAAATTAAAGTTTCATAATGTTACTTCCGAAATGGGTAATAATCGTAGTTCTATTTAAGCATTTTTATTAATTTGCACATTTTTCAATGGCTGTTTATATAAAAAAAAAGTCTTAGTTAATTCCATTACAACAACATTTAAGCCTGGTGCACATCATAAAGCAATATGCAACAGCAATGCAAGATCGCTCAGTATTACTGTGTCCGTGCATTGCACACAATGCACATTGGAGCACGGCCTCCTATTGCTGCTGCAGTATTTCATGATGTTCACCCCGTAGCAATTTTTATGAATAATTATTAACCTTTCAGGCATTGTGCAACAAAACGTCTAAACAGGCCAGTTGTAGGTGACTTATTTTTTTTTAATTGCAGCTTTTAAACACGGTACAAGGCTTCCTACCGACTTACTAAAGACTTTTCGCAGTCCAAACTCAAGTTTCCCATTTGACAAATGACAAATTGCTAGATGGGCTTGCCCGCCACTGAAGTGAGGCATTATTATTATTACAGTTAAGTTAAATGTTTGCATTTTTGAACACTTTAAACCCATTTAGCTTTCTTTACGACTACATCTGTAAAAGTGCCAACATCACTTCACTAGATGCCACTTCTGTGTCTATTACTTACTAAAAAAGACGCTCAAAAGAACATTTTATTCTATAAAAAAACAGATAACACCAAGGTGTTTTTTCATGTAAACTTAGTGATTTCAGTATAATCTTGTCTTTTATTATTATTATTATTATTAAAAGAATAGATTAAAAAAAAGAATAGAATATACTCACTGATAGCAATCATTTCTTTTTCTTTGAAGACGGTTGTGAAAGCCGGTGCTTCTGCTGATACTTCGCACCGATACAATCCCGAGCTCGACAAATCCACTTTTCTTAGCGTCACCACGCTGTGATTGGAATGCTTTAACTGTCGAAAACAAACAGCAAAAAAAAGGAAAATTGCATTAGTTTATCTGTCTTACAATTTTTGTTGTCAACATCAAATGTCTTTTAAGAAAATCACTTTCAAATGTAAAGATACAGCACAACAAAATGGCAACAAAATAACGTTCGACACCACATTTCTCAAAACCAAAAAAAAAATATCCTTGAGATTCTGAAATAAACTTTCAACCTTTCGATCTTACAACTGTCAGTTTTTATTAAGATTTCTTTTATAAAACCACAGTTGAAACACTAAAATAATTGTATTTTTCTGGGAGATGTAGTTTTAGACTTTTATGGCCTTTTAAATTTTTCTTAAAAGTTTTGATGTTAGAAAAAAAAAAACTTTTGAAATTTTCTTGGACTTTTCTAAACTTTTTAGAACTTTTGGAAATTATCGATTTCTTATGTTTTTTCTTCTTCTGGATTTTTTAAAACTTTTTCAGTTTTATAATCTATTTTATAGCCTACAGAAATTGCATCATAATCTAACACAGTGATTCCTAAAAAGTGTGCCCGTGAGTTTTGCTTGTAGTGTAGTGCACACAACACTTGTACTGTATGAGTTCTGTATTTGTTTGTGTCGATGTTGTTGTTGCAGCAATCAATGTTGCTCTGGCTCTGATGAATAATGATGCTATATTAGGTTGTGGCTATTTTATTTTTGTTAACAGTCAAGTGTTATTCGAATTCAAATAGACTCATCAATAATCTGTATAAATACAGATTATTAATGATTAATGCCATACAATGTTGCTGAAGTAGAGTGTCAAGTATACGTTTCCAGTTTGCGCATCACAAGGTGTGCAACAGTACACTACAAACAAATTGATAAGTAGTGCGACCTCAGTTTAATAGGTTCCTTGCGTGGACACTTAAATGCATAATAAATTAATTCTTGTATTAGTGGTTACAAGAAAAATAAAATCACCAATAGAAAAAAAAATATCCGCTTCAACATACAAAAAAATAGTTCCAACTGACCCAAGCGCTTGCTATTCTACGGACTGGTAAAGAATCGAATAATAATAATAAAAAAAGACTTTATATGGTCAATATGTAAGAAATTAGAGAACAAACAATGTGTAGAGAAGAAGAACCACCATAACTTATAAAGAATCAAGAGAGACGAATTAGAAAATGTCCACGCAAAGTACCCAGTGACCAATAAACGACCACATAATAACAAGAATACGATGTTTTTAGAAGGATATGTGCGTTCTCAATAAATATAAAAACCTCCGGAAAAACAACTCAAGATTCACGTTAGCACTTTTACACACGCTTGATTTCTAATGAAAGTTTCACCGGTTGAAACAAACTATTTAAGCTTTCTTTCTTTTTTTTTTTCTTCTTCTTCTTTCCTTCAACCATTTTCTTTCTCTATCTCTCTCCTCCCCCCCCCCTTTTATAATAATGTTCGTTTCTTTCATCTGAAGAAAATATCACCTCTGCGTCCATCCCAATGGTCATCACTTAAATCTGTAAGTGTCCACAACTTTTGGATTACAATTTCTCTTGGATATATATATATATATATATATATATATATATATATATATATATATATATATATATATATATAGCTGCACTCCATTGGTAAATACATTATTGTGGCTTTTTTATGTGTTCCAGAAAAGAAGAAAGAAGTGAGGCTGCAATATGACATAAAAACCACGTTGCAAACCAAACCAAAGAATGTAAAAACAGAACCACAATTTGTGTGCATTAAATCCAATTACATGTCGCACAAATAAATAGAAATAAAAAAAAAGCAAATTGATTAAAAGTTTGCAATGCAAAAGTTATTTTGCAGTAACCGGCACTGTAAATTAGAAGCTTGTGGTGTAAGATGAGATGCCCCCAAAAAAAGTTAGTTTTGCATAGGGCTGTAGAGTCGGAATCGGTGGAGTCGTTCATTTTTGGTTGGAGTCGAATTACAAATTTCAAATTACATTAGTCGGAGTCGAACGATTATACTGTATAACGACTCCACAACCCTAGTTTTTGCATCCTTTTTTCTCTGATAAGTTGAAAAGCTTAAAACAAGATATAGAAAAGAACTAAAAAAAAAACATTGAGCTTTGCCTATGGAGCTGAAACCAGTTTCATTATTGATATCACGTTATCAAGAAAAATCTTTGACAGCCAATTGTAGATGACACTATATTGCTGCTAACAAAGTTAGCGCCTAGGTTTTAACACTAAGGGTGGTGGTGGTATTCTTAATGATTGATAATTGTTAAATATTCAAAGCTAAAGTTAAACACATCAACTTTTACATGAAACTTTTTATCAAAAGTTGATTTGTTTAGCAAACTATCTAATAGACAGCAAGCAATCAGTAAAAATACGACCCTCAGCTGGCACCGTACGGATGAAGCATCTAGTGTTAACAATGACTTGTGCTAGCTGATGGAAGCCGACAATCATAGTAGGATAAACAGTATACACTCCTTAATTAGTTAGCATTATAACTTGTACTGTGACCACTTGAAGAGGTAACTTAAGAGCGTGAACCACAGAATATTAAACAGGACACTTTTCTCTAATGTAGTTATCATACCATTTATAACTATTTATCTTGGATTCTAACAAAAGGTTTCTTGAGTAGTTTTGCTATTAACCTTTTTTCTATGAGACAAAATGAAACAAGGATAATTTTTTGGTCAACCTCTTTGACGTCACAAGCTTCAAGTTATTTTCATCTTCATGCCTGATGGGAATGATTGACAAGACATAGAGCCGAGTAAAGCCTTTTTCTTTTTGAAAGTTTGGTGGTTGCAGAGAACAAGATACAATTACTAGATATCCCCATATAAATAGACATGGCGATCCTAAGCTAATTAAAAAATTAAGAGCTAGAACTGATGCATGTTGCTGGACGTTCTTTCCAAATTGTACTCAGACGAAAGGATTCTCTTTTGGGTTATAGGGGTTCTTAACTTTTTTACGATTACAGACCCCCCCCCCCCCCCAAATGGAATTATGCCCAATACTGCCCGAAACCCCTTTCACACATGAACCGAAATAGCGGCAATGAAACTGTCGGGTGCAATACATTCTCAATGAAGTATGCAAGACAAAAACGTCTTCATTTCCTGTGTGCCATTGGGCTCCTCAAAAGTAAGGCCAATTCAGAGAGGGTGTCGTTGAGGTGTTTCTATAGATGCTCATGACAGTGCTACTTCGAAACATCATTCCGCACATAAAGCAGAAGAGCGGCAATGGAACTGTTGGGAACATTCCCAGTAAAGTCTAAAAGACAGAAATGTTTTCATTTTCATTTCCTATGTACAGTGTGTGTCCCATGGACTAAATGATAATCATATGATTTTGAATTATCCCACTTGCCACTTGATTTGCAGGTGTATTGAGTTGAATTGGATTGAATTAAAGCAATAAAGTGGAATATGGTGCGATTACTTAGCATTGCTCAGTGGTACAAAACACCAACAAACTCATTCATACAAAATAAAACCTAATGTTGCTGTCATAAGAGGTACAAGGCAAAATATAAGATATTATATAAGTTTTAAGAACAATTAATTAATTCATTTTTATCAAGTTATTAATTGATGCATACAAAATGACATTAATGATGCACGACACTTAGAGAAACTCAAATAAAATTATAGAGCTCGTATCTTTAAAGAAATTCAACGCACCGTTGACAATCTCCTTTTATTACTTTCGAAATAAGTGTGAAAACTTAAGAAATAACTTCAGCCAGAAAAAAAGAAGAAAAAAAATTCTAAGTTTCTGACCCAAAAAAAAAAAAAAAAAAATAGAAGAAAAAAAAAGTTGGAAAAAAAAATCCTACAATTCTGAGAAAGTGTTCAAAGTATATAAATCACGAATTATATCCTTAGGGATGTGACGCTGGTCCAATGGATAATGTCGACATTTGAGGACCCTATTTTTTTATATCTTTCTTTTCCGAATCCGAGATCACCTGCCAGAAAGTGGAGTTATCACATGAATACAAAATGAAATAAAAGAAAAGGCCAAAAGGGTTAATGTGGTACTTGGTGGTCTATATGGTCTAAGATGGTTTAAGTATACAACTTCTCACTGAATTTCATTTATTCTCTTCTTCCTCTTCTAACTAACCAAATCTCAAAAAATGATAAATAACAAATGTATCAAATGTAATATGTATCATGAATTCACTACTTGGTTTCACTTCAGTTGGATGAAATTCATGGAGACAGAAAGAGAAAGAGATAAAAAAATCGAAGTTGTTCTGGGTTATTCGTGAAAGAAACGCGTGACAAATTTCAATTCAAAACAATAAAATATAACAAAGAAAGAGAATTGGTTCATTTTGATATCATTTCGTGTTTCTAAAAGTATAATATCATAAATAAATTAAAATAACTAATGCAAAAATTAAAGGTTTGCGACCTATGATCCTCAGTATGGTGGTTTTCAACAGTTGCACACTTGTACCTAATAAGACCCTTAGATGGTGCGTGACAACTGGTCAACAAATTTGTGCAATTTTCTATAAAATAAACATACTTTTGACTCTTGGAGCTCCTAACGTGTCACTGGCCGTTTATTTTAAGAAATGCAAACTGTTTATAAACTTACTGTAAATATCTTATTTTAGTAAATTAGGTGTAATACTTTATTGTGTTTAGCTTTAATAAATCAGATGTAAATATCATTTAATTATAGTTCTACCTCCAAATAACACCATTTCAGTGTGAATATTGATGAGAAATTTTATACTTAACTTAACGTAGTAGAGAGATCGGGGTTTTCTCACCTCATTTCACCTAACATAACAGACTTAACTATTATAATGAATAGGTGGGCCACGTTTGTGATGTCATATCAAATTGCTTTTCTCTTATTATTGACAATTACATTGTACAACAGATTCAAAATACATTAGCTAATTTGATTCAGAGTAAATTTTCATTTTCTCACAGTTGCAATTTTCTCAGGTAGTAATTTTGACCGAACTGCGTCAAAAATTTACTGAATCAAATAATTTTAAGCAAAATTTCCCATAGTTTAAAATTAAAGTTGAACAGGTGCAAAGAAACATCAAAATGACATAAAAACTAAGAAAAAATAACAAATAATAGAAAATAGTTAAAAAAAAATACATGGTTTTAATCATAAAAGTGACTAAAAACCATTATTGCAATAAAATTGCTTTGATCTGAAATATAACATAATGTGAATAAGTGATGCAAAAAAAAAATATATGTTAACAAAAAAGTGATCTTCAAATTATGGCCCGCTGACCAGATTTGTGATGTGAAAATGTTTTATTTGGAATATTAATATTTTTAGTTAATAACTCTAAAACTTATTATTATTTTTCCATTAGAAATAGTTTATCTTACTTAAATTGTACAGATACAGTTAAGTATAGAAAATAATATTATGCTAATTTTTTGTAGGTCTGGCCTGCCCAGTAGTTTAGACATCCCTATGTGGCCCCTTCCTCTTTAACATATTTAGTGACCTTTGATGTAAAGTACATATATACATATATATAAAAAAATTATAATTTCAATTTTCATCTTAAACAAAAAATGAACTTTTCAAACCACAGAAGAAGAAGAAAAAAAAAGAGAGATGAAAAAAAAAATCCAATAATTTGGCTCGCATACAAATGATATATTTGAAGAAATAGTAAGTAATTGACGCCCAGAAATGCATTTCTCTTTTGGGACCTATCATTATTATTCTTATTATCATCAATTGCCAAAACGCGTTGGCGAAATGCCATCAAAAACACACCACTTAATATTATTATTACTATATACGAGCCGTGTTATTATCATTATTATTGTTATATATACAGTATACTGTATAGGCCTATATAAATTTCTTATGTGTGCACTTTTCTCTCTCTCTCTCTCTCTCTCTCACACACTCGCCATGTTATGTGTGTGTTATTTTCTCTCTTTCAAACTCTTGCTTGTTGTGGTTGTGCGTATTTTGTACGAGCTACGTACATATGTTTGAAAACCTTCAAAGAATGTCTCTTAATACACACACACACACACACACAGATGTGTGAGTCTTGTGTTTATACAAGTTCGTAGAAAAAACGTCAGAAAATATAAGCAAACACAAATAATTGGTTGCTATCCGAATCAATTAAAGGGGCCAAATGGGTTCACTAAGAACTGCTGCTCACTTATCGTAAATTAACTCTTAAAAAAACGAAAAATAAGAAGGAAAAAAAAAAACCTCAAATCCAATGCTATCAATAAACAGACAGAAACACAAAAACAACAACAACAAAAAAAAGAAACAGAAATTATACTAAAAAAATCGATAACATACATTTTTCATTAGAAAAGTGAAAAATAAAGAAAATACTAAAATGAAAAGAAAAAAAAACAGTTTTTAATTTAAAAAAAAACATAGATCACATTGAGCGCCCTTCATGGTATAAGTCAATTCAAGATTACTTGATTGGGGTATTAAACAGTGGCGTAGCTAAGTTTTTTTTTTGGGGTCCCGAGAGCATTAGAGTGCGCCCTCCCAACATTTAAAAAAAATAGAAATTCACAAGTAAACTAATAAAAAAACTTAATAAAAAACACCTGATTTAAATGACCTCTCAATTAGTTTGAATTCTTTCTGTTTCTTTTCTCTAAATAAGATTATAATTTTTATAACCGTGACCTGATAAAAGGCTGATATTCAGTTTCTGTCAATAAAGACCTTATTAAAATAATATAGCTCCAATATTAAACTTAAAAGGCAATTACTGCAAATGCAATAGCAAATGTCAAACATGAAGGATACTCTTTAAGTGTCATATGGAACCACTGTGCAAAAAAATAGTTTAGATTGAGTTTACTTAATTGAAAGAAATCACTAAGTTAAAGCTTACAAAGTCACATTTAGATCGTTCAAACGTTATCTCACTAAAGATGGTATTAGTATCTTCATCGTTATTCAGTTAAAACTCTAAAGGAATACAATTTAGAATTTAACTTGAAAAAACAAAACATCTTTTAAGAAGCTTTTTTTTAAAAGTTGCAAAGAAGCTGAAGAACAAAACCCTCTTTAAAAGACAATAACATTAAACTCAGAATTTCCACTTGTCCCATTTATTTCTCAATTGACTACCAATTTAACAACTTAAAATAACAATATACATTGTAATCAATGCATTTTTGTTAAAAAAAAAAACAAATTAAAAGCAATTAAAGCTCGTTAAGTATTTATGTAAATACAAAACATGCGTTAATAATGAAATTGTTCTCATTATTTATTCACTGAAATCTAATGTGACAACATCCTAGACACACACACATACAAAAAAAAAAAACTTTCAAAAAAATAACAACAAGAAGAAAAAACTAATTAGGCAACATTCCCTCCAGAAATATGATTTAATTCTGAAGTCGATCATTTCTTGGCCATGCAATATTCATGTTAAAAATTTGGTATAGGGTCCTATATATAAATTCTTTCTTAAGAAAAATTAATTGCTCAACAACAACCGGAGGCCAATCTAATTTTGAACCTTCTTTGAAACAATGTTCAATTTTGTTTTAGCTGTAGACAAAAATCAAGATACAAATCATTTACAAGACAGTGTTACCAGATTGAGAAGAAATTAATTTTCACTATACAGACAGACACAGGCACGTGTGTATGTGTGTGTTGTGACAAGAAATCCTTAAAGCCGGAGTCCTACTACTCAACAAATTGTAGTAGAATGCTGTACAACTTATGATGTGCAACCTAAAAATGTCCACACTATTCAACAATTTTGTGTCACCAATTTCACCAATAATCTTAAAGGTAGGTTCACATTACTCAACAAACTGTAGTAGAACATTGTTGTAATGATGCGATGTGAATTCTGCCCTGTTCACAACACATACAAATGTTACAAGTGGAGTTGCAGTGAGTGGCACCGCACGGCACCTTACAACAAAGTAATGAATAATGTGAATCTACCTTTATTCAATATTACAGACAAACACCAATATATAAAGTTGCCTTATTATTTTGTTGGCAACACTTTCTGCACAACAAAAAAAAATAGACGTCTGTCTACAATATTCTCCACAACACAAACATGTATTGCAAGTGGCGTTGTGTGACTGCACATTATTACAATTAGTAGGTTTGTGTGACCCCGGCTTTACTTTGCTCTTCAATTAATAGTTTTAAGCAAATTCAAATTCTAGAAAAGTCAAGTTGCCACACATTAAACAAAAAAGACGGTATTTTTGATTAAACCAAACACAGAGAAAGAAAGAGAGAGAGAAAAAAAAAAACACATAATGTAATATATATAGATGTATAATATACAGCTACTCTAATACAAAAAAAGATATCTTTGAAATTCATCTCCACGAATTGAAAGAAGGAAGTTATTGATCCGGAAGCAACACACACACACACACCCTTCAGTAGACATCTCAAGAGCACAAAACTATAAATTGCCATACGAAAGTTAATTACATTGCTAATACAGTAATTCATTTCCACCAGAGTAATTTGATGATTGCGCCCAAACACACACATATATACAGAAGAAAAAAGGAAAATAGTTGCTCGACTTTAAAAACAGCCTGGGCCACACGCATACAAACACAAAAACACGCAAGATTAGCTCTCTCTCTCTCTCTCCCTCTCGCTCCATAAATGTCAACACAAATAACACACCACAAAAAAGCATTTTAAAATCATCTAACTACCAAAACCAACTTAAAATATTTAATAATATCGGAGGACTATTGAAACATACAAGGGTTGACTGAAAACAACGCTCAAAAAACAATAAATAAACAAAATTGTCCAAATAAATTGTACATTTACAAGTTTTAACTATATGTTCAGTTAAAACCCTCAACAAAACGCTCCCCACAACATATAATATAAATGCAATTTTCAAATCAATACTGCAGTAGACAGCAAAACTAGCAACGAAATTCCCGTAAAACAATGATCCTTGAAAATAATCTTGTATATCTTTAAATATACGACATATAAAACATACAATTGATCCAGACTTAATTTAAATGAGGAGCTTTTATCAAGATTTCTTGATCAAGAGCCGATCTCAGCCCAACAAATTCTAAGGTTGCACATACTCTCCTAAAAAAGACACAAAAGTTTCAATTCATATGCATATATATATATATATATATATATATATATATATATATATATATATATATATATATATATATATATATATATATATATATATATATATATATATATATATATGTATATATGTATATATACATATACATATATGTACATAAAGGATGATGAAAGAAATATAGTATAAACGTAATCATCATTTACCCTGAAGGCAGTCAAAAAGAAAGAATCCATAAAAATAATAAAATTGTCTTTTTTTTTAATAAGTTCTGAAATAATTAGCCTAAAATCTGACTTTCTTTTAAATACAAAAAAAATAACGTTGAAGAAAAAGTCAATAACGAATCACCATATTATATATTTAAGATACATTTATAATGAGCTTAAAAATACATTAAAATAGATTGAATATTAAAAATATTTAAAACCGCTGAAACAAATATTAAAACTTTCTATCTTTTAAACATATTTCTTTTAAATATATCTGTTCGTTTTACTTAAAGTCGTTCTTGTATGCGATTTTAACTTGCGAAAAATAGTTTTGTGATATAGTTCGCTGTGAGTTCTTAGCGTGTGTTTTTTGTGTTAAATAGTTTGTTAGAAACTTTAACATTATATGTACCTAATATAATTATGCTAAAAGTATTTTATTTTGACAGTATCAGTAAAGAGAAACATTTATTGCAATTAAAAAAATATTTTTCTTCCTCTATTGATCAAGTTTCTAACAAATTTGAAACTTTTTTTTCTTAATGTTGCAACACTAGAAAACACAAAGCGGCCTAAAAATGACAAAAAGGGTTCAATATACAGAGTGGGCAAAAGAAAACGACAACTGTCTTTAAAAAAATTGAAAATTCTTATCTTCTAAACTAATAAAGTTAAAGATAATAAAAAAATTCCCAAATAAAAGTTCATTCAATTTTCTTTAGTGATACGCTCGAACTTTGATTTTCGCTAAACAGATAATTAATTATTAACCACGTAGATCTAAACTAGCGTTTGGAAAACGTTACAAATAAAAATGTTACTTAAAACAAAAGTTGCCCGATTTATTATGTTTCTGATGATGAAAACATTCCACTTCACATGTATCTGATTGTTCCCTCATCCCTCCTCCTCAACACATTTAAATTAACTAATTTTGGTCACATTTTAATATAAGAAGTTCACTTTGCCGGCTGTTGTATGACAAAGTGAACCATTTGTGGTCAGATGAAAGCTTGTAGAAAAAAAAAATCAGTTATTCAGATTTTTTTCGAGTGTATTTTTTTCTTCAAAATCTCTAACTATGCTGTTAATAATTATCCATAAATTGGAAAAATAAACCACGATGTGAGTATAGAAAGAGAATTGAATGAACTTAATTTTGACATTTTTTTATTATCATCACATTGCTTTATTAGCTCAAGGGTTATGATGAATTTATGAAAACATGCATTTGTTCTTCGAGCATATTTTCAATTAAAATGAGCAATCTTTTTTTTATAATAATCAATTCATTCTAAAGTAAATTTTAAACTCATAATAAAATAATGAAAGAATTATTTGAAACTAAATAAAAGGGTTAAAAATAAAACAAATGGGTTTGACACATGAACAAATGCAATTTAAAAACAAGTACCACTCCTCTCGCTCCCCCTCCCCCTCCCCTTGAGAATATCTCATATTTTCATAATCATATAATATAGGTCTACACTCGATAATGTTAATGAATTTTTTTATATTGGTCTGAACCCTTAATTCATTTTTTCTTCTCTTTGATATACTTTCAATAAACGTCTGGAGCCTCACCCCCTATATATACATAACCCAGGACCCACGGACAATTTTGTCGCTTATAGATCATTTCTCCAAAAAAAACTATCGACACTCAACAATGCAAAGAGGAGATTACATTAGTTCAACCTCTCACAATTTACAAAGTAGAATGCCTTTTTTTTACCTGTGTTTATATATATATATATATATATATATATATATATATATAAACACAGGTAAAAAAAAGGCATTCTGCTTATATATATATACAGTACATGTATACAGTATATATACAGTACATGTGTGTACATATATATGTGTGTACATATATATGTGTATATATATATATATATATATTTATATATATATATATATATATATATATATATATATATATATATATATATATATATATATATATATATATATATATATATATATATATACATATATATATACATATACATATATATATGTATATACATACACCATGTACTGTATTTCACCTCCAAGCCACATACACACATTTTTACCCGATATTTGCCATTTTTTTCTCTATCTTTTTTTTCTCATTCTCTAATCCATTAATCGACGCCTCGCAAACTATATGTTTTACCCAAGAGACTGACAGAAAGGAGGGGACAACACTAAACCAACTCTATCTCTCTCTCTCTCTCTCTGCCCCCACTTATATATATATATTTTTTTTTCAAACTCAAACTATCTTCCTTTTAATAACATTAATTGATGCTATAGTTTTCTATGTATGGGTGGAGTCGCTAAAAATGCCTAACCACCAAAATGTTATATATCGCACATCCAAACACACACATACACAAAAAAAATCACATACACACACAGCTAGAACACACACACACACACACACACAAATTACATACACACAAGGTTACAACACACACTTAAGAACAACAACTTAAACAGAGCTACAACACACACACAAAGGTTTAGCCACATAAACAGTAACCTATACACACACACACACACACGCACACACACATATATATATACATATATATATATATATATATATATATATATATATATATATATATATATATATATATATATATATATATACAGTACCCATACGTCGACAAAAAGAGAGCACATTACTTTCATCAACATAAACTCTTGTGCATTTAACAAAAAAAATACACATAAAATGCAAAGAGAGGAGAGTGAGAGCGAGAGAGAGAAAGAGTGAACCAGAAAGGGAGAGATATGCTTAAAAAATATAGCAAACCTTAGCTGCATAATAATAATCATCATCATCAACATAGAATAGTCTCAAGCTTATATCTTTTTCATGCAATAACATAGAAAGAGGAAATGGCCCTCAAAGGTACACGGGAAATGAACTGCGTCTCATGATTACATTCCACCATCTTTCTCTCTCTCTCTCTCTCTTTCTCAGTACTTTTCTGTATTTGCCTATCTACATGCACACATACATATATATATATATATATGTATATGTATATATATATATGTGTATATATATATATATATATATATATATATATATATATATATATATATAGACACACACACTTCCACCCCATATTCACCTCCCACTACTCATCCTCTCCTTTTTTTTAAAAAAAAACCAATCTTCCATTCCTTCCTAACTTAAAACTCTCGAAGAAAAAAGTATCCAAAGAGAATTCAGTTTTCAGCCATAAAACCTCCATCATTAAATTATAATTTTTTTTTTGGCACAAAGGTTTAACTTTCAACCCACTTTTACACCTTCTTCATCTTGACTATGAATACATTTATAAGGCTCATTACATAGAGAGAGAAAAAATACCGGAAGTTATTTGCAGCAAAAAGAGAAAAGAAGGATTTTTTTTAGAAACGTTTCTATGGTTGACAATTTTAAGGCTTAAATGACGCAAATCGACATCAAAATCAACAAAGATTACCAGTTGGTCCTTAAATGCACAACTGAAGATTTAAAAAAAAGAACAAAACGCAAAACAAGATTAAATAAAGCTTTTGAAGTATAAAAATAAAAGTTTGCACACGCAAAGCTAAATATCATTGTTCATGATCTATATTTATCACGTAGAATTTATGTTAGCAGTGATTGCCATCTTTTAAGGGGGAAAGTATTTTTTCCCCTTGTTAGCAGTGATTGCCACCCATTAAGGGAAGATACTTTTCCATATAAAATATTGAATTATTCTTTTTAGGTTTGAAAATAAATAAAAAAAGGAATCAATTGTGTAGACAAAAAAATTGACGTAACTGACAACATGGTAAATTGATTACTATTAAAATTTTAAAGAGAAAAGACACACAGCCACAAAACAAACAAATAATAGATCTATTTCTCACCTTCAAGAAAATAATATAATTTCACTTACATCGATTTTGATGCCTTTTACGTCGTAAGTTTGTACAGGTGGCCTGTCTTTTGGATGGTACCGATAAAACTCAGATCCACTCTTATACCATTTGACAGAGTAGATGTCATCTTTCTCCATGTCATAAATACAACGCAGAACTGCAGGATTACCAACAACGGGATGAGATGGAATATCAACCTGAGTCAATCTTAAACAGTGTACGTCTGAAATTTAAAAAAAAAATGTAATAAAAACACATGTTAAAAATGAAAAGAAAAATAGAACAGATTCATTAATTTAAAGCTGCGGTTACACAACAACAATAAATTGCTGCAAAAACTGCACAAAAACTGCAACATATGTGAATTGTAACAATTGTAACAATTTATTTTTAATTAATGCTGTGTGTTTGCAGAGATTATTGCAACCGATAAGAAACAAATATTGACTATTGATGTCTGCCTACAATGATTATATTGAGCTATGACTACTCTGAATGACGTTAGTGATAATTAGGGCTCAGATTTGTATGCAATATCAAAGCAACTGTTTCTCAATTTGTGGTCCTTGAAGTGTCAATTGTGAAGCAATCATCACGATCATTAAAGCAATTGCAATTATACTTTTTCTAAATCAAAATGGCTGGTTAGAGGCTAAATGTTTAATTACCACCAGTTACCAACTATAGTTTTAGCCTCCATCTAATGTTTTTGATTGAAAGAAAAAAACATATTTGTTGATTAATCTAAACGGGATCGTTACTTCACAATTGGCTCATGAACCACAGATCGAAAAACATTTGCATAATATTGCATACAATTTCGAGCCCTATTGTTGTTAATGGTTACATAAATAAAGGTTATTGATGAGATTAATGACACACATAAAATAGTTGAATAGTATCAACATTTATCAGGTTAAGAACAGATGCTGCGCAATGTTATACTACAATTCTTTTGAGTAATGTGACCTCACCTTTTAAGTTAAAATAAATAAAAAAAATCTGATTTTGCATTAAATTAGGGTTCTTAAAAAAAAGAGCCAGAAATATGTTGTGTAAAATTTCATCGTTTTTATTTTTTCTCTCTCCCCATTTTTTTTTTCTTTCAACAACTTCTGTTTTCGTGACAGGAACCAGACATACAAAATACAAATGATTTTCAGACACGCCATTATTAAACTCTACTATGTACAGTATATACTAGTCGAGACATAATTCCCTACATTCCCCCCTCCTCTCTTCTCGAAAAAAAAAATACATTTATATACATCTCAGTTTCACCACCCCCTCCACAAAAAAATACACAAATTACCGTCACTAAAAACATGAAGCAGAAAATTGTAACATACATCTTATCAGAGAGAGAGAGAGAGAGAGAGAGAGAGAGAGATAGTTTCGTGCATTTAACTACATCATTAAAAAAACCACATGTCACTTACTTAAGCAAAATTTGAAACTTATAAAAAAAAAAAAAGATTTGTTTATCAAATTATCATTTTTAGCAACACGCATATTTTGTATATGTATATCTTGGGTTTACACATAAAAGCCGATTAGAGACTATCATAGATCACAATCATTTTGACAGTCTAAGTGACCACCAGAGGCGCTTTATATTTTAATATATTTGTCTGCCCCAAAAAAAATGAATATTGGTTTGAATGTTGCCTCATTTTCCGTTTATTATTAAATAAATATGACAATGGTCATATTCACACAATAGAATCTTTTATTAAATTTAATCCTTTGAGTTGTATTTAAATTGTAATTAAGTAACAACCCTCAAGGGCTCCTTAAATCCTTGGAAAAAAAAACAATTCCTTGCCATTCAATGACCAACTGATTAAGCGCATTTTAAGAATTCATTTGTAAATGTGTTTCCCAAAGGGCACTTCAGTTTCTATTAAACTTCACTGGTTCCAAATGTGCTAAACTTATACAAGGTGACCTAGAAACGTAGGACAATAGCGATGAGAAATTAGGTATTTGCATTGTGTTGTATAAAGATATAACTCATGTACTTATTAAGATGTTCATTTTATTAATTAAAATTTTTCTGTTTCAAATCTTTGGTGGATAACAAGATCATCAGACAGTGGGGACTCTAATTAGCATTTATTTTCCAATGGGTATTCGCGTATGGCGTATTCGAATTTAACTGTATTAGAAAACAGTAGCCCCAATATGGCAACGACACCATTTGGGATAACCCATTATATAGACTCAAGAGACAACAAAAAAGGATTATTTTCTTTTCATTAAATATACTTGCTAGAATTAGCTTATGTATTATTTAACTAATTATATCTTCTAAAAATTTAATACATTCCCCTCATCAGTTTGTTCATTACCAATTTTTTAAATGAATTTTGATTTAAAAAACAAAATTCACTATTTTTTCGATGCAGTCAGTCATTATTTTAATTAATAATTTAACTTATTAAAGTAATTCAAGTGAACTTTAATTTTAAATAACGTGACTGAGGTAGTTTTAATGTGTAAATGCCTTTCAAACTCGGGTTGTTCTTTGTTTCATAAGAAAAAAAAATAAGAAAATGTGTGTTTTAGAAACTAGAATTGTAGCTCAATTACTTAAACGTATTTTGATATTGATATATGTTTTTTTTTTAAATATGCCTTTTATGTGAGTTTGAAAATGACCCAACTTAAAGCAAGACGATATTTTTTTAAAAAAAATTTTATCTATAAAAAGTTTATTTTGAAAGACATCAACATGAAACTAATATTAAGTTGACTCAGCTAGTGTTCTAGTTTCTCAAACACTTTCAAAAAGCAGCAGCAAGCAAGATAAAAATCCCGACCAACAATAATTATATATAACTCGAACACTGCCCTTGAAGAAAAAAAAAAACTTGTAGCATGACGTCGTCACATTTTGAAACCACAATTTAACCGCAAATGAGTCTATGCAAATACATAGTGGTTGAGTATCTCGCGGCCATATTGGATCACCCTTCTCGCTTACCACTGTGGCTATAAGGGTTCTCAGACTGTATTTTGTGTTAAGAGAAAAAAAAAACCCAACAAACGAAATAAAAGCAATAACTCACTGAGCAATAAATTTAGACAAGTGATTTAGTAAATCAGAAAAAAAGAGAAAAGAAAAGCTTGTTTTTTTTATTTATCAGCCAATTCCTTGTGGTGTGGGTGGAATCGGTTAGTTAATCATTTTCCAATAATAACATCACAGAAGAGGGAAAAAAATGCCCTGAAATAAATCCAATTAGGGCTGAAGCTTTTCTCTTTCTTCTTCTCTTGCATTTCTAACTCCTCCCTTCTCATTCAAAAAAAAAACTTCTAGTAAAATTGACTACATTTGCTTTGTATGCAAATGATTCAGTTTCATATTCTTAAGAGTTAGATGCGCCTTCACCAGAGTACAATGTAATATATTTATCGCCATGGACAGACTGTTGCAAGCCATTTGCTATTTGCAGCTAAGCCATAATTTATATTTCCATTAAAAAGTCGATTTCAACACTAATCCCTGCCTCCATCTAAATACAAGTACGAAGCTAACTTAATCTGCATAAAATGAAGATATGTTTAGAAAGAAAATTATATTAAAATGTCCAGGAGCCAATTTCATAAAGATTACAAAAGGAAAATGTTTCGTACATTTAAAGAAGAAGAAAAAAAAAAGTGGTCAAAACCCCTTTTAGAGGCGGATTGCTAGGCAATGGAGAAAATCTTTGAAGGCTTAAACGTTATATGTAAGCCGCAACACAACCATTCTATCTATACTATGGATTACGCACAATTTAACTTAATGTATTTAAGATATAATCATAAATCCAATATATTATGGTAGAACAATACCGATCCAACATCATCAGTAGTAGCCATATAAATATATAATATAATATTCGAACAGTTATATTAAAATATTATATTTAAAGCTTTTCAACTTATATGGAGCACAAAAATGAAAAAAAAGACTATATAACCAATTGAAAAACATCTTACAAACTTTATCCTATGTATGGAGTACAATGTATTCTATTTGTAAACATGTATCTCTCAAAAGTATTCTCAAACAGATAAAAGAAACATACAAACAAAACCACATGCTAAGTTACTAACAACACACACACACAAATAAATAAAGAACATAAATACACAAAAATACGTGTGCGGAAGTCATTTCTCTACAATAAACTTGTTAATGATCTAAACATAAATAAGAGTATACTTATTTTTGTTGCAAACACTCCACTTTTTCTAATAGGCTAAAAGCATTATCATCATCATTTTTGTTCGAAAAGAGCTGTTAACAGTGTAGGAAGTTGAGTATCTGAAATACAAGGTGTTTCAAACAAAAATAAGTCATTCAACTCTTTTCCTGCTACTGTAATTTCATTTCGTTTTAAAAAGCATGTTGTCTGGTGTAAACAAACTAATATTTTTAATAAAGTAGACTTAAAAATTTTCCAGGAAAAATGTTTAAAGTTATTACAGCTTAAATTTTGCAACAAACAAGGTTTCAATTAATCGCGGTTTCGATTTCATGGTAGGCCTACAGACGTGCAACATTTTTCCGTGTCCACATCCATACTCAAGTTTCTCTCCATCTTTTTGGCTTTCACCATGTCATTATCACCTGAGGAAGCAGCCCTTGAAATATGTACCAGAAAAAGCAGAAACGGTGGCTTTCTCAGCCAAGAGCATATTTCGCTTAAACCTTTTGGACACCCTAAAATTGGAAGACGGGCCAGGATTTCGAAACTTCATTTTCTTTGTTTATTTGTCTTTGTAGTCAGAAGACATAACTTCCCACAAACCACAATTTACACAGAAGGCCCTCAATTAGTTTAACAGTATTTTCAGTGGTCCACACCTTTAAAAGTCTAGTCTTTAATAATTAAAAGCAAACTGAGAGCTCTTTGAGTCTTTGTTCGTGTTTCAAAAAAAAACCGTCTGCACTATAAACAATGTATCAAAGTTTGCCATTTTGATGGGAGTCAAGAAATATGAATCTGAGCTGACGCCATTCAGATCCAAAACATTTCAACACTGTTGCAGGTCTAAATCGCAACTAACGCGATTCAGACTCGTAACAATTTTATCACAACAAAGAGTCCTAAGTGTGTCCTAACTAGCCTTTATGATAACATTTTTAAGCATATAAACATATATGACTGTCCGCATATAAAACAAATATCATACGAATTAAAACTTTACTTTTCAGATTGAATATTTAATTATGAACATACAACACAAATAAGTTGTTCAGTGGAGAACAAAAAAATCTGCCAACCGTTGAAAGGCACAATAGCAGAAAGTATAATGTATATATCAGAGTAATATAATCATCATCATCATCATCATCATCATAATAATAATAATAATCTCTTAAATAGATATAGGTCTTGATTAGCTAAGCAGAAAAGTGATGCAATAAAATTTCTCTTTCGCTTTTAGCTAGTTAGTTGTTGTTGTTGTTGTTGTTGTTCAGAGAAAACTCCAAAGAGCCTCTTCTCTCTCTGTCTTCTTTTTCTTCTTCATAGTCAAAATACCCATGATGAGACTTAAAAACACACAAATATTAAAACCGTGTTCCTACAATAGAAAACATACACACTCGAAACACAAAACACAAGAGAAAGAAAGATACAATAGAACACGCATGTATCAGATAACTTCATTTGCATAATGAAATAAAAGTAGTGTAATTAAGCGTGATTTAGAGTAATTCATAATAACTGAGTCGAACGATTTTGAAGTTTGCATCTTAAAAAAAAATATATATATATACATTATATTACACTGGGCACATGTACTGTATATAATGAAACTTTACTTTCTGAAACACTCTGCATTATTTGAGTCCTTTAATTACATAGTTTTAACAATAACGAGAGAAAAAAAAAGTTTACCAACATAATTTAGATTTGCTTTTTTTAATTATTCAACCAAAAAAATCGACTTATTTTTATTATGTTGAGCGAGTTTAAATCACAGGTTTAACGAATTGAAATCATCCCTTTTTTCCAGCCAGTTGACAACCAACATTGAAAAAAATAATTCAGAAATTAATCCTACATTAGTAGCTAAATAATTCCAGTTAAAATCACTATTAAGTAATGAATATCAAAGAATTTTTTGACAAAAAAAATATAAAACGCAAATCAATTTTTTAATTTATCAGTTCAATTGATTTCAATCGATTTCTTTTGTAAGTAAATCTGGCGTGCACACTGCACGAAACAAAAATGACTACAATTATAATGATTAATAACAGATAGCACCATCTAGTGGTGGCTAGGTAATATGCACGCGTTGCTTATTGTTCAAACAAAGCAATACATTTAGTAGCAACCTGGCTGTCACACATGCTTCGATTTGTTGTTTTGTTTTAGTCACTTTCATAATTATTCTCATGCTCGCCACTATGCTAAGCAAACTTTGGAATTTTCTTCATTTTTCTTAAAATTCCAATAGGCGAATGTGTGCGCAGAAAAAGCTATCATCAATGCCTTCGTAAAAGTCCTAAGTGTTAGCATGTGAGCTGCAAATCCATAACGCAAATGGGCGCAATCGGCCACGTACAGCACACACAGAAAAGCGCACATAAGAAATTTCGATTTTGACAATATTATTTAACAAACCAGGAAATGACGTTGACTCATCTTAATACCAATTAAACAGATAAAAAAAATCGCGATCATTTAATCAAGTACAAACCACAAGAGTCAAAGAAAGTTGTTTTATTTGTTCAAGTTTGGGTTCACCTCATTTTTCTTTTCGTCAATTATTTTAATACACGATTTCATAATATATTTAATGAAATCAGAAATTTAATCTTTAAATTTTTAACTCAGTAAATCCAGTTTAAATCATCAAACAACGGATTATTCTAAACAAAAATTACTAAAAGAAAAAAAAAAAACATCTAAAATAAAATCAATCGAAGATCAATTTCTTTTTTATATATATACAATATATATATAATAAAAAAGGATCAAATATTTTAGAAAACTTAAATCCACAAGATTATGAAGGATGGCGAGAGAGAGTGTGATGGGAAGATGGTGAAGAGTTTAACTTTGTAAAGTAATCAATCACAATCACATGATCAAGTGATGTGTGTATAGATAGAAGGGGAGAAAAGAAAAAGGGAGAATTACTCCAAATAGCACATTTACAGTCCACTTTTTTTTGCGTGTGTTTGTATCTGAAAACCAAGGGTGGACCAAAAACGCAACGTCAAAAAGCACTGGTCCAGAAGATACGATATCTGACATTGATTTTCTTCTCATAATAATCCAACCACCCACAAACCATCACCAACTAACTTCCCCCTCCCATTATTATACCCTCCACTGGACTGACAAATGATTCCTCTCTCATTTAATTCACTTCCTTTTGATGAAACTCTAAAAAAGCCAGTGAGAGAGAGAGAAAGACAAAGGGAGAGAGATAGAAAGGGAGATAGATAGAAAGAGAGAGAGATAGAAAGACAAAAAGAGAGAAAGAGAGATAGAAAGACAAAAAGAGAGAAAGAGAGAGAGAGAGAGAGAGATAGAAAGACAAAAAGAGAGAAAGAGAGAGATAGAAAGACAAAAAGAAAGAGAGAGAGAGAGAGAGAGGAGGGTTATCTTTTATCCCAATTCTCCACTAAAACAAACTGTTCAAATTTGTAACATCATTTAAATCTATTAAATCTACAGATAAATCTAAACGATATTGCCAAATAGAGCAAACACCAAATTCACTTTAATTTAACAGAGATGAGCAAAAGTTTGGCTCAAAAAAGCTATAGAAAAGACTTCAATATGGTATTATTTTTCCCCCAAAACAATTTACGGAGAAAAAAAACACACCAGCAAACCGTTTTTAATTCCTTTACACGTAAAGTAAACAAGGATTAAAATATAGTGATGATATTAGCACGTTTTAATGTTTAAATTAAAATAGCAACAAACAACAAGAAGAAAAGAAGAAAAAAAAAACAGTAATTAGCCAAACATAAATGCCATAATCGTAAATTATAACACGTGTTTAAGAGATATTGTGAACAAAGCAACAACAACAAGATTTCAACAAAAAAAGTTTACAATATTTCGTATATATATATATTTTTTTTTCTTTTCAGAATGTCTACTACAAACATGATTCATAATTAATATAGTTAATGCTCAAAACTGCCTAAATAGCTAGATTAAAGGCTTGAAAAATGAATGAAACTCAAGAAAATTACTTTGTATATGATGTAAGATTAAACAAGAACCGTGTTAAGTTTTTTTTTCTTCTTCTGAATTAATAAATTTAAAATTTAAATAATTGCATAAATAGTATCATCCTGAAAAAACAATAAGGTACATATCAGTAACCCAATATACGAAAATTCATCTAGGACTACACGCATTGCAAAATAACTGAGAAAGTTGCAGGAAAATTTCTTGAAAATAACACTAATTTATATGAAAAGTTGCAATTTAAAATAAAAATGGCTTGTGGTCATTTTTTTTGTCTTCTTTTTAACGTACTTCTCATATATATCTTTAAGTTATAATTGAAAACCTATCAAGAAATTAAGTATAGCCAGAGGATATTTATGCAAAGATCATCTTTCAAAATTAATAATTTATCACAGTCAAAGGCTTATTTTAAAGATAGCGAAATGAAACTATTCGTTTTTTTTCTTCTTCCTTTTTACTAAATTCAAACCATCCGGATACTTTTATTTTTTTTTTAAATTGTTTCTCAAAGTTTGACAACAAAATTACTAAACCAGAAAATCATCACAAGATTCTCAGAATGGTTATCATTCATGGTTATGATTAATAATAAAAATGCACTACAGTAATTCTTTAATAAGTTACTAATTTTAAATTAGAAATTAAACATCATTCACATTGAAAGACATTTAGACAACCATTTTCCATTGCTATAGAATTGTTTTCAAATTACTTGTTAGTCAAACCCTATCTGAAATAGCGATGAGGGTATTATGGCTTCCACATATTTTTTTTATTCAACAACACCCCCCCCCCCCCCAAAAAAAAAATTAAAACTTTCTTTCAGAAAAATATCGATCGCTATCTGTGATTTAGGTCACAAAATAAATAATTGCAGTCAACATATACTGTATATCGTTAGACATGCACGTCAAGAGATAGGAAAGAGTAGGCCTAGTACCACAGGAAGTGGACTTTTAATTGCTGCATATCGATTTGAACATTAATATAGTGTTTGATGTCTATCATTAGACATAGTACCATAAAAGGAAGGTTTAGTTTTCAAAAGGTGGACCAACTACATCTAGTCCACATTTTTATTTGTTTTACATACAATGAGTGCCCATTGGCCAAATTACTATATACATACACATATATATGTAAGTGCAGTGAGGTTTCATACACGTGTATTGTACATATTATACTTATACTCCAGTAAGTCTGAATCGCAAAGCAAATATTGACCAAGTTGTGAGCAATGACTTTTATGAGAAACGTATATATCCCTAGTATATACTGTATATGCGTATAAACATATACAAAAAGAGTGAAGGGGAGGGAATGAAAACCCATTAGAGAAGGATGACTTTGAGAGAGAGAGAGAGAGAGAAAAAAATCCCTATTAATGGTAATTATTAATGAGTTATGGGATTTTTACCTTGACAGATAATTAATCGCCATGGAAACACACATCAACGCATATTTTTATATCGAACAAAAAAAAATTATCATCATCGATACTTAAGACTTGTATCAATAATAATGAATATTTAATACAGAAAGACTTTATGTTATCCATTAACAATGTCACCCACCATTGATAGGAGTTGTCAAAGTGGGAAGAAAGGCAACAACTAACAAGAATTGTTGACATCAACACTGAATGCATTTGAGAACTACTATACATTTGTTTTTACTAACGCAAACATTTGAGAGAGAAAAAAAAATACCAGCTTTTAACAATAGTAGCAGCAGCACTTACAGAATGAACAAATTGCAGCCCATTCAAGAATGCATTCAAAATCTTAAACCAAAAGTTCAATTCTAACATGTACACTAGTCATACTACTGAAGCGACTGAACTCCATTTCAAACGCGTCTTCTAAACAATTTCGTGCAGCGATCGTACACTAGTAGTGCATTCTTAAGTGCACCCTTTCATAATCAACATTAAAGCCACAGACAATCATCCTCAAAAGAAAAACTGCCTGGTGTAGAATTTAAAATAATGAAAACTGTTGAGTAAAATGAAAAAAATATTAATAAGGTGGTCAGAATTGCACAGTAACTAGAAAGATCACATTTTTAAAATAACTCTAAAAAACTCAAGAGATCTTCAAAAAATTTTAATCAACCAGAATAAATGTATGAATAATCAATATGTATTAAAAGTGCTTTCCTGATGGTATTCTCTAAAAATAAACTTTTTATGAAAATTTAGAAATGACAATTTCTCATTTTATTTTAATTGAGAAATGAAAATGCATATTTTCAAATAACCATAAAAGATTATCTTGATAGATTTTATCATAAAAATGCATAAGTAAATTTTCCTCTTATTTAGTTTATTTCAAACTGAAGTTTTCTAAACATCAATCCAACATTATCAGTAGCAGCTGTATACAGAGTGTCCCCAAAAAAATGTATACACACATTACACACATTGGTTGTTGATAACTGCTATGTTTATTTTCTTAAATTTAATTTTATAATTAAGAGTAACGGTTACAATAACATTATTGCACTAGTGGGGAAACCCGTCATAAATGACGGGAGCTAAATTCACAGGCAATTGTGCGCATGCGCGTCGTTTTTTCCTTTTTTTTACTCCTTTCATTTCAATTTCAGTCGCCCCCTCCCACTTTTCTCTCTCTCTCTCTCTCCCCTTCTACACTTTCCAAACTTTTCCCCTCATCTCCTCCCACTTTTCTCTCCCCCCTTCTACACTTTCCAAATTAAGAGTTCAACATATAGTTGACCTTGAGAAAAAAAAAACGGTTCATTTATTCAAATTTATATAAATTCCGACGTGCTTCAATGGTTTTTGTTACTCCACACACACACACACAGAGACCTGGGATATTATATATATAATGTTTTATGTTTAAATGATGCATTATCTCAAATGTTAAAAATGTCATCCATTCTCATCAAGGTATGGTTCATATCGATAAACATCAATTAACATATCTCTTCTAATTGTGAGACAATTTTTAAAATAAGAAATTACTCTTCAGGGTTTGGAACCTGCATAGAAGGACTTATATATTGACACTTCTATCGGGATTAGTAGTGCCTTGTAATAGCCCTCCTAGAGTAGCCTACACAATAAAAAGTTTCAGAGGGGTTGAAGTCGAAATTTAAGTGCCAAGTCAAACTTGCGGCAATGAATTTGCAAAAAAAAAAAACATCCCTTTTTTTTTGCTCCATGAATGCAACCAAGTTTTTATAAAAACATGTTTTTCAATGAAATCGAATAAAAGAACATGTTCCTGGTGGACAAGTCATGCAATCCTTCCATTGCAAATGGATTAAAAACCTGTCCAATGGATAGAATGAATGGAGGAAACATGTAAACGGTATAAAGAAGAAGAAGAAAAAAAAAACATGTCATCCTCGTTCAATGATTGTCAACCATTCGTATGAACATTTCATGTATAGTAGGTCCTAATATCGATGGCCATTGAACGATCGAGGAAACGAAAAGGAAAAAAAAAAGAGAGAGGAAAAAAAATCATCATTTATCTTTGTCACATCATGTTGCAATGCCGAACAAGCAATTCCGATGGCCGGAGATTGGACAATCTACTACTTTACCATACAGTAGTTACTAGCAATCGTCTTCTTGTATTCCAATAGAAAATTCCTTTTTTTTTTTTTCTTCCCCCCCCCAATCACTTTTCCCGTTACTTGGTTTAGATAAAAATCAGAGAATGAATGAATCATATTAAAGGTGGTGGAAGAAAATGGAAAAATGGAGTTGGTTCTAAAAGAAAAACTCTGCTCATGAGCCCACATTCATCAAAAACACCCCAAAAATAAAGTTTTTAAAAAAGTATTTATTATTTTATAATGTAGTACTTATCCATATTAAAGACCTACATAAAGCCTGGGCTTGCAATTTTCTGAAGAAAAAAATAACCTTGGGCTTCGGTGGGCTTCAAGGACTTGGTTAGGTTTGTGGGATAGCTTCACTGTAAATATTTAGGCTGGATCTCAATTTGTTTTGTTTTTTCTACAAAATGTAGGTCTCTAGTTTATGCCACTGGTTTCAGACCCGACATATGTTTAGAAATTAATGTAATTGCTTAATGCAATAACTTTAAAGATGAAACTCAATTTTTGTTATAAGTCACGACGGTAAATAAACGAGATATGTTATTTTATGATAATATCTTTCAAAATAAGCTTTCCTGGAAGTTTGCAAATGTCGATTTTCCGTTTCCAGTTAAAGTAAAAACCTAATATTCTAATTTTCCAACTATGTTTAAACAACCTATGATTTCTTTCTTTTAATTTTGTTTAAAAACGTAGAGATTTTATTGGTTGAAAACAAACAAAAAAAAAATTTAAATTCAATAATATGAAAATTTGTCTTTGAATTTTCTGTCATAGACAGTGCCTTTTGCATGCTGCTATTAAGTTAACAAGTAGGCCTACTTGCAGAATGAAAAAGTGCATTGCATCTTCAGTCGAGTAGCTTCAATATGAATGAGGCGCAAAAATGAGCCAAATGTTTTTCAAATGATCAACACAATGTAATTAAATTGATTGATTCCTTTCATGAAGTTTTGTCATAAATGGTGCCTCATATATCCAAAGGCAAGTTGCTCAAGCAAATGCAAAAGTGCTTAGGAATTGAACGCAATCAACAACTTTTTTTTTCAAGCTAAAATTAACTGTTAAGAAGCCATTTGGAGTATTTTTGTATTGTTTTCATGCCAAAAATTTCTTTTCAATAACTTGGCAATATATTATATATATTATCTGCATAAACTGCAAAGCCCGACAAAATGTTTAATGTGGACCAGGCATTCCATACTCATTGCAAATAAATAGTTGGGCATCTCAAATTTTCAAAATTTCAAATTCTAAACTTAAGAATTTATGTGTTAAAATTTCGAGATTCTTGAAAACGTTCTATAAATAATGAAGGATAGAGAAATCTTCCTATACGGATAAAAAAAAGATGAATAAGAAAAGAAATATGGTTACTGTATTAGCTTTTCTCCCAACCCTACTTTCAACATACTGTAGGAAAAATCTAACAAAAAAAAAAACTTGAAAAACCATTTTTCATTTTTCGATCAATTTTTTTTTGATCTGTGATGACACACTGAAGGGAACATTTTCAAAAAAAAAACTTAGTTCACATTTGTTTTATATTTTAGACGGATTTTTAACAATCTTTCCCTTTTACTTCCCCACCAGGTCTGTTTTCATTCTTTTTCTCTATTCATCCCCCTCCCCCACCTTTCCTCTTCTTTTTTTCATCCCAATGTCTTAAGATAACGGTATTACATGGACATGTACAGAGAAAAATACTAAGATCCTTTTTCTCTCTTACTCAGTACAAGAAAGATGTGTGAATAGTATTTATCAAGTAAAGAAGATATAGAAAAGTGATGCCTTTATTCTTTTGCTATTTATATACAGTATATATATATATATTTTTTTGAAAAATGGGTGGAGTTTAGACATCAAAACAAATCACAAAAGAATAAAAAGAGAAAATGCCATAAGAAAGAATTGATTTAAGCTTTGAGAAGAAAAAAAAAACCAACAACAACAACAACAACAACAAATGACCCTTTGGGGTGTACTTTGTGGAACATATCCCGAACACACATCTTAAAATCTTGACAAAAAAAGATACACTACAAACTTTTACCTAGACAAGTTTTTGCTCTCAAGTTTTAAATTTCAATGATATTATTAATTGTACATATCACTGAAATTTCACTTTCAACAGAAGCTAAAGTGGAAAGTAGATCAATATTTTCCGTCAACTTAAGATTACTGGTTTCGATTATTTAAATGAGTTATGTTGCTTTCTTTCCTATTGATTATGTGGATGTGTTTCCGTTTACTGTGATTTACATAGGTTTTCAAGAAAACAGGCGACTTCTCATTTAAATAACCCAAACTAATAATCTTGAGTTGACAAGGTCTACAATTTTTTGTTTTACGAATTTATTTCTTTAATTCACCAAATAAAAAAAAACTTTTGAGAAAGTCCCAAATTAGGAAAATCCCACCTCAGTAAAAAAATAACATGGTTTTACTAACTCAAAAAGGGGCTTTGGTTAAGTTTTTTTTATTCTCAACTGTCCTATTCAAAAAAACATAGAAATTAATGTCAAATGCGATGTTCATATTAAAAAAAAGATAGCTATCTAAGTGCATTTATGGTATATGGAGAAAGATGAAAGAAAATTTTGTAATTTCAAGTTCTATTCGAAAGGCCTTCAGTTGTTCGTATTATTAATAAATGATTCCCAGAAGACACCCGTCTATCAAAGCATCTATTAAAATCCTAATTAGCAGACAAGCAAAAAAAAAATTATATCCTCTCTCTCTTTCTTTCTTTATCTTACTCCAGAGAATGAAATTACTTCCAAATGTCACTTTCATTTTTAGATGTTACAGAAGTAATAAGAGCAGTCCACCAACTGATTTAAATTTAATTTTAGTGAACATTTAAATAAACTTATTACCAGAAGCACTTGCATTATTATTAGTAAAAAAAAAGAAGTAAAAATTCTAAACTGCTGGATGGATGGATGGATGGATCACTCTCAAATTTACAACATCCCACAATTCTACATTTTTTTATTCTGAAAGGTTACAAATAACCTTCAAGTTCCTTCAACGTTACAACATTAATAGCTCGAAGTAATTACTAATTAGTGATGTTACAATATACTCAACTGAAGCTACTATTGAAATAAAAATGAATTTTTTTTTTAAAGAAAAGTACAAATGTATGTTAAGCACTATGAAAAGTATAAAATGCATTAAAAGCATATTAAAATGTTCTATGGTAATTTCAATAACTTAATTAGCAAAGTTGTTTGTTGCAACGACTTGACCTAAGAAATAAAAATTAACAATTGCATACTTTAATAAAAGAAACAGGTTATTTTTTTAAAAAAAATTCTTTATTAATTTCTAAAGTCAATTGTTTGTTAAAGTGGATTCAATAGACTTGAGATCATCTACTTTAAGGATCATTTGCACAGGTGCTACTTAAAGTATACTTACTGATGAATCAGGTTAATATAACAATAGCTCATAGCAAATTACAAGATTGATCTATAATAATATAATATTCTGAAACTTTTAAGTTTACTTCTAAAAATTTCAGGTTTCAAATATAAAAATGTTACCTAAAAGAAAATTTGACAAAAAACAAACAATTTTGCTCCCAAACAGTTATTGCATCAAGGTTTTTTTTAAAAAAAAAGGACAACCGATTTGCAAAGAAATAACAGTTTGGAAGACTTTAAAGAAAATGGTGATGCTAGTTATGTTGCAAAGGAAGGACAATGGATATTAAAAGCATTAAAGTGTGACCAAAACATGCTTTTGGTCTCTGTTGAGCAGCCTATTGTTAAAGCCACACAACCAAGGATTTAGAAAGTATATGTAAATAGATTTAAAACCACACTCAACAAAAGCTCTCTCTCTCTCCCCCCCTCTCGCTTATACACAATATATCCCCTACTATGTGGATGTGGTGGCCAGGGTCATTTTCAGTCCGAGTCTAGAACTTCGGGATGATTTACACTTATGGGCAAAGATGCCATTAAACGGATTTTGTAGGTCGTTAGACGAGATTTCAACAATGAGAGAAAGTTTCAAGAGAAGGAATTCTACCCTCTCTTTCTTTAGTACATAGCCTTACAAAGGATATTTTTAAATGCATAAGAAGGGCATAAACAAACCCTTATTTCATGTAATAGGCCCCATTATAATGAAAACTATTTAATGTTAAATGAAAATACACCTAAATTGAGAGAATTTTAACACAGTTCCTCCTCCACGTTATAATTTGAAAAACTTAATGAACATCAAGTAATGAAAACATCAATTGCGGCCGTTTGCAAACTCTATTCATTATGACAATGAAATGACACACATTGTTTAGGTTCAAAGTGTAAAAATAGATTTTAACACTAGAACTTCAAATTTCAATTAGAATAATTACTATGTAAACTGTGACAGACAGACTATTTAGTTCAAAAGCAGCATAGAAATACACTGTCTTGATAAGTTTTCTTCTTGTATCTGGTCCTTCCTTCTTTCTGTAATATTGGTAGCGTCGTCACTGGTGGTTTAAGTGGCCACCAAAGAGGCTGCGAAAGTTGTCAAGAGTCAACCACAATCACAAACTGTGCTACAGTTTAAAAGTGAGTGACAAACCTCACAATCTTCCTTCATATAGCGTCTATCTGTGCCTTTACAATCATTTGTCACTGAAGACATACCATTCTTGCACTAGGTTTTAAAGAAGTAATTCTTTCTTGATGCATGCTTTGTTTGTTTTTTTGTTTTGTTTTTTTCTCCTAACAGACACACAAAAAAATAAAACAATCACTGAAACATTAAAAAAAAAGCAAAAAAAAAAAAAATGTGCAGATTGAAAAGCAGCAAAGTAAAGACTTTTGCAAGTTGAAAAAGGGTTAAATTTAAAGCTAGAACAAGATGAAAATGTTTAAATTCCATATAAAATTTTCGAGAAAAAAAACACATATCCCCAAGATATGTTTAATACCTGGGTACTAAGTAAAAGAAAAATCCTCCAAAAACATACTTAGAAAAATAGAAGACAGAGGAGATAGAGGGAGAGAAAGAAAAAAAAAAAGAGAGAATCAATTTTGTTACTGGTTATACACAGAATAATTCCAAGATATATATATATATATATATATATATATATATATATATATATATATATATATATATATATATATATATATATATATATATATAAAATATGAACTCAGTATGAATCTGAGCTTTTTATTTTCTTGTTTCTCCGTGTATATAACATAAGTATAAAAAGAATATATACCAACACCCACAGAGCTTAGAAACAAATTTAAAATTGTCCTTTTTTTTCGTCCCAAAAATGAATGAAAAAGCTCATATAAACGTTAGCTGTAAAAAAGAAGAAGAAGAAAAAATCATAAAGCTACTTTTGGTCATTTCACACACAAGAGAGTAAAAAAAAGAAGAGAAAAAATATACGAAAAATAAAAAGGAACAAAATCGATGGAGCAAATAAAGTTGCTTCAATCTTTTATAAAGCATCGCGACAAAGTACCAAAAAAAAAATAACGACACGGTGCTGGCCCATATAGTCCTATATACATAAGGAACAAAGGTGTGATCAACTTCTGGCACACGAGCCAAATTGTGGCCGTTTCATTTCAGCTCAGTAGGCCCCTATCTCGTTAAATTACAACAGCACCTAGTCCTATGCGCACCTCAATAAAGATTGTTCAATTCAATGTTCATGCATGATAGGACCACAAAAGTCTTCTTTTCTCCTTTTTTTCATAATCATTTCAGAGAGTGGTCGAAAAATGCATGATGGGCACATAGGAAAAAAAAAAGATGCACACATATGACACCTCTTTTAGAACCTCTAGTAACTAACCCCCCCCCCCCTTTTCCTCCTATTTCAATTCGATCAGGAGTCCAATAGCCTAGAATAGATCTTGTATATAAAAAAGGAGAAAGAATGGGGAATCTATAAACTTCAAAAGAATTCCCTGACGCCAATTCAACCGCGCCAAAACCACTGACGCCACCAAACTAGTCTCTCCTTTTCTCTTTACCTCAATCTCTCTTTTTTGGGGGTAAAGTGAATAAATCAGCAATGTCTTTCCAGCTGAATAAAATCGGAGTTTACCATCTAGGCATATACACACAAAAAAAAAAGCTTCAGAACTATCTTTCCCTTCATTCCCAATTCTCCAATTCCAAAAAAAAAAAATACCGCATGTGACAGTTTGTATGTAGGCAATACCAATATACACTTTATGTAAAACTAGATTACTGGTGTCTCAATTGAACACAAACAATAGCTCTGAAAACGATGGAAAACACTTAAGAAATTGAATACATATTTTTCGAAAAACGTAAACTCAAGATTTGACCATATAACCAACACATGGCTCATCGACCACTTTAAAAAGTTACTTGTTTATTGTAATGACAACATCTCACACGAGATGCAAAGAATTCAAGCATCACGGAAACATGTAGTTCACTTTAGATTTTATTAAACTTTAACATAAGTGGTACCGTTCTCAAGTTATGTGGACTAAAACTTTTCGGTTCCATCCATCTATCCTTGCAAATGACTGTTCTAAGTCTCTTGTCCTAAACCGACTCCACGTAAACTGTGCAGGACATTATACTTGGGTAGGGGCGACCACTCAACAAAATTAGAAAAGATTTTTGCACGGACAGATTCATATTACTGGTCCTTTGTTCCGAGGATGTTATGAGAAAAGAACTATCTTGCAGAGGATTTATTGCATGAAAATGAATTTCTGTTACGGGGCTCTTAATTTTATGACAATGGATTAATTCAGCTGCACCAGAACACATTGCCATGTTTTTGGGTTTGACAATGCATTCCACATACTGCAATTAAGACTTTTGTCCCTCTGCCGAATGCCTTTTTTGGCTGCTTGTAGTCAAAAATCCATTCGTGAAAGGGCAAAAAAGATCAGATTCGTGGGATCTGAGAGGGAAAGCAAGCTCATTTGCTTTACTGTGCAGTTTTCAACAAGGTGCAGAGTGATGAATGAAACAAAATAAGAGGAGACTTGACCAGAGGCATGTAACCCTGAGGTTGGCAAAATCCACAAATAGAAACTCCTTAGGTGGCTCACTTAAATACTAAATTTTTTTTTCACGAAATATCTAAAATTCACCTTTAAAGTAAAAACAACCATGGATACTACCCTGAACTCAGATCCCTTTAGTTCACCAAAATATTACCCTGGGTTTCATTTATGGATTCACTCAAGTCAGAAAAAGAGAAAAACATCCTTCTGTTTGTCGCAGTGAAACTCTTCACCTCATCTATCAATATTGTTGAAAACATAAAAGTGGCTCTTGGAAAAAAAAAACCTAACAATAAAAGAAAATGTTGGACACACACAACTCAAACAAACAACAGTTTCATCATCTTACAGATGCTAGTATATATACTCCTCTCCCCCCCCCCAAAAAAAACCCCCAACCACCCAATTCTTGAATGGATATCATACAAAAAGATTTAGATCAAGTAAAACCAACTTTCTCATGTGCAATATATACAACATAGCATATATAAGGTACACATGAAGCCAACCATCTAACATACAATTTTTCATTCCAATCCCTCTTTCTGAAAAAAAAAACACAATCAATTTGCGCCACAACAAATCCATAAAAGCTACAAAAAACCCACAATGGATTTCTATCAGAGTTATATATCCATTTCAAAATAATAAGTCCATTGGCTGATGTGTTTTATATAAAGCTCAAAATACACAATTCATCTAAAAGAACTTTTTTCCCCTCTCTCTCTCTCTCTCCATAATATAATAGTAAAAAGAAAAGAACTTTGCCCTCAAACATCTTACATAGGTGATTCCACTTTTTTTTTCATTTACTCAAAAACATTTCTTCTCTTTTTTTTTCCAATTACCAATCTCTCTGGTTCAGAATAAGAGAGAAATGGGTTTAGCTAACAACCCACAAAAGTTTACTCACAGGTTGTTTAAAACTGAAAAGTGTGTATGTGTGGTGTAGTATACTGTATGTGTCTGGTGTAAATTTTGGACATCAGGAACCACAAAAACCCTACATTGAAAATAGCTAGAAAGATGTGAAAGAGATCGAACAAGAGAAAATTTAACGACACTCTTCTTTTTACATTTCCTTCTTTCAATCTTTCTTTCTCTTACACTCTTTCTCCCTATCTTTCTCTCTTTCTCTCCCTCTCACTCAAGCTATTCACCGCTTAACAATCCAAAAGCTTGAAATACTTTTTTTTTCTCTCAAAGTCTTGAAATGTTCCTCGAGAGAATAGTTTTTAAAGGCTAGTGGGCATGGCAAGCGAAAAATACACATACATATATAGCTAAAAATCTACTGCTTCTAACAACCAACTTATATCTCTCTAGACTTTTTTTTTCTTCTACCAAATGGCTATCTAAGAATTTACTGCAAAGAACTTGTACAATATATATATTGTATATAGTAGTGTTTTTTTTTCCTTCTTAACATTGATAGCTAGCATAAGAAAATACACAACACAATCTTGTTCCTTACTCGTTTGTCTTCAGAAAAGACTGAAATTCAAGTACAATAAATGCATCCTATATAATGTACACCGCGCCTTATTCGCAAAACCTTTATAGACCCTATTCTCTTCCTCCCCTCCCCACCCTACAACCCCCCCAAAAACACACACTTTTGAAGCACTCAACTAACAAGAAAACAGTTTATCCACTTTTATATTATAGGGAATTTTTTTCCTATCAAGAAAGTCCAGGCTTTGGCTTCAATTACACGTGAAATCAAAGATAGACTTAGAAGAAGAAAAAAAAGAGAAAAGAAATGGATATTCATCTAGAGATTCTAAAGAATAAAAGCCATTTTGTCATACATGATTGGTTACGGAGATTTTTTTTTTTCTTTCTTTTCTGAATCACATGCTTTTTGTGCAATATACAGCTATAACAATAACATAAAACAAAAAATTCATAAGAAAAGTATACATGGCTTTAAGTTAGAGAGGACCGTAGAAATTGGCCTAAATGGGCATCATATGACCGAGTTACCTTTCAACTTTTAACACAAAATTAAGTTTGTGCACAAGTTATCAAACGTAGGGCTCGCGAACCACAACAGGTTTCAGGCAACTTCTATGAACACTTACCTAAAAAGATAAAAATAAAATAATCATTCACATTGTTTAAAAAAATTAAGTCAAACATGAAAGTTGAGAACAGACTAATCGTAGGTCATTAGGTGACCTACACTTTAGAACTATAGGTCACTCAGTGATTAGGTGAATAGGTGGGATTACATTAAATTAAGTTTGTTGTAGGGGGGCTGGGAGGAGGCGCAGCTCCCAGTTCATATATAATAGTGTAGGTTACTGAGTGACCCACAGTTCTTCTCCAAATAGCTATCTGAAAGTGAAGGTCACCTACATGTAGTGACCTATGATTAGTCTGTCCCGAAGAGGGACATATTTAATTTGAAAGTGATAGAAGTTTCACATTCAACTATTATAGCTCCTATTATTGAGAAAACAAACTTGCATATAATATACTTAAAAAATTAAAAGTTTTAATACAAAAAAGTAGTGGATAGCATGAAAAAAAATCGATAAAGTAAATAATTAAAAACGTAACAAACAAACATTAATTATCTAAGCTGGGATAGTTTGTAACAGTGTTTCTTAAACTACTAGTGGGGTACCCCGTCATAAATGATGCGAGCAAAATTCACAGGCAATTGTGCCCAGCATTAGAATTTCTTTTCCTCCGCCCTTTTATGACGTCAGACCAAGTAACAAATCCAATTAGAAATTGATGACGTTCATAAAAGGGCTGAGCAAAAGAAATTCTAATGCTAGGCACAATTGCCTGTGATAAACTGTAGTTTAATTTTGCTACTATTATCACCTCCCCTTTTATATTTGAAAGAGAAAATGAGTTTTTCATTTTCTCTGGTGTGCGCATGCACGTCGTTTGTTCCTTTTTTTACTCTTTTCATTTCAATTTCAGTCACCCCCTCCCCCTTTTTTCCACCTAAACGTTTCTCTCTCTCCTCCCCCTCTACACTTTCCAACCTTTTCCCCCTCTCCAATTTAATATCATGGGGTTCTTGGATGGGGAGTGTGCAACATATAGTTGACCTTGAGAAAAAAAGCAGTTTATTTATTCAAATTTATATAAATTCCGATGTTACACACACAGAATTGGTTTTTATATATACATGTATACATGTGTATACATGTGTGTATATATATATATATATATATATATATATATATATATATATATATATAATGCTATATTAATATGTTTGTTACTCTCACAAATAGGGGTTCAGTATAAAAATAATAATATTGCTTATACTACGGTTCCATTATCTTCGATTTTCGATGATAATATATGAGGATAATCGTCAAAATCGCTGCTAGTAGAACCACCACTTAGGCGCTGGTTTTCAGAAAAATCGCTTATCTGCTGCCGAAAAAGGATACCGAAAACAGTTAGGTGCACTGCGCATGTGCAGTACAAAACTAACGTTTACTTTATGTTGGTACTTAACATTGTTGGTATTTAGCCTGTGCTAAATAAAAAGCTAGAGGGTTGATTGAGTCATATAGATAATTCCGAATAAGAAAATCATTGTATTGACTTTAGATATACATACACTGTACATATATATACAATGTATATAGCCTATTGTTAGAATCTGAATAAAAAAGCTCAATAAAATTTGAAAAAGAAAATAAGAAAATCCACTATTCCATGCAAGCAGAAAAAAAAGTGCAATTGGTGAAAAAATTCTTTAACTTGTTCGTGATGTGGTTTAAATAATAAAACGCCAAAACCATACATATTTATATTACACGTATATTGTAATTCTCAAGCTTAAATCCGCAGCTCAATATAGGCATAGTAACAACAACAACAACAACAACGACAAAAAAAAACTCATAGGGAAAAAAACAGCATATAGAACAGTAATGAAATAGGTCTATTTCATGACTCGAAGGCTGCAAGACTTTTTAGCATCAATAATTTATATTTTAGTCGCTATAAAACTTTGAGGTGTACAAAAATGTACCCACATTTTAGTGTTAAATATATACAAGAACTGTATGAAACATTCGCTTTCTATAAGCAAACAGTCATATTTTATAAAACGAGGTAAAATTCGTTGTTTTTATGACAGTTTTTACTACAAGCTTATATGCAATTCTACTTTTTTTTTTAGATGCAAACAAAATATGTGCATATGTGTTTTGTTTGTGACTATTCGCTTCTCGTAGATATGTATGCGTACAGACAGTATGTATGTTCTGTCTCGGTTCACTCAATCTTTAAAGTTTGTTATGAGAATGGTTGTGGTGGTGGTGAGGCTGTTGTGTACAGTAGTACATGCTCACTTTTTATACCCTGTGAATATGTTGTCCCTTGGCAAACACACTACAGTTGTGTACCTTCTACACTGGTCTACAGTACGTGTTGCAAATAACTACGACCAACCCGCCACTCGTCCAATGGGATACCCAGCAATATGTTACAAATGCAATGGAAAGTTTATGGCACACTGAAATGCCAAAGGCATATGACAGGGGCAATGAGATGCAATGGGAAGTGCCTGAAACACTGGTAGAATTTTGTTCACTGTAGTCATCTGTGCTAGGTTCATTACAGTCAATATGTTATCGATGGGATATCAATATATCGGTACGATGTTGCCAGCAAAAATATCAATACTGATGTATTGAGAAGATATTGATCTCAACACTATAATTATACAAGCTTAATGAGATATTAATAGGACATCGATATCGATTCAATGGAATGAGATGGCAGTAACCCTAGCTCCCATAAACTGAGATAGAATCACACGGAACACGACTAAAACGTGCCCCCCCACCAATAGGACGTTAATCTTCATTTTTAAACCTATGCAAACGACAAGTGACCTGCTACTAAAACATAATAAACAAATAAATAGAGCAACACAAATTTATATTTTTCTAAAAACGTAAAAGTTGATTTAAAGGCTAGTTTTCTAGTTGACAAATGTTAGGGTTGGTTAATGAGTCTTGGAAACTCTAGCCTCTAAGTCTTCTTTATTTCTCTTATTTTCTTTTTTCTCTATTAATTAGTAATATTTTGTTAATAAATATTGTATTACATTTTTTCAACGGCACATTAATTTACAGCAAGCATATAAAATGTGCTCTATAATAACAATTAAATTACAAAGTGTAGGCTTAAGTTATTTTGCAACTGAATACTTAGGGAAACAAAAAAAAAATGAAAAGCCGAAAAAACTTGCAGCCATCCTAAACAATTCAATTATATATACTGTATATATAAATAGAAATACGTCTAATAGTAATAATACTAATAATAGTTTATAAAAAAAAGAATAAACTATTCTAATCTGGTGATGAAAATCACTTATGCGCAACATTTGAGCTACTTAGGAATCGAGAAAACATGTTAGCTCGAAAATCTCCATACATAATATAATGTAATGTAATGTAATGTATGTATGTATGTGCTTTAAAATCAATAAATGCTTTTGGTTGAGTGCGTTAACACGAAATAGTCAAGTATCTCATTCTCAAGGGTAAACTATCAAAAATAATACAAGACTAATTGTATTTACATTAAAAGTAATGAAGAATTCGGCAATTAAATATAACGAGTAGAGAGAAAAAAGAAATAGAATGAATTCATTTGAAAAACCATCATCAGAAAGCATTAAATACAAACAGAAAAATTAGAATGTTTGAAGACGCAGAGGAGAAAAAAGTTCGTCCCCATATTCCACACACTGTATATTAGGTGGATAAAGTGAAATTTTCGGAACCTATTATATAAACAAAGATTTCAAAATCCCCACTCTTATTTATAATGTATCATCATATGAAAGAGTTTCGTTAAGCAAACAGCCCAAATACATGTATAATTGTATATATGTCAGTCGACACATTACAAAGTTATTTTACATAAAAATTCTGTATTCAATTTATATTTTTATTTTAATTTTGAGAATAATCAAAACTTTTTAAAAAAAAATTAAAATTTATTCATATTTCTTTTATTTCATATTTTTTTAACTAGGATATAGGCCTCATAAAAAACAAAATATAAAAAAAATCTGAAAACTAAATATATAAATAAAAAGTTTAAGCGAAAAATATTTTCTCATTTGTTACAATTACAATTACAATTAGTACTCTGCTAGCAGCCAAATAGGCCTATGGCAGAGGAACATAAAGAGTCCACATGCAGCATTAAGCATTGTCAAGCACATATACATGCACATATATAAAAACAAAATGAATACAGTATACAAATGTCAATCCCACAAAACAAAATTATCCCCATTCACCACTGCCTCAGGAAGAGAGTTCCATTGTCTTATAACTCTAGGAAAAAAAAAGACCAATAATATGAATCTGTCCTAGCAAAAATCTCCCCAATTTTTCTAGAGTGGTTAACGTGCATTAGTGTGATTTAGTAAACATTAATAAATTTACATTTAAAAACTTTACATGCAGTTGCGATCAGATAGCAACTAAAGTTCTTAAATGTAAATTAATGTTAAAGCAAGCACTGCACAAGCAATCTTCTTAATCATTTACATAGTTGAGATCCATTACTGGCATTGTTTTTTTTCTCTCTCAATTTTTAGCTATAGGCAAATCAACTTTTTACTATAATGAAAATTTAAGACTTAAATATTTGCTATAAACCACACTATATTCTATGAAGTTAAACTTTCGTCAGCAGCGCGACTAAACATTTTTAATAATAAAAAACGCATGCTAGCAGTGATTGCCGCATTTTAGGGTAGATCACTGAAATTATTTTTTTACAGCCGCACTAAGGGTATATTTTCGTCAAAATTTCAATTCCCCCTCTTCAAGTTTTAGACCTAAAAATGGTTTAATGAAACATAATACCCGTTTCATATGTCTATGAATTTGAAACTTTCTCTGAAATAAAAACACATCAAATTTACACTTAGGAAGCAGAAAATGACGGTTTTTTAAATGAACATTATATAAAATAAACTCTCTTCTTGGTAGTGTTTTTATATTTCTCTCAACAGAAGAAAAAAAAGGGAACATCCACTCTCTTCCTCATCTTAAAAAAAGTAAAAATTTGCATAAGCATTTAGAAGAGTACAACCCCATAAATGCAAAACGTACGTGGTATAGAGCTAATCTATTGCGGTATACAAACCTAATTCCATTTAAAGGTTTCCCCTCCCCTATAAATATTGTTACCGTCAAAATGGAAAATCAGTTTTTCTATACAATCACAATACAATGTGATTAAAAAAAACCACCTATTAAATAGTAAATTCAAAACACAATGAAATGTTTTAGGCAATGTGTTGAATGTCTTAAAATAATCAAAGTCAATACATTGCCTAAAACGAACTTAATCCAGCATCTACTGCGGAACTGCCATGTATGCACATTGTTGAGTAATTGTACAGAATAACTAATTTTCCACTTTGACGGTAAGATAATACACAATGGATTCGCTTCAAACTTGATCTTAAATGTTTAGTCGGCTTTAAACATCATTTATTCAGTAGAAAAAAAACTGCATTTTACGTTACTGGACTAACTTCATCCAGTATGTTGCAATATATACCCAGTTATGAAACAAATTACTTTTTTTATAACAATTTTGATGTTTAATTCCCATCCCATCCCTATAGTTATCTTACAGAGCGTCTACAAAAAAATATCATAAGTAATGACAATGAATCTAAAATATTCAATTATGACTCATAAATGTGTAAGAATGGCATTTAATTTTTAAGATGTTTCAAAATACACTTCTAGAGATTTCCTTTGACATGCTAAAAAAATAGTAAAAATTCAGGCAAAATAAATATCTATAAAAGATTAGAAAATTATAAAGATTAAAATTAATTTTAGATGTAAATGTATATCAAAGTGTGTATAAACCTTTTTCTTCAAAAGCCACATTGAAACTATAATAGAAAAACAGTAATAACTAAATTTTTTTAAAGAAGTTTATCCTAAAAAAATACTACCTACATACAGCAGTTTGGTGCAGACGTTCAATTTCGGCTTGGCAATCCTGGCAGGTTAATTCTGGATTATCTCTCAAAATCGCCACAAACGTTAAAACAATTTTTGCCTATTTTTCTTTGGCTTTTTTTTTTGAAAATGTATGTCAGCAGAGCCTATATTTTTATATTTACTGCTCATGTTCCCATCATTGCATGTAATAAAAGCTCGTCTTACAAGGCTTGTCAATCCATGCTACACACCATACAGTTTCTTCCAGTTCAAATCAAAATTAAAGTGGATTTCTGGCCGAGCAGATCGTTCCAGCTAAAGATGTAGAGCGATAAAAAGCTTGAATAAATTAACAAAATTCACAACATACACGAGGATTTTTACATTTATAAGTCAAAAATTTGGAAGCCATAATTGATCGTCCGTATTCAGCTTTAAATAAGGATAAACACAAGATTTAATAATAACAATCCTGAATTCAATAAGCTACTTAGAATAGTATGAGCAGACAAAATCCATTTTAAAAAAAATAAACAATTATTCAAACAAAATTAGAGGTAAATTGAACATAATATTATTATAAACTGAGATTCTGTAATAAATTTAGTTAAGAACAAAAGTGAATAGTTATGTCATGTTTTCACCTATTCTAACATAGAGAAGAAAAAAACCTATTCTTGAGTACTTTTAAGCATCACTAACCGCTTTTCTCAATAAAACATACATCTAATCCACATACTTGTTTTCTAGAGAAAATCAAATTAATTATGGTCTCATATATTTGATAAAAAAATGAAGCATATTCAGAAACCATTTTCTTTTAACGAATTGTCTAGAACCCGTTGAGCAAATCAAACCTTCTAGATTTTTTTACATCATAAATACCCCGTTGTTTCCGAACACAGCCATAACTCTGAAATCACATTTCTTTAAAAATGCTCTTCACTTTGAATACACCCTAGAAAATAATATATTATGCTTACATCTTGATAATTTATTTAAAAAAAATTTTTATCAACTATATCACGCATTGCAGATGTTTTTTTTTTTCTTCTTCTTCTTCTTCTTCCCCTTAACATAAAACGAAGGGAATCAACTTTCATGAGTTCCAATCTTCATAAAGATTCTTTTTTTTCTTTCCTTCTTCCTCTCTTCCAAGTGTGAAACTAAATATTTATAGAATTGAAATGTAAAAAATATAAACTTTGAAAGCCATCTTCAACATTCCTATGAAGGTTTATAATTTTTCATTATATACAAAATGCATACATTTTTTTTTAAAAAAAAAGAAAGCAGTAATTAATATTTAAATTAATTAATTTTGTTATGTAAAACAAACAACATGTAGAAAAGTATCTTGATATTAAAAATGTGTCCACTTTTCACAATGTCTACTATAAAAATAGACATACAAAGCAAGAAGAAGAAGAAAAAAAAATCCAGAATCCTTCTCACTTAATAAACCTCAAATTGCAGCAATAAAATTTTTTTTATCCTTCCTTGCAATTATGACGGTAAATTTGTGAGCCCAATTCTACTCACAACATTTTAAAAGGGCTATGTGCACACTCATACATTGACTAGAAAAGGGGTCCTTTTCACTTTCATGCTTCATAAATGAAATTGTGGCAACGAAAATGGCGTTACCTTTCATAGAAAAAGCTCAGACCCTTTGATAAAAAAAAAAGAGGCGGAGGGGAAAAGAATAACTCAGCTTAGTAAAAATAATTGTAAAATCAATGCCATCATTCAAGAAACACATACAAACTATGAAGCAACTACTAGCAGGAAAAAAAGCAAAAGTATTAAGTCAGTCTATTGTACGGAGTGTTTTACAAGTTCGTAACAATATTAAATGACTTCAAGGACCAAATTCAAGAAAGAAAACAGAAGTGATCCTGAACCTGTTTCATCAGAAGTAATAAACACAGAAAAAAAAATCCTATTTATAAGATGCACTGTTAAATGTTTCTTTTATGTTAAAGCAGTATTCAAATGGTTCAAATTTAAAGTTCAAGTGTCAAGATTTCATCTTGAATTTGTGTTTTTAAACTGTCTATTTGAAATAATGATGAAGAATTCTAATGTTGTGACTTTTGCTGTCGGAGGCTGCGCTCTAAACAAGACATAAAATTATGAAAAACGACTAAAAGCAAGACATGAAACTCCTTTTATCCACAATAAATTAATCATCTTTAATAGTAAATAATAATCCTGACATTATAAAACAAGACAGATGACCTAACAAATGCATTTGTAATGAATTGGACATTCAAATACATTTCTTTCATTTTTTAATATTGTAAAATGGAAAGGCATAATATCAAAAGCAATTATGTTAATTTAGCTTAATTAGAACTTTTAATGAACAATAATTTCCATTCAGTTCTATAAGGCATAAAGCTTAACTTTCTGAGCATTTATGTAGCTTATACAGATTGTCAATTTTAAATATGTATTACTCTTCGTTGTTGAGATAAGTGGTAACATTTGACAACTTTTTAGAATTTTTAAAAGCCTTGTTTTTGTTTCAAAACTTAAGTCAACAATGTTCATTCAGCCATTAAATTAAAAATTAAATATCATTAATAGACAAATATTCTTAAATTATTTGTCTAGTCAACATTTGAATATCGATCTAGGGTCTGGTCGATGTCGATAGAGAAGGAGAGAACTTCATTTTAACTGCAGTTAGTTAAACACTGTTAATTATCATCAGGAAACAAACGAGGTTAAACTTAAGTTAAATTTAAAGATAATGCAGTTAGCTTAAAGACATTATCACAAATGAAGTCATTGAATTTATAACGTCATTTATTAATGTCACTCGGTGGTACTCAACACAATATCAAACCACGAACACCACGGCATTGCATGTGTTATTTTTCATTCTAAAAATTTACAGCATTAAATAAGTCAAATAATTGCAGTGGATCTTAAGTGCCGATCACACAGTGGCAATATTTAAAGCACAATTCACAGCAAGGTGTCCTTGCATTAAGAGGCTAAAAATGCAAAATTACTTCGAAAAATCTCCACAAAGAGCACTAGCATCGTTTTTCTATAGAGCCCATAGAGCCAATGTTAAAGAAAAAATATTAATTTTTAAAATACACACAAGTCGCGGCAATATGTTTATTTTTTATATTTAAAGTTGTCCAATATTAAGTTTTCAAAGTGCAATTTGCACCTTAAATAAATGCTGATCGAGTGATACAATGACAAAAAATTATTAAGTGTATTTCAAAATCGTGAATTTCTAACTTTAATGTTAAACTTTATTTAAAGTTATAAACTACTGCCAATGTGACACAATAACGTCACAGTTTGTAAATGGAAAAATTATTCTCTAAACATGTTTGTAAAATTCCCTGTCAATTTTTATACTATTTACACTTGTTATCTCATAACATTAGTGTAAAGAAATTCAAAGAAAAATTACCACAACAAATGCAAACAACAACAACAACAACAGTAACCATAAACAAAAGTAGATACTGTATATAGTAAAATAATTTACCAGCCTCAGTGTCATTAGATTATAAAAATATAATGAAACTCTTCTTGCACTGACAGGTGCCGTCGTTGCTTTATAGTAACCTCTAAGCATTTCGCGTAGTACAAACAAACACACAAAAAAAAGCCACATTTACCTTGATTGCACAGTAAACACAAAATATTAATTTGAATAGAAGTTCGTCGTGACATAAATAAACATTTTGCTCAAACACTTTATATCGAATATAATAATTATTTCATCTCGTCCCAAATAATTTTTTTTGCTTGCACAATAAATTGTCAAAATTAATAATCGATTTCAAGACTTAGCAACAACAACAAAAATGTCATAATAAAGATTACATAAAACATTTTATTCCCATTTTTTATCATCTATACAAGGCCCAAATTCAAGATGAAAACTTCACACTTGATCTTCAACTTCAATCCTCAAAACAGAGTTTTTCTTAACTTCAAAAAGTGTATGTGTTTCTAGGGGCAGACTGGCCAATTGTGCACTTTCTCGATGGGCCGCACAGTTTGAGAGCCGTATTTTAAAATATAGAGCCGATTTCAAAATGAAAAGTAATCAAAATTTAAAAAATGGCACAAAAATGAACGGTAAACGGTTTAATTTTTGTTTAAAAAAAAACAGAAAAGTAGGAAAATATCTGAAACAAATAAATTGTGAAGGATCGTTGGTCTAACTTTTTTTTAAAAAACACCCTTGCTCGCTACGCTTGTTAGTGCAAACCAGAAAAATATGACACAGATACACAAGGTTTCTATGTTAAAACTTCGCTCAGAGCCAAGTTTTTTTTTTCTCTTGAAATTGCACCTATGAATTGTTGTAGCCAACCATTTTATTTTTCCACTTTCACCAAACTTTTTTTTTATATCATTTGAAATTATAACTTTTTTTTTGCAATTCTCACGACATCCTTTTACTTTGACAAACTATTAATACATAGAATTGACTTACACAATGGCAAAAAAAATAAGAGGGTGTGGAAGTAAAGGTGTTAAAGTAGTAGGTGTGGTATATATATGAAGATGTGGTTGGTGGAAGTGTGTTGAAGTAGGTTAACCGAAGTCGTTTATACAAGCAGAGAAATCTGTGGAAAACGATACTTTTCATCAAGATGCCAAACACACCAAAAGATACACACATACACATTTTCAGAGAATAAAGTCAAAAATATAACATATATATATAAAAATAAGAGAACATATATTCCCTTGAGGTGTATATACATATATATATATATATATATATATATATATATATATATATATATATATATATATATAAAACCTGAAATGAAAACTGCGGCGACACTAAGATGAAAATGGGCAAATAAAAAAATGTCCAAAAAACGTTTTCTTACTACATGTATGTAAGAAAAAGCTTCCCTACACCCAACACCCAAAAAAATTGCGTGTATCTTACAGTTCGTCGATTTCACTTAAAAGTGATAAAATATATCTAACATACTTTTTGCATTGAATGACATCAAAAAGAAGAAAACGACGAAAAAAAAAAAAGGATGAAAAAAATCTTTTGCCATTTTCTTCCTTAATGAAAAGACTTGAATTTATAAAATTTAAAGCAAAAAAAAATGTGGTGAGGTAAGTAAGTAGTAGACATATAGAATAAAGAAGAGAAAATGTCAAATGTTGATTGAGTGCCGCTATCTGCATTTAAATTTAAAAGGAACCACATTGGAAATAAGGGCAAGAAGAAGAAGAAGAAGAAGCAGCAGCAGCAACAGCAGCGTTTGTTACTATCTCATTGGCATTCAATAGGGAATATCAAGACTCATGTAAAAAGTCTATATATGAAACTGTATGAGTGTCTATAGCTAAGTACATTGCAGCTGTTGCATTGAAACACGGTCAAATTAAATTGAAGAATCTAACAACAGTTGCATACTGATAGTAAAAGATTTTGTTTAAAGGAAAAGAATTTTATTTCTTTGTCTATCTATACAAGTAGTATTTCTCATCTGTACATTTTACATATGCATTTCTAAACATATAATACTCTGGTTATGTCGATGTGTCTTAAGCCGAGTGCACACTTGGATACAAAGTCTAGCGACAGTTGAGATACAGTTGCGAGACTTTGTATCAAGACAGCATTTATACATTATCACACGTCGATACCTAATTTAAAAGCAAGTGAGGACCCCCACCCCCCGAACCAAACTTCCAAATGACGTCAGACTTGATATTTTAATATTGTAAGCTTTTTTTGATCGCTAAGGATTGCAGGATTGCACACATCCTGGATGTGACCAACTTAAATCCAACATTAATTATGAGGCGCCGTTTGGGTCATAATTAATATACTTTTTATATATATGTTTTTCAATTAAATCCCAAACATATCGATGTATCCCAGGTAAAATGTATATCCTAAAAAATATTTTATATATATCAAAAATATTGTTAGGTTAGGTTTTTGGGATATACATTTTACCTGGGATAAATCGATATGTTTGGGATTTAACTGAAAAACATATAATTATATTTTATATATATATATATATACATATACATATATACATATACATATACATATACATATACATATACATATACATATACATATACATATACATATACATATACATATATATATATATACATATACATATACATATACATATACATATATATATATACATATATATATATATATATATATATATATATATATATATATATATATATATATATATATATATATATATATAAAGTATATTAATTATGATCCAAAACGGCGCCTCATAATTAATTAATTACAAGAAATATTTAAAAATGAGTATAAAATCTAATTAATAATTATTTAATGTTTCTCGGTGCACACTTTTCATTGTCCAAGTGCACAATTCGTATCCAAAAATACACACTAAAATAAGTCTTGCCATAACTTGAAAAAGTATTAATGGACTAATCAAGCATTTAAGTTCAAACTTATAGAAAATTAAAACTTGCACAACCTCTTGGTTCACAAGTAGTGAATAAAGGTAAGACTTACTGCATATATGCGTCACCCTTAGATGACCCTTAGATCACCCTTAGATGACCACTTAGGTCACCCTTAGATTGTGACATATGATGAATTAACAAAAAAATTAAGATTGTCCTTTTGTCTGATAAAAAGGAGGTAATTACTAATAACAAATGTTTTCAACAATTTAAACAAAAGAGTTCTTAGATTCGTTTGTTATTATCACTTTTTATTAGACAAAAATGACACAATCCTAAATTTTTTGTCAAACCTGCTGACGTCACAAACTTCTTCTAAGGGCGATGTAAGTACACCTATGAATTAGAACTTTTCTTTTATCAGAAAATACAAACAGTCAAGAATCACCAAATCTTAACTATGTGTGTGTGTGTGTGTGTTAACGATACGGATTATTATAATAACTAAAGTAAAATTGTTATTTTCATACATTCATGGATCTGTAACTGCGTTGACCCAGCTAACCTCTCTGGTCCACTTAACTCTTTCGTCACATTTCAATGGTGTTTAAGATATTATAAAAATATTTAGCAGACTTTGTTTTTAACTATGTGGCCAAAAAAGTGTTAATTGAGAATTTTCATACGATATTTTTCCAACTAATTTTTATCAATTCTAACAAAAATATTTAGTGACCTAAAAATTCTTTTGTTCTAATTATCAAATAACAACTGCAATTATAATTATACGTTGAAAATGGTTCAAGGTAGATAGATAGATGATTATATTAAAAGTTTCATACAAAAAGTGGCAAAACTATTCCAAATTTGTTTAGCTGGACAAAATCTATTTACAAATATTTTTGGTATTTCACTTTTGTTAATATTGCCTTAAAAATCCCCCCCAAAAAAGCCAAATAAAAAACTTCTTATGAAAAAAAATCTTCTCTTCATCTGATCAAGACACAATTTGTATAAAAAAATCAATAGTTTTAATACCATATAAAGCACTAATATTTGCAGACTGATATTTTGTGTGTTTGCCATCAAAAACTCAGAGGCCAAAGTTCAAATAACAATTCAATCTCAGAAGCACTTTTTATATAGTAAATACAAAAAAAAAGAACTTTTCTGAACACAAAGAAAAGTTGAATTGAAACTTTTATTAAGAAATCCATGCAGTATCAAAAAAAAGAGAGAAAAATTGATTTAAATCATAGATATGATGCACCGGATATATATGCAATATAAGAAAAAAAGTATATACAGAAGAAGAAGAAAATATAATTCAATTTCAGCGGTCAAATAGAAACAGGTAAAGAAGGAAAGAGGAACCACCATCACCATCACCATCACCACCAAAAATTCTTTTCGTCACGGTCGACGACATAAGAGTAAATTTTTAAGATGGATTTTCATAAGAAATAGAATGAACCACATACAGAAGAAAAAAGCTAAATCGTACAATAGAGAAAGTATGTTAAATCCAAGAACACTCAAGGGAATATATATATATATATATATATATATATATATATATATATATATATATATATATATATATATATATATATATAGCGGACAAGAATGCATCGAAAGCCACACATTTCTTCCATCAGATTCTCTATTGAAATGGGATGTCAATGTAAGAATAAGGGAAAGAGGGAGGAAGGGAGGGAGGGAAAGAATGGGGAGGAAATGGGGGAAAAAGAGTGGGTAAAGGGTAGGATAATGTGAGGCATAAGAGGGGGTAGAGAGTGAGGAATTGGAGGAAGGAGGGACACAATGTTATAAGGAGGATGATCCACTTCACAGAGCAACAGAGATGTACTTTCAACATCAATATCAGTTTACTAAATTCATTTGGGAACATCAAAATTCCGATCACACATTGCAAACGAAAAAAAAAAGGGAAGAGATTTTTTTCTTCTTCTTCTTTTTCTTATTTGAGAAGAAACTGAAAAAAAAGAAGAAAAAAAGATATAAAATATTTTTAGAAGTCTTTTCTTCACTTGTATAAGTAGTGCAAATTCGGTTTCTATTTCCGCATCACAAACTTAAAAGTCTCGAAAATAAAATCAACACTTTTGTGGTTACCAAAGAACATTCTATTCTATTCTTTCTTTATATTTCGTATATACTTTTCTTTCTAATTTATTTTCAAACTCCTCTTCTTCTTCTTTTTTTTTCTTGTAGAGAAATAATTTCATAAAATAAAATTGTGTGGTCTGAAGATAAAGAAGAAAGAAGAAGAAGGAAAAGAAAATTCACTTAAACGAAAAACATAAACACACATTAAAATCGTATTAATTTCGAATTTCATTATTTAAACCCTTTCTTTCGTTAACTCATTCATTCAGACTACTAAAACAGTAAAAAAAAAAAATATAATGATCTAAACTGATTATAACGAATAACAATAAACGATTTTTCATCTATCTCAAATAATATAAAAAAAATATCTAGATATTAAACAATCGGAAGTTGTTAAAAGATTTCAATCAAAAGAAATAGAAGAAGAAGAAAAAAAAAATGGAACGTTCAATTATTTCCTATAAAAAACCTCCAATTTATAGACTGATATAAATACAGAAAAAGAAGGGAGAAAAATCATTTGTGATAAGGTTTGAAACTTACAAAAAAAAAGCCTCTCTACCCTTCTCCCCAAACCTCCCCAAACCACACCAAGATCTCCACTCTGCAAAAATCAATAGTGAATTATAGAGACATTTTATTTCAAGCGACTTCCGTCGACACAGAAGCCACATAAAAAAAGTTACTAACATATACCCATCTATTCCACCTCCCTTCACTTGCCCCAAACACAAAAACCTACAAAATGATATTTCTCCCACTTTTGCCAACATGAAAATAAATACTTTTTTTTTAAGAAACGAACTCAGAAACAACAAACAAACAAAAAAACTCCTCAAGTAAAAACAAAAAAAAAATGAGCATCTACAGTATATGAATTGCTTTTCTTATCTAAAACCTGATTGTTAACTGAGACAGTCAAAGCTAATGCTAAACTCATTAACATAAATATGACACTTTCAATCAAAAAAGATTACGAGTAATGCTAAAATAGCTGTTTTTTCTCAGTCAAAAAGGCTTTTTAGAGGATAGAATTGTTCCAGAGGTAACCCACTAACCAAGACTTTTTAGATTTTACTATCTAAACCAGTTGTCTCCAAAGTGGGGTACACCTACCCCAGGGGGTACGCGAGTCAATACGTGGGGTATGCCATAAAAATGTAATACTTTCTTTTCGTATTTCTTTCATAATTCAAATTTTACGTTAAGAAGGCTACGAGCTAAACAGTCATTTTCATTGAACAAAGCATAATTTTGTTCTCCTTATTAATAAGCTTAAAACTTACTATATATTTTAGATACAACTTTTAAAAAATCAAACTATGCTAATATTAGACAAGCAGAATCCTCGAGATAAATGTATTTTCATGTTTAAAATAAATATTCAAAATTAACTTTTCTTCAACTCGTATTTTAAAAATATTCATATTTCTTTTCCAAATATTAATTCATTGTTTTTAAATACAATGCATTTATTAAAAACATTAATATAAACATTTATTTACTATTCTAGTTTCTAACATACTTCGTACTTTCTCATATTTGTTTCTAGTCAAAAGTTTAACCTATGTCGTTGCCTCATTCAATAAGGTGCTCAAAATAGCTTGCAGTGATTGCCTCCTATCAGGGGTAGCTACTTATTCGAAGTCATTTATAACATTTGCTGAACAGAAATTTCCACTTGCATTGTATAAAATGGGCAACAAAAAGAAAAGAAAATCACAGTTTGTTATAAACTAGAATAATAGGCAAAAGTGCTAACAACATTTTCATGAGAATTAATCTTTTAACATTTTAATTTAATTAAAAAAATACGAGCGTATTTAATTCCCAAGTTTTTTTTATGTTTTAAATTAATTAATTGGTCTTAAAATGTCTTGTTATTTTAATAGGCAAACTTTAAGTAACATCGTACAAGTTGCTTCTAACCACAAACGGGAGGTCCACTTTGTGAATTTCTTTTTATAATTACGTTTAGTTAAGAGACTAGAATTATATCTCTGTTTGGTATCAAACATTTAAATAATAATAGCCACTAAGTAGGGTTTTTTGACTGAAAAATGCATTTTTCAGATTGCCTTACTGATGAGTTTAGGTGTTTTTTTTTAAGTTGAACATTGGCACAACTAAAAGAAATACTTTTTTTTTGGTAAAATAAGTTCAAAGTTGCAATTTTTCTTTCTCAATCTATTGTAGGGGAGCCAAATAAACCGATATTGTGAATAGTTAAAACGGTTTTTGCACTTGAAAAGCTCAGCAAAGTAAGCCATGAATTTTCTCTTAACTTTAAACTCATTTTTCCCCCCAAAAGTGGTTTTTTGAGTTGTGCCACTCTTCAATCAGAGTTGAGGATTGGTTCCTGTAAGAAAGCTGTAAATGTGCATCCATATGTGTAGGTGTGTGTGTGGCGGGGGGGGGGGGGGGGGTTGCTTACTTTTGACAGTTACACGGTCATTTTCATCAACATGCTTTATATACTTCAAGTCGCACTCATTTGATGTAATTGCCCATTACACGAAATGTATGTCAATTTCGCGTTTTGCAACTCAGGTCACTTTATGTTCATTTCGTGAAAATGGACAAACATTTTGTGTAATGGAAAATTACACCAAGTGAATGCGACATTATACAGTAATGTACATGTACAATACAAATAGACTGAGACTCTCAAAACCTATTCCATCATAAACAATCATCATTCAAAGATAATAATAGCCTTAAATAGGTCGAACATTATGTCAAGACTCTTTTCTTAAGAGAATAAGAAGACAAATTAAGAAATAATGCAATCTTCAGTTAATAATAATAGTTTCTTTTGTTCCTAAGATAACGTTCATTTGGCCAACATTAATTTCTAAGATGTGATGCTGAGAAAGTCTCATAGAATAATAATAATAATAAACGCAAGGAAGCGAGTCTCTTCTTATAGTATGTATTTTATGTACAAGTTGGCACACCCCTCACTATATATAGTGTATATAATGCAGTATTAAATAGGAATAGCTTCTGCTACTGTTGCTTAATCAATGGAGCATGTACGCGTCACATATGTAAGAAACTCGAATTAAAGAAGCTGTCCAAGATGAGAAAAAAGAAGTAAAAATGGGGGGGGGGGAAGGGGAAAGAAAATGTGACGCAGACATAATACAAAACAATAGCAAGAAGAAGATGCTGCTACTTGTTTCCAATTGTATTATTCACGCATGCTGGCCTCATCTCATCTCACTGAAACATCTGAACCTTTTTACTTAACTTAAAAAGACTTCCTTTTCTTACAAAAACAACCACCACCAAAAAATAAGCTATAGGGGGGCCTATAGTATATTTTGTATATTGCTAGAGTGCTAGCTAGACAATATGTAGAAACAACAATACAACAAGTCCAGTTTAACACCCACATCATTTGTTCTATATATTTATTCTTTTTTTCTCTGTCCCATTCAAAATCATTCTCTTAAGAGAAATTACCAAGTAAAACTGACATTTTACACAAAGAAGATCTTCTCTTAGTATGTTTACATAGTGTTGTTATTACTGCAGGAAAAGAAAAAAAGATTTCAAAACTAAATCAAAACTGAATCCAACTTTATATTAGTTGTTGGTGTAGTTTTAAATTTAACAACATTTTTGTTGTCAGCAATTCATACTGAATTCTAAACAAAAGAAATAAAACTTTAGAACAGCAACTTAAAGGAGACATTGAATGTGTTAGAAACTACGAGCTTTCTCGTATATAAAGCGTATTTCATGTTTTTCATGTTTGTATTTTTCAAAATAAACTTTTAATGGCAGTTTAAATGTCACATGTCTTTTGGTTTCACTTTAAACAGTTTTCTATTATCTTAAAAGTCATTTTCATTTCTAAAATGACATTATACACCTCGTAGTACATTATGAAAAAGAAATTCAAAGTTTTTTAAAAACTAAACTAATGGGATTAAAAAAAAACTTAATAAATATTTTAATTGAAATGTTTGAAAATAAAATAAATGGATTTTAATTTTGGCCATGAAAATATTTATTTTAAAAGAATACACGCTCGTATCACTATGAATAAATATTTCAAACAAGTTTTTAACTTCACTTTTAACAAGTTTTAAATTGCTTTAAAATATTAAATACACTTAATGTTTAGTCTAAAATGCATTAACAAATTTTCCAATGTACCAATTTTTTTTAAACCGAAACGGTTTAAAAAAAATTGGTCGTTTTCAACCTGCGATACAATGTTTTATTTTTAAAACCAGCAGCATACAGTCTCCCATAGATATTTTAGGTCCTATATATTTCAGTGACACACTTTTTAAGCATTTTATCAACTTATCAGTTTGTTTGATCGAAACCTTTTTCAATATATTACATTTACAAGTAGTCCTTATAGGTCTTAAAATACACGTGAAATAGATTGTTACGTACTCTTCTTGTCTCAACAAAAGCTATAGATCGCTTCACAAAGATAAAAACTAATCAATATGTATGTATATTTGTATATAAATATACACATTTGTAAGCAAATTGTTACATGGATGTAAAACAGGGAGGTTAGATACTCTAGTTATATTCATAAAAATAGAATGCAGTCAGAAATTAATGAATTCGTTGTACTCCTAGTTTTTGAACATCGTTTTTTATTTAAATGCCTATTTGATAAATAGCTTTTGATATAAACGATATGACGTCATTGGGGAGTTACCGTGTACAATGACAATTAAGTAGAAACATGCAAATGAACTCCCCAATCTGTCTCGAGGCTTGAAAAATGGGAATTGATTCATGAACAACAGTCAAAAAGTTACGAGAAAAAGCGAATAACTAACTAATTACAATTTTTCTTTTTTCTTGCATTCAACCAAAAAAAAAAGCTAATAACTTAAAAGTCTACTATAGTAGCAAAAAAAAAAGTTTTGTCTCAATGGAAAGTTTTTGTTGAAAACAATTCAGCAATAAGAGCCTTCTACAGCAGTGTATTGGATTTCGGATTTGTGGATTTGGATTTGATTTGGATTTTTAACAAATGTAGCAAAAGTGCAAAAGCAATGCAAAGTCGTCCTCTACTGCGCAAGTTCATTGTTCAAATACATCAATTTTCTGTGACTGAATTCTTAATTACAGCTTAGACAAAGTCCTTCACATGCAAGGCAAACTGAAAATAGTTTTCTATTCTATTTATTTGGCAGACAGTAGAGCAAAAATAGCAAAATAAATAAATTATTATTATTATTATTATTATTATTGGGCAAATTAATTTGCATTTGCATTTTCACTTAGTATTTTCTGCAAGTGTGCTCTCGGCCTATAACAAACTGAAAATTCGACAGAAAATGATGTCATACAATATACTTTAAATAATTTTATTATACTTATTTGGCAGAAAAAAAGCTGAATTTGAAAACTAAATATTGAAAATTTTCAATCAACGTATTCGGCATGTGGGACAGTGGGGGTAAAGGTCCAAACTAAATAAAGAAAAACTTTAAAAAAAAAACTGCCCAATGGTACTCCAGAAAAAAAAGATTTTTCTGTTTTAAAACTCTGTTGTCAAGATTCAAGATTAAGTGCTAATTTCCTTCTTGAATTTGAACCCAAAACAAATTTTTTTTTTCAACTTATATTTCTATTTGACTAATAAATATGAATTTATGCCAAATGAATTTCTCATTTGTCAATTGAATTGCGCACCATTCTGTAGATGACAATTTCAAAACAACTAATAACAATTCACAAATTGCAAGCACAAAAAAAAGCCTTGGACATTGGTGAAAAACTCATTCCTCCACATTATTACAAATAATTCAATCCGTCTCCTTCACTGAGGACACATGTGTAATGTGTAATGAATGAGTTTGTAGGCTGTAAAATCTACAACAAAAGGTTTTGGTCTAATATTTGCAGAAGAAGATACAAAGAAGCTCCAGTGTGGAAATCCACACACAATAGAATATAAGTAATACAATCGTTAACGTGATTGTTTAGGATTTCTGTTCGTCTTTTGTATCCAAGTCTTCCCCCAGTCTTTTGTACCTTCCAATAGCTCCCAGGACACCTTAATTAGCACAAAAGATGATCTCCAATGAAACAATTCCCAAATGAAGAGAAACAAAATCTTCCTCCAAACATCACCACCACCTTCACACTCAATTCCCTCTCCCACCCCGCCCCCCTTTTCGTTAATGCTCACTAGAACTACTTATTACTTATTAGTACACACTAACACAATAAAACACAAATTAGGAACTTGGCAAAACAATCTTAAGGTTCGTCCACACAGCGTTTCTAAATGTTTTGGTGAACATTTGACAAACGTTCAATTGCATCCACACCGGACTTAACTAAACATTTGTCAAACATTCAACAAACTAGGCACCTGGATAAAAATCATGATTCTTTTTTATTTAAACCAGATTCTTTTAACTAAAATCAGATTTCTTTTAACTAAAATCAGATTTCTTTTAATTAAAATCAGATTTCTTTTAACTAAAATCAGATTTATTTCAATTTAAATCAGATTTCTTTTAATTAAAATCAGAGCTTTTTTTCTTTAAACACATTTTTTTATTTCTTTAAAATTTCATAACTGAAATTCTATGCATGACAAAAAGTGTTCAATCTGTTTATTCACCTGTCAAGCACATTCTTATAAGAAATTAATTTTATTAAGTAGAAAGAAATTACTTTAAAAAAAATAAAAATTCTGAAAAAAAAATTTCAAAATGTAATTTAAATCACTTGAGTTTTATGGTGGCGCCAATTTTTTTTTGTATCTATATTATGTTGATTTTAATGGAGAAAAAGTCAATTGATTCAAATCAATATGAATTTTTTGCTAATTTGTGTTCTTTATTTTAAACCCCAATTTTAACAAATACTTGTGTAAAATGGTCAAAGAAATTCAATGACAATTTGTACTTTTGACCATTTAAAGTTTTGGCGTATTTGTTGAAGATAATTAATTAATAAAAACCATTTAGCAAATGTTCGTTTCAGTGTAAACAACTCTTAAAACTTCATCATACCGATAGTTACTTTAAATCGATTTAAAGTTTCAGTACCTTAGTTGATTATCGATTTAAATAAAAAGCTAATATATATGTAAAGAAATATAAATATAAAGAAATGTTTAAAAATTAAATATAATGGGTACATTAAGAATATTGTGAGACCCTTAGGCATATATAGGCATAATGCGGCAACTATGAATCATAAAATTTTTAATCAATATTGTACAACTTTGATGGATGGTTGATGCACTTTTAATTTCCCAAAAGGCCTCAGAAAGTGTCACTTAATATATTACATAGTTAGACGATGCTTTTTCTCTATTGAGTGCTAAGGAAAATCCTAGGCACACATACACACTCCTAGGCACACATACACACACATACACATACATAGACGAATACATTGTAAAAGTATGGTCAGCATATGTTTCAACAGTAATATAACCGGATAGCCTAAAAACCAAGGGAGGCGGTAAATATACAATGTACATATACATGTATATGCAAGTATACATTGTATGTGTATGTTGGACATTGCATTGCTCAAAGGCGTCAAAAATAACTAATTAGGTAAATTCTGTTATATACACGCAATATAATGAGCAAATTTCAATTACCTCGTATATGAGCCAGTTCAGAAGAAAGAGAGAGAGAGAGAGAGAGAGAGAGAGAGAGAGAGAGAGAGAGAGAGAGAGAAATAACTAACACTTGAGGTTATTTCAGGTAATTAAAGCTCGTTAATTATTGTCTATGAGCCTAAAATATAATAAACATTGAATAAACAAATTTTAAGACATTTCTTAAACATACAGAATTATGAACACAACAATACTTAAAAAATAGCACATGATGGAATCGTTTAGCCAATACCTTTGAAAATGTCACAGAATTTGGCCGAGTTGTTATTAAAAATATTTGTGTATACAGGGTGGCCGCAAAAAGTGACCTTATATCTTGGAAATTCTATTAAGTTTGTAACATCTTGTTTCCGTAGGGTTAGTAGAGAGATCTCTGCTAGCCATCTAGAAGTGTCGAATGGATGTTGATGATTAAGTCTTTCGGTCTATTGGCTCCTGTGTTGCTTACTTAACCACCAGGGACACAAGGGTCGGTACCTCAGGAGACCTGTGGTAGAAAATAGTGTAGAGATGTCCTTTTACACGTGGCTGCTGGAGGCTTCCTTCTTAGCTGGTCGAATCATCGGCTATGTGGCGACTGCAATACAAAGTCCCACTCCCAAGAAAATAACTAAGTCCACACATCGAATGTATATTTACAACAAGATACTTTCTTCAAAAACAGCGACTCGCTGTGGATTGAGAGCATCAGTGGTGTGTCTAGTTCGTAAGATGTAACCAGTCTGATCTCTCAATCCACATGGTCCAATATTTATACAAAATATTACAATGAAACATGTGATTGCTAACACAAAGGTGCCAGGTGTGTCCAAGATCCTTGAACACAAGCAGGACCTTTAATTAATTACATTAATTGCAAAACGAAAACATCTATAAGATGTATAAAATATAACAATCAAGAAGGATCTTCGTTGATCCTTCTAATAATAACTTTGTAAAGATTCTCACGTCCAAGAGTTTTGCATCGTTGATTTCTCTAGGATGCATCCTATTAAATCAACGATACAACCCTCTTGGCTATTGTTCTCATCTTGGAGGGCAGGGAGTCATCGTCGTGATGGCCTCCCAGCCACCCCCAAGCATGAGGTGAGAACCTCCGTTAAACATTTCTTTGCTACAGGGTGATTCTAAATAACTGACGAATTCTATCGCTGAATTTGTTACAAGTTACAAAGTTCAAATTGAACTCTCATTTTATACAAATAAAATGTCACATGCGATTTGATAGAACAAAATTATGGCTAAATTAGTTAAATTCCAGATGTATCACGTAAATGGAAAATTTCTTTTGAAGCAACATTGAATGTTCCTCAAATATTTTAATGATATATTTATCATATATTTTAAAAAGAAAATTATGTAATGTGCACAAAGGGTTGATGAAATTACATTGCTGGGTTCACACATTGAAAATATAAAATAAGAAATTTTAAAGGTTAATATTGACATAGTTCAAATATGAACATTCTACTGGAAATAAAAGCTCATACAAAAAACAAAACACTTTTTAGCACCTTTGAAAAAAATTTGCTAATGTATTACTGTAATTGAATTACTTTTTCAAGTAATTACTAATTCATCATCACATCACTTTTGAAACTTTGCAATTTCTAATTGTAATTAATTATCTTTTGTAACTTTTTAACCTACTTTTTTGTTTTTGTTGTTTTGTTCTCAAACCAATCGGAACTTGAGTTAAGTATTCACAATTATTGTCAAATAATAAGATATGCATTTTAGCATGATTTTCTGCCTAACATTTAATTAAAAAAGTATATGTTATCATTTAAGAAAATGGGTAATTGTAATTAAGTTCTTTTTGTAAATATTAATTGTAAGAAGCCCAACTATTGTTTCGTTAAATTCTCCCGGAGGAAAGGAACATGACGAACTTGCACCGTTTAAATATTATATATATAATAGCCCAGGTCTGTGTATGTGTGTGTGGAGTAACAAAACCATTGAAGCACGTCGGAATTTATATAAATTTGAATAAATGAACCGTTTTTTTTTTCTCAAGGTCAACTATATGTTGAACTCTTCCTTTGGAACGTGTAGAAGGGGGGGGGGAGAGAGGGAGAGAGAGAGAAAAGTTGGAGGGGTGAGGGGGAAAGTGTAGAAGGGGAGAGAGAGAGAAAAAGTGGGAGGGGCGACTGAAATTGAAATGAAAGGAGTAAAAAAAAAAGAAAAAAACGACGCGCATGCACACAATATTGCCGGTGAATTTTATTTACACATTTATGACGGGTTACCCCACTAGTTTACAATATTTACAATAGTGCAATATTTTTAAGATGCTAATCTCGTTCAAACATTGTGTTTTAAGGATAAATATTGTACAAGTAACGCAAAGATCAAGAAAATAGAACTATGTCTTAAAGACACTTACTTTATCTTTACCGGTATTGTTCAAAATTAAAATAACAAAATTAAGTAATTTCAGGTTTTTTTTTTTTATATTTGAAAATAAATTTTCCATAAGGTTGTTCCCTATCCAAACTAAACTAAAAGGTTCTGTTTTAATTATTATCGCAATTATTTTAATTTACTTTCCAGAGCAAAAATACATCTGAAAATTCTAAATATGAAATAAAAATCGTATGAAATACATTAACCATGTATTTTATTTCCAATACAAAATTAAGTTCATTAAAACACTGAATGAAAATTATTAAATTACCTCATATTTTTTTTTTCTATTAAAATAGATGATTTTAGTTGTATATTATTTGCAAATTACATTTGAAAAATTCAGTTACAATTTCAAATGTGGTTTTACCACGTTCCACTCAAGTAGAAAATTGTCACACTTGCAATGCTTTCACTTTCAATCATTTTCATGCACTTTAATAAATGTTCTTCTTATTCAAATTGTTGATTTTATTCACTTAACATGTTTTGAGCTATTTGAATTTTCTGATGTCAATTCAATTTTCTCGATTTTTTTATATTAAGATTATTGTTAAATGTAAGTTTTCTTGTCAGTATAAAAATGGTTCAAAGTCATTGACTTGGCAAAGATGCATACATATACATAATGTATACTGTAGATGCACAATGATGATTTGTTATAGCCAGACACATAAGATACACTTCACAAACACTCTTGACAAGTGAATGAATTGTAAAAGAAGAAGGAAAGAAGAAAAAAATGCTTGTGCCAAACACGTATGCTGCACATCTATGCAATTAGGTCCTAAAAATCTTTCAGACTATAAATGACAAAGAACGCCTACTCTTTGCAAGTACGTCAAGAATGAAGAAAAGACAAAAAAAATCGTCTTTATAGTTGGCTGCTCTTCAGTCTGAGATAAATAACAACATGACAACATACTTGGTTAATTAAACCACAAATGATTTTTCATAGTATGTTCATTATATGTGAAACACACCCTGTATGAAGTGCCACGTACAGCACTAATACAGAATACAGTTGTTTAGAGTATAAGCAGTGGACTCGAGCAACCAAACGGTAATTCGGAACGTCACCAATTTACATTAATACCTGACTAACATGCTAAAAACAAATACCTAATTTTTTCTTAAAGCTGAAAAATGTTTCTAAAGAACCAAAATGTGGCTAGCAAAATGGGCCTCTTTTTAACATGGGTCACAAGCAAATTAGCATAATTCAAATTTCTATAAAATAAAAACTTGCAAGAAAAAGGATGTCACTACTCGACCACAACATTCGAGAAAAGATTGCAACTTCAATTATCGTTAAAAATTCAATTTCAAAGCAATTAAGGTGGCTAGAATCGAGACTCATGTTTTGGACACATCAAATTTCACTTAACATTGCGTATATATGGAGTCATGCACGCTGGAGTATCTCTAGGCTATTAATATCAAAAAATAAAATATTTAAACATAAAAATGTTTACACAAAATTTGCTTTATGAATTACCATAAAACCATTACAAAAATAAAAGTCACATCACTCAAAAGTAAAAGTCGCTTTTTATGACACAAATTTCGTAATATTCACATTAACAACAACAAAAAACACCTTAACACTAGAGTACAGAGAGGCATTATACTTTAGAATAGGCTCATCAAAATCTATAACAAGGCAGAAATGATTGAGGAAAAGGGGATAACTTTTTTTTGTTTCTGAGGGTCTTCACACACGCAAAAATGGCAACACATGCACAAAAATTACAAAGCACTGACAGTTTTCTCTGCTGTTTTGATAGATTTTTGTTGAAACCACACATTAGAGCAAATTTGATTGACAGGCACCACCCAGGTACTTTTGAGCACTTCAAAAATATATATATGTATATATATAAAAAACTCCACCTCTGTATTTCTGAAGTCTTTCCTTGTTACTTAAAACACGTTGTTGTCTACAATGACAGTAAACAAAACAAAAACTCTCCCCACAATATTTTGTACCTCGACCTACCTACCATGATGATAAAACACAAACAAAACACGCACGCTATTCAATAACGATCCTTTGAGTCCTGCAAAACACTCCTCACACCCGAAAGCCAAAAAAAAAAATACATCACAGATAGATTGCACTGATTTATAAGAAATATATATATTGAGAAAAGTACACATGCCCACATGTGTACTCCCACAACAATTCTCTTTCTGACGTTCGTCAGAAAGGAGGTACGGAGGAAAAAAAAAATGATTGACAGATATAAAAGTACACCGAAGAAAAACAGCGAAAATTACATGTTTCACCGCAGGATATCAATTCAATTGAGCACCTAAAAAAAGGTGACAAAGACGAAAAATGTCTAGAGGTCTCCCAAAATATATATAAGGAAATAGATAGAAAAGTGCACGACACTTAACAACATGAAATACCATCATTGCACTCAAGTTCAGACTTCATTCTGTACTACTAAAACCACGACTATAATAATAAAATATCAACATTATATCTGCAATGTTTGACCAATTTATGATGTATCACTTTACACATTTTATAGGCTTATTTGTATAACTCAGAAATGTGGTAGTTGCGAACAATTTTTCCAAGAAAGAAATAATAAACACGTTTCACCACACTAGAATGCAGAATTATTTGAATAAATTAAATACGTATTTATCAATATGAGGTCCAAGTGTCAAAGCAAAGTTATTCATTACTAGGTGACACTTGGTCCTCACATTGAGAAACGTTTGCTTGGTATGTGTTGATAAAAATCCGCTGTTTATGCACCACGACATTCACAAAGTCAAAAAACTTATCTCTTCCAAATTGACAACATGTTAACCTTTAAAAACGTTAACCTGTAAGAAAGATTAACCTTTATTTTGATCGCCTTTGTTTATGAATGAAGTTACACAATGACATTCTTTACCTGGAACAGGCAACAGGGCATGGCTCTACAAATGAAAAGAATCTTTATAGAATATGTTAACAGGTTATTTTGACAATGCTCCTTTTGGATAAAATTGTCCCTTTGAGATAGGATGTAAATCATAAGCGACACCATTCATTCAATAATTAATTTAAGAATAGTGATCAAAGTTAGGGTTACCATACGTCCTCTTTTTCACAGACATGTCCTCTTTTTGGCCCTTCAATTTTTGCATGGGCGGATTTTTTAAAATACAAGAAAATGTCCGGGGTTTCGTATTTTCTTTTCTTTTTTTTTGCTGCAACTATTACTTTTTTTTTTGCAAACTGCACAAGAAACATAAACTTACACATAAGTTTCTGTAATTAGTTTAGTGCGACTAAGAATCCAATGTATTAGCCCTATATACTGTCAGGTAATGTAGAGTCGCCAATTAGCAAATTGCCACCATGTTTAATCCAAGTTTGTTTAATAATAATTTAATAAAGTTTGCTAAAAAAACATGACAGCAATTTGCTATGTGGCCATTCTCCCTTTTAGGGCTCTCTAATTTTTGGGTATCCTCTTTTCTTGTAAGCAGGATATGGTAACCCTATCAAAGTACCTGTAGAGGCTCAGAAATTTTTTTTTAACGAGTTTGAAATTAATTGACAAGAAGCCGTTTTCATCTTTCGAAGTCATTCAAAAGCCAAGATAACAAATGTAAATGTAGATCTCCATGTGTAAACCTTATGTTTAGTTGGTCCACGTAAAATACTTGTCTCTCTTTACCTAAATTTCCTAAAGCATGAAACATTTATGTTTATACAAGGAGCGCGTCACCAATCAATCTTAGACGCAGAAGTAGCATTAATTTTACCGCATTCGTTTGCTAGCCAATCAGGATGGACACACTATAATTCACTTATGAAACAGTATGTTACTCATTATGCAGTTCGAATCACTTGTATTGCTTTCATGTTTGCCGTTTAATCTATCTTAGTGCAATTGCAGAAGCAACTGCATACATTTTCAAATAAACAGGCTTTCAAACAATTTTTTTTAAACAGGCTATATACTAATTTAAGCGTTGACAGTACTAGTACTACTTGTAAGAGTAGTAAAGGAACCTCCATGATATTTAAAATTGATTAAATCTCTGTTGAAGCTTTAACTCTTAGAAAATGTTATTTACAATCAGCACCATAATCACATTTACTTTGTTCGAAACCAAAAAAGAAAAACTTTTAGAAACAACAATGTAAATGAGACAATCCAATTGCTTGTTATTTACATTAAATTGTATATAGATTCTAAATGTAAGAAAAAGTAAAAAAAAAAAACTGCAATTCAACTGATTATTTTTTAACAAGACTTACTTCCATATATATATTATATAAGAATCAAAATCTTTAAGATGAAATAAAATCTCATGTGCTGAATTTAACTTTTTACACGGCAGTTGAGCAAAATGAAAGAGGGTGGGGGAGGGAGGTTGAAATGAAAAAAAAAATATTTCTTGGGGGGGAAGGGGGGGAGTGAGTTTGATATAAATAGAAGAAAAAAAAACCTGTAGAAAGAGAAAAAAAAATATATAGAAAAGACGGCATCAACTTTCATACATGACTGAGTTTCCAACCAATTTCAGCTTAATCATTCGTATGAGACAAAGTGAGGAACATATTGTTGTAGTTACATAATACAAACACTTAAAACAGGCTTGTGTGTATATGTACTTTATTATTATTATTATTATAGTACTGTACTATAGAAGAATACCCCCCCCCCCAAAAAAAAAAAAACCTCTGGAATACTACACCACTACCACCATCATCATCATCACCATATTATGTCAATTTCTTACTCCCCCCCCACAAACAACCAACTCCAACCCTTTTTTTTTCCATCTCTCTCTCTCGCTCTCTCTTTTTCATTGTCACATCAATTTTTTATACATACACAACATAAGAGAAATATTGGTTTCAGACAAATAAACAAGGGCGGAGAAAAAGTGAGATATGAAAAAATATATAGAATTTTTTTTTAGGTGGAGACGAATAAATAAAGTCGCCTAAAAGATACATTTCTATTGCCACCCCTTAATTTCTACTTCCTCCTCTCACTCACTCCAAACTTGATCATTAATTATAAGTAATTTGCAACTGCTGTGATCATGATTATAGACGACGACGATGACTCAATGTGGCATGTGTAAATGGCCCATAAAGAGTAATGGCGAACAAGAGAGAGACTAATAAAATGTCATCTAACATAATAATAATAAGAAGAAAAGGGGGGAGAATGAAAAAAAGACAAAAAAAGAGACACAATGATGCCCTAAAGAGAAACAAAATGCTTATTATTATCTTCAAAGTAACAGACTCATACAGTAACATTAATTCTCTTCAGACATAACAATAATAATAATAATAATAACACGCATGATAATTGTAGACACACGAATTTCGTATGTAAGCAAAAGGGCACAATAAATGTCAATAATATTTAATTACAAGTTAGTATAAGAAGAATAAATTAAAATTATGATTTTTAAACATAATTGTTTACCTTATATTTTTCTAGTATTGTGATTTTTTTAAAAAAATGTAAAATACGAGATTTTAATTTAATTTAATTAGTTTCTTTATAAAACAACTATTTGAAATTGGTTTATTAAATTAATTAAACACAGCGGGACAAAATTGTGTATAATACATTTGTACATATAATACATAAAAATGTTGTAATGTATTTTACTTAAATGTGACAATTACTCAATTTTTGTAATATTTTATTTCAGAACTGGTAAAATTTGAAACAAACAGTCTACAAAGTGATTGAAAAGTCTCCATACTTAAGAAAAATGGTCACTTTTTTAAAAAAAAACCGTCACTTTATTCAAAAAAACATACTCTACCAGGTTTGCCTTCTCCCACTAATGGTGAATGAACCTCCAGTCTTTCAAGACTTCTCAATACGTTTGACAAAAAAAAAACATTCTTCCTTATGTATAGAGACTTTTGAATCACCCTGTAAAAATAAGAAGGGATTTAAGGAACCCTATAGACTTTTGTTGTGTTCTTGTACTATTTTGGAACCCTGTTCAGAGGGTCCAAGTTAAAGTTCAAATAATGCATCTATTTTTAATTTTCGCCTTAACGAGCCTCATTAATATTTTTTACACCATATACTGCTCAATTAAAACACGTTTTTTTATCAATTTGGATTATTGTGATGTCACAGTAGATTCAACTGTTGAAACGTTTTGATCAGAATCCACATTAAAAAACGTACTATTTTTTATATTACTTAAGATTTTTTTTGTATTAAAAACTTAAATCCATAAATTATTAAGCAGTTGTCAGTAATTACTCTTTTTTTTAAAAAAAAAGAAACTCAAGAAAATTGTTCATGTTCAACTTTTACGATAGGCCTAATTGAAAATAAATATTTTTTTTCAGAAATAAAATGAAAGTTGAAAAGAAAATCAATTTTTAACTGAGGAATAGACGAGAGAAAAAAAAGAAAGAAATCTGAGTGATGAGAATTCGAAGAAATTGCACTTAAAAGATAAAGAAGAGAGAAATTCAGAAAGACGGGAGATTTTTTTTTATAGACAGCTATATACATTTTGTGATTGCTTCAAAAGGCAGCTTATTGAGCCAAATAATATTGGGGCCCAATTTAATAACCCGCGAAATGTCGACACACACGTAGATAATATACAATAGAGAGAGAGAGAGACACAAAGAGAGAGAAAAAAACTGAGGTAAAATAAGAAGTGTGTATGAGTATGAGAATGTTGACTGAAAATGATATCGATTCATTTGCAGAAAATTACAAAGCATCAAAATTGAAAGTCAATTTCTGAAGTAAAAAAAAGAAACCTGGATTTTAAATTGTACTTCTAAATGCAACTTGATCTTAATAAAATATTTGTCAACTAAAAATTTAATAATAGATTTTAATGAAATAAGGAACATCCCTAAATTAGTCCTATTGGTTAAACAATCTATTTCCTTTTTTTTTTAAATTTCAACTATCATAATTTTTCCATCTTAGAATTTATACGAGCCAGGTCTGTGTGTGTGTGTGTGTGTGTTTAACGCTGTACAAACCTTGAAAGACGTCGGAATTTATATAAATTTGAATGAACTGCGTTTTTTCTCGAGGTCAACTATATGTTGCGCACCCCCCATCCAAGAACCCCATGATATTAAATTGGAGAGAGGGAAAGGTTGGAAAGTGTAGAGGGGGGAGATAGAAACGTGGAGGGAAAAAGGGGAGGGGTGACTGAAACTGAAATGAAAGGAGTAAAAAAAAGAACCATCGACGCGCATGCGCACACCAGAGAAAATGAAAAACTCATTTTCTCTTTCAAATATAAAAAGGGGAAGGGATAATAGTAGCAAAATTAAACTACAATTTATCACAGGCAATTGTGCCCAGCATTAGAATTTCTTTTGCTCAGCCCTTTTATGAACGTCATCAATTTCTAATTGGTTTGTTACTTGGTCTGACGTCATAAAAGGGCAGAGGAAAAGAAATTCTAATGCTTGGCACAATTGCCTGTGAATTTTGCTCTCGTCATTTATGACGGGTTACCCCACTAGTTTTAAATAATAACTCTTTTCATAATGGTATTAAGGGGAAAAAATTGAAGAGAACTGTCGCACAATGTACAATTGATGTTTGCAGATCAGTTTGTTACGGATGTCAGCAATGCCTTTATGAGAATTGAGGACATTTTAAACACACTAGAGATAATGCCTCATTTATAGTGTCAATTTAAAAATGTAATGCTTTTATATCTAACCTTTATTATAACATTTACTCTTAATTATTAAATTAAATTTAAGAAAATAAACATGACAGTTATTAAGAACCAAAGTGTGTGTGCATTTTTTTGTGACACACTCTGTAAAGTGTGGTTCTCACAATTATAACATTAATATTAGACCTTTATACTTACTAATAATTTTCAGAAATTTCGCAAAACTTTTCATGTAAAGTTTCAATAAAATAATTTTCATAATACCTTACCACGAAAATGAAAATTTAATACCTTATGCAAATTAACTGTAATTTTGAAAAAAAATCCAATTAAGGTGGTTTTAAAGTGTAAAACACCTCTCGAACTCTGATTACTCTTGGCTTTCAGATGCAAAATGAAGAAATATGAATGTGTTTTAGAAACATGAACGGTAGTTCAATCAGTTAAGGGTATTTTCATATTAATATTTTTTTTTCAAAATAAGCTTTTATCTCAGTTTGAAAATGGGCAAGGATGTTTTGAAAGATATCAACATGAAAATATCCCTAAATAAAATGACTTAGCTACTCTTCAGTTTCTAAAACATTTTCTAGTTTTTCTTAATTTCACTTCTAAAAGACAAAATAATCAAAGAGTTCGAAAATCAGTTTTTTTTTTCAGAACCATCTTAAGTACAGTAATTACTGGCGTAGATAAATTTACCATCATCAAATTTATGAATCCTCTATGCAAATAATAAAAAAAAAATTAGCAGAAGAAGTATTTATAAAAACAAGACCTAAAGTAGGCCTGTTTGTGTCAATTGGTTTGGTTGGTAACTTTGTTGGAGACCGAGATGGAGCAGCAGTAATAAGAGAAAAATAATAATATAAAGAGGGTTGTAGGAGAGTCAGTTTCGAGGGAAAAGTAAGGAAGAAAAAAAAGGGGTGCTAACCAAAAAAAAAAAAAAGAAAGATGTTGCAGCAAACACCAATTGACGCGCAAAAAGAAATTATATTGTCCGTAAACGCAGCAAAAGGAAATTAAATTTACGCTTGAATAAGACCTCATATTCTACTTATTCTGGATCATATTGCACGAAATATAACATTTGACGAGCAAAAATATCATTTTCTTTCTAAATATGATACAAGTTTTCAAAGAAGACGAAAAAAGAAGAGAGATATATATATACAGAAAATACATATATTTTTCCCTTTCGCTCCAGTTGCTCGTTATTCTTTGCATTTACTGAGAAATTATATTGCCTACGGGTAGTTACAACTACAAGCTTGCAACTTTTTTTTAAATATATAATAATATGGATAGCCTGCAACTGAATTGATAGTGTAGTGCAATGATGCAACAGACAAAATAATCAACAAGTTCAAAAAATCTCCACTAGGTTAGCGCATATAGGCATCTTATTGTAATGCATCACCAAGATTCATTCATCCAATCCTGATATACATATTATACACAGATACCATAATAGTTGAAAAATATAAAAATAGGCAAATTTCAACAACAGTCAACATCATTTTGAATAATGCCAGAATTGTGGTTATTTTACATTCTGCGAGAAAAACTTAACTGCATTTTAGAAACTACAAGATTTAATGATACACGCAAGATATTTTTTAAAAAAAAAACTTTTTAAGGAGAATTTGAAAACGACCAAGATTTTTAAATTATTGACGTTTACAAACGAGGTTTTTTTTTTCATTTCCTGACTCAGCTTGATATGAAAAAGAAAAATTGGAAATTGGAAATTGTCGCAAAAACTTTTATTTTTTTAAGATGGTTTATGAACAGCTAGTTGATTTTTCGAGCTCTGATTATTGTTTTTCAGAAACAAAATAAAGAAAAACTTATAAATGTGTTTTAGAAACTAGAAGGGTTAAGTTAATCACTTAAGTATTTTCATGTTGATATCTTTCAAAATAAGCTTTTTATTTGAAATGGTATTTCTTAACTTTTTGTCTATAAAACGTTTATTTTGAAATACATATATCAATATGAAAATAGCCTTAAAGCAGCAATCACAATTGGCAATATTTAAAGCAAGATTCACAGCAATGTGGCCCTTAAATGATTTGCAATTGCCAATGTAATAATTAATCTTGCAAGACTTTTAAAGTGGCTTTTCTTGCACATCGTCTCTTTTTGCAAAAAAAAAACAGAATGCCCTTAAGTGATTGAGCTATCCTTCTAGTTTTTAAAACACTTTCTAGTTTCTCTTATTTTTTTCTTTCTGAAAGACTGGCAAACCAGAGTTTGAAAATCAGCTGTTCACAGTCCATTTTAAGATAAAATGGAAATACCCTTATTAAATGAGTTATTCATTCTTCTAGTTTTTGAACAATTTCAATTTATTAATGATTGCTAAATAAACTATAATATAGCAAGAGAAAAATTTCATTTTTTTTTATTTGCATTTTTTTTTCACAATATCTTTAGAGCTATTTCATGCTTTTAAGTAGTGCAGCAGCAATGCAAAGTTACTCTCTACTACATGTATGCATTTCAGACAGTGATGCTGCAATGTAAAAAAAAGTTTAGAGATTTCCTTCAAATATGAATGAGAAAACTAAGATAAAACTGCTTGCAAACAGATAGTCCAATCACAACCATCACGTACAATTAGCAGGCGTATAATTAACAAAATTCAAATTTTACAAATTCCAATGCAAGGAAATTTCAACAATAAACCATCTAAAAATGTCCATACAAAATTTTCTTTTCACTTCCAAACAGATACAAAAAAAATATCACCTGAGAGAAAGAGAAGAAAAAAAAAACCACAGAACTAACCTTTCCACCCGAATAACAAAAATCCTTAGTCACCTTTTTCACTTATACGTACCATAATATACATTTACTAAAAGCTAACCCCATATGTGAATGTGATGCCAATCACAGAGAAAAAAGAAGAAGAAAAAAAAAGTATATCTGAAAAATAAGTTATCGAATATATCCCCGAAGAAAAGGCAGATGATACATTTTTCTTCTATATGTGACTAAAAAATGAATGGGTTAGGTAAAAGATAACCTTGCCATATATACAACCAGTATACATGCAACCAAGCAGAATTCCAATGATAACAACAGGAAGATGCCATAGAAAATTGTATTAAAAAAAAGAAGAGAAAGAAGAAAAAAAAATCTTAGCTGACAAAAAATAATAAATTGTTGACGAAAGTATCGAGAGAATTGTGAATCCACGATATATATATATATATATATATATATATATATATATATATATATATATATATATATATATATATATATATATATATATATATATATATATATAATGTAGATATGCGGAGGGAAGGATATATAAGAAAATATTACCATATTGATTGAAATGCATTACTTTCTTTCAGCCAAAATAAAACCACTTTTTAAATATATTCTATACCTTAAAAAAAGAATAAGCATTGTCAAAAAATTGTCAGCCCATGAATGACGTCATACATAAAGAATTTTTTTTATATAATAGAAAATTAACTTTGTAACATTTCACAAGATGGCACCATATAATAACTTGTTTACATACATACAAATAATATACGAATACGAATTGCACCTTCAACTTTATAACTACGTGAATTTAACCAAGTTAAAAAGTTAACTGACACTTGATATATGCTATATGAAATGGCCTCGTTAGTGAAAACATCAAAATTGTTACAATTACATGCTGTACATTCCCAGTCAATGCCAGTCATATAGACGTAATACAAATATGAGGGGCTTAGAATACAAGGGAACTAAGTGACCAAAAATAAGGTTAATCTTTTTTGCAATATACGAACGCACACACGGTTAGGAGTGGAGCCTGCGATAAATAGTACTGTGTAACCATCCTCAATGTCACGTATCCCCCACGTCCAGTGTCTTTTTACCTACAACTGTTATAATCTGAATAGCCTTAAACTAAGCATTACTGTCTCTGATGCTTTTCTTAAATGAAAACTTTAAATTCGACTTAAATTTGCTTATAAAAAGCCGAAAACGTCCAAATCATACAACACGAAAAGTTAGCTTTTGCTCGAACTTTTCGGTGTAAGTGCTAGAACTTACAAAATGTTCAATCAGACCATTCTTGAAGAGTTCTAAATATGTTTCAATGAAAATTCCTTACTTTTTTGCCGACTTTTCGTTGTTTTTTTTTATTTAGTTTGATTTAAACATTATAATTACCACATACGTTTCTGTCTAAACAAGGCTTTAGAAACAAAACATATACCGGCCTCAATAGAGCAATGGAGGTATATAGGAACGTGCAAGGGGCAAAAAAGGATGTCTGTATGTGTGGATTCCCGAGTTTGTGGGTCGAACAACTCAAGAACGGGGCCACCTACAACAAAATGTCATCAAACGTAAAATGATGTACACATTCTGACGATGAAACAGGAAAAAAATTGAAAATTTAGAGTGATCTGATGTATAAAATTTCATTTTTTTAAAAACGTAATTTTTTAAAAAAAAATCGAGATTCTTCCTCTTTCCAGTTGTAGCATTTGAAAGGGGGGTGTTCCTTTCTATGTTATGTTATTATTTTTTGTATATTAAAATACATGTGATTTATTCTCATTTTAAACGGTATTATTACACATGAATAACGCATGCACATCACATGTAACTATGTCATGTACGTGCATAAATACATGGGTGTTTATCTACATACATATGCATGCACGTGTGTATGTGTGCGTACACATGTGCGCACGTGTGTACATGTGCATACACATATGCTCACGTGTGTATATGTGCGTACACATGTGCACGTGCGTACGTGTGCATACACATATGCGCATGTGTACATGTGCATACACATGCATGCACGTGTGTACATGTGCGTACACATGCATGCACATGTGTACGTGTGCATACACATGCATGCACGTGTGTACGTGTGCGTACACATGCATGCACGTGTGTACGTGTGCATACACATGCGTGCACGTGTGTACGTGTGCGTACACATGCATGCACGTGTGTACATGTGCATACACATGCATGCACGTGTGTACATGTGCATACACATGCGTGCACGTGTGTACATGTGCATACACATGCGTGCACGTGTGTACATGTGCATACACATGCGTGCACGTGTGTACATGTGCGTACACATGCATGCACGTGTGTACATGTGCGTACACATGCATGCACGTGTGTACATGTGCGTACACATGCATGCACGTGTGTACATGTGCATACACATGCGTGCACGTGTGTACATGTGCATACACATGCGTGCACGTGTGTACATGTGCGTACACATGCATGCACGTGTGTACATGTGCGTACACATGCGCGCACGTGTGTACATGTGCATACACATGTAACAATGAAAGAAAATTGGTTGCTTGATATATGAAAGCATATAGTGTATATTAAAGCAATGGAGGTCTATAGGGGTTCCTTGAATCCCTTGTTTCTTTTTGCTTAGCCTACAAATTTACATTTATTTATATCAGCCATATATTTGTCATACAAGGCGTGACTTTCCATATTATCAATTATTCAGAATTTCAGTTTCTGAGAAGTTTCATTCATTTAAATAGATGCTAACAAAAAAAAGTTTCAAATGGTTTTGATAATTTGTGTGATACATTTGAAATTACACTTCACATAATGACTAGAGCCTTTTATATGATCTCAAAAAGGTGAACTTTATATAAATTGTTTTATTTTAACAATATACAACATTGCCACAAAGGCGTAAAGGCAAATTGTTGCTAAGAAGAAGAAAGAGACTTCTTTTTTCTTCACATTATTGAGAAAGAAAGAAAGAAGAAAAAATTGCAATTTAAACAGGAAATGAGATCCAATCCAATACAAATAAAAATAATTGAAAGTAACAATAAGTCTGAATAACAGCTCAGCTCACTTTGCAAAAGGCAATAAATATAAAAGCCCTCTGGCGGAAAGACAAAAATACAAATCGTCTTTTTTTCCAACATTGACATTTAAATTTCTAATTTCAAATGAAAAGCTTTATGTGCATTTTTCACTGTTAAGTTACTATGGAACAACCAAACAAAAAAAAATATACAAAAAACTGAAATAGCAATTTTAAATTTTGATCAGATTTTATTTTTTGAAGAGTTGAATAAACAAACAAAAAAAAAATATCATAAACCTGAAAATCAAAAGAAAAAAAAAAGAAGATGGCAACCAAGAAAGAAAAAAAAGAGGGTAAAAAAACTTATTATATGAACCCCGCCCGCCTTACTCTACAATTGTATACGTTTGTAAATGGCTATATTGTATATAGTATATATAATAACATCACAAAAGAAAATGACAAGATCATAAAAAAGCTAATAAAAAATGCCATCACTAGTCAAGAATGATGCACCTCATATTATATGTTTGTTGCTTGATATATATTTTTTTAGATTGCATCTATAGCAACAAAATTAATATTCTACTAAAGATAAAAAACCTACAAGAAACAACAACAAAAAACTTCTATCTTTTTTTTTACATGAACAAAAAACTTTCTAGACGAATTTATTTTGGGTCTAAATTTGTTTTTCTTTTAAGATACTTAAGCCTGAAACGAGAATATGTCAGAGCTCTCTTAGTGTCCTGTCAGATTGAATTAACTCCACTGACAGTTGTTTGTAATATTGACTATCATTTTGATGGTTAGATGTAATTGTAATGAAAAAGCAAATAAATATAAAAATGTCTGATTCAGCATAAGCTATGTATAAAGTGGACAAAAATTTGTAAATTAATTTTTTTTTAAAAAAACTATAGTTTCGATGTGGTAATTAATAGTTTACTAATTTAGTTATTTATATAAGAAGTCAATCTTCCTCAAAATTGCATTAATACTAACTCTTACAAGAGTCATTTTTCAAATTCAAACTATACAACAAGCTAGTTGTGGGACGGGCTAAACGTCTGTATGATGTTACTGACTAATCTGTACCATTGCGCGGTTTCCACGGTAAAAAAACGTCTGTATGCTATATAGACAAATAGCCATACAAATGTTGGGAAATGAGAAAAAGTCATACCTATACAAAGTGAACTCTGTATCGGCCCGAAAATTCTGTAATTTGTGCGCTTTTTATGGTGACAGCGTCTGTATGCCATACATACAAATAACCATAAAATGGTGGGAATTTGGGAAATAAAAACAATTCATATAATTAGAGTGGACTCTATCGGCTTAAAAAATGTTTAATTTGCGCACTTTTTATGATGATACAGATTAGTCAGTATCATCATACGGACGTTAAGACCGTCCTGTTAGTTGCCTTTTTTCTTGCTTGTTGGGCGAAATTAGAAACTGAACACTTTATTTTTTGAGAGCTTGTAAAGAATCCATTTCCTAAACAATTCTTTAAAATTAAAGAATTCCTGGATGTGCTTCATTTTACCATTCAAAAGACTGGTAAAATGAAGCACATCCGGAAATATCATCATCATATTAGAGAATACTCAAATATGATGCCAATAGCTTTTTTTTTTCTTTTTCTTTCCGAATGCACCTTTTGTTAACTGGTATACCGCATTTATAGTCAGCGTTTCGTAATGACGTTTCTTTCGAAATTGCATTAAAAATTATACACATATAACAAAGAGGACGTGATCACAAAATTCCAACTATAAACATGGAATGTGAGTTAATCCATATAGAGACCAACTAAATAGGTTATTCTTAGAAAATTCAAAGGCGCGCGCGCACAAGTAGATAAAAGTTTTTAGATTTTTTTTTATGAAGCTCCTTTTATGTATGGTGATTCCATCGAGTCCACATAATGAAGATTAATAAACCGCAATAGAGTTAGATGAATAAATGAGAGGAAAGAACATGCGGTTCAATTTCGGAACAAGGCATAAAAACGGTGTTCTAATCAAATAATGCATCATTTAATTGTGTTCTGGATGACTTTAATTAAAAGTAAGGACACTGTCGGAATAGGTAAACGTATTGAATCAAAGAGTGTCCTTCCTTCCTCTCTCTCTCTCACTCTCTTCTTTTTTTGCAAGCGAATGAATGAATGAATGCTTCATCAACACTGAATGACAAATGACTAAGATCAAATAAGATTAAAAAAAAAAAGTCACCAACCAAAATACAAAAGACTTAGTTTGGTAACAAAAATAAGAAAGTAACCACTAGACACACCTACATTGTCACACATCACGAATAGTCAAGTCACCTTTTCAATGAAAAAACAAACACAATAAACAACAACAACAATAGCACAAATTACAATATAACTTTTGATGTCAAAGGCAACATAAAAAGGTGGTTAAACAGCTTCACACAATGTATCTCTAGAAAAAACTTTCATTCAAGCAAATAACAATTAAAAATATCCAAATTGTTTTTTTTTTTATATTAGAAATATATTATCGAAAATAAAAAAATAGGCCTACAAAAATGCAAAATATGCAAGAAAATTCTTTGTTTGTTTTATGAAAATAAAAGACGTATGTTATTACATAGCAAATTCGCAATTAATGTAACTCAAGCAATTATTGAATACAAATTAATCAGAAGCAATCACAAGAACATGCAAAATCAAAACGATTTGTTTGAAAAAACCATTTTGTTTTCTTTTAATTTTCTGTTAACTTTTTTTTCCGTTTCGTTTAATCAAAAAAAAAGGATTTTTAAAGAGATTAGTGAAATTCGGCGACTTTATGCAAATTCTCAGACATTAAGAAATTTGTGCATTTATGCATTTTTATTTTAGATTTAAACTAGTTGTTACTTCATTTGTGACACTCATATTTTATATAGCTTACTCAAATGTGTTACAATCAGGGTGCCGATTTTAAATCGGATTTTTTTTTATTTAAATCAGATTTTTTTGATCTTTTTTTTCATTTATATAAAATATTAATTTTTTTTATGACGATGTTTGCAAAAATGAGTAATAATAACATTGTTAATTGTTAAGTTGTTAGTAAAATAATTGCAAAACAAGAAAAAAAAAATGTTAATAAACATTCAAATTTGAAAATAATAAATAAATTAAGCATTTTGAATTTAACATTCTAAACGTAAACACGAGCTTTGCAGCCTTTTCAGTTCCCAAAGCAAATCAGTACCTCAAAGGTAAACTGTGTTAAATCACTTTTTTTAAAAAAAAAACACGATTTTACATCTTCATAAGATGTAAAATTTGTGTTTTTTAAACAGCTTGTCAAGTAAGTCCACCCTGGTTACAATGGCATAGTTTGGCACATCGCAGGGCTGAGTTAAGTTTGAAATTGTATGGAAAAATTACAAGTGGTGATTGTCCTAAACCACAGTCTAGTGAGGTTCATAAAGCACTATACATAGGCAGGGCTGACCACTCTAGGAAAATTAGGGAGATTTTTGTTAGGACAGATTCATATTATTGGTCTTTTTTTCTAGATTTATAAGACAATGGAAGTGGTGGGGAATGGGGATAATTTTGTTTTGTGGGATTGACATTTGTATATTCATTTTGTTTTTATATATGTGCATGTACATGTGCTTGACACTGCTTAATACTGCATGTGGTTGTAACCGTGATTATGCGTTTTTGTGCATTTTATGCAAACTTTTGGCCTTGTGAGTTAAAACTTAAACTCAACTGTTAAGATTTAAGTTAGAAAAATAAATAAAATAGTGAAACAAGGTAAAAGACTGTGTTACATTCCATCAGGTCTAATTTTATTTCGTTGTTGTTTAACTTTTCACAATAAATAAGTCCCACTCTGGATGAGAAATATTGCTCAACTTTTCTATTCTTTGCATTAAAAGTGAGAGGGCTTTTCTTTCACTTTTTACTTCACAACAGCCACCACCCGGCATTTTCTGTAAGTGGGTTGGGTTTCCACAATATTCTTTTAATAGCATTTGATAAATGTTATTGATATATGTTATTGTATTGTATATTCCAACCCATGTACCAATACCAACCAGTCTCAGCAGTTAGCTCTGATTTTGTTGTAATGTGTGGGCCTACTCAGCCTTAGAAACACCAAACAACAAAAGAGTAACTCTAGTTACGTTTGGGTTCTAATTTTAATATAAAAACAAAATCCAAGAAGAAAAAAAAAACAAATCAGAACGACAATAATCTGTTATTTTTGCCAGATTTATTCAATGAATTCGAAGTTATTTTTATCTGCTGACGCCAACAACTTGCGTTTCAATTACCATACTAAAATCACATTTAGAAATATGCCAAAGGCACATTTCCAGAAAAACAACTATTTTTGTACTAATAGTGGACAGTCACTATTGATAGTCTCCATCTCCAATCTTCCCACGCTTGCTATCTTTATGTAATTTTTGAGAGTTTTAGTAAACAAAGACCACAATTATCACTGCGAAATAACTCAAAAAATCAATATTCCATTATGCAGTGCATTAAGATATATGCCTTTTGTATATAAATATCATATTGCTTATTTATTATTTAATTTCATCACAGAAATAAAAAAAACCCTCCAAACCCCCATCCAAAGAAAAACAAAAATAACAGGATAAATTACGCTGTGCAAGAAATTTCCGATGGGAAATTTACATATTGTGAATACATGGACAACTTTAAAATAAACTTTCCATTGTTATATTCCTACTTATGAATAATGAAACTAATCAGATTGAATTCAAATCAAGCCATTGCGTAGATTTTCTTTATTTCTATCATTTCTTTCTCTCTCTCTCTCTCTCTCTCTCTCTCTCTCTCTCTCTCTCTCTCTCTCTCTCTCTTGCTTCATTTTTTTATTTCTAATAATATGAAACACCCCTGAGATTGTTATTCATAAACGCAGAAAACATATATTTGACAAATAGAAACAAAAATTGCTCCTACTAAGTGAATATTCAGTATGTTTTATGCCGTTTGTCAAAATATTTTCTGGAAAAAAACAGAAGGAAGGAAAGAGAGAGAGAGAGAGAGAGGAAAAAAATCACTCAAATAAAGAAGAAGAAGAAAAACCTATCTGGAGGCAAAGAAAAATGCCCTAACCTATAACTCAAAACAGAAAGAAAAAAATTCCATTCAACAGTATACAGAATGCTTGCAAAGTATTTGAAAACATTTTATAATGTATTCTGTAACATGTTCTTATATTAAGGCTCTCCATAGAATAGCACTGAAAACATTCCTTTGCGCGAGGGTGACTCAGAAAGTTTTGCCATATCATTTTGTTATCTCTACTCAAAAAAATGATCAAAAAGAGATGATATTTTGGGTAGGAATAGTCATAAAATGTTTTTTACAAGTACAGTTCTAACTTGGTTATAGTGTCATTCGATCAACCGAGTGACGTTGTATCCAAAGTTAGGTTAAATACAGAATATTATTAAAAAAAAATATATATATAATTTATTGTTAACTTTATTTTAAACATTTCTGGTTTCCGGAGACGTTTAATTTTGTCGCAATTCTTCTCAATTCTTCTAAAGAGTTTTAATTCTGCATTCCAAATTTTATGAAATTTGAGTTCTGTAACTTAAATTCACAATCAACGAAAACACTAAACAGTAGTAATCATATATATATATATATATATATATATATATATATATATATATATATATATATATATATATATATATATATATATATATATATATTGTCGTTATAGCAAAGGTAGAGTGACATTATAACCAAAAAAAAATAACGTTATTTATATAAGAATCCTTTTTTAGGAATCCTTTTTGACGTTATAGTCGAGTTGTCGTCACATTATTTTTTGAAGTTTTCTTGTACCTGATAACAAAGGCTTGCAATCCTTTGTTTGCAAAAATCCTCTGGTATTTTTTTTTTGTAGCCAAAACAACCTCACATTTTCGATAACGTCTTTATCATCCCTAAAGTTTCTTCCACAATTGGTCTCAATTAGACTTCCATCTGTTTACTTCAATGAAGAATGCCATTTGTAGACAAAAGTTCAGGAATGATAAAGATTTATTGATAAAGTAAAAATGTGGCTCCAAGTTGGAGCCTGTTGGAGCCTCCAACAGACATACAAAGATCTTTTTAATAACAATGAATTTGGACCTTTGTTTTCAGGTGGCGGAAATCTGTAGAATAAAATAAAGCAAGGAAAGTAACTTTTTCTACACCAAACTTCAGTTCTTTTTTTGACACTTTAGGCCGAGATAAAATTGAAAAAGAAAAAAAAAACATTTCGAGTGACCCTCGCATTTTTTTTTGTGCATACAAAGTATCTTTGTGCAGTTTGATACAGAAGATCCTCAAACAATCGTTTACATTCAAAAACATTATCCATCAACCATTCAAGAATTTGAACGTCGGTTTCTGATCATTGTTTACCTACTTCTTACACCACACAAAAAATCTTAAACATGGGTGGGTTGCAACTTACCACTGAGTTGTATATTTTTCTGATCTGGTTATGTAACTGTTTATTTAACAACAAGTTTACAAAAAGACAGAAACCTTAGTGTGGAAAATCTGGTTTACATTAAACACATGAAGAAACTCTGTAGTCTGACTACTAGAAGTTTGAAATGGACACCAGCTGGTAGACCTACAGTGTCAACACCTGCAAAATTATCCTTTATTTGCAACTTGCATAACGCTATTGCAATCGGACCAATCCATCTGAGATGACGGATTTCAAACTTACATTTTCAAGTATTTTACATACTTTTAAATTAAATTATTAAAATTTAATTCAATTTTTAAATTGTAATCCATTTTTAATATTTATGAAAAAATATTTTAAAAAAGATAAGATAAAAGAAAGCCTAAACTTATAGTTACTAAGATAAATTTACGATTTTGTACTGAAACATTTATTCAATACATTAAGCCACCCAACTAGCTAGCAGTGATTGCCTACAATCAGGGATGAAAGCTATCAAAATGTGAATTCATCAAATATTATATAGACTTAAGGCCTCATTACAGAAAGGCAATAAGACTGTCATTATGACAGTAAATTGGCATATCTAGCTCATAACTTTTAACAAATTACAAAATACAACTGATTCCGGTTTATTGGGACACGTCTGGAGAAAATACCAATTCGGCCCAAATAAACGGCTGCCAAAATTAAAAGTAGCTCAGTTGACTGGATTCCAGTGTATCATTATGACAATTATTGTAAAATAACTGTCATTGAGTGGTGTACAACATATTATGAATAATAAAACAATAGCACACAATCAGTGACATCACAAAATATGATTGTCACAATTTGATGTCTTTTTCTGTAATGAGACCCATAGTTTTCAGCAATTTAGAATTAGGAAATAGCTATTAATATATAAAACGTATTGCTACAAATTTCGTTGTCGGTTTCAAAATGTCCGACGTCGTTTGCCAAACGTTCCAACTTGATCAAGATTATCAACCGCACATTTTTTAAAAGATATTCTTTTTTTCAGATTACAATCTGACACAAAAACATTCACATATTGTATGTACCTACTGTACCTTTACATATAAGCTTATGTTACTACCAGACCTATTGTGTTTAAAACAACATTGAATATGTAGATTGAAGATAGCATAATACCAAAGAAAAAAAAGATAAACATAACCTTGTTTAATAAAATGTTTCAGCCAACTACGTGTAGGCCTACAATAGAAGCATATTTTATTGGTCCAATTTAAATGATGAAATTTTCATGGTATGTATACCTAGAACAAGAAGAGGGTCTTAAAAAATTTTTTTTTCTTCAAACAACAAAAGGAGGAACCTCGGTTTCTCGGATGGTTTACCGTGAAGCAAAATTCAAATCTTGTAACATAGGAGTATCGAAAAAGATAGAAGAAATAAGAAGAAAGAAAAAAAAACACCTCTAACAAAGTAAAACAAAAAGAAAAAGTAAAAGAGGGGAAATATGGGTCTCTTGTGGCAGGCTCATAAAAAGGCAAATAAGAGTCGGTTAGCACTCAAAAAAGATCCCAAAGTTTTTCACGTTAAAGGAAATTTGTGTAAAGCTCATAAAAAATGAGTATCGAGGATAAGTGGATCTACATAAAAAAAAACAAGAGGGGTGGGGGAGAGATTTTTTAGTCACTAAAAAGTGAGAACTACCAAAGCGATTATTGTTGTTTTAGTGGCTACAATTCTTGAGTACAACTACTTTAAAACATACTCAAAAATTACATATATATACCCTATTTATGTGAAATTTCAGTTTTCATTTATGTAAAAAAAAAGAGAGAGAGAGACCAGTAAGAATGAAAAAAGAACGAGAGGAATGTTGAAAAATGGGGAGATTTTTATTGAGAGAGGAAAAAAAATGTTTAAAATTTCCATTAGAAGAGTTGAAGTTCTTGGATGCCATTTATAGGCACAAGATTGTTGTTTCGAAAACAACAACAACAAAAAAGAACAATGCACGGCATAATAAGAATTTTTTTTTGGTATAAATAAAATGCAAACAAGAACCACACAATAACAAGCCATTTAAGTAAGAGAGGTGGGGAGAGAGAGAGAGAGGAAAAGTTAAGTGAAACAATTTTTGACATTCAAAAAAAAAATAAGTAACTGAGTTTTTTTTTTGTTAAAAAAAGGAGAAAGTGAACAGAAAAATTCCTCTTATTGTGACCCCAGTTGAAAACTTAAAAGCATCCTTTCTTTTAAGCTCAAAATGTCAACTTCTTCTAAGAAAATCAATACTCAATAAAAAAAACAGATCTTTTCAGTTAAATGAATTTCATTTTTATTATGTTTCTCTCCTTATCTTACAATAAATTGAAAGATTGAGTTTTTTGAAGATAGCAAACATACACATGGTTTTTAAAAAAAAATCACATCTTAGACTATTAATTATATGTAATTAATAGAGATAGAATTTGTATGCAATACCAAAGCAAACGTTTCTCAATGTGTGGCCCGAGTACAAATTAAGAAGTAGGCCTAATCATCATCATTAGAGCAATTGCAACTATGCTTTTTATAATCAAAAAAGTTGGTTAAGAGGCTGGATGTCTGGTTACGATCAGTTGTCAAGCAAGAGTTCTAAACATGTAACCAGTGTTTATGATTGAAAAAAAACAACATAATTGTTAATTGATCTAAATGGGATTATTACTTCACAATTGACTCATGTGCCATAGACTGAGGAAAATTTGCTTAATATTGCATAAAAATCCGAACATATAAAGTAATTCCAATCAGGTTTAGGAAGAAATAGTGAATGTCGAAATAATGGACGCAACGTGAGATTTGGTTTGTGGCAAACCGTGGTGTCTGCAGACCGCGGCTCATAGTGTATATCGCTAACTAAAACACATTTTAATCATCATATATGCTCAAAAGCCAAATAAAATAGCGAAACACTTTTAGCAAGAAAATTAACTTTTATTTACTTTTCATCGGTGAAACGCTCAATTTAATTCCAGCATTAGGCAACATTCAAGAACCCTCATACAGGAACCATGATATATAGGTTGAACAAACACACCAATATCAGCTGACAGTAGTTTCCGTACAGATGAGAAGAATTGTCATCTGTATGGAAACTACTATCACGCGAATGTTACTCTACCTACTTTGTCAAACAAGCAGAATTGGAAAATCATGATTTTTTGGGGGGAAATTATCAAATATGTCTTATTTTGATATATAATGTTTTAACCTGAATTTTCATTCTTTAAAATACATTTGTTTACAATCCTGTTGCCTTTATGTACCATTGAGGAGACCCTATTTATGTTTAACAATTTTACAAACGTTTCACAAAAAAGGGGCAAAACTTTGCGAAAATAATTCACTTGCATGTTGCTGGTTCTCAGAAAATGACATGATATGGCGGAAAATTCAATTTTTGGGGAGAAATTTGGCGGTTAACCTGTTACATTTATAGCTTTTCCATTACCAAATGATTTGCAAATTAAAAATTAGATTATGGATTATATATTAATAATAATCAAAAAATACTATTAATTTGGATAAAAATAGAAAATATAAAAGAAATTTTACTTTTATTTGTGATATAATCAGTGTATATCAGTGATATGCTACTTCACATATGCTATATACAGTACAGTTTATATAAGATCCCTGCAGGTAAAGCAGGACTGTTGTTAACATATCAAGCACACGCATCTTTTACATGGATTCCCAGTGACACACAGTGTGCATTTTGTGCGAAATACCTGTCATTTGCACGGAAATTACATCACAAAAGAAGCTCCACTGTTGTTCTAGAAAATGTTATGGCATCTAACCGGATGTCACATCGGCTGACTAAACTCAAAACAATGACATGACCTAAAGTTAACGAAAACAAGAGGACTGACTAGTCCAAGGTCTCACGAACAAGAATGAACCAGCTGATGCGGACAAATAACAATAAGTCAATAGCCGAAGGCGGAAAATACAAATATAAACCAAAGATAAAGGAGCACAAAACTGGGGCACCTCAGAGTTCCATTACAATTGTGTCCAAAAAAACTGGGTCATCGAATTTATACATATAAAATCAAATGTTGAGAAGTTGAGATGAAAACATTTTAAATTTTTGAGTGTTATTAAAAAATATAATTCCTCGTTTTAAACAGTCAGAAAAAAAAAATAACCACACTTTTCAAAAAGATAAAAATATTAACAACATGGTTAAAGTTTCGAATTCTTTTTTTAAGTCATGATCATCAGGGCCTAAAAATATACTGTATATATACATAGAATTTTAAAATTACAAATGGGCATCAATATCAACAACGAACTAAAAAAATCAACATACCAAAAGTGAAGAAAATTTATAAAAATTTTAATTTTAATCGTTGATTTTTTTAAAAAAAAATAGTGGCTATATTATGGTGTTTCCTGACTAAACCAAGATTTATAATTTTTGACTATCAAAAGGAGAGAAAAACATAAATAAACATTAACTATAAATTCTAGTCTTTTATGAATTATTAAGTATAAGATGTATTGTATGAGGTAAAACCATTTACCAAGAAAATAACTAGAATTACATATTCAAAGTTGTAATGGTATTAAAAACAAGAGTAATGAACGGGTTGAGTTGCCCATTCGACTAAAAAAACAAACCTTATTATTAAATGAAATTACTTTCATCTCTACCACACGCTAGAATGATCTCAATTTTCAGTCAAACTTAAAATTATTAGATAAAATAACGAAAAAACTGGTCTATATACATTCCTAAGACTTATTGTAACGTAAAATAAAAAAAATATGACAAAATCATCCAAAAAAAAATGTAGAAAAAAAAAACAATTTATTTTTTATCCATCTCGTTTTCATTTTCATTTTTTTTTTTCGTACAGAAAGAAATAAGAAAATAAAAAATCCATTTATTTTTTTCATGTAATATTACAGAGATAATACATATTTTTTTATCCGTATCCATTTATATAAAAGTAAAATATTATCCTTTCATAAAATAATCTTAAATCCATCTTTTGAAAGCCTTGTAAAGAATGTTTAAGTCTAAAAATGTCACGAAAATGACCAACGCTATTAAGATCATATAACATCGATGGTCAGTCAGTCAGTCAGTCCATCTCTCTTTTCCAAAGTTAAAGAGAAGAAGAAGAAGACTCATTTTGATGAGTGAACTAAGCCTGTTATTATATTGTATACCTCTCAACAAAATCATGTAAGCCTATATACAAGGGGATTTGATATAGACTAAATTAGAAAGCCAGCGCTTAATACACAGAGATCAATTTAGAGAAACAGATGCAACAAAATTGCAACTTCAATTTACTTCCACAAGAAAAAGAAGACTTGAAAGAAAAAGAAAAAAAATACAATAATACAGTGGGTGAGAACTGGTGGGGTGGAGTGTACCCAACAAACAGATGAACAAAGAGAGAAGAGAGAGAGAGAGAGAGAGAGAGAGAGAGAGAGAGAGAGAGAAATTCTACGGAAAAGCCTCTTTAGTTTTGAAACAAAAACCAAACCTCCAAAAAAAAAAATCTTACACATTTACAGAGTGGAGCAAATGTTTGTTTGCTTTTGAAAGTTTGGCAATTTGTAACTTAAGGCCCATATCTCACACAGACAACTTTTAGTGGTCTATTTCGACTGCAAAATGGTAATCACATATTGGCTGGGCTGTGGTTGCAATGTATTGCGATGAAAAAAGGTCGGACCTTCGCAGTAGAAATTGACCACCAAAAAGGTGATCTGTGTAACAAGGCTCTTAGGCCGAAATATTTGTTAGATTCTTAGAACAATAAGTACACTTATTAAGTAATGCTTTAATTAAAAATACCAAGGTGAGTAAGAAGGTGTATCGATACTTTTCATCATGATATATCTATAAAAATAGAAACAAGCATTTTTATTTGTAGGCAATTTTTCAAACTGATATAAAAAAGTTTATTTTTTAAGATAAGATTAAAAAAAAATAACTGTGCAGCTCCCATTAATCTTCAAGTTACAAACAAATATTGAAATTCTTTCATAAGTTTTTTTTTTTTTTGCAAAAGCTTCATTAAAAGTTTTTGGAAAGATGGAAAACTTCATGGAAAAATAATGTAATTTCTTTAATTTTCTCATTTCTTATTATAAATTTATTAAGCTAATTTGCATTATTTACAATTGGTTTTTAGAAAGTGATGGCGACTAACATGTTAGATCTGCTCCTTTTCTTTTAGAACTGTCCTTTATATTCCCGTTCCTATATTCAAGTAACAATGCTCCTTGTTTTAATAACTCAGCCTGTAATTTTAAACTTTTAACTTCAAAATCCCATCCACTTCGACTACAAAGGTGATATAGGTCATCAACAAGTGTGAAATTTATTGATCTTCATAGAAAATACAAACTATACCTCATTTACCTAAGTTTGCAACAAACAAATACAATAAACTTTCGTAATGATATTGTAAATTTTCTTTTGTACTACTCTGTATATATATATATACAAACAGATACACAAGAGATCTACTTTCTAAAAAGAAAAAAAAAAGAACTTCATTGTGAACGCAGCTTATAATCTAAGACATAATTTCTTTGTTGTAAAGAACAAGCCATGTGTCTTTGTCAAGTGTTAATGAGCAATTTACTTTTTTTTTATGTTAGTGGTGCTAGAGGGGAGTTAAAGGAGGGGTGTTTTTATACAGAAAACATCCAAGAAGATGTTCTTCTCTCTCATTTTTACACTAGAAAAATAGCAGTAGAAACCCAACGAAATGCCTTGAAAAAAAATATAAATAAAGTAAAAAAAAAAACAGCAGCAGCCAAGAAGTTGGATGCCTCAATATAATGAAGGCGTAAGATTAAAGAGTCAATTTCTATACTACACCTACTACCAAACACAATTACGTCCAAATTTACTATTGATTTTATGCAGTGAGAAGCACATGTATAAATGAAATTGAGAAGAAGAAAAAAAAATTGAGGATATGAAATTCACCACCACCACCAACAACAACAACATTTATTTTCAATCTATCTGACAATATGAGTGGTATTTAAGTTTTTTTCTTCTTCTTCTTCTTCTTCTTCTTATGTTATATTATTACTATTATAGCATTTTTCATTTTGTTGTTGTTGTTGTTGAAATAATTTAAACAGTCTGGTTTTGTGTACTATTAAAACTCTTAATTGAAATAGAATACAAAATTATGGATCAAAAAAAAAAAAGAAGAGAAGAAAAAAATAACGAGCTTGAAATATAAAAATATAATCCAATTTTTTATTATTATTATTTTTGTTTAGTAATAGGCTATTATTATCAAAAGAAAAGTACTAACAATGAAAATGATGTAGGATAATTATCATCAAAAAATGTAATCTTCTAAGAACAACATCTGCAAAACAAATTGATAAAACATTTTAGAACAACTTCTAACATATGAATAAAAAAACACTATCATATTATTAACAGTTTACAATATGTAAATGTTCTTTGTCTTATCTCAGAAAATATTATTAAACTCAACAGAAAATTAAACAGTTGATTTCAACCGTGAATTTACTCTTGCAACACGGTGAATTATAAGGTCTGGTGCACACTAGAGAGTCTGGAGTAGTGATTCTGAAAGGTGTAATGTGGCACTCTAGTGTGCCATGCGTTTTGCTAGGTGTGCCGCGATTTCTCCAAGCAAAAATTACTGTGCCGTCAGTAAGAAAAAAGTTCGGGAACCACTGGTCTAGAGACTCTAGTGTACATCATGAAGTAATGCAACAGCAAAGCAATGTCACTGTAGGACGTAAAATGTTCATTATTGATGTAAACTGTTCAGTTTAGTAACATGCTTTCTTTTTCTTAATCAGAACATCCTTGATTTAATTAGTAATTTATATTTGTTCAGTAATTATCACTTTTATTCAAGTTGCTAAAATTGCAAACATAAAATCCGATTCTTAGCATGTTTTTTTATGTTACTCATTATAACTTTCTGTTGCTAATTAAGAACTCAATAAAAATAAAAAGCGCTCTGTTTTGTATTAGGTTTTCTCCTTCCAATTTCATCAAATAAATGTTCTAGTCCGATCTAATCATTTTCAGAATCTATAAAATTGTTCTTGTAATGTCACCTGTCAAATATTTCCCGGACAATCATATTCTTTGCTCTTCAAGGGTGCATTTGAAAACAACTAGGTTTTTACTCATTGATAGCATCATTGTAGTCACTGTGAAGCTTCCTACAACAGTAGCACTTATAGAATTCAAATGTTGATATAATGTAGTTAATCACAATATATTATGCATACAAAAAAAGCAACACTAATAGTAATGGTCTGCTGCTCATAGTAATAATTGTACTTGTTTCCTTTCCGTAGTGCATTTGAAATGCACTACGGAAATTTTGGTAGTTCACACATTACTATACAGTATAGTGTGCCAAGCTTAACTTTTCTATTGAAACTCATACGAAAATAAAATATTTTATCGATATTTTACTTGTATTATATAAACATATTTTATTTTTTATTGTTTTGAATGTTTTGAATCTTAATGCATATTACTTTTGATAATTTAAATAACTACCAATAAGCCTAATAAACAATAATGGATTTTAAATTCAAAGTTTCAAACAATCGTGTTTGTTATTTGCAATTATTGAGTCACTCCGAATACGTTTTTTTTTTCTTTCCAGTCTCAATTGCTGCCAAAATGCACTTAAGTTCACTCCTGAGTTGATTTCAGAGAGAAGATAATTCAGTTTACTGTTTATTTCTAAACTTTTTTCGTTTTCGAAACTGTTCGATATAATTTGGAATGTGTTTCGTAACTGTCTCAATGCGTCGGTCGTGTTCACTTTAACACGTTATTCACAATTCCCTTTTTTTTCGGGGTATTTTTTTCTTGCATATATGCTGCCATAGCAGACTTACTACACAGTAGGAGGTGTACACTCGTTCACAGCCATATAACTCGTGATATGACAGCTTTGGAATGAAAATTTCATGTGATTTGATTTTCACACATGATGCATATTACCTAGCAATAATGCAAACAATCAACCTAAATTTTTTTAAAAAATATTATATATTCAGATATACACTGTATTCAGAAGTATTCTTAGATCTGATCTAAATTTACTTGCCTCCTAAACTCATAAAAACCATTAAATTTGTCTTTAAAGAGTTAATTTACTTATTTAAAAAAAACTCCCAAGAATTCTGCATTCTGAAAAAAACAATTTTAATAAAATGAAAATATTTTAGGAACTAGAATAGTAATTCATTCTTTACAAAATGAACTTTTATGACAGTTTGAAAATTTCAAACTTTTAAATTTTTACAAGTCACCAGATGATTTTTTTTTCCGCATTCTGGATCAACTTGAAATGAAATGAGAAACTAAAAATTGCATTAAAAAGTTTATTTTAAAATCTCATCACTAAGACATTAATTGACATCTTTATTATTCGAGTTTCTAAAATACTTTCCATTTCTTCTTCAAATTGCTTGTGAAATGCAAGAATTAGCCCGAGTTTTTTTTTTTTTTTCATTTGTATATTTTATGACGCTTACTTAAAAATGTCTTAAATTGCAGAAGAAGAAAAAGAAGAAGAAGAAGAAGAAGAAAAAAGTAGACTAAGAAGAAACAGAAAAGCATATAATTAATTAAACCGTTTTCGTTTCTACTTGCGTCTATTTCTCCTGTTTCATCTAATCAAATTCTCATCATTACAAAAAGCTTGTAAACTTTTACTTTTTGGTATGTTACATTTCAAAAAGACACTTGTCGTTTTACAAAAGAATTTTGGTGGGTGTCATGTAGGCCCATCACTATGCACGTACAATGTTTATATTTATATGCGTGTCTCTAGAAAGGTTAAAACAGCAAACCAACAAACATGCTAAGTCCTGCAGAGCCAAGTATTACTGCAAAAAACAGAGGCACCAAGGCGATTTTCATTAAAACCACCTATTCCTCATTATGTCATGGATCCTAGTGTAATGCAACATATTCGTTAAGGCTATTAAGACTGACGACTAACCGTTTAAATTTCATTACATCTAAGTAAAGAAGAAGGGGGAAAAAAAAGGCAGCGACAACAAGATTTATTCTTAAGTCGATCATTAAGAAGCTTCTTCGTATTCTTTTTGCATGTTACCAAATAAGAAGAAAAAAAAAAAAACAGTAGTAAAGCTACCGAAATAACTCAACAACATTTGGCCACATTGCATTACATTACAACAACACACACACCTTCCATTCATCCTCCTTTTTCAAACACGCTTAGAATAATATCCCCACACTGCACCTTAACATAGAATCTAACTCACAATTTACCTTCTTTTTTTGTTGAAGAAAGATGAGAGGAGAGAGAGAGAAAGAGAGGATAGAGAAGAGGGGGGAGGGGGAAAGTGGGGCACTCGTGATATACTTGTGTAAGACTATTAGAATGGGCTGTAAAGAGCAATTCGCCAGCTCATAATAGACTTAAGAAAAGAAGAGAAAAGTGATCGGCAGCCACAATATTAAAAGCCAGAAAGAAGAACTCACGGCGTTCCCAGCAGTCAAATTATACGAGGAATAAGATAGAAAAGCAAAAGGCGGTGGTAGTAGTGGTGGTGTTGGTGGTGGTGGTGGTTGTATAGGTAGCGTGGTTTAAAGTAAAGAGCGTGGAGGGTAGTAGAATGGATGAAGAAAAAGAAGAACAAAAAAAACGAAGAGTAGCCTCATATAAGACGAACACATTTAGAAAGCCTTAAGGAAGATTAAGAACAAGACTGTACTTTTGTTAACAATAAGACATGCTCTATAGTTCTCAATGTCCGCAAATAGCTTTTTTCAAGATGTTTTTTTTTTTTCTTCTCAAGAAAAACAACAACAGACACAACATAACCAAAAGAAACCTTTGCATTTTCTGATGAAGAAAAAAAAAGTTTCATAAAACCTATTAAAAATAGGGTTTATAGTTTAGAAAACAGTAGATACAGTTATAAACTTAGATATTAAAACAGATAAGGTTTAAAAACAAACCAAAAACTTCTTGAAATATGTCATTTTTTAAACTTTAAAGTCGTTATAAAAACGACTTTTGGCTCATTTTGTACTTTGTGGCCTATTACATTAACACATCATAGTCACTAAACAAAATTAAGTTAATAATAATCAGATTGTATCCATGTGATTTAAGGCAAATACGATTGAATAATACATTAAAACAGTTACAGAGTCAAAAAGAGAAGGACTCATAAAAAAGAAGCTGCTTGCAGTGATTGCTTTACTTAAAGGAGCAGCTATATTCCACTAAGAAAAAGAGACATCATAAATATTAATAAGAAATAAAGCTCAAAAACAGCAAATGCTTTTTTTGAAAAAGATTAAACTTCCAATTGTAATAATTGTTAAAATTGCTTATTAACAATTAAACAGACTAACTCCTGAAACACTCAATAGTATTATGAACACTTTGTTATTCAAGTAGACCAGCAGAAGTTCTAAAATAAATACTTTCATATATTTGTTTAAATCTTTAGTCGGATCGACTAACAAACTTAAACAAATATTCAAAAAAATAATGCAATTAATTATGTTATTTCTTTCATATTGTTGTCATTTTCATACAAAGACAAGACATACACACACTCAAAAAAATCCTTTGATGACCTGAATTCAAATAAAGAATTGTAATTTCCATCAGATGATGAATGAATGTTTGAATGAAAGTGTGCTCAGCAAAGCCACACAAAATATTATCATTGTATGTATACACACATCTACATCAACAAACAAAACGTTTTTTTAAAAATATATTTGTATAAACATAGCCGCATAAATACTTCTCACAAAGAAGCCGACAACTGAAGAAGGGGGTTGAGGGAGAGACTATGAAGGAGAGATTTACTAATTTTGTAATTCCATTTGTCAAAGCAACATTCGAAATCAGTAGAGTCAATTAGAAAAGTGTTCACAAAAGGAGATTTGAAACAAGTGGGTGGTGAAAGTAGGATATTTTAGATTCAAGAGTAGAAGAGGGAGGGAGGGAGGCGGAGGAGGAGAATAAACTGTGGAATTTGATTCATTTCAGACGATGATGAGATTTTGCGGCGTTGTCAGCTGTCGATGTATTTAAAAGCCGCTCTCTGTATGTGTGTGTGTGTATATATATATATATATATATATATATATATATATATATATATATATATATATATATACACACATAGCGTATATATATATATAGTGTATATATATATATACACATAGTGTATATATATATATATATATATATATAATTTACTGTATATATAACAAACAAAACACGCCGAAATTAAACTTAACATAAGTACAGTATGTTTACAAACAGCGTTAAGAAAACCTAATTATGAATTTGTTTGCTTTGTCATTTTCGTTTGCACACATTACATATTTTAAATTATTTTAAATAATGACACCAAATTTTGAAACAAATCACTTGAAAACACATTAACTATTTGAAGCAGCAACAGAAAAATTAATTGCCAAGAAACCATATTTTTTTGGCTATTTTGTGGACAATTTATTACATACCAATCAAATAAGGTCTTATAAATGTGTTAAAGTTAATTTAAAACAAAAAAAAAAGTTTTCATAGTTAAAACAAAACATTGAAAAGTAAACATTGATGTCAATTTACAGTATGTTTTCTTAACTATTTAATTTGAGAGATCTATGCTAATAGGTTTATAACACTCGAAATTATCACAGTAGCCAATATTTTCAAGAAGCAACTTTCAAAATTATTTTAAAGTTTATTTTATATTAGAAAAGTAAAAATATTTTCACATTTTCTAAATAAAATATCTTCGCAAAGAAACTTTTTTATCAATTTTAAAAAAAAAAAATTTTAAAATTAATAAAAAATATTCTTAGCTCAGTCATTTACTTATACAGTTGCCGACACAGGCAATTAGAAATCGGGACATACAGAAGTTGGCTCCGCCCTTGTTATGACGACCGGCAACTTCTAATTGGTTTGTTGTGTAATTCGACGTTAAAAAAGGGCGGAGCATGTGACGTCATGAGACTACATAACCAACCAATTAGAAGTTGCCGGTCGTCATAACAAGGGAGGAGCCAACTGAAGTTCTCCCCGATTTCTAACTGCCTGTATATCTTGATTGCCTGAATTAGACATACGTGACTGGGCGTGGTCGAATTTGCGGAAATTTTCTACAAACTTGAGTGGTTTTCAAATAAAAGTCATCTCCATACAACTAAATAACTGATACAGAAATATTTAAATTTTGAGACAGGTTTTTCGCCCTATTGTATATATTCTATATATTATGTCACATAATAAGTTGTAACACTTTGTTGTACCTCTGTACATACTAACTTCTGATAGGATCATAGCACACATGTAGGCCTAAAAACAGTGGCATTTTTATAGGAAGATGGAGGTTCACACACACAAACCTACATAAATACACAGAGAAATAGATGAAGACAGAATGAAAAAGAGGATTTTGTATGTGTAGGCCTATATGTGTGTGTGAAGTTGAGAGTATTTTTAGAAAAGGGGTGGGGACATGAAAGATAATTACAAGCAGCTGAATAAAAACTCATGATGATGAACATCATAAAGTAAACCCTTTTAATTTATAGACACACAACCAATGAAGCAGATAGTAGTTTTTTTTATAAAAAATAAAATCAATCCCTCCTCTCACTTTCCCTCTCTCACTCTTTCCACCACATCCCCTTACTCACTCTTTACTTCATTGCCCCCATTTCTCCATTTACATAATTAGGATTAATCAGAATATAAAAAGGCTATGTTAATTCCACATTTTTACAATTTTGCACGTTCAAAAAGCCTCGACAAAACTAAACAAACAAAAGCATTTTTAAGCGAAAAGATTTAAGCCTTTTAAGGATTCTAATCAGAGAGAAAGAGAGAAAACATTTCATGTTTAACACAAAAATGGATAAATCCCGGGACATTTTTTTTTGAACAATTAAGTCTTGTTTTCAAAATCATCATACTACAACAGTCTCTAAATGAAAACAAAAATAACTCATTACAAAATACTATTATTAAACACATGCATAACATGATTGGTGATACAATTTGTTTGTGCAGATTCTTATGTTTGCGGATTTTGTAAAATTAGCAGGTTGACATCTTTTTAAGAACACTATAGTGTCGATCGTGTACAATTTGGTTGTATGATTTTTTTTTTAAAAAAATATAAATGCTATTTCAATTCAATTAAGTACACCTGCAATCAGCTCGAAAGCCATGTGGCAGGGAGGGATTGCTCCCAATCACGACTGATTGTCATTATTTAAAAATAAGACATCATCATGAAATTGAAATCGTCCTAACAAAAAACTATTCACAGGAAGAAAATTCCATAGTCTAATAACATTAGGAAGAAAAGACCAAAAATATGCATCAGTCCTAGCCATTAATTCTTTGAAAGTTTTTGAATGCCCAAATCTACCTTTACGAGGATTTCTAGTAAGTAAACCATTAAGCAGAGTAATGTTATCACAAGACAGCAAACGTCGGCCTGCTAATGATTCCCATTCTAGCTCTTGGAGCATAGACGATACGCTGTCAGTATACACATACCGTTCCTTTACAAATCTTGCAGCCCTACGCTGCACCATTTCTATTTCTTGTTTTAGATTATTTCTAAATGGGTTCCAAATTGGGGAACAATATTCTAAGATAGGTCTAACTAGGGTAAAGTAACAGACCTTCTTTACATTTTCTTTACAATGTTTAAGGGTGCGTTGGATAAACCGCAGCCTTTCATTAGCTTTGGCAACTGCTTTGGTTATATGATCTTTCCAAAGCATGTCCTTGGACAAGGTTAAGCCAAGATATTTGATGGTATCAACATGGGTTAGCTTAACATCTCCCATTGTGTAATCTGCCATGAATGATTCTCGCTTTCGGGAAACTCGCATAACATTGCATTTACTCCTATTCAGTTGTAAATGCCACTCAGAGCACCACTCTTCAACACTGTCTAGATCTCTTTGGAGGACTTCACTATCCTCATTATCCCTAATCCTCCTGTAAACAACAGCATCATCTGCAAACAAACACATCGTACTGTTGCATCTGTCTGCCAGATCGTTTATGAACAGAAGGAAAAGCAGTGGTCCAAGAATGCTACCCTGAGGTACACCAGATGTTACTTTAGCCCAGTCTGACACAGCACCATCAATTTGGACTCGCTGTTGTCTATTTGATAAGAATGATGATGTCCACGAAATTACTTGTTTTATTTAAGTTAAAAGTCATCATTCTTTTAATTAGTAGGGAATGCTTCACTGTATCAAATGCTTTTGCAAAATCTAGTGCGCAAAGTCGAGTGCGCCACTTTCTCAATGACGAGTCAATTGTGCGCTGTTCTAAGCTCATCTCATTTGCCTGCTTTATACACTCTCTTACCTCATCCATGTTGTCCATTTTTTCTTTTGGTAGACTTTCTCTTGTAAAAATGCTCCAAATACCATAGCACACGGGGTTAAGAGATCTGGTCCTACAATCGGGTCATTTTCGGACGAGTTTTTAAAAATATTAAAAAGTCATGGCTTTCTTTGCCACAGTTCATATGGCTGATGTAACAACATTTGTTTTGTTTTTGTTTTCAAAACGCAATAAAAAGTTTATTTTAAAACATAAGAAAGATGAAAATACTAAACAACCTTTGGTTCCTTTATTATTATAGTTTCAACATACTTTCAATTTATTCTTTTAAGTTATTAAGAAAAAAAAGTTTAGATAATAAAGTTTGATACATCAAAAATTGCGACAACACTCTTTCACAACTTTTCAAAAATAAAAACCACACAACAAAATAACATTTAAAAAACAACCCCCAAAGTCTGTCTGTACAAGAGAAGATATAAAAGTTGAAGTAAAAAAAAAAGAAGCCAACAAAAATTTACACCTCTTAAAGCAATAAAAATATATATATTATGAGCCCCAACATACCCACAACTCACTGAGTGACGGTGTCACAGAAACCAATGCGCGTTTGTGTGATACGTTGTTTTAAGGTTTTCACTACTAAAAAATGATGAGAATTTTCAAAAAAAAAAGAAACTTTCCCCCTTAGCACCTATCAAATTTTTATGGATATTTTTTTTTAGTAATAAGACGTTTTTATTTGTCAGTAGGTACTGAAAAGGGTTGGTTTCATCATAAATTGAGCAAAGAGAATAAGAAATAAACATCAACTCTTCACATCACTCAGAAGTTAAAAAAAAGCTATCAAATAAAAATGACTTTCTATATTCTCATCTTTAAAAAATACTATCCTATTATCTTGTCAAATAGACAACAATTCTATTGTCTAATGATCGTTTAAATTACCTCAGTTTATTTAAACCCACATGTATTTATTTGAAATAGTTAAGTTCAAGATATACACCAGTAACTTAAGCCTAAATAAGAACTAGAACTGTATTTTATTATAAAGTACACCAGAGTTAAGTGGTGGAACCTCCAATTTTCAATAGTCGTAGCATATTTCAACGTGGCATTACTCACTGAACAAACCTTTTCATTGTTATCGAAGTTTTGTACGGCTGGTGCAAAAAATCATTAACCAAATATTGGTACACGGGTACAAGGACGGTATTATTTGTAGTTTTAATAAAATTGTCAGTGTAACCCAATAATAGTTTATTCATTAGAAAGTATAAAAATACCAACCAATACCCTCATTGGTATTTTGGTATTCAAGTTGGATACGATGCAGTTTGCACACTTTAAACTTTTATTAAGTATAGTATTACTGAATTTATTAAAGACTTATGGACGTATTCTAAAACGTTATTTAAGCCAAAATTATACTTAAAAGCTAAATTTAAAAGACTTTTAGACTCTTTGTATTAGACTTTTTGTATCGCGTCGTGGTTTAAGCTTAACTTTATTTTAAGAAACGTTTTCAAACCACGGTGGTTACCATACATAATTTGCTTAATTAACAAATAACCAATACTGGTAGCCATCAAATAACACTTCGTTAGATGGGACAATCATTATGCTGTGGGTTTCACTTATCCTAAAATATACTTAGGTTTAAATTTTTAGGTGTCATTTTTTACCTTTTGGCCTGGTTATTATGGTCTTCATGTACAGTGTACATATGCGCACTAATAAGGCATAATTTCATTTATTTTTCATGGTGCAGAAAACAAAACATAAAAACGCATTTTATTTGAAAAAAACTTTCAAAAATACAGGATGAGGCAAGATAACTTCATTATTCCATAATGCAATAAAACAAAAAGTAGTAAAGACATTTTTAATTTTTTTTTATTAAAAAGTTAAACATTTAAAGTTATGGTTTACATCGTTTTAAAAATCATATCGGGTTAGTGACGCCCCCCATTGTCGATACACTGGTTGAACCGAATTCTGCTGTTTCTTATCACTCTTTCCAGCACATTGATGGGTATGTTGCCGTTTCTTCCTGAATGTTTTTTTTTTCAGGTCGTCCAGAGTTTGTGGGCGGTTGTGGTACCTCACAAAAAGAAATCACAAGGGGTCAAATCGGGTGAATGTGCCGGCCACTCCAAATCACCCTTCAGTGAGATGAGGCGCCCTGGGAAGTGCTCTCGCAACACAGCCATCGATGCCCTTGAAGTATGAGTCATGACCCACAAAAGAATTGATTTCTGGTCCGGGACAGGACTCAATGGTGCAATATTGAAGCGATTTCGGAAGGCGCGCTGGGTTGAAACCACCGAACAGCCATTGGAAAAATAGGCCTCTAAGGCAAACGCACGCTGCTCGTTACTCCAACGCATGATGGCGACTGAAACACAAGTTAAGAAAACTTTAGAATCCCCTCTCTCAAACGAGACCATGCACAGCCGCCTGGGAATCTCATCAGCTTCAGAGTGCTCATTTCAAATAAGGAAGTTATCTTGCCTCACCCTGTATAAAATTTATTTTAAATTACAAAGATGTAAAATTTACATTATGAGATATTTTATTATGTTTATGGCAGTTTCAAACTAGCTCGTTTCAAACTACCCCTTTTTTCTCACCTAAATTGGTTATACTGTATTTTCTAATCTGTCATAAAACGTTCATTTTTAGAAACAGCATTATAAAATTAACTTTTACCATTTCGTTTATTCTCCTAGTTTGAAATTCTCATTCAAACTCTCATTTCTTTGGTGTTTTGTGCCTAATTTTTAAATATATTTTTTTTTCTCTCTTCAAATATGGCATTCCTTAAGGTCGCTTTATATAAATATCGTCATTAAAAACCTTTTAGAATTATCACCAACTATTCTAGTTTATAAAAACACTTTGAATTTTTTCATAATGTTTCTTCTGAAAAAAAAAATATTTCGCTTGAAAAATATTTTAACTTTTCTCGAAATCGCAGGGGGGGGGAGAGACCTCCTATACAGTAGAACGTTAACAGCCACTGCAGTGGAGCCAACTGGAGACACGAAAACGAAATAAATATCTATTCAGCCACCCTTAAATAATTTAGCTGTTAAACTCGAGTTGACAAATAGACAACTGACTAACTGCATGTAGTAGTACTAGGCCTATACAAAAAGTACCATTAATGACAATGATACAAAGGCCCTACTACCATGCAATCCCAAATCCCAATGCATGATTGGTTCCGGTTCTTTTCATTACAAAAGTTGGTGCACAAGATATCGGAAATGGGATATGGGTTTTGATCATACAACAGAAAACACAAAATCAAAGTGGAGGAGGCTTTTTGAGGTGGACATTTGAAGAAAAAGGGGGAGTTAGGTCTACTCTTTATATAGGCCCTATATATATATATATATATATATATATATATATATATATATAACAAACTAAAAGTGCACATGCAGTTCCGAATGAATGCTTGAATGAAAAGTACAGAGTCGTGGTGGACACTTCATTGGAAACGGTCACTTGTGTCCAAAATGTCCAACAATAGAAAGAAGAAGAAGAAGAAAAAATGGGTGAAGAAGAAAAAGAGGGAGGATAACTTTCACAATGGAAATGACGCGTGAAAGATCGTTAGACATCCTTCTCTTATAGGCCCCAATAGTGGTGGTGAACAATTTTGTGAAGGTTTTTCACAAAATGAGGAATGACGGGAATTATCTATTGGCGACACACAAGCTAAAAAAAATATAAGATGATGATGATGATGGTCTTTCATTTGATGAAACGCTTCTTCTTCTGCTTCTTCTTTTGCAACTTGCATTTCTATTGATGAAAACAAGCAATTGATGAAAACGCCACGAAAGAGACATTAAAAAGCCACCCCCAATTTGTTCAAATCTTCTTTTCTTTCTTTCATTGTTGAAGGGAGAAATGAGGAGAGAAAGAGAGAGGGGCATGTATTTTTTATGACACCCCCCACACACATCCTCATCCACGTTTTAATCAGTAAGTTCATTGGAAAATGTCAGTATTAATTTTGGCAAACCATAGTTGGTGCCCATGACCTTTTTTTCCACCGCCATTGAAAAAAAGGCGACAGACTTCGAAAACCATTCTACCTTAGATCTTTTCTAACATACAAGATCATCGTCATCATCATCATCATCAGATTGTAGCATACTTTCTCTTGTACTCTTTTGTATAATATACAAATGTACAAGTTGGACAATCAATAAGATTAGCATTTAATCGTTTTTTGAAATACTTGAACACATCACAGATAAGAACTGAATTAGGATTAATGCTTACACATGACACAAAGGGTGAATTTGATGTCAAACAAGGACGGGCTTGGTATAAGAAACCATCCATTAAAAGAATAACTTGCTCAGTCCTAATACCTCGTTTCCACTGCAAAAAATTAACTCACAGTTACATAACCAAGGTTATAAGTTAACTGAAGACATGGTACAAGTGGTACTGTTGTGTGTTTCCATATTTGAAACACCAGAGGTTAAATGATTTTGTGTCACTTCCTGTTAAACAGTAGTACATTTTGTGAAATTTTCACTCCTCATTCAGTCAAAAATTGAGCATGCTCACTGTCTGTCATATTGTTTATATGTCTGTCATATTGTTTATCATCTAAATTTGTATAAACACAGTAAGCAACGCATTTAATCATTCAATAATGTGGTTAACCATATTGTGTCAAGGCATTTGTGTTAACTCCTGTGACGTTGCTGGCCCTTTGGTGCCACCGTTTCGACTTCTTTTTTGAATCGATAGTGCCGGTGCCTACTCTGTTGTCAGCGGGCCAGCCTCTGCTCTTGGGGTTGATTTTACCGGCCTGGATATTTACTGGTCCGGTGATGGCCCACAAAAAGACCATTTTCTCAGGGATCTTTTGGTATAGTACGTGATGATGCTGATGGCACTTTAGTCTTTTTTGTTGAGTTGTTGGAGGTTTCTAGGCAGAGGGACTCAGGCGGTGTCTGAGTACCTTCTGCTGGATACTCCGTCCTTTTCTGGAGTCCTAGAACTCAATAATTCTAAACACAACACTATTTTAAGTAAAATAAAATATACTCTTTTACTTTGATATTATTGACATAATCAGGTTGCGTACAATTCTTTACATAATGCACTCTGTTCAAGTTCACTCTCTATCTTGAACTGTCTAGTTCAAACTCCCTCTCTGAACTCTATTTTCAAACTGTCCTCACACTCAAGCCTCAGGCACACTTGTCCGGCCTCCTGCGAGGTGCAACTGTCACCTCAGGGCTCAATGATTGACCAACTGAGCCAATCATTGCCCTGGGCTGGGGGATATTACCTTCAAAGGAAAGGTATTTTTGGGACTATTCCCAATTCTCACGGTCCGACTGCATTGCACGAATTTACTTAGAATTTGGGCCACCCAAGTCTGAATATCTGTGCACCAAGGGGTGCCATACTGACAGAAAGGAATTTCTGCAGGGTGTTTCACCATTCTGTTGCTACAGGGTGTCACACTCCATTGTTCAGAAATTTAACCATGGTTAATGTAATAATGTCCTTTAACTCGTCTTACTAGTTACTACAGGAGCAACGAAAAGATGATTTTAAATAACCTGCCTCACGTTTTCAAACAATCATCTCTCATGAACAATTTCGTACAGTGATTGTAACTCTGTAGAGTTCTCAAATGCACCCATCTTGAGTTTCAAAAATGCTTTTTGTTTTTTATGACCAAGCTATTCAAATATGAAGTTCACAAATTGTTGTAAGTAAATTGCAATTTACTGTAAATCACATTATTTTATATTTAAAAAAATTTAAAAAATTTTTCATTTCATTTTAAGGCCTTTCTAGAGCTCGATAAAAACAAATCTGAAAAAAACTTCTGAAAATTACAATTACTCTTATGTAATTCAGCGCCATCTAGCTACAAATTGTGTTTTTTTTTTTTCCTTCGTTATGTATTTTTAGAGTTTTATTTCAATTTTCAGAGTTTTCTGAAATATTGTTTGCAATATTATTTCAAGAGTTTTTGTATTTTAAACTCTGAAATGATAGTTTTTAGATAATACTTTGACCTTGAATCAGTTTTCCATCATACCATTGGCAGCCTATTATAATTATTCAATTTATTAAGTGGAATTTATGTTTTCGGATTTTTTTTTAGAGATCTTTTTATCGAGCTCTAGAAAGGCCTTTAGAAGAAAATGACAATTTTTAATATTTATTTAAAAATTTTAAAATTCATTTTTTTTAACATTGTCATTTTATACTACTGTATAAGTACAAAAAATACAATTGCTTCGTTTAAAAATAATAAAACAAATTATAAAATTTATTTTCTTTGTACATTCATAAGTTTACTAATAACCCTTATAAATGTATTTGTAATTTAAAACAAAGCATAAAAATTGGTTTATTAAAAACGTATTTTTAAAAATTTAACCATGCTTTTTTTTAAACTCTTAATTAAAATTTTTAAAAATCCAATTTAAATCAAGTTAGGTTTATTTTTAATTATTACTGATTTACTGTTTGACTCCCAATTAATTTTATTGAAATTAACTCTTACTTTAACCGTTAAAATGTAAAGTCAACCGCAGAACGTGACTCATATATTTGAGAGTCAGCTTCTAGTGGCCACTGGTATTTCGTATCGATTCAACCATAAGCAAATTGGCAATGGGAGAAAACGACAACAACAACAACAAAAAAACATTAGCCATTGTGGTCAATTAGAAGATTGTCTACTAACTCTAGGGTCTACATGGGGGGGGGGGGAGGGGGGATATATCACTTACAAAACCTCTTTCTCTTTCTCTCTTAACTCTCTTTCCTATGTAATTCATCCATCAATCTGTCTCTAACTAAAACATAAATGTCAAATATACATATATATATATATATATATACACAGTAGAAATTGTTTAACACGAAAACGAACAACACAAAATATATTTTCGGATATTTTAGGATAGGATTTTCGTTTCTACATATAAATTCAATTTAAGACGAAACTGGATAACTTCAAAAATATTAGAATGAACGAAATGAAGTTAAGACCTGATTTTTTTTTTAAATTCGCTTTGAGATTCACTTACAAGATATTTTTAATATTTAAAATATTTTTTGTAAATAAAAAACAATTAGGTGATAACGTAAGTTTTAAATGTTTCTCAATCTGTGGCTTAAGGGCCAATTGTGAAGTAACAATCCCACGTTTAGAGGGTAGACCTTTAGTTGACAATTGATTGTAACCAGACATCTAGCCTCTAACCAGCCTTTAATGATTAGAAAGAAGAAGAAAAAAAAAACATAATTACAGTTGCTGCTCTAATGATGAAAACTCTCTTCACAATTGGATCTTGGGTCACATAGATTGAGAAACATCAATTTTGCTTAATATTGCATAAAAATCAAGAGCCCTATTAATCATGATGGTAATATCTTGATAAATTAATAAAAAAAATAACTTCTAAATATAATTTATGCGATCAGAAACAAAATCACGTGGTTCCTAATTAGTTAAATTACTAAATCATTATTTTGGACCTCTTGTTATAATATATATATTACACTGAAAGCATATTTGTTACATACAAAATACATGTTATTATAACAGAAAAGAGGAGGAAAAATAATTTCACAACTCAACAAAACCAACAAAAAAAAATGTCATTTTCAGATTCAGTTTCATTTGCATATGTTTTAGATTAAGGAAACACAGAAGAAGAAGAAGAAAAAGAAAAAAAGACACAAAGTTCCAAACACTTTCACTGATAGACGCACAAACACAAAACACACACACACACACAATCATCACAATAAAAGATTTCTCGTTGGCAAAACAAACTTTGATCTTTAGCATTATTATTATAGTCGAAGAAGAAGAAGAAGAAAAACCGAAAGGCAAAAGACATTTGTTGAACAGTAAAAGACAAGAGAAAAGAGAAGAGAAAAAGAAAAAAAGGAGAAAAAGAAGCTTAAACCATTAGAAAACATCAAAACAATTTGGTTATACAAGGCCATTAAGAAGTAACAACCCGAGTCAAGCAACAAACCGTGAAGTCTTTTGTGAATTAATTAAGTCTTTGTCGTGGAAACTAACAACAACAACAAAAAAAACTCATGGTAATTGCAAGACTCACATACACATCTATGTTATATGCACACCAATACATTACACAACCATACAGCATAATTGTACAAAGTGTGTCAAAATTTTGTCAAAACTCACTTTGCTAAATCACAAAAATAGACCAAATATGTACACATTATGTAGAGTTACCACGGTTCATCTCATATGATGATCATTGTTCAAAATCAACGTATAAACCTCCTTCATGTGTATAATGAAAACGGAAAGAAGTTGGGAACAGTATCAATCAATGCATCCAATGATGATATGTTTTACCAAAAATTGAAAAATGTACCACTATAATAACTACCAGCTGGCAGAAAATATGAAAAACCTCAAAACCAAGGTTCTTTTTAGAAAGGTTAAGTAAAGTAACCATATTCGTTTGTCACATGGGAGTGTATGCAGTGGCGTAGCTAGGAACCCACCAGACCCGCAACTGCGGGAGGAGAGCGCAGGAGGTTTGGGGGCGCAAAAAACGAAATGAAAGTCGATGTATTTTCAAAAATAATTGAATAAATTAAGCAAGTGATTCCGAATCCCTCACTTAATTTATTCAGTTATTTTCGAAAATAAATCGAATTTCATTTCGTTTATTGTGCATAGAAATTTTTTTAGAGGGTAGGTCCGAACAACGGTAAGAACAGTAGGAAAAATAGTAGGAACAGTCCGAAGTTTTGGTTTAGTAAAATTAAGTTGTTGCAGGGGGTCTGGGGAGCACAGACCCCGACTTTTTTTTTTAAAGAATTATTAAATCAAATTATTCCATTGTTCCGACTGTTTCCTAATTTGTTCAATGGGAGGAACGGTCGGAAAAATGGACAAATTTGATTTAATAATTCTTAAAAAAACAGTGTGGGTCTGCGCCCCCAGGCCCCCTGCAACAAGCTTCATTTTTACTAAACCTAACCTTCCGACTGTTCGTACTGTTCCGCCGTTCATCAAAATAGCACCTCCCCCCAGTATGAGGCTAAGTGGAGGGGGGGATTTAAAATGAGCGTAACGTTTTAAGCAGTCCGGGGGGCGCAAAGTTTTACGCGGGGGGGGGCAGCTACGCCACTGAGTGTATGCAAAATAACTGTACAAAAAGGGTTTTTTTTTCTCTCTTATATTAAGCTTCCACGTAATAAGCTGTCACGTTACAAACGGCTACGGCCACTTTGAATAATCTTTATAAAGTGAATCTTGCTTCAACAACAGTTTGTTTACTTCTAGTGGCCATTTTACTTGCTTCGTTCGTCAGAACAGAAGCATAAGCAAATTACATATGCAAATAAACACGAACGAACATGAATATGTATAAACGAATGCATACGAGCAACCAAAATTGAATTCGCATATAATCGGATGGGGTTTCACCCAACATTCAATAATTAGCATATTAAAAACGGTTTTACTTTCACGTCTACACATGCGAATGCGAAGAAACACAAACAAATATTTTCCTTTAATTTTGTTCCTGGTGCTCGTTTACGTTCGTTCGTGTTTGCCAAGGCGTCCAACAACTGCATTCGTTTGTGTTTGCTTTGGACGTATGTTCACGATCGTTCGGTGCTCGTTCGTTAACACCTTTAAATAAGCTTGTAATGCAATCGTACACTGTACGAACGCAGCCTTTAATTTGCAGGCAAATCTCCAGATCACTGTTTTAAATAAAGGCGTAAACGAATCCTAAATTTTCTCGAATTCGAATCGTAAATGGTTCTCGAATCTCTCGAATCCTTCATATAAGAATCCTATATTATTCATTAAGAAGATACAAATAAATGAAATAACATTAAATATTAAATTATTAATAATAAAAAAACAAGTGTGGCAATCATGGTCGCCAAAAGGTGATGATATCGGTGATCCGGGCCCGACCACCGAAACAGCAACAATCGCCGTTTTTTTGTTTGTGAACCGCTTCTAATGGACGTCATTAACTAAGTTTGCCAAAGTTTTTAACAGGTTTTTTAGGTTAGAATTCGAAAGATTCGAAAGAAGAAAAAAAAAACCCCCAAGAATCGAGTTTTCGAATCTCGAATATTTTTCACGATTCGCGAGATTCGAATGTCCCATCCCTAGTTTTAAACATTTAAATAGTAATATGCACAGTCTTCGGACTTCTTTGTTATGACGATAAACATATTGTAACGTAGCTCGTTCCTTTAAACGTAATAATCATTGTCTTAAAAAGGAAATTTTATTGAAGCATGCATGCATATGTTGAAACACTGTGTACAAGTATAAATATATGGTATTGCAACTATACACACCACGCACACGTACACACACATGCTATGTACTTGTACACCATAGATGGAACGAACAACAGTTCCTTCTCCTTTGCAATGCAATAACAAGAAAGACTTAAACCTACTTATCACCAAAGAGGATTGTTATGCTTTGTAATTCTGCAATTTCTACGCCATAGTGCAAACATAAACGCAACGTAAACCTTATACTCCTCATCATTCCCATCATCATCATCATCATCATCATCTTTGACTATAAGGTTTCTATTTTCATTTCTCATTTAGAGTAGACATCTCTTGAGAAAATGTCGACATTTGCCGCATAAATAGCAGACAGATTAAAACAACTGAAAGCAAATAAGCTCTCAAATTCAATAATCGTTTTTTCTCGTAATATATTCAAAAATCTTGCTAATATGAAAGTGTAAAATTTCACTGAAAAACTCAAGCGAGTAATGAATTCTAGTGTTGAGTAACAATAATTATTGTAAACATTACAGGAAACTGTAGGCCCGTAAGTTGCCACGAAATTTTAAAAAGACGATATTCTAAAAAAAAAAAATTATTAACCAATATGCAAAACCAAAAATTCGTTAATTAATTCAAAAAACTAATTTCATTTTAGACAATGTACAGAATCCCTCAAAGAACAAGCAAACGAAATACAGATAATCACATTAAATTACATCAGGAATATTTAAAAGAAAGATTAACTGCAATGTGTTCTTGAATCAATTGCAATTGCAAACGTGATTAATACGTACTCTTGCAAGATCTTGGGAAGAACTCACTCACGCATACTAAAAATCCACAGAATTTCACTTTCAGTGCAAAAAAAAAAAATCATAGAAATATTATGATTTTTATTTATATTTATCATTTTTGCTGTTTTTTCAGCATGTGGGTGTGATTCTTCCCTTAAAGTGGTTTCTTGCACACCGTCTTACAGAAAACGATATCTTCGGGTTTTTTGTTGCAAGAAAACTGTGCAACATTCATAGCATTACTTGACTAGTTTCTTGCAGAGAATCTTACGAGAAAAATAGCCAGTGTGATAACAGCTTAAGGTATTGCCATGTATTAAATGGCTTACTAATGTAAATTACATATTCTGTTTATTGCATAAACTCCAATTATAACAATGCAGAATTACTAACAAAAGTTGTATCAAATATGACAATTCTCCCAACATCCACAATAACCGTTTTATGAAGCAAAATCTAAAAACACATTCTTGAATTTTATTGATTTTCAGTTTGAAAAAAAAATTTTTTTTTCAGTTCTGAAGGGTCAGTTGAGACTTCCTGTGGGTCTCAACACTTTTCGATAATTTTACCTGTTAAGGTTTCTAATGTCGCTAAGTGTGTCATTCTAAGTTTCTTTGTGGACAAGTATTCGACAATTTTGTATATTTTATTTCTTAAAAACAAACTTAAGAACTTGAGGTATCTAAAAAAAAAGTGGGTACAATAGGCGTTCGCCTAATCACTCCACTGGTTTTATGGCGTTGCTAGAGATTGTATAGAATGACTGGCTTAACACTTTAGCCATTTAGTATAATATCTACTTCAAAATATGTTTAACTACATGTATACTGAAATACTGTAGTTATAAAGCTGAAGTCCCGGGTCTTTAATCTGTTCCTAATGTTATTTTTACATTAATGTAAAAAAAAAAACATTAGGAACAGACTATGATGAGAAAATGTATTTTGTATCATGAAACCCTTTACCTTACTTTATCAACAAATCTTGTAACTAATTGTTTTGCATATGACACCTCTAAAAAAAATTCTGAAGAAAAAAATTTCTTGCAAGTTGAACACAACAAAGTGAAGAAAACCCGCCGTCTCCCATCCCATCCCCTCCCCATGTTAAACTACTATTGTTATATAAATTTTTAATACCCACTTAGATATGATAATGTATAATAAAACGAACAACAACAACAACAACAAAAACGTTTTTTCCAACATGAACTCAAGTCTATTTTAAGTTGTAGTACGCGCGTATGTACGCGCATTTTTGCTCTCTCAAACAGGGTTCTTTTAACTTGTTCTTCTATTTTTTTCCTTCTTCTTCTTCTTCTTCTTCTTCTATGGCCTAACATGTAATTTAACATGGTACAATAAGACGACGCTTATACATATAATTTGTATTATGTGAATTTGTGTTGCTAATATTTATGACAGTTAGATAACTGTGGCATAATGAGAAAACTTTTTTTTTTTGCTGTTGTTGTTATCGTCATAACAAAAGAGAGATTCTCTTTCACCCGTCAAACAACACAGCAACGAAAAAATTGCTGACTGCCAGACATTAAATGATATTTTTTTGGGATATTGTTGTTGTTGTTGTTTCGCGTGCAACAATAATTATTTTCTAGTGTGTGTCATTTTTGTTTATTACACTTCGTGGATACTAGAAATGCGCAATGAAAGTCCATTCAAATTAATATTCTAAAAGTCATTATTGTTTACATAATGAACATTATTTCTACAATGTTAACAAAAAATAATCAGAAAAAAAAAAACCTCTCGTGACGTCAAAAGCATTTATTTATTCAGACCTGTTCTAATAAATTATCTTTTAGCTTTGCTTAGTTGTCAACCGAACATTAATCAACAGTGACCACTAGAAACAAGTAAAGGATGCATTAAAGTAGTTAAACTTGCAAACAATGCAGTTAACTTACGGTCGTATTCTTAGTAAGATTGTTAACTATAAGATAGTTTAAGCTAGTGCTTACACTAATCAACTTTTACAATTAAAGAGTGGTATTTTTAATTTATTTTTAATCCAAAACTAATGCTAAACTCATTAACTTTTACATAAAAATCTCCTATCAAAAGTTCCTGAGTTTAGCATTACCTTTGACTTAACAGCATAGACACTTCAGGGTATACGTGCTGCTTGAAATGACTATTTGAAATTTGATGTGTCCAAAAACATGGTCTCGATTATAGCCACCTTAGTGCCTTTATAAGTTGATTTTTTAACGATAATTATTAATTAACGTTGCAATCTTTTCTTGAATGTTGTGGACAGTTATTAATATCTTTTGGTTGCTATATTTAAATTAGTTTTTATTTTACGCAATTTTGAATTCTGCTAATTTGTTTGACCCATATGTTAAAGACCATTGACCTTAAAAAAGTGCATTTTGCTAGCCACCTTTCGGGTTCTTTAGAAACATTTTTTCAGCTTTAAGAAAAATGGTGTGTATTCTTCTTAATACAGTTTCTTCAGGTAAGTTTGCGACTTTCTGAATTACTGTTTGGTTGCTTAGAGCCATTTGAACAACTTTGGAACACAGGCATTTAGAAATCGGGAAGAACACAAGTTGGCTCCGCCCTTTTTATGACGACCGGCAACTTCTAATTGGTTGGTTATGTAGTCTGACGTCACATGCTCCGCCCTTTTCAACGTCGAACCACCACAACAAATCAATTAGAAGTCGCAGGTCATTATAAAAAGGGCGGAGCCAACTTATGTTCTTCCCGATTTCTAAATGCCTGTCTTTGGAACAGGCAAAGATTGACGTTGTATCATGGCACTACCCTTCATTACTTCAAATTTAACAATAATTATAAGAATATCATCCTTAACTACAATGCACAAATCAAATTTGTTAAAAAGAAACTTTCTTTAACACCGCACCGCATATTAAAAAATATATGGCAACAAAAAAAAGTCCCTAAACTAAGCTAAATGTGCTTTAAAATAACAATAAGGTTATTCCTCACATCACACCGTTGCTGTTTAGAAACAATTTTCGCTAAATTCTAGCCTCCATTGCCATTTGTTTAAGATGACTATCACAATCAAGAAAAGAAAGCAGCAAATTGACTAACACCATTTTGAACTTCCAGCTAAGTTAAAAACTTGAAAAGTGCAAAAGAATTAGTCTTCCAAAAAAAAACATAACAATGCTGAATCCGATGAAATCCGCTAGATAAGAGCTTCGTTATAATGTTTTCACGTTAGGAAAAAGTACAGCGTATCTCCGCCTCTCCTTCGAGTTTAAATTGAAACATTCACTCACTCACTCTCCCCATCCCCTCCAAACCCTCACCCATTTCCATTCTTCATCATCCACCTCTCGAGAGTTACATAGATTTACAAAGATATTTTTTTTTTCAGTTTATTTTTAACACAAGAAAAGAAGTCCTGGCCTTGTGTAATGGAATGGGAGGAACCACTATTCTGATGGAATTCAATGATGAAGAAAAAAAAACGAGGAACATAATGGGTTCAACCAAATTAATCTCACTATCTTTTTTTCTTCTTCAAGATTAGCTTAAAAGCCCAGAAAAAATGGTTTTACTTCCTATATATATATATATATATATATATATATATATATATATATATATATATATATATATATATATATATATATATATATATATATATATATATAAATATATATAAAAAATAATATAGAGAACTCAGGTTTGATCGAAAACAAAAATAGAACCACTATTGATCAATTACAATCTATTAAGTTTGATATTGCATATGTTGTAAGATTCATAAATGGAGGTGAAATCAAGTTCACTTAGAAATAAAAATGTTCATATGAATCTAGTTATTCTCACTTCATAACTAACTTATAACCTTCGAATAGTCATATATTATTATGACAAATATTATCATATGACTGTCATTGACTGGGTTACAAAATAATATGACATTCAAAAAAAAAATAATAACACAAAAGCAGTGACATCATAAGGTATGATTGTCACAATTTTAAGACTTTTTCTATAATGAGGCCCCTCGTATAGCAACTGAATTACTAAAAACTATGTTCAGGATGATATATTTTAAAATAAGCTCTTTTTTTGCAGTTTGAACATCACCCTGATTTTAAGTGAATCACTTTTAGCAGACATTTTTTATTTCATTTTTAAGTCTATAAAAATTATTTTTAAAAATATTAACATAAAATGTCTACTCTAGTTTCTAAACCACTTAAATTTTTTTATGTTGTTTCTAAAATGTAGAATAACCAGAGTTGAATATGATTGTTCCTTATTTATTTGCATACTTTGCAATGGCTGCTTTTAAACTATGTTAAATTAAAGTGTTTTTAAAGTGTGAATGCCTCTCGAACTCTTGTCTTTCTCGTCCAAAATGAAGAGAAACTTGAATGTGCTTTAGAAACTAGAAGTTTAGCTCACAATCACTTAATAGTATTTTCGTGTTGATATGTTTTATATGTCAGTTTGAAAGATAACAACATGAAAATAACATTAAGTGATGGCGGTACCCTTCTAGTTTCTAAAAACACTTTCAAGTTTCTCTTAATTTTGCTCTTGAAAGCCAAAACAACCAAAAGTTCGAAAATCAGCTGTTCATAAACCATCTTAAGTAATGCAAATATGTTTTACAGATTTAAAAACAAGTCTCCATTTGGATTAAGTCGTGAGTCATCTACACCGACAGAGGACGCCAACTTTGATTTTGTTATAGCCGCCTTCATTATGAATACTTTGATTGTAAATGTAGATGGCGCTGTTAATATTAGACTGGCAACAAAAAAAATCAATAACGAACCATCATATAAAAAATAATAATCGCCATTTTTCATATAAAAATAAATGTCAAAGACGTTTACTTTATAATAAAATGTTGGGCTTTTTCTACTTCTTCCTCATTTTCTTGTCTTTTTTTTATACAGAAAGAGAAAAAAACGTCAAAAACACATTATAACCGAGAAATTAGTTGGACTATTTCAGATAAAAACAAAACTAGAAGCAGGAAAACTAAAAAAAAACACATTATTGCACACATCTCCTATTTCGAATGTCATTCCTAATATTACCTACATAAGTCAGAATAAATCAATAAAGTAGGACCACTACATCATCTTAAGATAAAAAAAAAATATGAAACTAAGTTTCTAATAAATATAATTAGCCAGCAGCATTTTTAAACCCCAACATTCCTCTTTTCCCACCTCGATTATAAATCAATTTTCTCGGATGCTTTTCACTTATTTCACCCCCAACACCTCAGACTTACAAGAACAGTGAATTAAAAATGTCACCATCAGCATTTTCATTCAGAAAAGTTAAAATTAGTAAGGGCTTTGGCACACAGGCGACGTTTGGAACACTTTTTCGACTGCAAAATGAAGAGTCGAGAGTTGGTGGCCGTGAAGACGAGTGATCTAAAGGCGTTCAAAATTTGGCCAAAATATCAATAGAATCCATCGTGTCCAAATATATAAAGTAATAGAAAAGAGAACAATAACGACACCCACCGACCTGGTGGTTGGATGTTGATTTCAAAGTCGTCTGTGTGAAAAAAGATAAACGATATGTTGCCTGTGGCGGGGATCAAACACCTTCCGAACACAGAAGTTAGAAAAATGTTTGAAAAGTCGCTTGTGTGTTAAAGTTGGCGTGATTCCATAGAAAATACATTGCATGAATTAATCGAATTTCGTGTTAAAAGAAGAAAAAAAAATGTTATTTTCTTGCATTTGAATATTTTGTAAAGTATAAAATGTAAAGTACTATATTGTTAAAGCAGCATCATAAAAATGCGTACAAAATATATAAGATTTTTGAAAATACTGTTATGAACAAAGAAAAAACCAAAAGTGTTATTTCAAAACAAAAACATGAACACAATATCAAACAATGAGCCATGTTATTCGTTGTGTTCGTTATCTATCTTACAACTTCATAAATTAACTGAAACCGCTTTTCAAGTAGGTTTTTCTTCTAACTGTGTTAGCAGTGATTGCCTCCTTTAAGGGGGTAACAACCTCCCATTTTGAAGGAAAAGCCACATAACGAAATAAAAAGATAAATCAGCTAAACGCAAAAAAAAATTTTTTCTCTGCCGAAATAGATAAGCTACAAACGACAATTGTTTTCATAAATGCTCTCTTTCCCTCGCCTCATATTTTGTCTACCATGTCAAAAAAAAAAAGATTGTTAAGTACTTTTCTTAGCTGCTAATGTCTTTTTCTTTCAAGCTTACTAGAAAGAAGAAAACAACAACAACACAATTATGAGAGCAACAGTTGCTGTCAAGACTCCATTACATTCAAGAAATCTTCTGAGGATGACCTCCATGACGTGTTTCACTGTAACTCCGTGAATACATATGTTTATGTGTTTGTTGGACATCTTTTGTCATATCAATAGAAAATACTCTACAAACAGATAACCAATAATAAAGGCTTCATATAGTATTACCTATCATCGTAACATTGCATTCCCCTCCCACCCTATCTTTTTTTTTTTTTTTTGCAAAGTAGAAAAAAAAGTAAACAATGGATTCCTCTCTCCACCTTGCATCAGAAATAACTGGCTTTGTTGCCCCCAAATGTAATCAAAAGAAACTGACAAAAGTAGTCCATCTTGAGACCAAACCTTAAGCTTACAACCCCCTCTCTCTACAAAAAATAACTTAAGCAGCGTAATATGGCAACGCGACCTTAAAACCTCCACTTTTTTTCTTCTTCTTCTTTAAAACAGAAAGAAAAACAAAAACACGTTTTCATTTTATTTTTTCAAAAAGAAAATAATGTTACACGTCAGACTTTGAGATCTACAAAAAAAAATAGTATTTACAAACATTGGTCAAAAAGCTTCAAACATTATTTCACTTTAAGCCAGCGGCTCTTTCAATCTCAAAAAACACAGCGTTGTGTATACAATATTCCATATATACTGTGTGTGTATGTATATATATATATATATATATATATAAACGCATTAACTTCAGGAAAATACAAGGAGATATTTTAGCCCCACTCTCCCCATCCTCCTCCTCCTCCTCTTCCATTTCAGAGAGTCGATTTCCGTAGTATTTTAAGAACACACAAAAAAGCAAGAAAATATCTCAATGCAGTCAATATAATCATCAGCCTATAATCTCTTTCTATCCATTTGAAACATTATCTCATACGAGAGAGGGCAAAGGGGAAACAAGAAACTTAACCTTTTTTTCCATAATAAGGAGAAACAGGATTTTTTGACAGTCAGAAAAGCCCCTGTCATAAACAACATGTGAATTTCTAGTCTCATTTAAATTTACAATTTTAATCCCACTTAAATCACATGTTTAGTTTGTTTTGTTTTTTGTTTTGTTTTTCTAGTAAACAAAACACAAATAATCATTTATTTAGATCTAAGCTGGATTTTGAGATATCAGTTCTAATCATAAGCATCATTAAATTCTTTAGAATCACAAACGTATACATTTAAATCAAACTAATTTAATTCGTAATTTAATTAACAAGATTTTTTTTTTTAAAAAAAAGAAAAATCATAAAAGTGGTGGAATTTGTTAGTGAGTTAATAATTTATTCTATGTATATTAAACAATCTTTCAATTCTGTTTATATTTGAATAGTTTTTTTTACAATTATTACAACTGATTTGCTTATTTTAAAATAAAAATATTAAAAATCTAATTTAAAATTATGACAATTTTTTTATTTCACAAAATAAGTATTTTTTTTTTATTTATTTCTGTTAAAAATCACAACATATTGCCACCCTCATTAGTAGTGATTACATCAAATTATAATGATTATACCACGTAAGCTTATTTCCCTTTTTCGCTGATTCATTACCTCAGCCTTTTCGCATACTTATAATACAGTAGTAGTAGTCGACTGAAGAATAAACGGTCAACTTTCTTTATACAATCATAACAACTATAATGAACCATATGAAATGCTGAAATAGACATCTAAAAATTTGCATTTACAATTAATTGTTCATTAAGAAGTAATTAATAGCATAAGAGAGAAAAGATAGCTCCCCCACTTTTTTTGAAAAACCTTTCAAATGGGTCCTAATTGATTGGTCAACGAGATCATGGATGGACAAAACTGGACGAACAAACAAATATACAAACCACACATCAAATACATTTGGTTTTGACATATATATCACATGGATAAGTGCCCAGTGTGCCATAGTTCCTGTCATTTCCATTCTATCTTGAGAGCATAACCCCCACCCCCTCAATTTAAAATTTTCAGTCTCTTATGAAACATACTTTCGCTATAACTACATAAACTGTATAACTGACCCTTTAAAATACATAGCAGTTACTAGTTTCAATGTAATTCTTTACTTGAGACAATTATATGTTAGTTATCATAAGTAAGCTATCAAATGCCCCTGAAATGAAGGAATCACTACAAACACAAATGTCCCTAAACCACAGAATAAGAAGAAGTGCAGAAGGGAAACTTTCTTGCGGTGCCTTTGAAGTTGCTGTGACACAATTTCATGACCTTGGACTGAAAGCTTCTCTTATTTTAACCGGTTACTTGATAGCCATCACTGTTGAATGTATTACTGCATATGTGAAAGTAATACATTTCAAAATGGCGTTTTTAATCGGTTACTTGATAGCCGCAATTTTGGGATGTATTACTGCGTATGTGAAAGTAATACATTTCAATGTGCGGCGCCGCTCAGTTTTCCCTTCTGTTGTTCTCCTTATTCTGTGCCTAAACTGAGGCAATTATTACAAACTAAACAGTCCCTCTAATAAATCAGTAACTGCCCCTAAAAAGAGGCCATTTCTGAAAACTTAACAATCTCTGTAATAATTCAGTCACTGTTCCTAAAACGAGGTGATCACTGAAAACCTTTATCTGCCCCTAATAGGAAACCATCACTGAAAACTTAACAATCCATGTCCATAATTCAGTCACTACCCCTAAAATGAGGCAATTTCTGAAAACTCCTAACTACTCCTAAAATGAGGCACTCACTGCAAACATAACAGTCCCTGTAATAAGTCACTCACTGCCCCTAACATTAGGCAATCACTGCAAACTCAACATCTCTCGCAGTGAGCAATTTGCCACAACCCTAAAAAAAGTATCTTAACGTTAACATTAGTGGCTCGTAAGTACTTCCACCTCTAAAATGCAAATATCTTCACAAAAAAATACAATCTTTAGACTGTATTTAGAAAGAACAACAGCTGCTAAAAACTAAACTAAAATATTGAAAACATCTTTATAACAATAAGGATAAAAATCTGATAAAAAGTGCTGAGTAATCAACTCAATAGCGACAATGAAATGAAAAAAAAACCCCTACAATTGCTGACTGCGCAATCATCTTATGAATTCTGAATGAGTTTGGATTACAGATTCCGAAAATGTTAGCGAAAAGAATGAAGAAAAAAAAAAGCACAACAAAATTGCTGAACATGTAAAATGTTAGACGTCATAAACGAATAACAACAACACCTACAACTTGGTCATTGACCAGCAACCAAATTATATTTATAAACTATATATAATCCCAATAAGTCTATAAGTGGTTGCAAATGATAATAATCTCTTTTAGAACGGGGGGTTTTTTTTTTGGTTCATTCTATTCACCACTTCCACCACTCTATAATAAAGATTAGTAGTTAAATAAACGCAGGCAGACAACCAGCCAATCACTTTAACAGCATGTGCAAACTTTGTTTGTTTTTTTCTAACTGTAATCATATGCATCATGCACTTCTCAAGTGCATTATAAAACACCATTGGACATTACTAGAAGAAGAAGAAGAAGGTGGGAGGGAGAGAGGGGAAGAGAATGAGGAACCGAGGGAAAAAAAAAGTAGGAAGCAAAGTGGACCAGGTGGGTGGCGGCGGCACTCGATCTATAGACACTCTACACGTACGTGTTTATTGATCATTCGACCAATACTCCATTATCTAAGAAGCAAGCAACAGAGAGTAAATAAACCTATCAAAAAAGAAAAACCCAAAGAACATAGAATACAGAGTGTCTCAGATTTAAATTACCCCCCCCCCCCAAAAAAAATACACAACCCCCACATTTATTAAACATACACGGAGCTTATAGAAGAAGCCAAGAAGAATAAAGTGATGAAAAAGTTATGTTCGAAGCAAATTGAGTTCAAACTAAGAGACCTCTCCATCGATATCAATGTTATACTTCCATATTTTAATGCTATAAAGCAGCAAATGAGCAACGTTTTCATTTATTTCTCACGTCCATCAAATTCTTTATCATTTCATTGACAAAATATGGCACTTAATCTCCATTTTTATAAAAAAAAAATCTCACTTATCCCTATTGGCTTATAAGCACCTCCTATTAAGAGAAATATAAAATTTCAGACAGACTAGGTTGAGAGACTCTCTCTCTCTCTCTCTCTCTCTCTCTATCTTTCAATGGATGATAATCAATAATTTTGTTATCACCCTGTATCAGTAATCTTTCTCCACCCATGTAAGTTATACCAGGTGACGCGGTTAACACCGAGAGACTGACTACACGTTTTATTTTGAGTAATTCGATTGGCAAGGATTAGTGTCAAAGGTCAGGTTAGAATTGTATGGGCAGAGTGGATGACATTATCACCGTTTTCAAACTTTTCGACTCTAACCCATAATTCTTATCAACGACCAACAGCTTTTATTCATTTGGGTATTAAAACACAAGCATCACACGATACACACAAGCAGCGGTTAATGAAAACTTGGAAGAATTAAAAAAAAATTAAGCAGTCAGCATTAAATTTATAATCTGAATAACGACGACATGTAACGCTTACAATGATAAATGCATTAAGTTGGTCAAGAGGAGGTGGGAAAGACAAAGGAAAGAAGGAAGGGTCAGTAGTACCAGTTACAGTTTAGAATGCGCCACAATTACTGCCATGCCTCATACTTATATTATACCTATAGCATCGATCGATATTGTCACCGCCATGTCAAGCTTAAAAGCCTTAAAACATTAGAAAAGTAATGCTCTGACCAACTATATTCTGTATAGGTTACAGAAAAAGTTACAGAAAAAAGGGTGACGGTTAAGAGAAGATCGCATCTTTGTAGAAGATAATTGCAAGGTCGATTTAAGCTAATCGCTCACTAGGTCGGTGAGGCGGCGCAGGCAGGAAAAAAAAAACAGCTCCCAGACAAAATGCATGTAAATGAATGGAGCCCCTTCCATTAGGGCGGAAGCGCGGCGCGGCTCCGCTCTGGAAAAAGTTTAAAACTTCTTGAAAACAGAATTTCGCCGCGCTTCTCCTCGCTTCCGACCTAATGGACGGGAGAGCGAAGAAGAATTTATCAGGTTTCCTTCCATAGTTTTAATACTTTCTCTACCTAAATCACAGCACCCAAAAAAAAAATACTTCTACATCACTGTCTCCATGGATACTGTGGCATACTAGAGGAGGAAGTAGGGATGGCGGGGGCAAACTGTACAGCGCCGCGTTCATAGTGGGCGGACCTATATTTGGAAAGTACGCGCCACGCCGCGTCACGACCTAGTGGGCGAGCAGCTTTATACATTACAGTTAAGGTCGTTTGATGTCATTTTGGCTTTAACTAATCAGTCTTGCGTAAGTTATGAACTGTTAAAGCCAGATAGACGTAACCAGAGGCATGACAGTTTATAGCGAATAAGAGTTGCGTTAAATAACGACATAAACCTACTTCTAACAAAATGTATTTTTGTAGCAGTCCACTGCTAAGTGTGACCAATGATCACGCGTCATTCTAATATAACTAAAGAATAGAAATGTTATTTTCTACAGGTGTGTTTAACACTGGATTTTTTTAACACAAGAGTTTGCAAAAACTCAGGCTTTTCAAATAAAACACAACCCAATGGTTTAAACCATGTTTAGTGTGTTTTTAATTGATGTTGCAACATTAATCATTACAACTCTGTAAAACACGTACAATGGGTTAAACTAATAAAACCCAGGGCTGTTTAAACCATGTTTAATTAATATTGTGCATAATTCAATTATTTAATATTGAACACACTCAGATTGGTTTCATAAAAACAGGTGATCAAAATTAACAAAAAAATTCAAAAATACGTTATTTTCTCTTGAAATTTTAAAAAAAATTTAAACAAAAAGTTTTTGTCTGTTTTTCCTGCATGATGTTTTTTAAAGATTCATGTTAAAACATTAAGCAGAAAATTTCTTTTTTAGAAGAAAAAAAATGAAAATGAAAATAAAAATCAACCTGTAGAGTATTATTTTCAAACAAGAAACTTTGACAATGAAAAATTATGAACAATTTTGCATATTATACTACAGTAGACCTATTATTAACCAAAATGTAATTAATAATAATAATAACACAGAAAATAACATGTCATCCAAGTGTCCAAAGAAATTGGTACGAAAACTAGAAAAAAAAAATACAATAGTAATATTCATATCTTTTGATCATTAAGAAGGATTTAAGCATATGTTCTAATGTTGTAAGTCTCCAGTGTCATTTCTCATCCATTATAAACTAAGACTGTAAAAAGAATCAGATGTCAAGCTGTTGCCTGCCCACCATAGAATAATAATACTATAAATGTACACACAACACCCATAGACGACAATATACTGTACTGTATATACGACATGAAAAATGGGATTCATTATTTTCTATATATAATAATATAATATGAGTCGTAATAAATTAGCAATTACGCCCAGTGAACGACAAATTAATTTCATCTCCAGTTTCGATAATGCCAAAAGATGATTCCGTGTAATAGTTGGCCAGCTCAATTAATAGAATACAAAAAAAAAAAAAGAAGATGCAATAGAATGAGATTAATAGTCAACCAACAGATGGCACGCGTGCCACACAAGAAAGCCCTTAGTCACAACTCAATTTTTTTTGTGCCAAAAAAGTCTCTAGAAAACAGATAGATGTTTATGGCATTTTGATAATTTTTTCGAATCGTTTACATTATGTTGTTGTTACCCATTATAAATAAAATTCAGTCGTTCTATAGATTCACTAGACAATATACAAAAAAATCCTAGTAAATATGGACAATTCTTAGCGTTTAAGGCAAAATGTGTGCACAGAATGCCAAAATGAACATGCCCAATCAGATAAGTTCCTTTTAAAACATTTTGACATTCTGCAAATTGTCTAAAATGTTATCAGCTGTAAAGATTTACAAATAAATTGATAATATTGCAACTTTAGCTAGTGAATCTTCAGAATGACTGATTTTTCTTTTTCACTGCGCACATCGACTAAAAACGTTGTAAGTTGTGCTCATTTATAATTAAATTGATAATACTGCACTTTTTGTCTAGTGAATCTATAAAATGACTGATTTCTTCACTTTGCCGGTAACATATGAAGAAGAGTTCCCGTACAGTGTTTTGTGTTGTTTTGAATGGAAGAAGAAAAATACCATATTATATAATGTTGGAGTCTATATACCGAGTCTACCCTCTATGTATAGTAGAGAGAAAAGTTAATAATAAAGAATGCACGAAAAAGAAAGAAAGATGAGGGTTGAGGAGGAGGAGAAGAAGAAGAAGGAGGAGGAGGAGGAGGAGGCTGTTCTATAAGCTTTATAGACCCCGGCCATTGTATAAAATCCAAAAAAGAAGTTTGCTCTCCAAGATGAATTATCTGAGAAAAGAGAACCCCAGATTACACACGTTATACATAGACTTAAATACACAACCTTCTCTCTCTTTCTCTCTCTCTCGCTCTCTCTCTCTCTCTCTCTCTCTCTCTCTCTCTCTCTCTCTCTCTCTCTCTCTCTCTCTCTCTCGCTCTCTTTCTCTCTCTCGCTCTCGCTCTCTTTCTCTCTCTCGCTCTCTCTCTCTCTTTCTCGCTCTCTCTCCTTTCTTTTTTTTATTCCAACAACAGTTGGCGACAAAGAAAAATATCGTTTGGTCTAAAGTTCACTGAGCAACCTATGAATAAATCAATATGATGCTTTTGCCTCATTTTATGTGTAAAATACAATTTGTTTACATATATATAATGTAGGCCTCTCTCTCTTCCGTATATTACATAAAAGTAAGGAAAACTTATCAAAATGAAAAAGCTTCCTTTCGCTTTTCTTTCATTCTTGCAATCTTTACAGCTGTCATAATAGCCCCAAAAACATCATTTTTCTTCCCATCGATTGGCACTATTTTGTTTGCTTAGAAAAATGAATAAGCGTTAAACTTAACAACAATAGAGCTAAACCAAATAAGTGCTAAACAAACAAGCACTAATCAAAACTAATGTAACACACACACAAAAAAAATAACCATGAATACAAAATGAGCAAATGCGTTTGCTCAAGTAGCTGTTTTTGTCACGTCATATTTTCGTGTGAGCGCGCGTGCATCTGTCACATTCTAAAAAGTTTCTAAACTTATCTGGAAATCTAACTGCCAAAGCGGCTGCTATTGGTGACGCCTCACAATTGCTGTTTGCGAACTCCTCCAAGTAACATTTACGCTAATTTCTAGCCATTTCTGCTACTCATCGACTGAGATTCTATTGTATTTAGGAATCTGTAACAGTCATATCATAGTACCGTTAATGTTACAAAAAAAAACACTGCACTTGATTGCCACCTTTATTTTAATGTATCATGACACAGAATTTGTTGCTAAAACTGAAGAAAAGCTAAAAAGTATAGAGGCCGCCACTTTTGAGTTAGCAGAAAAGCCTTATCTGACTTCAGATGCCCTTTATTTAAGCGAAAATGATCACAATGATTCAAATTCTCTTCAAAAATACTAAACAATTATATATACACCAGGTCTGTGCGTGTGTAACGTCGGAATTTATATAAATTTAAATAAATGAACCGCTTTTTTTCTCAAGGTCAACTATATGTCGAACTTTCCCCATTCAAGAACCCCATGATATTAAATTGGAGAAGGGAAAAAGTTGGAAAGTGTAGAAGGGGGAGAGAGTGGGAGGGGGTGACTGAAATTGAAATGAAAGGAGTAAAAAAAGAGCAAACGACACGCATGCGCACACCAGATAAAAGGAAAAACTCATTTTCTCTTTTAAATATAAAAAGGGGAGGGGATAATAGCAGCAAAATTAAACTAGAGTTTATCGCAGGCAATTGTGCCCAGCATTAGCATTTCTTTTGCTCCACCCTTTTATGAACGTCATCAATTTGTAATTGGTTTATTACTTGGTCTAACGTCATAAAAGGGCGGAAGAAAAGAAATTCTAATGCTGGGCACAATTGCCTGTGAATTTTACTCCCGTCACTTATGACGGGTTACCCCACTAGTGTCATAAGAAAATTAAACGAAGCAGGTTTACTTTGTGCCCTGAACAAGTGATTCTTTACGGAAAAAAAACCTTTTCGTTCTGTGTAAACAGGGCAAAACGAGCTCGGTATATTTCCAAAGTTCCCCTATTTAAATAATAATACACATGTGTAAATCGATCAGTGACTCACACAAGCAAATCATATTTCGGGCATATTATATACCAATTTGAGTTTAAACATCTTGTCCCAAGTGAAGACTGGAGTGACTATTATGAATTGTCATCCCATATTTTCCACCCGCCCAACCACATTAAATCACCCACCACCACACACACATACACACACCATTAAAATTAAATTGAAACTGAAAGTTTTATTAAAAGCTTTCTATGAAGGTGAAATGAATAAAAGAAAATTAAATTAAAAAGGTCAAACAGATGTTAAAACAGGAAATGGATCATTTGAAGCAATTATAAACACATTGCTTAACATAAGAGTGAAAAAAAACACATTCACAATAAAAAAGCACAAGAGCGAAAAAACACTAATAATATTAATAACATTTCTTTATTATTCTTTCTAATAATGAATACTGACTGCCCCTTGCAACCCATAGTCAAAATCATTTAAGACGAAATTAAAGGGTGTTACACGAATTTCGTGTTAAAAATTGTTTTATGCTATTATTCTAAGGAACCGGACAGAAAAATTAATTTTGTGTTCTTCGATTTTTTATGTGTTTTTTTTTTTTTGTTTTCGTGTTAAACGGTTTTCATTGCAATAGAAAAAAACAATGAAAAAAAATCCGGGGCGGACTGAGATAAAAAAAAAACAGCCCGGAAAGTATTATTTACAGGACCTAAGGAGTAAGGAACTCCAGAAATTTATAGAACTCTATCCAAGATTTCACTTGGATCTATTATCATTTTTACCATCAACAAACGTGTCAATTTTGTTTGGCTGTTTTGCACTAAGTCTCAGCTAGCGTAGCGAGCACATTTTTTTAATCATTTTTTTTTAATATTTTTACACTTTCATTCCGTTTATTTTTCCCCCATAAAAATTAGTCATTTTATTATCTTTGGATTTTTTTTTTATTATTAAAAAACACAGCACCTTTCTGTTCTTTTTCTTCTAAGATGTTTAAACTTCAATTGTGTTTCGTCATATGGGAAAAACTGGCTCTCAAACTAAGCGGCTCATCGACAAAATGCTCGATAGCCCCGATAGGCCAGTTCGCTCCTGAAGGAAATACTTCAAAACTCCGTTGTTGTCACTACCAGGCTATATAGCTAGTAAAATTGACACAAGGTTCGAGCAGTTATTGGAACAACATACATTATGACCATTATTTTGTTCTTTTAACACGAGAAACTATTCTGATCTATTTCGTGTAAAACGGTTTCCACTGTAAGCCTACTTATCTTGAGATGTAAAAATGTGATCCTGCTTCTTAGTTTATAAAATTAAACAACAAAAACGTGCGAATAACTGAACCACTTTGACATTGCTTATTGTTATTTATGTCAATCTTTCGGCAATTGTGTCCTAACAATGACAAGAGCCTGAAAAAAAGCGCTACTCAATAAATAAATACATACATAGACTTGTATATAAATATGCACGAATAAATACATAATACATTATGCAACCTAACCATCTTACAAAGAAGTTGATAATATATTTCAAACACATGTACCTGTCAATCATTTTGCAGTATTTGCACTATGACAATGGGTCAATAATTTATATACAGTGTACAATATATATTGTTACTGTCAATCTGCGGAGTCAGTCAATCTGTAGATTGTCTATTCAATCTGCAAAACCAACCAACCTACTAGTGAATCTGCAAAATTCAACATCTAAAATGTATTGAATTTTGCAAATTCACTAGGAGGTTGGTGGTTTTTGCAGATTGCCTATGCAATTTGCAGATTGACTGATTCCGAAGATTGACAGTAACATAATATATACTTTTTTTTAAACATACATGTGTATTTTGCCTGTTATAGGGAGGGACACACTTTTTGTTTGAAACTAAAGGACAACTTCGTCGCCCCTCGCTCCCCCCTTAAACAAGTATGCCCACGCATACACTTATCAAAAGAAGAAAAAAAGGAACCTTAGAAGAAAAACTAAAAACTACAACAATAAGGTAGAAACAAGAACAAAAAATACTCTTAAGTGCTTCTTACCTGTAAAGAAACTTAGAAGATGAATCCAAAGAAAAGTAAAAGAAAGATTTGCACACAAAATAGAAGAAACAGCAGCAGCTATCTTAAATGTCTGCATCATTAAACGTTGTTTTGTTGAATAATAAAAGCATCCAAAGACAAAATAACAACAACCAAAAAAAATACACAAATCCAAGATCTACGTTTAAGAAACAAGAAAAATAAAAAAAAAATAAAAAACACGTTTTTTAAAAGCAAAAAAAAAAACTTCTTCTTAAAAAAAATACACTATTCTTTTTAGAAATAAATACACCTACACACTTTTTGAAGTTTATGAATTTATGAATCCAAAATATGTATTTTCTTGTAAAATATATAATAACCAATGTGACAAGAAAACATTTTTGTTATTTCTTTTTATCAAATTTCACTCTCTCTGAAATGAAAGGACAATTTTAACTAATTGTTTCTTTTTTTCTTCTCCTCATCGACTATATATATGAAAAAAAATCATTCAATTTAAAAACTTATTAGTCTAAAACAACTAAAAAACAATGAATATGTCAAATAACTTTGAAGATATAAAACTAATAAAAGAGAGAGAACTAAGAGAAGAGACAAACGTTCAGCTGAAGAGCAAACAAGGAACCAAACACCATCAACATCACCGTCAATACTAAACTCAAAACCCGCCAAACTCTCTTATCAAAAGCGGACTATCAAACGAACGTTGAAAAGAATATTCAATAGAATGGAGCGCCATCAAGTAGAGAACTGTAAAGATATATACCATATATACAAAACGTTCCTAAAGTCACCACCACCTCATTTGTTCTGCTCATAACTTTTGAAACAATCTTAAAATTATGTTAATTATGTTGTAAAACTGTTGTCCAATAGATAAAAAAAAAACCTTTACTGCACTATCTATGGCTTCAGATTAAAAGTTTAACTTTTATAATTAGATTTCTAACTTTAGTTTTATCAACAATTTTATATTAATATGTATTATGTAACAAAACCAGACAAATAAACATTTTCTGTAAAAAAAAAAGATTTGCTTAGAAAGCCTGGCATTCAAGTTTTGATAAGGCTTTGACGCTAGCTTGACCTTTGAATTCTAACCTCTAACCAAGTTCTTTGTGAACTACTATTGCAACAAAAATTTGAGACCGGAAACAAAAATCTTGAGTGCCCCACACTCAAGATTCTTGCTCCCGGTACCAAAAACCTAGTTACGCCACTGTTTATTGCATACATCATGATAATTGGATAAGATTAACAATGATGTAATTTTGTCAAGGAGCCTAGAGAAACTGGAGTTGCATGTATCATGGATCAGTTTTGTGGTTCCGAAGTTACTAAAAATGGATCTAGCAACCAAACGCAGTGGCACAACAACGAGGAAGATGGGGTAAAGTTAATCTCCGGGCGCCAACAAACAAGGGCGCCAAACGTTTAGAAATTAAAATTAAAAAAAAAGACAAATTTTGAAAGTCGACTTTTTTGCGACTATTTTCCTAAATGCACATTTATTTAATTTAGTAGTTTTCATGTATTGTACAAATTACTCACACTAGTAAACCCGTCGTGCAATTTGCAAAATTTACAAAAACTTGTACACTGCTATAAGGAATGCCTTCTAAAGAGAATACTGTATAGTAGTTTTTGATTTCAAGGTAACTCTTGCAAGCCTAAAAATTCACATTTATTCACACTATACAAGCTACTGAAATTCGTTTTAGTAGCCGGCAGGGAGGTAAGGGGCGTTCACAGTAATGTAGACTCTGGGCAAAAAATTCCTAGTTGCGGCACTGACCAAACGGCAATTTGAAACTTAAAATTTCGCCATTACCATAAAAAGATATTAAAGGATAAGCCCCGTTTTTCTTAAAGCTCAAAGATGTTCCTGAGGAACGGAATGTAGTTTACAAAATGGACCATTTTGAGATTAATAACCTTTAACATGGGTCGAGCAAATCAGCATAATTCAAAATGGTATAAAAACTGGTATTGCAAAACGGTATTGCAACCAAAATACCTTAAAACTTAGACACAACATTTAAGAAGCAATTGCAACTTCAATTAGTATTCAAAACATGGAACTTTCAAAGACAATAAAAAAGAATGTAAAAGTGGTTAAAATCCACAAGAAAAATCCCACAAAAAGAAAACCTTAATACAATAACTTACAGCTATTTTGAAATGAGATGATAGGCTTTTGTAAAAACCCTGTACATTACATACAAACACAAATATTGACGAAATAAAATGTTGTCACTCTTGTTCTTTGACAAGATACTCACTCGAGAGATTAATTTATTCAAATGGGTAGCCGTATTCAATTGTGCAAAATTAAAAAAATAATAATAATAATATATACAGAGTTCGTATAATTTGTAATTTCTATTGCTCTAAATTGGGACAATGCCAGTTTAGCTTAAATGAACTCAATGAATAACAACAACGCTGTAACTTATCATTAAAACTAACCACTATTTCATTAAAAAAAAATAAATTGTTTTGTAGACCATATAAAACAGAAAATAAGAAGAAGAAAAATAAACTAAAAAAATATATATATAAATACTGTATAGACGCCAAAAAAAAAGACAGACAGACATCGATTATTGTCTATTGGATTGTTGTTTTCACATCTTATTAAAGATGCATCAGTTGAGAAACGAAGAAAATGTAGAGAGAACGGTGGTGGTGGTGGTGGTGGGCTCACACACACTAAAGAGGAATTTTGGGTTTTTCTTCTATAGTTTATTATCTTCGAGCGTCCTTTTCAAATGTTCTGTCAGATAGATGGAGATTTTCAACTCTCCAGTGGCCCATCATTTTAAGGTTTCTAACTAGACGCTAGACTCAAAACTAATACAAGAACATGACAACTCCATTGAAGAACAGACCAAAGGGTACAAAAACGTGAAGCGGAATTATAAATCAGACTTTAACAGAAAATAACATCACAATTCAAATACCACTTTCAAATAACCCAAACTAAACTACATTACAAAATATCTATTCAGATGTCCAAATTTGTGTATCATTATAAGTTATCTAGACCCCAAAAAAAATGAAATTGCAAAGTTTTGCAATGTTTTTAGAAACAACTTTTTAACAATATAAATTAAAAATACCTTATAAATATTTTCTTGATTATGGTCTTAAAAAGAAAAATCTTTTTAAAACACCTCCTTTCCTAAACTTGTTTTAATTGTCATAAGATGGTTATAAACTAACTTTCAGAGGCCTCATTACAGAAAAAAAAATATGAATGTCAGTCACATGACAGTAAATTGTCATATCTAGTTCATAACGATCTAACAGTCCCAAAAGCAAATTACAAAACATTATTATGACTATTACTGTCATTATACTATCACTGACTAGTATACAACATAAAATGACATACACGAATTAATAGCATAAAAAAGAGTATCATCATAAATTACGACTGTCGCAATTTTATGACTTTTTTTTTTCTGAAATGAGGCCCAAAGTACATAAGAGTAACAATACAATAATAAACTGTCATCATTTAGTAACGTTAAAAAAAGTTCATGACATTTAACTTTTAAAATTAATCATATTATATGGGAGTTTGAGAATAATTTACATTGTAACGTTTCATTTTGCATCAACAAATAATAAAAATTATTTTTAAGTTACCATATTAATAAATAATTTTGAAAGATTTCAATATGGAATGCATCTTTAGAACACAATAGTGTAAATTGCAGTCTGAATTGTTTCAGCAAAATTACTTCGAGTAGTCTTAAACAGTAAATATGTAAAAAAAAAATTCACAAAATTTATTTCCATAATTTCTAACAAAAAAATTATCAACATTTATTTTTAAGTTTTTTTTTTTCTATTAAGCTAAAAACTAGAATGTCTGCAAATACAAAATGTTACTTTCTTTTTTTTTTCAAGACTTTCTTAGTTTTATTTTCAAGAAAAATCACACACTAAAGAACTATCTTAGTAAGAACTTTTAATAGTTTCATATAATAATTCCACTAGAAAAGTTTCATATTCAAATAACACGGTTGAAGGATTTTGAAGCTTCATAACACATATATTATATGTATACATGTTTATATATTATGCTTAATAAAAATATATATAGTACAATATTATAGGCGATGCATATGTATATAATGTGAGTTGTAATTAAATTCGAGTATTTGATCTCTGAAACGAGGCATCATTCAACGTTAATTGAGTTTGAAGTTAGCAGAAGTCAAAGTCGTCAGTGAACTCTACAGTATGTAAAAGTGCGGTATGTGTTTCAAGGAATTGAGTCTCTCCCTTTCTCTCTCTCTCTCTTTTTCTATTTCTACTATATATATAAAAATTGGGAGAGAATGAAGGCAAATAAACCAAGCAACCAATATTATAATAATGGGCACCCTAACTTCTGGTCTACAAATTTGAAATTTTCGAGGGCGAAAAACGTGAAAGAGAGCATCGGAAATGAAAAATCGATCACCATATATGTGAATAACAAATTTTAATTGAGTGAGTGAGTGAAAACTAAACACTGAATAGGCCACCCAACAAAATACACAGTTGGGAGAAAGAATAAATGTGATAAAATTAAGGATGTGTAGGTTTGTAGTATAGCTCCCAATATACAATGTATACAACAACCACTCTTACGCGGACTATAATGGGCAATCAAAAGCCCATGTCAAATATTCATCAAAAATATTATTTCTAAATTGAGAAGTGTCAGTTTTAACGTCAAATTTCACTTTTCAGACCCTTTTTTTATTATTTTCATTTCTCATCAGTCATCAGTGACAAATTTAATTTATGTATAATGTATAATCAAAATTAATTAAACAAATTATAACCTCATTTTGCAAGGAATGTTATTAAAATAATTGTTATTATATGGTTATTAATATGATAAATTCTATGCTCACATAATGATAATAATAATAATAATAATAATAATATGTGCGCGCGCGCGCGTAATTCGTCAAAAAATTGTGTGGCATCAATGATGGAAGTTTTTAATTCTAAAGAGTACTTAAAGATATAAAAGTAGGCGAAAATTCATAAAGTTCGAGCGAACAATTGTTCTAACTTAACTTTTAAATTAAAAAATCTCAAAAGTACAGATGAATAAACAAAAAAGTCCTCGTAAAATATCCGCACAAATGAATATTTTGTGAGTTCAAGTATTTACATAGAAAATTACAATTGAACTTTTTGTAAAAAGTTCAAACAAAACTGAAATTTGCATTCTATGCAAAGTCTCCATCTCCGTCTTGCGTTCACGGTTCTGGTGCGTTTTGTACTTCTACACATTACGCGCCATGACACATCGATCACTTTTCAGTCGTTCGAGTTCAACTGCAAAATGCAGTCTCGGCATGTCGCTCGCGTGTAAAGGTTCGACGTCTTTCCATAAAAATGCACTGAAACAACAGCCAAGCCACTTGTGACAACATTTTGCGATCGAACCCGATGAGGTTGTGTGTACAAAGACTCTAATACAAGCATGTCAAACTCAAAGACTAACACGTACGGGCCAAATAAACAAGGTTTATTAGGTTTAGGTTTATTAGGTTTAGGTGGACCGCAAAAAAACAAAAACTTCAATTTTATTAGAAAAGTAGGTTTATTTCAAAAAGTACAGTATAAAAAAGAACAAAGACAACGGTAAAAATGTTTTCTTCCTGACACTTGGTATCTCTTCTCTGCTACAATCTTTCCTACTGTCCCAAGTTGAACGTCAGTAACCCTGGATATGACAGGGGCTGGGCCACAAAGTAATTCGTTGTGGGGCGCATGCTTCTCGCGGGCCGCGAGTTTGACATGCTTGCTCTAAGGGCTTAGACAATCCAGAGTTGCACATGCTAGGAGACAACGTGGTCAATTTTCAGAACCACGGATGAACAAGTGTGTAGAATTGAATTTTTTAGTGTAAATGAGAACATTTTATCTTTTTTCGCTGGAACTTTTGGAATTACCCACATACTGAGTTAGAGGGGAAATGGCAACTTGTAACTTAAAAAAGTGGACATCCTTCTGTTTAATGTTTGTCGACTACAACTTTAATATAATTAAAACAAGAAATAACTGGGGGAAAAAAACTGTTGGCAAAATACCATAAGCCTACTGTAGTCAAATATGCAAATGGGTTCACATTTGACAATAATACGAGAAGAAAAAAAGTATGTCTTTAAACTAAAAAGTAATTTCAAAATAAAGTGAGCAATTGAAAGCTACATAAAAGTACGTCTAGATTCAAGTAACAACTCAAATGCTTTTTAACCCGAAACAAAATTAATTTAACAATCGTGAATTTATTTTAAGACATGAATAACAAGAAGAATAATAAACGCCACACACAATTTGTAAACGTGGAAAAAAAACAACAATTTCCAACTTAGTGGCTCACGAGTCCATTGTGGCCCCTGGTTGGCTGATTTCCCCATAGGCTCATTTGAGATACCATGTTGGTTATAAACTGAGAAAGATAAAACCTGGATCAACATTAACATAAAAACATAAAACCAAATGTCCCTTTTTATTCAGTGTGCCTTATTGCACCACACTTCCGTTGAAGGCTTTCTGTTAGTCGCTTGAAAAACCCTCTTTTAAAAATATTTTTAGTCTTAATTACATTTAAAAAACATTTCATGATTAAACAAAATTAACCTATCATCATAATATGTTGTGACACATTTGACATTTGAACACTCAGAATAGAAGAAAAAGCCTTAATAGCAGCCACAACTGGCGAACAACGTAAAAGATAATGATTTAAGGAGAAACCAATTTGCCAGTTGTGGTTGCTATTAAAGCTTTTTTTTTTTTCTTTTTCTAAGCGTTCAAATTGAATACAAAAAAAAATTATGAAGATTGATTAACATTTTCTTAATCATGAGATGTTTTATTGTAATTAGCACCTAAAATATTTTTAAAAGCTGTTTTTTTCTTAGCAACAATAATTATTTAGCGATGCTAGCACTTCTATTCACGTTTGCGGCACTAACATAGGCCTATAGCTTCTTATGGAAATGTGGAAGCAATAAGGAACACGTCCACATATTCTCCTAAGATCCCTTTTTTTCTTGAATTTCAGCCTAAAATTTAACCTCTTTCCTTTTTGCCTACAAGTTTGAAAGCAACCTTAACAAGACCAGGTCAAACGGGGATTCATATGATAAAAAATAGTTGAAGATCTTATTTGCGTTACGCAACAAATGAGAAAGAATTGTTTGTGCATTTTTGTTGTCATCTCCTCCAACAAGACTATGGAGTTCTTTGAAATATAATTTCAGTTGATATATGCTAATATGTCCCCACATTTTTATTCAAATCCAAACCACCACCACCCACTTCGCTCCTTAATTTAAAAAAAGAACTCGCAAAAATCTTACTACACATCAAATTTAACCAATTATAAATGCATAGACACGAAACCCGCAAGCGCAAAACCAAAAGAGAGAAGAGAAAAAACATATACCTTAGAAAAAATATATATAAAAAATGGCAAGAAGGACAGAAATGAAATTTTGAGAAAAAAAATAAGTAAATAAGAAAAGAATCTTTTTACCTTATTAAACAAAAAAAAAAACGATAGAAGAAAAAAAACATGTATCTTTCTAAAATAAATAAATATGTTTTCAATAGAAATATTCTCTCTCTCTTTGTAAAATCTCATTGCAAAAGCAATACATAAAAAACCTTCAGGGAACTCAATAATAAAGAGACGTTTTCATAATTTTTTTTTTTGCTTTTCATTTGGACAACAATAGCATTCAGTCATCCGTTTAGTTTGTTGCCAATGTTTACATGTTTAAAAATGAAAAGATCTGTAGGGCAAACAAAAATACAAAAAAAAAACATACACAATTTTAACAATTTAACTTTTAAAGAATATCAGTTAATTATATAGATAAGGAAAGAATTTATAACTTAAAATTAATTCAATTCAATCCATTTTTCTATTATGTATGTAGATTCAATATAATCAATAATAGCTTTAGAACAGCAAAGAACTTTCAAAAAAACGAGAATTATTTTGTATCAAAACTTTAAGCCCACAAACAAAGCGAGCGGTGTGTTAAGCATTAAGTTGACACTTTTGCTTAACATGTGCTGAGCATATTTCTAATGGTCACTAAATTAAAAAAAAATAAAACCTCATTAAATTCAATAGTAACTAACAGAAGAGAGCACCACTGAGTTCAAAAGAGTCCAAGGGCTTCGAGTAGCCAATCTAATAAGGAACAAAAGAGGATTGGGGTTTGGTATTAAGGAGGAAGTACAAACTAAGTACTGATTGGCTAATGAAAACTATTTTCTATGACAATATGTTACACGGGCGCTTTGTGTCAAACTTCTCTATTCTGATTGAAAAAAAATATTTATTTATAACAGAAATAATATTTGTTTTTGTCAACACAAACACCCAAATGCGTTCTAACTTCTTTTAGATTTGGAAATTTTCCAAGTAGCAAACAAAAACACACTATTTTTTATAGACTACTTCGTTCTTAGTGGTGATTATCATCTTGAAAAACTCAAAACAAAGACCTCACAGATGAGATTTGTTAGCCCTGGCGCCGCATATTGAACCCAGCCTACACACAGTCCCGCCCATGCCCACGCGTGGGGAAATCTGTAAAACATAGATCTATGGTAGTACTGCACCGCAAATTGAACCCAGCCCACGGCCACCCCATGCAGCCTTCACCATCTATGTTTTACAGATTTCCCCAAGCGTGGGCATGGGCTGGGTTGTGCGTGGTCTGGGTTCAATATGTGCTGGGCAACTCAAACTGGTCGACTCAAAAGCTACTTCAGTGTTAAGTTAGATTGGGTCGTCTTTTCTCAATAGAAACTTAAATACTCTGATCTAGTCTCAAAAGGAACTGCAACATGAACTCGAAGAGTTGAAACGAAAACGTTGAATGTAAGACATTTCACGTGATGTCTGCTAGACAAGAATGTCTTCATTTTCTAGGCCAATTCTTGTTGTCTTCTTTGAGGTGTTTCTACAGATGCGCTTCGCACTGCAACTTTGAAAATTCATTGCAAGTGAACTTGACAAGCCTAATAGAGATAACATTAAATCTTCAGCAGATTACTAAATCAGTTCATAATTTTCGTAGTCATTTTTAATATGGATTCTCCATTTGTTTTAGTATCAGAAGACTTAAGCAAAGCACTGTTTAAAAATATAGGCTTTAAAAAAGCAAAAATACAGGTCTGTTTTAATGCTGAAGAAATCCCAAGATCAATCACAACTACTGGACAACAAAAAAACCAATCAAATATTGTTTGTCACTGTAAAGTTTCGGCACAATTCAAAGAAGAAAATGCTAGACTTTCTAATGAAAAGATTTTTTTACTAACATGAGAGAAAGAGGCTAATGAAAACAATACTTCATCAATGTGAATGCTATGTGTTATGTTATATTAGGATGCATTTGAGAACGACGACTAGATTTGTTGCATTAAGGGGCATTGTTACGAGACCTGCCAAGCTCTCACACTAATAGCCCTTACAGAATACGTACACGCATCCACTTCAGAGTCATTCAGTGTGCATAAGGCCTACCTTTAGCAATTCCCAACTACTCCTCATAACTGAAGAATATTTTAAACAAACTGCCTAAAGTTATAAACCGCCTCCTGAACAATTTCTTGGAGAGATCGTACACTGACTCACTGGAATGTGTTAGTCTAAAATGCATCCATTGAATATTATAACGTACGCACATAAGGAGTGAAACACATCGAACATGTTATGTTGTCTTCCAATAAAATAATATTTACACATGACTTAAAGTCTATTTTAACGCGACAAAAATTATATAAATCCATTGATATTTCATGTAAAACTATTTTAGCCTTTTTCAAACTGTCATAAAAAGCTTATTTTGAAAGATAATCATAACAAAAAAAACATGTAGCATTATCTAAAACTATTGTAGTTTCTAAAACACTTTGAATTTGTTTTTGTTGTTGTAATGTTTCTCCTGAAAAAAAAAAATCGTATGAAAAACATAAACTTTCTTAAAACAGCGGGTGTGGGAAAGAGACCTCCTATAAGAACGTGTAGCTACTGTAGTGGCGCGCCATCCCGGAGGACGAAACCAAAATAACTAACTACCCAGCCACCTTAATGAAGGGTCAAGAAATTCAGGTAAGAAATACCAAATCGGTAAAATTCTACAAAAAAAAATGAATGAATTTGTCATTTTATGCTTTATTTTTGTGTGTTATTTTTGTTTGTTTTGTACGTGTCATTTTTTTTTTGCTTCATGGTATTGTTATGTGTGGATATACTGTGTTATTTTTGTCCATTTGTGTTCATTTTGTGTCATTTCTTGCATTATGTGTTCAGTATATGTGTGTTCGTTTTGTGTTGTTCAGGTTTTCATCCCGAGTGTTCAAGTTTACCGTTTTATTAAATCCGAACATAATTACCATATAAATATAAAATTGTAATCTACGAATGATGTATTTTCTACTCATTATTTACGTAATTAAGAAGTTTATCTATACGATGCACAAACAGACATACGGTATTTTTTGGCAAATATCTACAGTAGGCTATATAACATTTGAATTGCAAATAAGCTAGAAAAATAACAAAACAAAAATTGAGAATCATCCAACAAAATAAAAACAAATATACCTATTTGTAAACCATTTATTTACGATTTGGACAATTATCTTGCAAATTATACAACTCAAAACCAGTTTGAACGTTTATCATAAATTGTTAGCTGTTATTACACACAATATTGAAAGTTCTTATCTTATTATAATATATAGAAGTAAAGCTAAATTTTCGAATTGCATTTTTTTTTTCTCTCTCTCTCTAGATAGACTTTTCTATTTTATAACGTCACTCGATACGAAAAACAATGCAAGAAGAGAATCAAAAAAAGAGAGAAATTTCCTACATAATTATTATCGAATATCCAATGTCCCTTAAGAGACCAAAACAAAGATGATTAGATGGAAAACAAAAAAAAAATGTTAACTGATTACTGCATTAAAGCCTTTAAAAATTAGAATTCTTCAAAAGAATCAGCCGCCAAATTATATCCTTACATGCAGGAAACTAATTAAATTAAGGTGAAACTTTTAAGTAGGAAAAATGTAGTAGTAAAGAGAGAGAGAGAGAGAAAAAATTAATATATATATATATATATATATATATATATATATATATATATATATATATATATATATATATATATATACACACATACATATATAATTATATATAGAAGAAAAAAAGGAAATTAACCTTCCACCACCGATTATGAGGTTGTCAAAAATTCAAACATCACACAAAATGAATAACCCGTTCTTTTTTCAACTATCCCAAATTTTCCTCCCCCTCTTTTATTTCCTAAAGCTCCTCCTATTGGCCCATATTAAGAGCCTATATCTCGAAATCTTAGGATCTATGAAACTATCGCTAATTTCATTCTCATCATCATTATACCAGATGAATTTTTAAACATATTCGAAAGTCTATCGTTGTATAACATAATATGCATTGTCTATATAATGTAGAAGAAGAAAGAAGTAGTCTTGACTAATTTAATTTAATCGCCGCTGAATCTTGATATAAGATGAAAACAAAAAGAAAGAAGAAATTTAAAGTGGTATCTCATTGAATTGAATAGATATATCTATGACTACCACACGCAATTGAGATGATTCTTCTTCGTCATTTCTAACTCGTATAATTCCATGTCTAATTTCTGATTTTTTTTTATTAAGAAAGGAAGAAGGATTCAGATCAAAGAGTAGAAATATTGAGATGAACATTTTTTTTTAAATAAAAAGACAAATTAAAATCCCTCGAGAAAAATACATATAAAGCTTAAACCTTATCAAAATTCGGTTTGAAACATCAAAAAATATTTTTTTTTGAAAAATAAAAACCATCATCAACATGCAAACAACAATTGATTTGTGTTTTCCTATTACTATGACCTTATTATGTAGGATTACTACAATTTTAAGCTTTATTATTGCCTCAAGATTGCCCCACTGTTTTCTAGAAGTACTTTTACAAACAAAAAAAAATCAATGTTATAAACTAGACAGAGCTGGGTAAAATGCAACTAAATTTAAATTGTGACTGAAATATAAAATAGAAAATACAACGAAAATATATAACAAATACAAAATGTAAGGAAGATACCTTAATGATAATTGAATGGATAGATCTGTTGGATTTAGCATTACAAATAACATGCTCAAGTTGCACTTTCTATTTTATAAGTATTTTTACCTAGATCTTAAAACTATAAAATTAAACAATTCAATAGAAATGCATGAATTTACAAAGAACCCATATCTTTAATTTATGTTTTTAGACTTACGAGCCTCGTAATTTCTTAAAAGTTTGAAAACATCTGTCTGCTTAAAACTGTCCACAAACCACTTTGAATTTAATTCTTTTTATCCAAATCCAAATAGGAAAAATTTTGCACTTAAAACACCCTGCGAACACAGTTCAAACATAGAAAAACCTCATTTTATTGAATACTCCTGTGATTAGGGGTTTTTTACGTTAGAACTTTACTTAGGTTCAGGGCCGAACTAGCTAATCGGCATTTTCCCGATGGACCAACAGAATTTTTATTACAGGGCAGATTTCATCATGAAAATTGATAAAAGTATAAAAATGAAATGTTTATGCTTTTAACAGTAAAAAAAAAAATCACAAAAAAGTAAAATGACACATTTTGTCATAAAAAAATAAAAGTTTCTATTAAGTTTTAAAAAAATATCGCTGATTTTGTGCACTTTTTTGGAAAATGAAATATGGTGCAAAAATTAAAATGGAATCGAGTGAAATTTTAGAAAAAAAAATTGCCCTCACGATTAAAGTGGGTTTCGTTTTAGGCATTTTTTAAAAGTTCTTTTGGGCCTTTGGTAACTACATTTTCTCGGGCTGTTTTTGGTTTCTCAGTCCGCCCCTTGCTTAGGTTAAAGTTCAAATGCCAAGTTTTCATCTTCAATTTGGACCTTAGTTAACCAATAAATAGCTACGAAACATCTAAAAATGAGTGGCAATAGAATAACAGTTTGAAATCAAATACCAACACACACACATCTTAAATTTCAGTGAATGAAAATATTAATTTCTCACATAAAGTTGACGTCAACAAAAATATCGTATATAGTCTAGAACATTTTAGATTAGCACTGGGCAACTAAACTGATGCTTCTTAAAATATTCTATCTCAAACAACCAACACAATGAAATAAAAATCGATGGAATTTACTAATAAAACGATTCGTATGTCTTCATTTGAAATCACATACACTGAAAAGGAAGAAGAAGAAAAAAACCAGAAAAGAGAAATCTCATTCTCAACTAAAAACGGTTTTTCATATATGTCTTTGCGACACAAAATATGACAGAAGAAAAATAATAACTTATGATTCAAGTGGAATTGCTTACATTCCAAAAAAAAAAAACCAAAATTGAAAAAAAAAAAGAAAAACAAGAACTTAACTAGAAAATAAATTTCTCCTTTACAGATAGAATATATCTGTTTACCAGACATGTCTGTGTCTTATCATCATCAAACAATATTTGCACAAAAGGATACATATGTGATATTCGGAATTCAAATTTCAGAATGTCTCTCTCTCTCTCTCTCTCTCTCTCTCTCTCTCTCTCTTATCATGTTTCTTGAAATGTCATACAGAGAAACATAGAAAATTGAAAACTGATATCCAATGTAAACAGAAACCCTATTTAAATCCACTTTTAACTTTAAGAATTCCAACCGTTCCATATATCACAATCATATTTATAATTAATTATTTTATTTTTCAAATATTTCGATACAATCTATACGTATTTCTCTAGATTTGAATAGACAGCTAGTTATCTCTCTCAATCGTAAAAAAAAATGAAAAGAAAATGTTCTATTTTGTTAAGTTTTCTTTCGTTAATATGAAACTCGAAATTTGTTACATTTTGAAAATTGTACAACAGTAAAAAAAAAATGGAATGAATATCTTTCATAATATCGATTCCTTTGAAAATATTAAAATAAAATTCATAGCATTTTTTTAAAGGTTTTCTCAAGAAAGTGGTTGATATATTTAAGTAGAAAATTGTATGTCAACGGCAAACTAGCAGCAAGCACCATTTCAAGATGATTTTGCTACTTTGCAAATTCAAAGTTTGCGTCCCATCGAAATCACAATGTTGCAATACTGCATAGTGGTAATTTGCTATGTAAATATAACCCCAACATCACGAGGTTTTTTCGAGGGTGGAGATCATTTTTGGATTTTTTTCACACTATTTTTGGTCATATTGTCACATATTTTTCTTGTACAAATTTCAGTTACGATTTCATATAAACTTTGTATTGCTTTCATTTTCCACATAAATCCACAACATATTAATTACTATCTTTGATAGTATAGTAGCTTTTGCTTAAATCTAAGCTTGGAATCTAAGTTAATTAAGTTAGAATTGAACTTTGAACTATAAAACTTTCAAATAAAAAAAGGGGAGGGGATAATAGTAGCAAAATTAAACTAGAATTTATTACAGGCAATTGTGCCCAACATTAGAATTTCTTTTACTCCGCCCTTTTATGAACGTCATCAATTTCTAATTGGGTTTGTTACTTGGTCTGACGGCATAAAAGGGCGGAGGAAAAAAAATTCTAATGCTGGGCACAATTGCCTGTAAATTTTGCTCCCGTCATTTATGACGGGTTACCCCACTAGTTTTAAAATAATCTTCTTTCAATCTATTTTGATGAAATGTGAACATCGAAACTTTGAAGAACTTTTAACAAAGTTGACACTTATATCAAGAGTGCAACAAAATGTAATGATTAAATTCAAAAGTTCACTTTCTACACTTCGTAACCAGTTTCGTAATAGCACCACCAGGTGTCTCACACTGCTTAATGAATAAAATGAAATAAAAAAATCTTACATCAAGAGAAAAAGTAAATAAAAAAAACCCTCCATAATTTAGTAATGCATTGCGTCAACCATTTCAATATTTTTTTAAATATTCAATTTTAGTTTTTATTTCTCTTTTTTTATGTAATGCAAATATTTCTACCCAATAGAAATAAATTTCTCTAGTTTTTTATATGTATAAAAAATGCTAAAAGAAAATAATGTTAAAAAAGAATCTGCTCCATATCATAAACATATAGGAGGCGCCATAAATATTTTTGTATTGATTTGAAAAGTGCAAAAAAAAGAGAGAAGAAAAAAAAAATCAAGCAAAAACAAGAAAAGAAAAATTGAGAGCATCCAAAACTACAACTGAGTGTGATAAATAAATATATTTTGTGCCTTTTTTTCTTCAGTGTTCTTTTAATATAAAAACTAGAGACTTTATTGTGTGAAGAAGAAATGGAAGGACAAGGAGAGAAGAGAAAAAGCGAAAAAAAGTATGCATAATTCATGGATAAAGACAAGTTCGTAAAGAAAAATAAAGTAAATATCCTTCACAACTTTTCATATATAAAAACTTATACAGTAGACCAGAAGCTATCATAAAAACGTCACTAAACCGCCCTAAAAAAAACCTCCTATATAATAATGAACACATTTATGATTTCTTATAGTTTAGAATTTGAATCTCATTTTCTACTGATTTTTGTTAGACCAAATAAATAAATAAACAAATAAACATGAATAAATATTAAATCAAACTTTTTCAATTCAGAAAAAAAAAATCAACAAAGGTCACTGGTTCACTAAACACATTTTTAAAAAAAATGATCATTAAGCATTTAGTTAAACACATTCATTGAAATTATACAAAAAATGACCATTTAATAGTTGTACCTAATACCTTGTACACACATGAGTTAAATTAATTCAAATTAAATATGTTTAGGTGAATTGAACAGAATCCAGTTAAGAACATGAACCCAGTAAAAATTAACTTTATTATTATTTTAAATTGAAATAATAAATCAATATTTTGTCAATAGTTAATCTAATATCATAATTTGCTAAGGGCTGACTCTCTATCCCTCCTTCACTCCCTCCCTCACTCACTCGTTCCCTCACTCCCTCCCTCCCTCCCTTTGTGCACGAATGTTCTCGAAAACTACACACTCTAGAATCGTGAAAATTAACCAGTATGCACATCTTTAGATGGGCTTTTTCGTAAGCTACATTAGAATTTTCAATTTTGTTTCGTTTACCTCAATTTTGTGAAAAATCATCAAATTTCAACAAAACCCCTGAACATATAAAGTTGGCAGCAACGAAAGCTTGCTTTATTGCGTCACGTTTTTTTTCAAAGAATAAATTAACCCATGTGGGTTATGGTAGAGGTCACCTTTGATCTCACAAATTACATTGGTAGCAAAATTGGTTGTCTTTGGCACAGAAGTGAGAGGTCCTTGGTTGAAGTCCTGGCCGGAGCTTTTGTTTATTATTTTTTTATTGCTTTAATTTTAATGTTACTGTTGTGTTCAGCATGTTATTTTGTCACAGTAATTAATAAAAGTGAAAAGTTTATTGTGCAGCTATCTTTAATTATAAAAAGGGCATTTTCCAGTTTATTTTTTTAACTTTTACCTTTATAATATTTTCTGCCTAGCACAAAATTTATAATATAGGAAGCTTTCTTTATGTTGAAAATTTTAGGTGTAACTCATGTTATAACCAATTTCGGGGGTGTGTCTATATAAATATAAAACACACTGTATAAAGCTATCAGAGCCTTACACTATCACACCCGTCAAAGACGGGCTTTCCTTCTAGTATATTATATTTAAGTATTAACTCAATATTTTCGGATTATTAACTGAATAAATTGAATTCGATATATTGTTTGTTTGTCCTTCACAGGGCTCTGTAGAATACGTTTATTATTTAAATACATTTAAATTATCAGGTGTGTACTAGGTATGAGGACCAACTTCAAGAAAAGAGTCCAACATAGAAAACGTACAGTACAGTAAAGACAATGTTTTCTACGTTTAAGTTAAAAGTGTTAAGTTTCCTGTTTAAAGATGTGCATTTAACAATCAAAACATGTTTGACTGTTTGAATTGAATAAAATTTAAAAAAAATAATAGACATTCACAATTTATGTTTACACGTTTTAAAGTTGTTCAAATTTCATGTAATGTAAATGGTTACTAACTTGTTTTGATTGTATACTGTGATTGTATATAGGTAATGTACAGGTGGATTACTTGTTTCCGTTAGACCAGCTAGTTTACAAACGTTGCATTTTGTTTTCATATTCTGTCAAGCAAGAAGGAATTCAATTCCCTGAAAGTAGGCAATCACTGCTAGCTTAATTTCCAATTAGACCAAACTTCTAAATCGTAATATCGTAATCGTTTTGCATCAGAATAAATAATGTATAAAATAGAAACAACATCAGTTATTAAATATATGCCCAGACTGAACTGAATTCTAACTCTAAAAAAAAACTAATTACGAACTTCATTTATCGGAATTTGTTGCAAAACAACAACGGATTTTATTATTATTCAACCTAAAAAAAAACAAAATAATACTAAAAACTACAGTCATAAAACTATAAAAATAGAATAGATTTACAGTAGAAGAAATTTTCACAAAATATTTCCAAATCAATTGAAATGGTCTTTAATAAAACTGAAAAGGGGGGGGGATGGGAGGGGAGTTAATGATAATATCACTTATCGTAATGTAAGGCCGGCCCTAGACGTAACATTTAACTGCGCAAACTTAACTGCACGTGTCGACCATTATATGCCAAAAAAATACTTCCGAATTAGTGATATCACTAACTCAATTTATGATGTCACTAATTCAAATAGTGATATCACTAATTCGGAGTATTTATGACATGAACAGCGCAGCATAGAACGGTAAACATGTGCAGTTAACTTTGCGCAGTTAAACGTTACGTACAGGGCCAGCCTAAGAGTCTTTCTAAGCTAAATTAATCGTGAGCAGTAATTACAAACAATTGAATCGCATGTTGAAATTTACAAGTTAAAAAACAGCCTTTAAATGATTTTTATCTTTCAATTTCTTCTTAAATTGTTATTTCCAAATGAGCATAAAAAATTCCATAGTACGTCATTAAACAATAAACGTTTATACTATTCAAACAACAAAAAAAGAAATTTGAAGAAAATGCAATAACTGACAAAAAAAGTCAAGTATCTCAGTTACACGAGAGACAATTGTTTGCTCTCTTTTTTTTTAAAAAAATGCACGATTTTCAAGTGTTTGCGATTTTTCTCGGATTTCTTCTTCAACTTAAAAATCCCGTTTTTTTTTTTTTCTTTCTTATTTTATAAATTGACTGACACGCACAAATAAATGTTTTCTGTTTTATTTTGAAGAAGAAAAAAAAACCCCATTCACTTCCAAAATGTTATGTGCCAAAATAAATTCCTACTGAGGGTGGCTACTATGCATCTTGTATACCAAATGCCATAAAATACAAAAGAATAATAATAAACACATCCAGCAAAAGAGAAACGAGAAAAACACGCCTTTATTTAGATTCAAAGTCAAGAATAATGATCAGCAACGTGGCGTACGCGTGTGCTAAGAATTTAATAACATGCTCCAATTGGACCCGACAGCTTGAAAATATATTTTCTTAATGTTATACTTTATGGTTTCACAGAATTAACTAAAAAGTAATTAACTACGTGACTAAATTCCAACACACTCAAATAGCAAAAACACTAAGGAAATAACAAGACAATAGAACAAACAAAGTGAAGAAACAAACCACGTAACCACGTAGGCCTACATTATATAAAGACGGATTTTACTAGCGAACTGAAGCAGAAATGTACTGTATATGTGTGTAAGCTGAAAATGACACTCTTCGTAGGTTAAGGTATAGAGTTAGTAGAACACTGGAAGATAAACATGGAAGAGAAAATGTTCATCTAAATTTAGTGCACTTGTATTTAAAAAGTTCCCAGGATTGCGCATTCCTGGAACTTTTTAAACACAAGTAAATCTACACTAAATATGAACGGCATATTTGCCCTATAACCATTTGCCCTAAAAGAACGTTTACCATAAAACCATTTACCCTAAAGTGACATTTGGTTTTAGGGCAAGTGTCACTTTAGGGCAAATTGTCTTAGGGCATATGTCGATCTTTATGGCAAATGTTGCACACCCGACAAATGCCAAGTACTAACGAAACAGTTGGCTGCTTAACTCTCTTGTCATAGCCATATGATTGTAGTGTTTTGAATGTCGTAGCTTGAAAGTCGACTGCAGTTAAGCCCCTTTTTGGCTCAGACAAATCACAATCGTACCGGAGCCTCAATACTCCCCCAACCCTGCAGTGTGTGACATGGGGGTTTCGTGTCGCCGTTTCGCTACTTTGAATGGCATTAAAGAAAACGCCAAAGCGACCTTACGCGCTCTTAAAAACACCGTACTTCAAAGCTTGCTAATAACAATGGAGCAAGGGGTGTGCGTGTTCACGGAACTTACTGTACTTTGAAGGTCATCAAAACTCAGTTTGCCCATATTTTGGCCAAACCTATTTTATAGCAGTTTTGTAAACAGTTTTCAGAGCTGAATCGAATCTGTAATCTTTTTTTTTCCCAAAGTAGAAAAAGAAATCTCAAGTAAAAGTTACTCCAAATTCAGGTTTGCTATCTCTTTACATGTAAAAGGATTCGTTTTTTTTTTTCGTTTCCTGAACAGTTTGACTACCTGGACTTCTTGAGTTTCGAAAAAAAAAAAAATAAAGTTCCTCAACTGATTCCTTAATAAAGTTTTATAGCAAAATTTCGATAACTTTTCGAATGCTCTAAGTAGGGCCTATTCAATACGCATTCAAGTAGCAAGTGTGGCTAACAACAAGCTGAAAAAAAATTTTCAGCATAAACATTTCAATTTCAGCTCACAAGCAAATCTACCACAACATTTCCTACATGAAGTAGGTTTTCTATTTATTAAAGATAATAAAATAAGAACTGTTTTTGGCATTCGATCGAGTTGTAATCCTCAAGTTTTCTCATCTAACATACTGATATGATGATCTTGGCATAGTTACAACCACTGTACTGGAAAACATCCCCCAATAATATATATAGCTTAGAGAACGGAGCAATCAGAAGAAATCGGGTATTCGGTTTATTATTACTAGCCTCTCCTTTCAATAATTATAGGTGCAGCAGAAAGTATCAAATGCACACAACTACGCGAAAGGGTCGTACATGGAGGCTAACAGTAGGTTAAATAGCTAATATCTCTGAATAGCTAGATACTCTGACACATATACAACAAATTACACATATTAAGGAAATTAAGATTTATCTTACCTCATGCTGTGGAAAACCAAGCAGATAATTTTTTTTTTACAAAAAAAGAATGTGTCATGGATGAGGAAATTGAAGAATTGAGTTCTAAAGGTACAAAAATTGAAGAAGAAAACAAGGCCGTTTATCTCAATGGCTGCAAAACCTGTAAGATAATCAAAGGTAGTGACAAACTCATTAACTTTTACATGAAACTTTCTACTAAAAGTTGACTAATTTGACTATCACACATTAATTAACACATGAACTTCAACTTAAACCATCTTAAAAATAGTTTTAACCAACTTAAAATTGTTTTAATCAGTGGCGTAGGTACGTTTTTGGTGCCAGCATCGAAAGTTGAACAGTCAAAGAATATTTTTAGAGGTCAAACTAACTTCTAGCATATATTTATATACATGGAATGTTAGGTTTCCTTACTAATTAATTTGAAATTATTTCATATTAATAGGAAACTAAGAAATCAAATTTTAAAAACGAAAATTAGATTTGAAGCCTTTTGAGTGCCTGGCGCCAATCGCAAACGGCACTCATTGTTCTCTGCAGCTATTTTAATGATTTCAACATAATACTTGCACATCCCTTGAGGAAACTTATGACGTCATACGAATTTTAAAAAAAAACACAATTAGGATTGTGTTATTTGACTGAGGAAAAAAAAGGGGTAATAATAAATATTTTTAACAATTTAAACAAAAGGATTTTTGAATTCTTTTGTTATTGCTGTTTTTATCAGCCAAAAATCGCACATTCCTTAATTTTTTGTCACTCATTTTGACGTCACAAGCTTCTTCTTACGACGAGGCAGATATAAAACGCACCTGTAATATTGAGCATATTTGAAAAGTATTTTTTTTTGTTCTCCCAAGATTCCTTGTTAAATTTGAGTCAAAGAGTAATAGGATTTACATGAGAGGGGGGGTAGTATTCTTTCGATTAGGAGCCACTAGCCTCTATGATATGGCTGTAGAGTTGTTATACTGTATAGGTTGTCCCAAAAGCGCAAAATAAGGCCAAGAAGTTGTACAATCATCCTGCACAGAGGCTAAGCGGCTTACTAATCGAAAAAAATTTCCGATGAGAGAAAAAAAAATACTAATTATGTTTCAACTAACAAGAAACATTTTAGATGAAATTTTGTGATTAAATTCATGGCATTCTGTAGCCACAATTGACAGAAAATTACAAAACTTACAAATAATATAGGATCATAACTAGGAATGCCGTTATATTGCGTACACAAGTTTTTTTTTATTCCCCACAATCTTTATACACTTAAGGCAATGAAAAATGAGAATCGATCTTACCGTCTTAAACACGCCAAATTAAAAACCACAAATGTTTTTTTTTTTCTTCCAAAAGCACAGAAAACCACAAGATCACAAAAAGTTGCATAAATATACAAATTAACACAAAAAACAGCTGCCTTAAAATAATTACAATATTTTCACCAATTATCACTAGATGGCACCGAGTGAAAATTAACTGGAGTTTTTTTTTTTTTGACCTATTGATTAAAATGAATAATAAAGTATTATATTCTTGACTATAAAGCGATTTTAAACATAATGACAAAAAATTTGTTAAATCTTCAATATGAAAACCACAAAATTTGCATAAATTTTACAACAGAAACGTAATACCTAATCGTAAAACCGCTTGTTTTTAGTTTTAATATGATTTTAATTTGACTGCAAATAAAGAAATCAAAATCAAATCGTATTCATAACAATGACAATCTGTAATGTCTAAAATAACGTCAATCTTTTGTGTTTGTTTTTCATGCAAAATAAGACACGTGGTCAGTCACTGACCTCTTTCAAAGTTTTATTTTTTTCCTACTTCTATTTTCATTTTATTTTAAAAGAATCTGTCAAGATAAGAACAAAAAAAAAAAAAAAGTAATAAAATAATCATATCTTTTAATTCAATCATGAAACTGCAGGCCTAAGATAAAATGACATCACTGCGAATTTTGTTTTAGGACTAAAAATATAAAACTTTAAATTTTGTTCTGTCTTCATGATAAAAATGATTGATAAAAACTAAAATAAGTTTTGTCTTTACATAAAAGAAAATTATACTTTTCATTGTAAAAATGGAAAAGGGGGAAAACCAAAAAGGATAATTAGATTGAAATCAAGTAAAAGTAATGTCGTTCCATAAGCAGACAATTTATTTTGACTGAATCTTAAAAGAAACACACCATGTTTTCATGTTTAAATTGAAACTAACAAGAAAAACAAATTATTCAAAGACAAACAAAACACAAATGGTGAATTTCTTCAGTTTAAACAATATGTTTTAAATAGCTTTGTAATTTTTAAAATGCATTCATATCTATAACTTCATATAAAGGATTAATAAAAAAAAAAGGAACGGTCTAATTTGCTTAGTTATTTTGATGTGTACGATATATGTAATTGCAGAAAATTTTTATAATCCGGTTTTCATTCTGAACTCCAATATGCTAAAATGGTGAATATATTAGAAGCAAAGTTAAGCAACTTTGCAATGAAATTCACGAGTTTGATTGGAATAAAATGTAAATGAAACATAAAAGTAATCTCATAATGATATATTTGAAAATAAATTATTTACAACAGTTTGAAAAGTGACAAACAAAAAAAGTAATAACATGAGTCAAGTTGCAAATAAACTTTGAACTTTTTTTAAGAAGTTGTTCCTGAAAATAAACTAAGAAGATATATGGAATGCTTAACTTTTTCTGAAGCAATTTTAATTTAAATGCTTCATTTGTACTTCAGAAAAAAAATTACGTGAAACTTGAAAGTGTTTTAGAAACTAGAAGGGTAATTCACTCGCTTTAAAGGCATTTTCATGTTGATATTTTTTAAAATGATGTTTTATGTCAATTTGAATATGCCTTAGTTTTTTTTTCTATTAAAAACAAGTTTATTTTGAAAGATATCAAACATGAAAATACTATTAAATGATGCAGAAGAAGATCTAGAAATGCAGATTAACTTAAGTTCGAAAATCAGCTCTTCATAAAACATCTTTAAGCTGTTTCTGAAATCTTGTGTAAGGAAGGCACTGTTCTCGTTGTTTCGAGTTGAGAGCTTTAAACCTCTCCCTCCTTCCCTTCCATAAGAGGACTTTTTTTACTTTACAAGATAAGACTACTAGAACAATAAAAAAGAACTATATAGTGTTAGTGCATTGAACAACAAAAAACCTCGAAGCACCCAGAAAAAGTGACACCTACCACCTTTTTCAGACTTAAAAAAATCACCAACATGTAGCCTCCCTCACTAATTGTTAAACCACTTTGTTAGTTAACTGTCACGGCACTCACAAACGTTCTTTTTTGTTGTTGTTCAGAAACAACATTATGATAAAATTCAAATTGTTTACAAAACTCGCATGGTGAAAAAAATGTTAATTTCTTATAAAAAATCTTTAAAAATATACATTTTATAGTAAGCTTAGTTTGAAAATTACCCATTTAAGTTTTTCATAAACATTTTACGCAAAAAATATTTTCGCTTTTTTTCAAATTGTCATAAAAAGTTTATTTTGCAAGAAAAACCAAAAACTATTATCATTTCCACCAACTAGGCCTACTCTAGTTTCTGAAACACTTTGAATTTTTTCATAATGTTTGTGCTTTTAACCTTTGACAACAATGAATTTTAGAGGTTATATTGTAATGAGCATCTACAAAAACACCTAAAAAAATGTGGCCACTTTGGATTACAATAATTACAATTACAATAACAAAAAGTATTCTGCTAGCAGCCAAATAGACCTATGGCAGAGGGACATAAAAGTCCACATGCAGCATTAAGCATTGTCAAGCAAATGAATATACAAATGTCAATCCCACAAAACAAAATTATCCCCATTCACCACTTCTTCAGGAAGAAAGTTCCATTGTCTTATAACTCTAGGAGGAAAAAAAGACAATAATATGAATCTGCCCTAGCAAATATCTCCCTAATTTTCTTAGAGTGGTCAGCCCTGCTCATGTATAGTGCTTTATAAATATCACTGGACTGTGGTTTAGGAGAATCGCCATGTGTAATTTTCTTCAAACAGTTTCAAACACTTGAAGCGTGCATTGCACCCAGGAAATGAAGACATTCTTGTCTTGCAGACTTCACTAGGAATGTATTACGCCCAACATTTCCATTGTCGCTCTTCTCGTTCATCTGCAGTGAATTTTCAACATTTATTTCGTAAAAAACAATGTTAGGTGTAGAAAAATCAATACACAAACACCTAACATTTAAATGATTTAGATAGAAAAACAAAATATAAATTAATTAATTAATAACAAATTAGTAGTAAACGAGGAAGTTAAAACTTCATACAAAAGTAAAACATCCTGTGTAAAGAATTAAAAAAGAAAAAAGTAACATTTTTGCACACTCGGTATAAGGAAATTGTTCAAACAGGAAACAAAGAAAAGAAAGCAAAGAAAAAATGCAAAAAGGGATTAATAATAATTTTTACTAGATTACTGATAACAATCTAGTTATTAATTATTATATATCGACTTTAATTAATAAAGTCAATAAAAAGACAATATTAATTTCTAAATAAAATATTAATTTCATTTAATAGGAGGTAAATTGAAGAAATACAACAATAAAGTCGCAAAACAAAAAGTTATAAAAAATTAAAAGAAATAAAAGGGGTTAAAATTAAAAAAGGCAAAATTGTTACAAAGTAGAAAAACAGGATGAAGACGAAAAAGAAAACGATCAAAATGTTCGATAATGGTTAAAGAAAGGAACTTCATGTCAAAAAATAGGTACGATAACATCGAAGAAAAGGCTTAACGCAGGAAATACATAGCGAAACATTAACTACACAAATTCACAATAACAGGAAATCATAGTCCGGAATCGTAGGTAATAAAAGAGGTAGCCATGTTTATTTTAGAGAGAGTCTCGAAATTGGAGAATACGAGAAACATACAAAATGTAGATTCTCGGGCGTCTCAAAATTGGAGGAGAGAGAGAATAAAAAAATTGGAGAAAGGAAAGAGTAGCAATTGGAAGTACGAGAAAATCCATTGGAATCAAGAGAGAAGTGAAGTGTGTGAAGGTGTGTGAAATTGCTAGTGTCCAAACAGGAATAACAGCAGAAGCAGCAAGTGGTCACCAGGATTTTCCAAGAAAGAAAAGAGAAGCCGATTCCCATCAAGGTTTCATCTTGTGAAGAACTTCTCAACAATTTAGGGTAGGACAAGATATAATTTTTTAATACTTGGTCACATAAAACCTTACAAAGTGAAAGGGGGACACATGATAAGAATAGGAATTTAAGATTCCTGTATCCCTGATATACAAAGTGAAAAGAGGGGGGTGACACATGATAATAAAATAGAGGTTAAGTGTTGATTTCTCATGATCTGAATATTCTTGTTGTAATAACCAGTATGCTAGTGGCTGTGATCAGTTTTAATACAGCATTAATCAGAGCCCCTTTGAGAATTAATTCACAACCGTGGACGGAGTAACTACCATCTTAGTGGCTTTACCCCGCATTCCATCTTTCTGTGAACATTAAACCTCTGGTAGAAGTGTCATTGGGCTTATCATGAGACACTGACTTCTTAATCCAGAGGACACAAATTGGGTAAATCAAAGAGGTTTACATGAAATGGGTAAACAAATTGTAAAGAAATGAATGAGAGTAGATAGAAAACCATAGAAAATAAACAAAGAAATTGTATAACCCTTGTTGTTATTTTACTATAAACAAAATAAAATGTTGTTGTACTATTCATGTCTAATTACGTTAAATAAAATTAATCAGGTAACATCCAAACAAGTGAATCCGTGTTTACGAGAAGGGTTCAACAAGTCTTGCCTTGCTACGACCTGTATAAGCCTTCACTGGCTTTAGAACCTGTTAAATAAATCTTAACCTTTTCTCGTAAAAGCTAAATTAAGTCTTTTACCTGTCTCTACCCAGAGGCAGGCGAGAAATAACAAAAACAAAAAACAAATGCAATAATAACAAAATTAATATAAAATGTTTCAATAAAAAAAGCTTATATAATGTAGGCCCTAATAAAAATATGTATATATATTTTTTTGCTTTTGTTGCTATACAAATTAAATGTTTACTGATCTGTACAGTAGAGTACGTGTATAATTATTTTTTTTTAAATAATGATGATATTAATAATAATGTGATGGAAACCAAACTTGAGAAGAAGAAGAAAAAAAAATAAATCAATTTCATAAAAATTGAAAAGTGAAAAGAAAAAAAAAAGATGAAATAACTTTTTTTTCTCTCTCTTTCAGTTTAAATATTTCATGATAAAAACTTGAAACTGGGAAGAAGAAATTGAGTGCAAAAGCTTGTCAAGGCAGACATTATTAATGAAGTTAATAATACGTTTTTAGCATTCTTGTCACCGTCACCATGTGTACCTTGAGGGCCCAAAAGAAACTACATCATAGAAGAAGAAGAAGAACATCATCAACCATTCTCATCTCTCACTCACTCACTCACTCTCTCTCAAGTCTTCACAAATGGATTTGTTTTATTCATCTAGAAACATTGACGTACAAAAACAATATGTCACATATAAAATATGTCATGGAGAAATTTTGAAAGAGAACCCAACAACAAAAAATTCTTAAAATTAAAACAAGTCTCACAGCTAGACAGACGTTTTTCCCCTCCCTTAGTGAATACACGATCATAATTTATATGCACATAAAATATAAAGAAAAAAATTATAAATTTTACTAAAGAAACTGTAGACAACGAAAGCGAAAAAATATTGCCAGGTAAAATCCACACATAAATTGATATAAACCACAGGAAAAAGGTCTAAAAAAACTAATATTTAAACAGTTCTAGACTAAAAAGTCTTAATGGTGGTAGTGGAGGCGCAGCAAAACAATTTTAAGTCTAGGTTAAATTGACTTATGTGAGAAAATTAAAATTTCATTGAAACTAATGTCTGCTTCACACGAGACACTTTGTGTTCGAAAAAATGTTCGTTTTTAGCAGACCATTGATTCCTATGAAAGTGTTCCCAAGAGACAATCCGCCACCCATTCTTTTTTTTGGCTGCACAGTGTCGCTGAGTGTTCGTGTTCAGTCACGAATGTCGAACCCCTGTTTGGGAATGGTGATCAAGATCATTCCAGTATAATGCAATGACAGCTTTCTATTGTTTTCAACGGTGGTCCATGTGAAGCTATAGTCACACCTGTGACATCACTGAAAGTCCGATTGTAGCCTCTACACTCTTTAGACCAAGTATAGAACCACATAATAAACCTCATCATAACAAAAGTGAACCCAATTTGGTTAGCTGATTTTTGAGTTCAGAGTTTAGTAATTAAGAAAATATCCCAAAATAAAAATTGTTCAGAAATTTCAATATCTAAATAGCATATTCGACAATTAAGAAAAATATGCTAAAAACAGACATTGTAATTTTTCAAATCTCCCAAATTGTAGAGAAATTTATTTTGATCCCAATTTTTAGTATTTGAATTTATTACACGAATCATTCAACCCACAAAGACAACGTACGTTGAAATTGTGCGTTTAAAAATTCTGAATCAACTGCTAGTTTTTTTTTTGCCGAAAATGACAAACATTTTCATCCAGTGTTCTTCCCAATTTTCCTAATTCTGAATTCAGAATTCCTCTCCGATTTTCATTAATTTTTTTGCGAGATTTTTTGTTACTGAATCCCTTCAATTCCTCGAGATAAATGTCCGAAAAGCCAAATTACTGTTTACACTTATCTGAGGTTATCTCATATCAGTCCACAACATAAGCCACCCAACAGGGATTGCCACTCTTTAAGGAACTGCTATTTCATATAGTAGAAAGCTTTTTTTTCTTCTCAATATTACAGTTAATAAAAAGATGACCTTTATAAAGGTTAAATTGATCACCAGGATGCTCCAGTCATTTTTGCAATGTTTACGACTTTAATACGAGTCATACAGATTATTATTATTATTATTATGACATGATAAGTGAGATAGTTGTTAAAGTGTGCATAAAGTGGATTGCGTGACTCTCTCCCTACTCAGTTTTGTATATATGAGCAATTAATGCAATTCACTATATCATTGAATTTAAATATGCACGTCAAGAGAGGACGGGGAGAAAGGAGAGAAATCTTCAGAGAAAAACAAAAAAACTAACAGTATTTAAATGTAATATGCAGGGTGTGTGCATAGACAAAGAATTGAAGACAAAAATAATTGTAATTTTTTTCGATATCAGAACACGCTTTTTTGATGCAAACTTAGAATTTTTTAACATTTAATACTAGACGAGTAAAGAAAAAAACTTATAAATAATTTTCATGATGACATTTTTTTAAAATAAACATCCTATGTAGGACTTGAAACCGTTTCTTCTCGATTAAAAAATGTAAATTTTTATCATTTTTCAAACTGCATGAAAACTATTGTTAAAAATATCATCATCAAAATTATCTATACATTTTCATTTACACTTCTACTTTTTGTACAATTTTTATTTGAAATTAAGATTAAAAAAATTAAATTTTAACTTAAAATTTAAGTGATTGCTTTTTCTCAAACGAAAAAAAAAAAAAAGAAATGAGAAAAAAAAGCATTCATTTTAAAAAAAATTAAATTTAATTTTAAAATATTGCAAAAAAAAACACAACGACTTAATATTTTAAACGTTGTTTCAGTCTTTTAGAGAAGCGTTTTCATAATTTTTCTACACCATTCTCTTACGTTTCTAAGAAAAAAAAACTCTGAAATTAAGTATCTTTAACAATGTAATTGCTTGAAATGAATTTTTTAATATTTATATATAGACACACCCTGTATGTCGTAAAAATGTATTACAAAAACAATGTACACGTATAGAAGAGAGGATTATTTGCTTTGTTATAAACTTAGACAAAGGGTGTGTCCAACTTTCAATGTAAACAGTTATCAAGGTGACAATTAAATTCCTCTACAAACACAAACATACACACACACACACTCATGTCATATGACATATAACAAACAACCCCAAACAGCAATTATAAAGACAAATTAAACCAACCAATAAGTTATTCGAACGGGGGAGAGAGAGAAAGATGGAGAGGGAGAGAGAGAAAAGTCACCACAGAACAATATTAAAAGTGTCAGAATAACACAAACAACACTTTGAGAAGATGTTAATAGAACTTTTTCTTTAGAACTTGTGTTGCTCACATTTCATCCTAGAGAACCATTTTCTTGCATGTTTTTAATAGTTTTACTTGTTAGCCTCGCTATCATCTGCAATAATAATAAAAAACGTAATGCAAACTAGAATGCACAGTCAAAATGAGCAGCAACAAAAATTACAACAGCAGTTGTGCTGTCAAATCCCTTGAAGCCTACTTTCAAAAAATTGCCTGAAAATGTTCCTAGTGTATATGTGTCTGCGATGCGTACATTTTTAATTAGCAAAACTGATAAAAGTGTGCCATTTTATTTTTCTAGGTTGCATGGTTCTTGTCTGCTTAAGTACATAAAATTTTTAGAGACTAGAGAGAGTCTCATATATAGAAAGTACAATGTATATATATATATATATATATATATATATATATATATATATATATATATATATATATATTGTAATTAAAGTGTTGATTTTTAAGACAACATTACACTACATGTAGTCTATTTGATGTGCCTGAAAAGATTACGATCATCATAATTGCAGCATCGAGTAAATGGCTTTTTTGTTGTAAGAAACTAAAGTGGTTCAAAGATGAAGTTAACACTCGAAGTCGTTTTACATTTGCAAAACGATGAGGGAGTCGTTAGAGACTCCTTTTTAATTCAACCTAACAAACAACAACAACAAGAAAAAGGTTACGGCCTGCTACTTCCAGTTGATTACTGGTCCAAAAATCGTCCCCAGTTGGACCAAGGAAAAAAAAAAAGAACAATAGAAAACCCAACTCCCCACTAATGAAATTGTTGTGCCCTTATAACAAACGTAACATGAAAAAGAGGTGGTGTGAAATACTAGGAGGAATGATATTTTTGCCATGGTTGTAACTAAATTCATAGAACCGTTTTTCGTGAATAAACAAGTGTGTGGAGTTGAAACGGAGGGGGGAGGGGATTGTTGGGTGGAATGTGGATGAGAATATTTAAGTGAAAATGTCGTAGCGTTCAGCCTCAAAAACCACACACATTTAAGAAGAAATGACGGCGATGTTGATGGTGGTGGTGGTGGTAGAGGTGGTGGCCACCGATACGATTGGCACCCACTTACTACTGTATGTTAGTAGTGCAACAACAACGTAATTCACTTAAGGCCTCTCCCCCTCCTCACTTAAGAGGCTAGATACATCGTTTAGTTCAAAATTTCTCCGAATGTAGGCGCTGCGATCGTTGTTGATTGAAAAACGGTTTTTTAACGTTTTTTCTCCCGGTTCGAAGTCACATAATAATTAATTGAAAAATAATTTCGCGTGCTAATCTTATAAAAAGGAAATATCATGAAGCCAATAGATTAATGCACGTGCTAATTTTTGTGTGATTGTTCTAAGTCGTTTTTAATGGAAGTTCTTCAAATGTTTGTGGGACGGTTTTTTGCTCCTATGGGACTTAACATGGAGTTAAAAAAACGTAAGATTTTAAATGTTATTTAAAAATAGAAAGCCCTTTTAAAATTTAGAAAAAGGAATAACCCTGAAGGCAATAAACACATGTAAGTACGTGCTAATTTTTCTGATTGCTCTAAATCATTTTTAATGAGAGTTCTCTTAACTTTTGTTGGACGGTGTTTTAGTCCTATGGGACTTAACATGGAATTTAAAAACGTACGATTTTAAACGTTATTAAAAAATAGAAGGACCTTTTCAAAATTTATAAAAAGGAAACATCGTGAAGCCAATACATGAATATATGTGCTAATTATTTTGTTATTGTTCTAAATCAGTTTTAACGAGAGTTTTCCAAATGTTTGTGGGACGGTTTTTGATCCTATGGGATTTAACATGGGGTTGAAAAAACGAACGACTTTGAACGTTGTTTAAAAATAGAAGGACCTTTTGAAAAATTATATAAATCGAGCACGTGAAGAACAATACTTTTTATTGCATTTTGCGCTTTACTGTATTCGAATTGAGCGATTGTGAGGCGATTTCTTGCAGTTTTAGTAACACCCTATAAGAACACTCATTTGTCACGTTGTCGTCTGCTCAAAACAACAAGATGGACGTGGATCTAGGCTCTTAAGAGAAAAGATTTATTTAGTTATTTACACATGAACACGTTTTTCTGTGTATTGTACTTTTTAACTTATGGTGGTAGACCGTCATCCAAAACCTCGAAACATGATCTAAAAACAATATGTATTCCACTTAATTCGAAATGGGCCATATTTAAATTGCTAATAATGTTCAAGTTTGTTCATTTTTAAAATGTGTTGATTCACGTCTGTAATTTGTTTACAATAATACGATAAATACAACTCATGTAACATATTTAGTAAAACTGATGCACAGTATAGCTTCTATGGTTAAGTCATAGGCCTACCTACTTAGGAGTGAAAATACTTTCAACAAATAGAGCAATTTGTCCAGCTTAAAGTGAAAAAGCAATCCATACATCTACGTTAATTAATATTTTTAACTAGTGCGGTAACCCGTCATAAATGATGGAAGCAAAATTCACAGTGCCCAGCATTAGATTATCTTTTCCTCCGCCCTTTTATGACGTCAAACCAAGTAACAAACCAATTAGAAATTGACATTCATAAAAGGTCGGAGCAAAAGAAATTCTAATGCTGGGCACAATTGCCTGTGATAAACTGTAGTTTAATTTTACTACTTATATTTCCTCCCCTTTTTTTTTTGAAAGAGAAAATGAGTTTTTCATTTTCTCTGGTGTGCGCATGCGCGTCGTTTGTTCCTTTTTTTACTCCTTTCATTTCAATTTCAGTCACCCCTCCCACTTTTTTTCCCACTCCACGTTTCTCTCTCTCCCCCCTTCTACACTTTCCAACCTTTTCCCCTCTCCAATTTAATATAACGGGGGTGCTTGGATGGGGAGTGTGCAACATATAGTTGACCTTGAGAAAAAAAAGCGGTTCATTCATTTAAATTTATATATATTCCGACTATACACAGACCTGGCTTAATATACTGTATATATAAAATGTTACTTATCATTTCCAGGTAGTATGCAAAGTTTAAATAAACAGAACATATTTTGGAGGTTGCAACATATTAACTTAGTAAATAGTTTATAAGATATTACAAAAACCATAATATGCTAATCGTACATTTCGCTTGTTTTTTTTTTCTTCTTTTAGTGACATGTATTTTTGGTCCTCATTTCTATCGATTGTCTCATTTCTATCGCTTGTAACCTCCAAATTAAATGATCACCTAAACCAAGCATGTCAAACCGGCGGTCCACAACGAATATCTTTGTGGCCCAGCCAATATAACGGCATGTAACAAAAGTTTTAATAAGAATTTCATAGCTTAATTTTTAAAATTTCTAATTATATACATTACTTTTATAGATTTACTACCTTTTTCATCCATTCACTACTTTTTCTCACCTTTTAAATATATTATAATTCTCATTTAGTGCTGCCGTTATTACATTCCTTAAGTAACTATCTATTGTTTTTGTTCTTTTTTATACCGGTACTGAACTTTTCGAAACAAACATATACGTTTCTATAAAAATTGAGTTTTTTTTTTTTTTGCGGCGCACACAAACTTAGACCTTGTTTATTTGGCCCGTGTTAGCCTTTTAGTTTGACATGCTTAATCTAAACTAAAGGCCAGCATTGTTTTAAGTGGTTCATTTACTCTTCTAGTTTCGAAATCACTTTCAATTAGTATTTCACTATTTTTATTCTTTTCCATATTTTGCAATTTGGTTACTTATAAAACATTTTAACAAAATAATTAAAATTATATTCCGTTCATCGTTGCAGCAATATATGCTAACTAGCATTATTTAGGCCTATAAACAAACAAAAAAGGAAAAATAACCAATTTGAAACTTTTTAAACCACTTATAGAATTTGATCTTATTCTAAAAGAATTTACAAATTTTACATAGTCACTACCACTGGTACACACCTCATGACAAAAGATGGCAGCATCATCAATAGTGAACTATATAAGTGAAATACACAGAAGAAAATTGAGAAATAATAAAAAAGTGCAATTCATATAAGAGGTGGGAGGAGGGGGGTGGCATATTGGTAACTCCCTCTCCCACCCTAGAATCCCCTCACCTCCAATCCATTTCTGTTGACATTTAAGGTAGTGTTTCTATGTAGTTGGTGTGTATGTGTGTGTGTATGCCTATACATATGTGCTTTTATAAATGTTGACATATTCATTGACTAACCCCTCAACTCCTCCCAACACACTTCATAAAGAACTTTTTCCCCTCCCCCTCCCCCTCCTCCTCCTTCCCTTCTTTCCTATATCATAAGCCACAAAACGTTAAAATAATGAGTTTTTACGAGTTTCAGAAGCAAATATTTGCACGTCTACCGTTAACACGTGTAAATTACAATTTTCTTCAACGACGATATTAAATTCGGTCACAAAATATATTGCATATTTTTTTTATTGGTTCCACACTTTTTTCGACACAGCGTCTCTTTTCTAAGAAGAAGAAGAAAAAAAAAAGATTAAACCATACACCACAATTCATCTTGTTCATTTAAAACTAGAGGAAACAAACAAAAAAAAAATACAGAAACTCACGAAATAGAAAAAAAAAAATAATACAAGTTGTGTTTTCATTCAAAATATTTACTTAAGAAAAACTTTTCCATTAAATTTGAAATATAAATTTAGTATATTATTGCATAATAATTTCATTAAATTAAGTTAAAATATTAAGGAAACTTCTAAGTAACAATTTCAGAATTTTACAAAATAAAAGTAAAAATATCTAAGAAAAAAAAGTAGAAATATTGAAAAAAAAATTCGCTAAATGGATATGATTATAATTATTTTCATAATTACCCATGTTTGGAAACGAACATTTCACTTTTCGTGAAATGTTCGTTTCCAAACATGGGTAAAATCTAAAATAATTAAAATATAAATTATCTAAAAGAAAAATAAATATATTTAAATTTAAAAAACTGTTTAAAACGACAATAAGACATTTTATAACAGTTTGATATCTCTTTATTAAATCCTGTCATGCACGCTGCACGAAAAAATATTAAAAACTAGTGGGATAACCCGTCATAAATGACGGGAGCCAAATTCACAGGCAGTTGTGCCCAGCATTAGAATTTCTTTTCCTCCGCCCTTTTATGATGTCAGACCAAGTAACAAACCAATTAGAAATTGATGACGTTCATCAAAGGGTGGAGGAAAAGAAATTCTAATGCTGGGCACAATTGCCTGTGATAAACTTTAGTTTAATTTTGCTACTATTATCCCCTCCCCTTTTATATTTGAAAGAGAAAATGAGTTTTTTCATTTTCTCTGGTGTGCGCATGTGCGTCGTTTGTTCCTTTTTTACTCCTTTCATTTCAATTTCAGTCACCCCCTCCCCCATTATTCCCCTCCACGTTTCTTTCCCCCTCTACACTTTCCAACCTTTTCCCCTCTACAATTTAATATCATAGGGTTCTTGGATGGGCAACATATAGTTGACCTTGAGAAAAAAAGCGGTTCATTTATTCATTTAAATTTATATAAATTCCAACGTTACACACACACAGACCTGGCTTATATTCAATGTGAACGGAAAAAAAACGATCCTCTTCATATGTTATTGTAGTATTTATACAGGTTCGTTTTTTTCCGTTCACAGTGTATATATAATGGTATCACTGTACTTCATTGAAAGACAGCGAGATCTAGCCACTGCTAACTGTTTATCGCTTGAATTTGAACACAGCAATGGCAATTACCAACAGAGATGGCTCTGGCGCCTGAAGGTTCGATTTGTTTTTCTTACATTTTTTGATGATTTTCAGCATTTTTCTCGTGCTCACCACTATTTTTTTTTTGGCAGTCGCTAATTGTTAAAACCTTTAATTTTGATATGCATAACATACATGTACATGCAAGTTTGTGTGTTTTTTTGTATAGTCCCTGTTTTAAATTAATAAGAGTATCTAAATGACAGAAAAGTACAATTACAGCATCTGAAAAACAATACCCGTACAGCATCACATAATTACATATAGATTTATGAGAGAAAAAAATGACTGCAATTTGCATCATTAAATAAACACTACGTTAAATAAATTAATCACAAAGGTATAGAGCTAGTTGTATTAGGTAACTCAAAAAGGGACTTACTCATTAAAAGATTTTTTTAATGTTATCATCACGAATGCAGTATCAGTTACTATTTTAGTTTCAATTTTCAAACAAACTTTCAATTTACTCTTAACGTTGCTTCTCAAATTTAAATGAAAACAAATTGATCTAAAATTTGTAATTTTCTTTTTGTTTGTCCATCAAAAGTGACGCCCAGGGCCTAGTAAACCTGGTGTGTTCCAGGCTTAAGAGGCTACATCGCAAAATTACTTCGAAATTTTTCCGCAAAGAGCGCTAGCATCGTTTTTCTATTCATCCCATAGTTAAAGAGGAAAAGTTAAATTTTTAAAATTTACACAGTCGCGGCGGCAATATGTTTATTTTTCATAAAAGTTGTCTAAGTTTGAAGGTTTAAAGTGCAATGTGTGCACTTTAAATATATGTTCATCTAGTGACAGAATGACAAAAAAATTGTTAAGTGTGGTTCTATTTTTAAAAACATCCGTTAAAATGTTCGTAAAAATACGTAAAAATAATTTAAAAAAAAAACAGAAAAAAATCAGCGCGTTCACCAATGTGTTGGTTTCACTGTGGTTTTTTAAAATTATTTTTAGGTATTTTTACCAACATTTTAATGGAGGTTTTTTGTTATTTTGACGTACTCAATGGAATTTAACATAGAAATAGAACCGCACTTACCAATTTTTTGTCATTCTATCACTAGATGAACATATATTTAAAGTACACATTGCACTCAAAATCGGACAACTTAAAATATGAAAAAGAAACATACTATACTATAATACATATATGTATTATAAAAATTAACGTTTTTTCTTTAACATCGGATCTAAGGGCTCAATAGAAAAACGATGCTAGCGCTCTTTGGGGAAATTTTTCGAAGTAATTTTGCAACGTAGCACCACTTAAGAAATGTAGGAGTTTTCGAATTTAGCTCCAGACACAAAACGCTTATGAAATTCAAATAATGGCCAAAAAAAGAGATACACTTAAAAAGAACGGTCAGAAAAAGAACTCTGATAAAAAAGACCATCAATTCAAAGCTTTTAAGCAATAAATTTAAATAGACCTCCTCCATATTTTTAATAAAACATTTCCATCATCATCGTTGTCATAAAGAGAAAATCCATCTTCGAGATTCTTTCTTTTTTTTTTTTGTCTGTTGCCCTCACAATAAAAAATACATGAGAGACAAAAGAAAGATATCTCTTTCTTTTTAGAGACAAAGTTACAACTACTTTATTGTTTTTATCTCTTCCGCACCCCTACTTCACCCTACCCCTAGGTCTATTCACCCATCCACCCCAACCCACCCCGCCCCTCCATCCACCCAAACCCTCTTCAATGCCAAAATTGAGGAATAATCTACTGCTATATAACAAAATCGATAATTTAATAACAAGAAAAAGAGGAACTGTTTGAAATATAATGTAAGAAGGACATAAAGAGTGGGAAATGGAGGAATAAAAATTTAGTGTTCGATTCGATTATGGGTGCTAACATATCACCCAAAAAAAAGAGAAATTTTTCTCCTTTTAACTCCTCCTCCTGTTTTTGTAAATTCTGGTCGTTTTTTTTTGTTGAGGAAAATGACAATTTATTTACCACTCATTCATTCTCTGACAATGTCAGTGCAAAACTAGGGACCACTTTTAAAACTGGACTACTTTTTCTTATAGAAATGCGAACGGCGAAAGAGCAGATACAGAGGAGGTCAGTCATCAGAAAATAAAATCATAGGACGCGTTTGAAAATCTACAACTTTAGTAGTAGCTTGTGGTACTGTTATTATGAGTGAAATTTACCAAATACAAATAGCTGTTATTTACAAATTTTAATAGATAAATAAATAGATAAAACATAGATAAATGCAAAACCATCCTTGAATGCTATTTATGTTTTGAATTTTTAACTAATTAGTAATTTTCAAATATCTTTTTTAAAAATTGCCCTGATGTTTCACTAGGCTGCTTATCATTACGTTAAGCTATTTTCAAATGAATCCCATAGTTTAAATTTATTCATTTTTCTAAAATGTTTCATTTACATCAATAATTTTGATGGCATAACACGAGTAATAAAAGAAATGAAATGTTTTCCCTACAGTCAATATCGTGTATCTCAATGCATTGCTTGCTGTGACGTCATTTTCATGTCATTATTCCGTAATGCCGTTTGCGCCGAACGTCGCTGTCTTTTTTGTAACCAGGCCTTAACATTGCGTGGAGGACTAACCTAATCAATTTTTAAAATCAAATCAAATAATTTTTGACAAACTGGATGGCAAGTCCCCAGGCACCTCTGCAACAAGCCCAACCGAACCTACCGTCAGCCAGACATAGGCCTATACGCATAAAAACCAGTTAAAATGCCGTATAGTCTTTTCTATGTGAATTTTAACTTTTGCACAAGCTATGGTTTATTTAATTTAACACCGGGGAGAGGGTGAGGTATACTAAGATTTCACATTTTATTTAACTGTTTTGATATTAAAAGTAGTAAATAAAATAGTTAAATATATCAGCAATAGAATTAACTATTAATTAACTATATAACCGCACCGTCTTTTTGTGATCACTTTGTATTAAAAAGCCAACTAAAAATGTGTCTTAATTTAAAGACAATCTAAAAAGCAATACAATTTCCATTCTTTTTCTATGTATAACTTGGATTTAGTTGTAGATTTTGTTAAGAAATAAAATGACAATGCCATAATATACATGTATATGTGAATATAATGGGTACCACACACATTTTCGCCAAATCTACAATGACCTCACAGAACTTTGCGCACTTTTTCAGTGTTGCCAATGTAAAGGAAAATGGGTTTTCTTCTCTTTTGTTTCGTTCAATTTCACCCACACTCAAAATGCGTACTTGTGCATACTACATATACATTGTGTACGGTGCTTAATTTCATTCCTAATGACACCAATTAAGAAACTTTTACGTTGTCATAATATTTCGTCGAGACCTCGAAAAGCACCAAAAGTCTAAGTTAATTAAGAATTTTTGCAAATGGCCACCCATATAAAATAGGAACACATCTTTAACCCTTTCTTTCGTTCTCCTCCCCCATCCCTTAACAACCATTTTCCTACAAAGAAACATCAATCGATGACAGTACCACTTATTCCATAAATTCAACAACAGAACTTTGAGTTACTTGAACTTCAACTTGAACCCTCTCAGCAGAGCTCCAAACATAAGACAATTTTATGAGAAAGAAGAAAAAAAAACCCTATTCAAATGCACTTAATAACAATTTTTTTTACGATGAAACTTTATTTAAAGGGTTCAAGTTGGTATTTAAGTGCCAAATTTTATTTCTTGACTTTGAGCCTTATATTCTGGAGCTTTTTCTTTTGCTAAAAAAAATCAAAACTCAATGCGATTTTTGAATGTTTTTATTTTAATTTTACAACTGCAACATTTTTTATCGTTAAATTGTAATTTATCCCGAGTTATTTCTGGATCACTCTTTTTCTTTCTAAAAGGATCTATAAAAATAAAGACTCACGTAAACATCATAGAATAGATCCATCGCCTTAAATACTGAAAAAGCATCCAAAAAACCACACATAATGAGATGGTGATGTATGCTTCTAATTTGGAGAAGAAAATATGTAACACAATCAGGTCGCCCAGTGTTCAATCCTCATGGTAGTAGTGTATGGACTGATGAAATGTATCAGTTACCATTTTTGTTTGTTGTCTGGGAAGCCCTGTTGGGACCCATTAAGCACTTATGATACATTCGAATCAGATACTTTTGGATATTTTATGTTTTTTTGAAACTTGTTATTTTTAGACTAGTTATAGCAATACTTCCTAACCTGTCTAATGGTCATCATATCTATAAAGTCTTATTCATATAAATGCTTCCAATGGAATGGGTTGGGCTGGCCTTGGGTTTGTAATTTTATAAGGCCCGGCGCAAATTGAACCCAGCCCACGGCCACCCCATGCAGCCTTCATCCACCCGTGGTTTGGTTTGTAGCACGCGCACAGTTTTCGTGGGTCCGATTTTTGTTTGTTTAAAGTGACAATGGATATGGAGAAACTAATTTGCCTGGTTCAGAGGAGAAGCATCGTACGCGTTTTCATGGCTGGGTTTCGACTGGGTTCAATATGCGGTGCCTTGTCTGTACGGGGCGTGGGTTCTACGTGGGCGTGTGCGTGGCCATGAGCTGGGATGTGCGTGGGCTGGGTTCAATTTGCGCCGGGCCTTATACAGGCTCGTGGTCTTCGTGAGCTTTGTAGTAGGCATCACCAAAGAGTAAACTGTTATGTTTTTAAAGGATAATTTTGATTAAAAATTAAAATTCTTTTCGTTTAAAGATTACATGCCTTTATTTGTATTCCTCTCTTTTTTTCAAAAAGTTATTTCGATTTCTTAGTTGTAGTTTTTTTTTGTGTCAAGTTGAAAACCTTCAGTGACTCTTTTGTCCACCTATAATTAATAGGACCTACTCTAGGCTAATACATATGAAACATCATAATATCCAAAAAGGTTATATATTTTTAAAAACGATAGATAGGAAGTTTTTTTTAAAAAAGAAGAAAAAAAGTGACACCAATTGCATTTTTCAATCTCTGATATATTCAACGTCTGCACTCATTATTAAAAGGTCACCATGGAAACCCATGGCAACACAACTATGCATAAACATTGGACCATTATTTATTATTAAGAAATAGAACTCTTAGAAGAAGAACTAAAAAAAAAAATTCTAAATAAAAATATGAAGAAAAAAAAATTGCTTAAATTTTTTAGATTTCAAAGAAGAAGATAAAAAAGAAAATACATGAAAACAAATTTGTTTGAAAAAGAGCATAAAATAATAATAAATAATAACAAAAAAAATAATAAAATAACAATAATAGTAATAATATTAATAATAAAAATAAGAAAAAAAAAATAGAATTGAATCCAGTTGCAAATATTATTCAAAAATGTTTTTCAGTTTTTTCTCCTTTCTCTCTCTCTCTCGATCTCTCCGTATTTTCCATTTTAATTCAAAAAGAAAACATGAAATAAAACAAACAAACAAACAAAAAAAAAGAATGAAATTTGTGGTGTCAAAAAACTTTGTTACATTTCCGCGACTTTGTGATTTTTCTCGCCATCTGCCAAATTCATTCCATATTATAAGTACAATACTTTATATGTACATAAAAATCAATTTGAATCTCAAATGTAGAGATCTATAAAAAAAAAATACGTGACACATCCTTAACCATTGTTGTTACAGCATGTGTGTGTGTGTCTCAGAAGTTTGTAGCCAAAAGAAATCAAAATCTAACACATTTGTTTCAAATTTCTTATCACTCTGTATCTCCACCCCCCCCCCCCCCGATTTCTCATATTTCTGTCATAATTTCATAAATAGATAAAGATGTCCAATACCAGACAGTGACCTATAGAAAATTATGAAAATGACCTTTTACAATGGTGACATTTGACATTTTTCAAGTGAAAGTACCATCTATTGGTTCGATACCCTTAGATTGCTTTTTTTTATTACATAATTAATTTTATTTTCCATCTTTTATACTGAGAGGTTAAAGCCCTCACTGTAGCCACTTGACCACTGTATGGACCAATGAGCTGCATATTTTTCTGCCCCTCTCCTCTTAACCACCAACAAATACAATTCAAATCACGAAATTTTTTTCCAAAAAGAAACAATCAGATGATCAGCTGAGAGTGAATCTCTTTTGCTTTCTCTCTCACACTATCTCCCTATGTATCTCACTCACTAACTATCTCTCTATCTATCATTCGCTCCAGCCAGCTTTTTTTTGTTTAATTCAAAACCTCTGTGACACGTCATGTCCAGATATATTCCCCTGAATCCCTCTAGGGTCTCTCTTAGGTCCCTCCACCCTCAGAAGACTCATTTAAAAGAAAAGAGTAAAAGGGAGATATAAGGTTTGAAGGGGTGAGAGCAATTTCTCGCAATAGTCTCAAATGAAGTAATCGATAATTTGGCAGTGAAAGAAATTCGATAAAAACGAAGCGGGAATTTCATTAGTACAAATGGCCTTTCAGTCTTTTTTTTTTTCTTCTCTCTATCTATCTCTCTCTCTCTCTCTATCCTTTGGTTCTGTATGTGACTATGTGTGTGTACTCTATGTAATATGTTTGCGTCTTTCATTACACAGCTTCATCCTCCTCCTTTAACCCAACCTCCAAATGTAAAAGAAGAAAGTCACACTTTAACCCTCGGGTCCCTCCCCCCCCCCCCTTCTACTTAAGAAAAAAAAAGTGTCTTGACACTGATGATACCCACCATTAATAAAAGTCACTTTCGATATTTCGATTTCACTGAATTTCGAAAAGTAGTCGCCACACACGACGACACCACTTTCTATTTTCATTTTCTCATTCTTTTTTTTAATTCAATCAATTTCATGTAATTTAAATAAACAACAATAAAAAAACTACAAAAAAAAGCGGGTTTAATACAGAATAGACAATATACTTACAATAGTACTCCTCTGTAAATGAGTGAACGTAATGCCTTGTTTGGTTATACATTTGACATTTGAACTAAGCATTTTATTTCTCACATGGTTCATTTAATACTTAATATCTTAAAAAATAAACATTTTATAGTTCCAGTTTGAAAATGACCCGTTTTCTGGTTTTTCCATTGACATTTTTCATGAAAAAATATTTTCGTCTTTTTCAAACTGTCGTAAAAAGTTTATATTAAAAGATATCATTGATGAAAAAACTTTTAGCATTATCACCAACTATTCTAGTTTCTAAAACACTCATTTTTTTCTTGTAATGTTGCTCTTTGAAAACGTTCACTTGAAAAATATAAATTTTTATTAAAACCACATTTACCACAGGTGTGGGGAAAGAGACCTCCTATAGAACATACTAGCCACGCACGCGCGCCATCTGGAAAAACAAAAACAAAATAAATATTCATAAAGCCACTTTCAAATGGTTTAAAGCGTAAACGCCTCTTTTTTATTATCGTAACCACAAAATAGACAGAAAATAAAATTCCATTGTAAAAATTTATTTTTAAAAACTTATCGTTTACACGTACCAACAATATTAAGATAAATATGTAAAGGTAACTTAATGTAACTAAGAGAGCTTTTCTGACGGTGCATTTGGTGCCGAAACTGAATTTGGCCAATAGATGGCGCAAACTGTACTTAGTGCTTCAGTTACAATGCAATTCAAAGAACGTACAAAAATGGATGGCCTTATAAAAAGCAAGATGGCTTCCTTTTAGCTTCAAATAGGAGACGACTCTTCATTCATTTTAGGCATTTTTTTTCTAACATGGAGTTGTTTTACCTTTATAAATATATCTTGGCATGTTCAAAAGGGACCATATATATCTATCTATCTTCCTGCCTGCCGTAATATATCCAAAAATTAATGTTCGAAACACGTGCTGCCATCTAACATCGAATAACCAAATTATAAATCAGAACTTTGGCGCTCACATATGGCCTCATCAAAATATTACCTAAATTGTTTTTTTTAAAGTATTTTTTGTTTTCCAGCAGTGGTGCTGCCATCTCTGAGTAATAATGTTAACTAGTCTGTTTTGTAGTCACGTGTGTTTGCTCATTGACAACATTTTATGCAAATTAAGTGTTTTTTTGATATTTTAACGTTAAAATCTAGATGAAAATGACGCCGTTTGTTAAAATACTCCGATTATTACCTGTTACGAAGCGTTTTTCGTATTATAACGTCCCGAATGTGTTTTTGTCGCCGTTAACGCGATTTTTGTCGACTCCGAATCAGACGCCGAACGAACTAACGACATCAAAACGCGTGGAAATCATCGAAAGAATCCAATTAAAACACGGTTCAAAATACGATTTCGTATTAGAACACGTTAAAAATGTCACAAACTACTTAATAACAGAATGCGAAGCCGATTTCGAGAGCGTTTCGGAGATGTTCTGTCAGCAACCGATACTCGGTGACGTCACTCAACATAAATGGCGGGAAATTGTAAACTTTCTTTGCGAAAATGGAATTCCTATCTCAACTATAATTGAAATTGCCACTAAATGTCCACAAATTATAACCAAGACAAAAGTGTCTCAACTAGAATCTTGTTTCGAGGTTTTCCGACAGGAATCATTCATAGGTGCTAATAATGTTAGTATTGTTTTGCAATCGGCTCCACTGTTGTTCGTTACCGATCCGAACTACGTGAAACGAAGAATCGCCATTCTGAAGACGATGTTCACTCAAAACGATATATTCAACTTAGTGACGACGTGTCCGAACGTTCTGTTCGACGACTGGGAAGATATCGAAGCCAAGGCGCAGTACGTTGTCCATCGAATCGGACTGGATCAGAAACAGATGCTCCAATCGTGTCTCTTCATGCATTCGTTGAGACACATTGAGATACGACATCAGCTGATGGTCAAGACGGGAGTTTTTAAAAAACCACATCCGAAAAAATGGATTCCGAACCCACATTTGAGCAAGATGGTCGATACGACGACGGAGAAGTTCTTGAAGACCATCGGTATCACGGTCGAAGAGTACGAAGTGTTCGAGAAAATGTTTGACATTCAAAACGAATATAGAAAAGACAAAGATGAAGAAAGTGGCTCTTCGGACGACGATGACGATGAGGAGGAAAAATAAACTTCAGTTAACTTCATTGTTTGAAAATGTCGTTTTTCATGAAAATAAAATTTGTAATTTTAAAGAAAAAAACTTTGATCGTCTGAATTAAATTGATTAACGAATATTTGATTAGGACTTGGGAAGGTAATAGCTTGAAACTAATGATTAGTTGAGACTAATGAAAAACTGGTATTTAGTTACAGTGCGTTTCAATAGCAACACTAAAGCTAAGCACAAACTATGAGACGCGGTCTGCAGACACTTCTACAGACAACATCTGTCGTTAATGTGAATTGTACTTCTGTCTTGCAGATCTATCTGCAGACCCCATATTATAAAGAAACAGAAAGTGTGTTAGAAACTAGAACGGTAGCTGATTCATCGAAAAGATGCTTCAAATCATTTTTAAAATGACATAAATTGGATTTTTTTTAATTTCGGTTTTATATCAGACTTTTTTTTATTTAAATCAAAAGTTTCAATTTTTAAAATAGTTTAATGAAAATTAAAAGCACATTAAGGTGGTTAATTGAGATTATTATAATAATTTTGGCAACAGATTCAAATTCAATAGAATTCAATTTTAAAAACAAAATTCAACTTAAATAAAAATTAACGTAAAATGTAAAAAAAAAAAGATTTTTTAATAACGTGATTTAATTAAAGTATTTTAAAAATCAAAACAACGCCGTCTTCAAAGTAAATAGTTACTTTTACTAAGTTTGAAATCCTAATTTTTAAATAAGTTTCTTAACTTTCTGATAAACTTTTTTAAAAATCCTTATAAATTAGTTAATTAATTTTCTTTTAGAAAGAGCTTACATTTTAAATGCTGTACAAAAGGAGGAGATTTATTACAATAAGATAAAACGAGAAAAAACAAAACATAAAAGAGAGAATACAATCATAAATTATTTTAAGAAAAGAAAAAAATTACGTTTTATGATCCTTTTCGGAGACTTCGGTGGATTCGTTATTGGTTCTCTTCAACGGTAATCTCGGTGCAGAAACACCAATAATTCTCACGTCACTGTCAGAAGATGAAGAATCCTTCTTCTTTTTGATCAGCGGCAATCCTCTCTTTTGCCTCTGTATGTTACGAATATCTCGCCTCAATTCTTCCGTCTCGCTATCCGTATCGTAACTAGTTTTAGACTTCTTTGCTTTCTTCTTATGCTTTTTATGTCTTAAATGCAATGATAATTATGGTAATTAATTTTATAAATCGTTATTTGATTAATAAAAACCTTTTTCGTTTTCGTTTATGCTTTTTTTGAGCTTTCAACTTCGCTTCCTTCTCAGATTCACTGGATGAATCTCTGTCCTGAAACTCTTCTGGATACAATTCTTTATAGCCACTGTGTCCCCACCTGAAAACAGAACAAATCGAATTTGACATCGATATATTATTCTGCTTATGTGATGAACCTTTCAGTGTCTTGTTCTTCTGTTGACATTAGTTTACGCGTCCATGGATTGTCTCCTGACTTTTCACCACTTCGAGATCTCTTGTGCTCGAAGTCACAACCGTTCCGAAGCTTGTGACTCGGGCCGGGATATTCATCCATTCGCATTCTCCTCCTTAAAACACGCACAAAGCATGCGGCAAATGAGCATGACACACATTAAAGTTCAATTTTAACATAAATTAAAAATCTTTTTTAAAAATAATATACATCCAAATATATATGTTACCGTCAATCCGCAGAATCAGTCAATCTCCAGATTGCCTAGGCAATCAGCAAAACCACCAAACTGCTAGTGAATTTGCAAAATTCAATACATTTTCGGTGTTCAATTTTGCAGATTCACTAGCAGGGTGGTTGTTTTGCAGATTGACTGATTCCGCAGATTGACAGTAACATACATAGAGCCAACAAATGGCGCCACCTCTACTCGAAGCTAAATTCCTTTTCAGTTAACAATGCAATGGCTTGGCAAATGAGACTGTCGATTATCTTTATAAATATAAGTTGAGGTATACACGTTTAAAGCTCCCTCACCCGCAAACGTTTTTCTCTATCTTAGAGTTGAGCTACCTCTATGTATAAATGCTGATATTAGTTTCTCTCTGTTGCTAATAGAAGGCGCTAACACATCAAGCAGTAACCGGTTAACAATTACTGTATTTCTCTTTCTCTCTATTTTCTCCCCCTTAATTAACACAAACGTACAGTGTAAATTATTAAATTAATATATCGCACTAGTTCCTTACTTTATTAATTTATATAAAAGATGGCGAAAATAAGTTAATTTTGAATGTTAACGCTAAACGCCGCTCAATACTATAATCGGCTAATGATAAATAACCGGTTATAAATGAACTAAAATGGCGTCATCCAATAATAAATTTTTCAACGTTAACATTAACGAAAACCCATGATTTTTACCTCAAATAATCGTCAGTTACCATCATAGTTAAGCCCTTCTGTGTTTCCCATTGTTTCCACATCTCTTCCTCTTCGATCAACTATTAAAATAATTAATAAACGTTTATTAAATGTCAATCTAAACGCTCAAAATGTGTACGAATAAATTGTTTTCACCCTGTTGTGATAATCTGTGCTACGAATTGTATTCCTAAGGAAATCTTTTCCAGCTCTGGTCACCATTTTTCAGATCTTCTTACAATGAATTAATAAATGACGCGAAAATTTAAAAGATCTTATTCAATATTTTGATAAAACTACAACAAAACAGATAAAAATCAATACAGACACATTTGACATTAAAATTAGTCCTAATGGACAGTGTTGCCAGATTCCAAAGTATGTGGCCAGTGTTGCCAAATATTTATGATTTTGTGTGGTTTTTTTTCTACAGGTCATCATTTGTATTTTAACAGTGTTATTTGAATCCTGAAAATGACTACTTTAAGGCCGTTTGTTTGTGATGACATGTTTCGTTTCAACAACGTGAACCTGGATCCTCTTACGGAAACGTACGGTCTCTCTTTCTATCTTCAATACTTAGCCCATTGGCCGGAGTACTTTCAAGTGGCCGAAGCTCCCAATGGAGAGATCATGGGTTACATTATGGGCAAAGCAGAAGGACATCACGAGAACTGGCACGGGCACGTGACTGCGCTGACGGTAGCTCCCGAATTCAGGCGGTATATGTATAATGTAGGCCATACACTTTGCTGGTGTTCTCATGTGTTTTATATTTTATTATCGTTTATAGATTGGGACTGGCAGCCACTTTGATGGCCGGATTGGAAGAGATCTCCGATAAAAAGAAAGCCTATTTCGTTGATCTCTTCGTAAGGGTTTCGAACAGAGTCGCGATCGAGATGTACCGTCGTCTCGGTTACGTCGTCTTTCGTAGGGTCCTAGAGTACTATTCGGGCGATCCAGACGAAGACGCATTTGACATGCGAAAGGCTCTCTCGAAGGATGTTCACAAGAAGTCGATGATTCCATTGACGCATCCCGTCCGTCCAGAAGACATCGACTGAACCAATCAACTATCATATTTATTACTTGCTTAGATTTAACAATTTGTAAACAAAACGAAAATAAAAGATATACTGGTATCTAATAAAAAAAAATTGGTCATATAAATTACTTTTGAATTGTTGAGTCCAAACAAGGCTCGTTTGGAAGCCCAAGTGTTTTTTTTGCAGATACAATGTTTTCTTACCACTTATTCATGTTAGCTTCAAATATGAAACTTCTGAAACAACTCTGGTTATTCTGTCTTTCAGAAGCAAAATTAAGGGAAACTTGAAAGTGGTTTATGAACTTAAAAGGTAGTTTAATCACTTAAGGGTGTTTTTATATTGATAATTTTAAAATAAGTTTTTATGGAAGTTTGAAAATGACGTATTTTAAGCGGACGATATTTTTTAATTTTTATTTATTTTTTTTTTCAAAAGTTTATATTAAAAGGAATCAACACAAAAATACTATTAAGTGATTCAGCTACTGTTTTAGTTTCTAACACACTTTTAATTTCTCTTCGTTATTGCTCCTGAAACGCAGAATAACCAATTAGAAAAATTACCTGTTTATTCATCCATCTTTAATTTAAAACAGAGCCTTTCTTCGAAATTAAAAGACTTTTGATCTAATTTCGTTACAGATTGACACCATAAATACCAAAGTTGCTACTAAGCTTCAAACTGAAATAGGAAAAAATAAACATTCTTATGCCATATGCCAGAAAATTGTTTTAATCTACTGTTAACAGATAACACACTTAATAACGACACAATTTGTCTGCGTAAATAAAAAAAAACATACTCAAAGACTAGGATTTCGTTACATTGATACAAAAAACAGCAATAACAAAAAATATATATAATATACAACGTGGCCCAAAAGTTGCCCTCCAAAAAGATTCACTAATTATTTATCTTTGTGCATGTAAATGTTCAAATTATTGATTCTGTATCAATTTCGAGACAACCACGGGAACATAATTCAACAAAATGTCTGCAATATTTGTAGACTGTATTTATAAAATTATAATAAAGCATATTCTTTTGGCGCGCGAATTTTGAGCCACTTTGTATATTGAAATTATGTCTTGAATTACTAAAAACTTCATTTAAAAAAAACTCTCATTTTTTCGATCAATAGAAATGACGTTTCTATAATAAAATTCATCTCCAAATGGCACATCCAAATTATGGGCATTACTTACAATCATTCAATACAAGACATTTTTACAGCTTAACTAGGTTGTTGTCGTTTTCTTATTTGCACTTGTAAAATTCTGAAAACGAAAAATTCTTTGGTGCACCTTCTTAAATGCATCATCTGACAATTCTAACAAATTTTTATACCAATCAATTCGTAAGTGTTCGGGAGGAGAAAAAAAAACACTACAACAAGAGGAAACATCAAAATAAAAAGTTTGAAGATGATTAAATTCGCTCAAAGCGTCGCCTCTTTCTAAGTATTCCTTTCGAGAATAATCTGAAATACGAGGCAAAAACGTCCAAGCAAATAACGGCATTTTAAGCCGACAACAAAGACACGTTACTTTGTTATCCTTAAGAAGAAGAAAAAAGTTCAAGTGATAAAATGATATCTGAAAGGGACAGTGATCTAACTTCACCGTGCGGAATAATCCGTGTATGTAGAAGCCCACGTCCTCGGAACAAAAGTAGTTGTGGTGGTGATGAGAGACGAAGGATCGTCGAGGTTTGCTTCGGCCGAATCCGGAGACTCGTGTCCTACAGTGGATGGAACGACAACCACTTCGCTGCTTCCTACGTCGTAATGACCCAAGAGCCGACCTAACTGAGTTTGCTCAATAGAATGATGTGTGGGATTGGGAGTACTGCAATGTGGAGGAGGACCGGGAGTGGACGAGGGGCTCGGCATCACTACCGAAGGAGGACACGAATGAGAAATACGAGAAAGTTGGTAATCGTGATTCTGATAATCGGCAAGTGGCTGAGTCAATTCCGACATCGCCTGAGTTAAAAGGTCTGCATGTGGCAATTGGTCCACTTGTGCCTCGGAAACGCCCTGAAGAAAAAAAAACAAGTATTTTTTTTGTTATTATTTTAATAAATTTTAAGTTAGCTATTTTACGAGGTTTAAGACGATAAACGAACAACTAATTTTGAAATTCTTTGTTATTCTGCGTTTCAGAAAAGCAACAGTTGAGGAAAATTGAAAGTGAGTTAGTATTTTTAAGTTGCTATTTTTAAAAATAAAATTTTAATAGATAAAAATTAAAAATATCATCTGTTTATAGTTTTAAACTGATCTAAAAAGCTTAATTTAAACGATATCAACATGAAAACACCCTTAAATGGTTGAGCTACCCTTCTACTATCTAAAACACATCTAAGTTTCTCTTTATTTTGCTCCTGAAAGTTCGATTGGAGTTTGCACTTTAAAGCCACCTTAAATCAAAGCATCTTGAAGCTGGCACGAAACTTACCAAGTCAGACACACCGATCGCAGACTCAGAATGAACGTCCTGATGATCGACGTAAACACTCGGAGGTCGAGAGATAACCGGTTTTGTATCTTCGAGAACAGAGTCTTCGAATTCTAATTCACAAGTTTGTGTCGTCGCACTGAGCAACTGTAATTGTTGTTGCTGGTGGTGATGTTGTTGCTGTTGTTCTTGTGGTTCCTGTGGTTCATCTTCCTGTTCCTCCTCCTCTTGCTGTTGCATTTCTGGTTCTTGCAATAGATTTATTATCGTATTCTGAACGACAGTGTAATGTTGGTTTGTTGGAGGTTGTCTTTGTTGAGGTGGTTGATGGTGTTCTCGTAGCAGGGTTCGTGGAATTTGTTGCGACTAAATTCCAAGATTGATTATGATAGAATAACAACAAAAATTAAAAATAATTAAACTAATTACAGGCTTAACAAAAATAACAATTACTTGAGGCAGCAGCTCAAAGTGTTTCTTCCGCTGATGTTGCAGAAGTTTAGCTTTACTAGCATACTGTTTATGGCACCATTCACAATTGTGCGGATGAGTTGTTATGCTGCCGACAGTTTGTGAGAATGTTGGATTTGGAACACCAGGAATCTCTGGAATACCACCCTGAAAAGAAAATTCAGAAAGACTTAAACAGTGCCCTTGTCGAGACGAAACTTGACGAGACAGATTGCATCTTGACAGAAATGTAAAAACTAGAAGAGTAAAATAATCACGTTTCAAATTTTTATCGAATTTTCAAACTTCTTTATTCTTTGTATTCTTTTAAGCTTTTTGGAACTTCTGGGGTCAATAGAGCTTCCGTAACGCATTTTCAGCGCATAGATTAGGGCATGACTTCATGATTTCAAATGACATATGCATTTTCCAGTTTCTACTATACCCTGGGTTTCTAACCCTGTATCTAGAAATAAAGCTAAATACCCATCTTTAAAAAAATCAAAACTTCTGTGACTTTTCATTATCAATCCCCAACAAAAACAATCTCATCCAAACAGTAAAAGTCGAACCTTGCGCCTGTTGCTCATCGGAAGTTCTGCTCCTGGATGTTGCTTCAAGATGTGGGCTTTCCGCTTGGAGCTGCTCTTGTAAACTTTCTCGCAGTATTGGCAATAATAATCCCTAGTCGTCTTAAGAATAGGAAGATTTAGTTCAGGTACAGAATCTGGACGTATGTCCGGATGTCTCTTAGCCAAATGATTCACTAGCATCCCCCGTCTTTTGAAACCCAGAAGACAAGCGTGGCATTTGTAAATGAACCGATGGTAATCTGTCGGCAACACCTTTGGAATGAACTTCTTCGAGGACGTACTTCGCTGATGTCTCATTGCGATGCGATGTTCTCTTTCGACGCTGTGCATTCGCTTCATGTGTTCCTTTAATTTGTCTTTACGCTTGAATTGTTTGCCACAGTTTGCACATAAAAACTCGCGATGGTTCGAATGTCGCAACATGTGCAGTTTCAGCTTATCTGGACGCGGAAAGATTTTTTCACAATGTGCGCAAGGAAATTTTTTCTCTGAGTGAAATGCTCGAATGTGTTTTCGTATTTGGTTGTATTCGTCGAAAGCTTTCATGCAAGATGGGCAAGTGTAAAGCCCGTTGATGCAGTGAACGTGTATGTGGTCTTTTAACGAGACGATCTGATCGAATTCTTCTCTGCAGATGGGACATTCATAAAACTTCTTCTCTTCGCTGCAATTGGAAACGAAAACGTTCATTATGTATAAAAAGTCTAAAAACTATGAAATGGAACTTTGGCAATTCAGCGTTTCAAGTTAAAGTTTTGCCAAAAAACGATAAAAGAAATCGTTTTCCTTTAAAGTTGTTTCCAAAACGCAAAGCATCAAAGTTCTAGTCACGTTTTAACTGGATGATGACGTTTATCTAATACCATAATCACCTGTGTACTTTGATGTGACATGCAAGAGCAGAGTTATTTAAGAAACGCTTTCCACACGTGCTGCACAGTAGAGGTTTCGCATCTTCACTTCCGTGAACCAACATATGTTTCTGAAGACGGTCCTCCGTCGCAAACGATTTGTAGCACAGTTCACATTTATGAGGTTTTGCCGGATTCACGATCCCTCTATAAGACTTGCGCACCATCATCTTTCCGTGGCTGCCGGCATGCTCGATAAGATCTCTCTTTGAATGAAACACCTGCGAAAAATACATGTATTTATTCACGAGCGCTAAACATTATGCGCTACAAATGCACCAATCAAAATGGTTCTTGTGTCCGAGTTTAGTCAAGTCGGCAACAACGAAGAACCCATTTTGGTATCAGCAAGAACTTCACCTGAGTACATTCAGGACAACTGTGAACCTCGAGCGATGGTTCGTTCGAGTCTACATTTTCCATTTTCGGCGCTTCTTCGTTATCGATGATCATTTGAGGAACCGTCGAAAAACAGGCGACATCTTCGAGAGCAACGTCCTCGGCAGCATGTGTTAGAATATGCAGATTCAGCGTGCTATTGTTATCAAAAGTCAATTCGCAATGTGTGCAAATCCATTCATTTGCTTGCTTTTTCTTAAATAACGATTTGGAAGTTTTCTTTTGTGGTGCTGCAGTAGGGGACGAAACAGAGTTCAAACAGGATTCGGTCTCAACTTCGCTAGAATGGTTTTGATGCCCTCGTAATTCGCCGATATCTTCGCTGTGGTTCTCCTCGTAACCCATCCTGAACTTTTTAGGAGGTCTACCGCGAGGTCTTCTAGATAATGGATCGTCCGTTGCATCAGAAAGCGAATCCTGAGAAGCCTTTTTTAACGAAGCAAACAATTAAAAACCAAGCAAATTAACTAGTAAAATTACGGTGAAAAATACATATGCAGAATTTTGAACTAAAACATGACGACACCTTTAAATTTGAAACTTGATATAAGATGTTTTATGAACTGATCATTCTCAAACTCTGATTATTCTGTGTTTCAGAAGAGCAACACTAAGAAGAAATGAAAAAGTGTTTAGAAACTAGATCGGTAGCTGAATCGCTTAATAGCAATTTTTATGTTGATATTTTTCAAAATAAACTTTTTATAGACAAAAATTCAAAAACATCGTCTCCGTAAAGTTGGATCATTTTGAAACTGGCATAAAAGGCTTATTTTAAAAGCCATGAACATGAAAACACAATTTAGTGACTGAGCTACGATTATAGGTTCTAAAACACTTTCGAGTTTCTCTTAATTTTGCTGTTGAAAGACAAAATAATAATCAAAGTTCGAGCGGCGTTTAGGCTTTAAAACCACCCGAATTTTATATTTTAAACTACAAAACTGGTGACACATTGTTTTGGAAACTAATTTAAAGCAGTTTCAAGTAATTTAAAATAGCCATCATTGTTTTATTGTGAAATGTCAAAAACGGGAGAAATAAAATGAAATGTTTCTGTTTTTAATTAAAAACAATAGCCACCATAAGCAGACCTTAGACTTCTTCACCAAACTGCCGCCCTTCTTTCGCTTAACCATTTTTCCCTTATGACGAGTTCGTCGTCTGTTTCCGTCTTCGTCTGCCTCTTCATCAACCACGTCACAATCGGTTTGGTTCTCCACGACGTCGTGTTCATCCAGATGCAGCTGAAGTTCATCCGATGTCGGAAAATGTTTGTTACATTCGAAACACGGCCAATGGTTAGCGAGTTCTTCGGCTACAACATAAAAAATAGTTAAGAAACGCAATTGTTTTTGTTAAAAAATAATTTGAGCTGAAAATCGAACCTTTGGTTTCCTCGTCGGGTTCGAGAACCGGAAGACCTCGGCGTTGCGCGTAATGTGCTGAATACCAAACTTTGAGTTCGGTACGCGGTGGAATGTTACGAGTGGTCGTAAAGTACAGTGATTGACCGTGCTGAACTACGGCCAAGTTCTGAACTTGATAAGATTCCGCAACTTGTACAAAACGCATCCAGTTGCTGTTGGTTTCATCCGAAGTATCGATGGTGATCATCTCCCCACCTTCCATCTCGACCTGTAAGACGGGATGACGGTCCAGACATGAAGCTGAATCGTCTTCCCTCTTAACTTTCACTGGAAGTCCTTCCAATGGTCCAAACTGAGTCCGTTTTGGTATAGACTTTTTTGTAAAGACTCCGAACACTTTCGAAAAGAAATATAACAGAACAAATTAAGAATCTAAGTGAAAAAAACACCGGTACAAAAAAATTCGAGACTTACTTGATCCTCCACCTTCCCCACAAGGAACTTTGGCTATCAAGAGATAACTGGCTGGCAAACTTGCCCAAGCTCGCGTCAACACCGGCTTATCATAAATAGTTTGCACTCGATGTTTTACGCATCCGTTTTCGTACGATTGGTGACACTCTTCGCAAACTAAACATTAAAAACGAGAAAACTCGTTTCAAAATTGCTCATGTTATGAACAGAAGGCAATAACGCCTTTTTAGATTCGGACAAAACAAAAACAGGTTAACGATAAAAAAAAAGACAGTTTCAAACTGTAACCAGAAAACCCTTAACACAAGAGATAATCTTAAAAACGTTAACAAAAGAAAACTCAATTTTGAATTAAAACGTACACAACCCAGTGTCGAAATCATCTCTGTTCTTCGAATTGATTCTCTGTTTCGCTCTACGAGGTCTCGTAATGGCCATTGTCTGAGGAGCATCGGGAATCGAAGTTGTACTAAGAAGAGGTTCCGAAGGACCTGCTTGCATTGCGTCCACGAGAATGACTGCATCGGGTGAACTAAGGTGCATCGAAGTGGTATTCATCCCATTATGAAGCACATCTGGATCGGTGGAATGCATGCTCTGTGCCGCAGCGTCATGATCTTCAACGTCTTGACTACTACCGTCGACGATCGAGTAATGATCGACTCCGTGACCTTCGTCAGAAGAGTATCGAAGGCTCGAAACGGTCACCACCCTATGCTCGACGTCCGACGAGTAGCGACCATTTGAACTACCTACAATCTATTAACAGAAATCAACCGTGTGATTGTTTTTAATAAACATAAAAGGATCAGATGCACACAATGCTAGACCTGACAGTCGGATGCAGCTCCACCGACAGTCGAATCGACAGCTGCATCGAGAATTATAGTGTGACCCGAAAGTGACAAACTGTCACCATCGAGAGCACCGGTGGACGAACTGACATACTCGTGAACGGCTGTTCCATCACCCACATGTGACACCTGAACCAACGAGTCACTACATAGGTGGCTAGAAGACGCCATAACATCGGAAACGGTGCTCAAAGAATGACAAACAGAAACTCCGGAACTTGACGGAAACACAGTGACTAGACTGGACGAGAGAGAATCCGTCGAAATGGTGGCCATGCTACCTAATCCACCGGCCGAAGTCGTTGCCCGTACGTCGAGTATAGAATCGGACATCGTCGAAAAACTACGATCTACAACAAATCCTTCGTCTCCGTCATCCACGGACGAAACGACGACATCCTTGACGTCGATTTGTGCGTCAGAATCGTCATCTAAGCTCTCGTTTGCACCCACACCTCCAAGCAACGCATCAGACTGAAGCAGACGTCCGGAAGATGTTCCAATCATCGTTCTCATCACGCTGTCCACTAAGATCTCCTTCTGATTTGTGAGAAGCATTCCCGAAGGCAGAAACGACATGTAACGTTGTCCAACCAATCGAGCGAGAGACGAATCTAGTGATCCGACAGAAATACATCGAGAGACCTCGGCGTCGGAAGCTTCGGAATGAATGCCACTGCCAGATGGCTGTTGGTCATCGTGACTCGGAGACGGTGATTGGAGACTTTGTACGACTCGATCTCTCTCCTCCTGTTCTCTCAGCTCTTGTAGAGAATGACCATCTTCTGGTGAAGGAGTAAAGTGACGATGGACGTGTTCTTGCGGACTATATAGATCGTCGTGACCGGGAGACGGATCGTTATCGTTATGAGGAGACGAAGATGCAACGTGCGTCGAACTCACTGGATACGAAATCTTTCAAATTAAAAACAAATCATACAAAATCAATTATCGTGAAGGTGATTTTTATCACATTTCTCTAGATGTCTTTTCTTAATTTTTTGTTACTTTTTTGTAGCTTATTTTATTTACATATTTTAAAAGAAATTCTGGGAATTTTCACTTACTCATTCGCAAAAAAGTGTTAATAGTGACTTACTTCCGAGTCTTGTTCGTGGTTATTGGGAATGTGGCTGCTACGTTCTTCACCCAAATTCTGCGATTCATCGGCCGGAGAAACTCTGGTGTAGTTCTCGATTGCAACCTAATAAAAACGAAGAAAAAAATAAACACAACGTGAGAATGGAACCGATGATTGATTGATACGTCAATTCACCTCGTAGTCGGTGGTCGAAGACGAAGCCGGCTGCTGCGGCGAATAGGATCCAACGAACTGAATGGACGAAGTTGATGACGGCCGTTGAATGTCGTACAAATCAGACATTCGGTCCGAACAACCAGCTCTCACAAGATCGTCCGTGGTAGTCGTCGATGGCAGTTCCGAAGCTTCGTCTTCGTCGCGATCATACATGAGATACGCGTCTCTATCGGACGAATGCAGTCTACTTCCGCTGTGAGAATGTACTCGACTCGCTTCTCTCGATTCGTACGCATCCGAAGACTGAGGCATTGCCGAAGGTGAGTAAGGGTCCTCTTCCACTCTGAACGGACGTGGACTGGAGTCGGCACGAGAACTTTCTCCAACCTAAAAGGAAAAAAGGAGAATAAAGGTTTCTACGACCGACTACGGAGTCAAGAAAAGGACCTCCGATGGAGATGCATGTCTTCCTGGACTCTCAGCATGGCTGCTCGATGCCCATTCCTCTCGATCAGTCGACGAAGGAGGTGAAGATGGATTCAGAGATGAATTGCAAACGTTATTGTCATCCATTTCGAATGGTACAGAAATAGGTGTAGGTGCCGAAGAAGGAAAGGGCTGTCTGTAAGTTCACCCTAACCACTCTTGGAGTCACATACCTTAACCTAGCCTTGACAAACATAATTAATAAATTTGAACAAATCTTGATTCTTTAAACTGGAAACTGTTTTAAAAACACAGATTCCCATGCTACCCAACTTCATTATTAAATATTTAATCAACTTCACTTCAAAACAAGACAAGAGGTAAAGAAGTTATTGTCCCATCAAAACAATTAGAGACTTTTGCCTAAATTATTTCGAGACCCAACGGAACTATTTTATTGGTTGTAAAAAAAAGTGACACAAGTGGGAAAGTGGAGCAATGAATAGGACAGACATTCGGAAATCCAACCATATTCTAAGTCAGTACTTCACAAGCTATTCTGTTGTGACGAAGTAGTAATTTTCAACCAGTTGTCTCAAAAGTTTAAACTTCAAAAGAGATAAAAGGATTTCAAAGCTAAACAATATTCAAATCGAAAGATTATAATGTTTATTATTATTAAAAGTAGGGCAGGTTTACGTTTTAAATCAATGTTTAGTTACAAGGATTTGACAATTTTAGCAAAGTTTCCATTAAAATTATCCTGCAATTCAGTTTCAGCAATTTGCTGACATTTTCATGCAATTCATGATTTTCCAGACATTATTTAATTAGTTTAAGCGCCCCGCCCCGTTTTTTAAATCACTTTAAAACAATTTCTTGAGATTTCCACAACAATTTGTGATTTTCTATCACTTAATCTCCATAGTCAAACCCTAGTTTTTTCAACAATTTGATGAAATTTTAATACAATTCAGTTGTTCATAACGTTAGTAAACATCAAATTTTTAATCAAATTTCAATAATTTCACGAAATTTCCACACAATTCGTGAGTTTCCGTATATTTCTCATCATCAACCACATTCTATTATTCATCGACATCCCATGATCTCATCAAAATTGTCACATCATTACGTCACACTGAATGATACCTAAAACTGCCCATTCTGTTATTCATCTACTTATCGAGCGGTGTTGACGTTACGTCAATATATTTCTATAGGCGTGACGTCACACTGTTGGATAAAACAATGATTAATAGAACGTACAGTTACAGCGCTTCTAGCTATGAAAGAAATTGACGTGTCTCCTTACATCAGAATCGGATCGTTAGGATCAAACGATTTTTCTGATTAATAACTATAAAAAAACAAGAGCAATCTGAGCGCTCCAGGATAAAAGAAGCTCCTCCCCTTTCGGACCGAACCAATAAGAGAGTTTTATAGGAGGCAATGGTGGTTTACGTGTTTTTCGGCCATTTCTGTTTTTCTATGCATCAGCCTTTTCGTATGAAATAAAATAAAACTAAACAACAGATAATATCTAATGAGAGACCCAAATAAATCCCCATTTCGATACGAATCCCGTCTAGAAGTGTATTGATGAGGTTCAAATACTGTCACCCACCCCTCCGTAAGATGAGTGGGATATGAGGACAGAGACAACCCAAGGAGGACACAGAACGAAGGGGAGGAAGGAAGAAGAAAGGGAAAAAGGTGAAAAAGGAACGAGGACCGTTCCAACTTCCAAAACGAGACAAAGGCCGATGTTTGTTTGAGGGGAGGACGACCACAGAACAGTTCATTTTCAACCACTTCTTACCTCACTTTCACCGCTTTTTAAGCCACTTTTGATCTTTCGTTACCGATCGGCAATCAACGAACCTTCCGATGAAACGATTCCGATCACTTTTAACTAGAAATTCAACGAAAATTAAAATATTTTGTCGTTCGCGACGTTTACCCTCCCCACTATGGATTCACTCTAGCCCACAACGTCTCGTATCGTTCTCGTTTGTTAACGAGATCGATACGAGATTCAAAATGGCTGCCTACTTCGACTAGATTGCTTCTTCTGAAGGCTCAAACTTTGTTTTTAACCTGTCTTTTCTGTTTTATTTTCGATGTAAACTTAATTTTAATTTGTGGTACATGTAATAAAAGTGAAATATTGTTGTATTTTTTACATTCTTTTATAATGTAATAAACTTTTTAGCTATATTAATAAATGGTACAGTCAGTGACAAAAGTTTAAATGTCATTCCTGTTTCTTACCCCCCCCCCCCCCCCCCCAAAAAAAAAAGTTGTCATTTTATTAAATTATTTATGTATTTTATGTTGTTTACGGTAAATTGACTGTCACGACATTTATCCTGTCACGTCTGTATTTGACCTTTTAAAATAAAAACTGTGGTTATTAAAACGCAATAACTTTTAAACCTTAATTGAAAATTAAATTCTCCATTTAAATTACAATTAAATAATGCAAAAAAAAGAGATCAAAGTTATGATTGACTCAACGTTTTTATTTTTTACTGACGTATTTGACAGTAAATAAAAATATTTCAACCTTTCCATCAGATTAAGAGCTGTTTTAAGACCTTCATAGGCCCTGGGCACTCCTAATTTTAAAGACCTCACTCACTTCATATCATTCCAGTTAATATCATTTTAATTTCAAATTATGTACCACTCATTCCAATGTAACATTAAAATCGATTTTGTATAATTAATTTTTATTTCGTATTTTTTTGCGTGTAAAATTTCCGTAGACCCTAGGCACTATGTATATTGTGACTAATAGATAAAGCAGCCCTGGTCAAATTAAATACAATGGAGGGAAAAATGAACAGCTAATCAAGCTTATGTAGGCGTTTATGGAAAATCTAACAGATGTCCCTGCAAATGCCATTAGAAAGAAAAAAAATGTATTACAATTTAATATTAGAAAATTCTTTACAGGATTATACTTCATGAATATAATTTTAATAAAAACTAATTACCAAAAAGTAATTAATTATCATCAGCCTATATTTCATATTCACTGTAGTGCGGGAACCATTATAGTAGACCCGTTTGCAGACAAAATTGATTTCAACTTCTTGATGTCAAATACGATAACCTTATGCGGACACAACTTCCCTATCTTTAACAATTAATGACATAAAAAACAAATCCAGACAAAACTAAACATTTCTATTTCAACTCTATAATAATGTTTAAATAGACTTAACATAAATATAGAAGTGAACAAATTAAGAAAGAAAAATTCAAAAATGCAAGTTGTCATTTAATGGAGCAGAATTACAACAATCTTATGCCTGAAATGATTATTATGAACAATTTGTATTATGCAAAATGCCTTCAATGAGAATACGACTAACAAACGTGATTTCATTAATAGAATACAAAGTACCCTTTGTCAATCATTCACTTAGATGCGTTAATCTCGACTGTTTTAATGCTCCTATCACACTGTTTCGCACGATCGACACACCTACTATCGTCTTTTCGATTCTCCACTGTAGCAGCCACGCTAGGTGGACTATCGACGTCATCTAAATCCCCTTCGTCAACCACCAGATCGTCGTTATCTTCATCTCGATCGATCATCTCCTGAGTTAATTCGATGCTTTCGTAACGAATGGTCTGTAATTGGTAACTGCCATCGTCGTTACGCTTGTATCTGAGAAGAAAATACGTTCTATCATTCAAGCATAATTAATATAATAAATAGCATCTATTTGCTCACCGAAATCTGCTGTGACCAGAAGGCCACTGGAAATTGTGCTTACTTATGAGGTGTCGAGTTAGATATGAACCGCGATTAACTTTTGTATCACACAAGTGGCAATTGTACATCACCTTAGAACTTTCATTCTTCGGCTCCTTCGTGAAAATGATTTTTTAAAAAAATTCGAAGAATTACAATCATTGGCTTTAGATTTTAGTAAATTTGTTTGCAAATTTGTTTGTCAATTTGCAAATTCACTAATAATGACTGATTTTCCACTTTGAAATTATACATATATGATATGCGTAATGATTTTTGAAAACCATTAAGCAGGTTTCAAAGTTTAAATGTCCCTTCGAACTCAGGTTGTTGCGTCTTTTAATAGCAAAATTACAGGAAATTTAAAGTGTTTTAAAAGCTCAAAGAGTAGGTGAATCACTTGATAGTATTTTCATGTTGATATTTTTCAAAATAAACTTTTTATTGACAAAAAATTAAAAAAGATCATCTGCTTAGAAATAGGTTATAGGAGTAAAAAGTTTATTTTAAAATATGTTAACATCAAATTATTCTTGAAGTGACTGACCCACCATTCTAGTTTCTAAAACCCTTTTAAGTTTCTCTTAATGTTGCTCCTGGAAGACAATAACCACAGTTCAAAATGCGTTTACACTTAAAAACCAACTTAACAGAAAACATTCATTTAGCTCCAGTTTTCTTATTTGACCTTTTCCAACATTTAATTTCTAAAAGTTATACAAACTCCATGTTTAAGACTTGAATGCATCTTTAACTTGCGTGTGCAGTTCGCTATAAATCCGCATCCTTCGTATTCACAATTAAAAGTTGTTTGTCTCGTATGTGTTTTCAAATGTTTTTGAAGGTCAGACTGCGACTTGCCACTAAAATTATTACAATAAATGACAAACGACAAAAATAAGAAGACGACAAACTTAAAAAACCAGCCTCTTAAAAACAAACCTATAATTACAGCCCTTGCATGTGAATAGTCGTTGATTCGTATGTCTGTATATAATGTGATTTCGTAGCGACGAAGGAGTGGAGCAAGTCATGTCACAAAACAAACATTTGTAGTTATTAACTGAAATGAAAAGAATCGAAAATGACGAAAATGCATCTCTTTTAAGAATTAGAACTAAAGCGAGTCTTTACTGTGTGATCGCATGTGATCGCGAAGAAACCTCTCGGAAGCCAAGATCTTCGAACAGTGAGAACAGCGATACTTTTGTTCTGTGAAACAATAAGTCTAAAAGTCATAAAAAAAGTAAATGAGGGTTTGTTTTCATACCCTCCGTTGGCGTCTGGCGTCTCAGATGGTCGTGAAACTTGGTCCGATTCGAAAAAAGACTCCCACAATTTGGACACGCTATCATCTTCTCCTGCGAATGAGTGCGAAGATGTTCTCGAAGACGATGAACTTCCTTGAAACTCCACTTGCAACCTGTTAACGTGGAAATCGAGTTCAATTGTACTTGCGAATAAATGCAGAAATACTTTGTATATAATGGTACTTTCATGAATTCATAATGACATATTTGAAAATAAACTTTTTATGGAAATTTTAAGAATATTTTTCTAATTACTAACAAAAATGGCCCTTTGAAACATAGATTGGAAAAATGGCCCTTTTAAACATAAATTTTATTATCATTTAAACGAAAAAATGATGCTTTTAAATAAAAAAAGACTGTTTAAAGGCTAAAATCTAATATTATGACTACCTCTGTAAAAACTCTAGCCTCTAATTGCTTTTTTAATTATGAAAAGCACAGTTTTTCCTGCATTAAATATCAATAATTTCATAATATCTATTAGACGGTTTAGAGGCTAGAATTCAAAAGCAATCCTAAATGAATAAATACTTAACCCACAAATGTCGAATTAATTTTAAGAATTATAGCCTCTAAACAGTCTTGAAAAACGCATAAATCTTTTGACTTTAGATATCCTGACAAGATTCGTACACTTTTCTAGTTTGGAATAAACTTTAAAAGTTGAGTTTTTAAAACGATTAAACTTCAATTTAGTTTTCGCGCCTAAAATGTTTTAAAATTCCTATGGTTATGTCTCGACAAAGATAACTTTAGAAAACATCAAGAAGAACCAGTTGAAACGCCGTCTTCTTTGTTTCTAAACATCCTTACCCTCCCATTGACATACGGTGCCGACGACGTGTTCCTCGCAATGTCGATAAAACAACTCCGGATTATCGAACGAAAGCTGAAAAGAAACGAAACCGAGAATTTACTATAAAGAAAACGATAGCGTTTCAGACAAAACTAAAACTAAACCTTGCAGTTCTCCCATTCACATACGAGTTTACTTGGAAGTTCGGGAATAAGATTAGTTCCATCCGTTCGATTACATTGTTCAAGGTTCATTCTAAACGACGAATAGAACGGATAAATATCCAAATGTTCGACTCATCAGAGTCCCGATAACGAAAAACTTGACTTGATAGCTACCTATTAATGTGGTTTGCACCAATCGATTTTATTTTAGCGTGAAATGAATGGAAATTGACGTGGACTTTAAATTGCTCGTAAGTTTCAGCCAAATAACCACAACCTCTCCAGTGACACATCTTCTTCTCGTCAACTGTTAAGAAGAAGAGAAAAAATAATGTCATTATAGTTGCTTATAATAAACACACGTCAATATAGATAGATACCCCACCGCAACAAGCCTGACAGTGGAGAACAACGTGAAAAATAAAACTTCTCATGGAATCGAACGTTTCTTTACACTCGCCCCATTCACAACACAGTTTCAGTTGTTCCTCGCTGAAGCGGAAAGTTCGCTTTTCTTTGTCTTTAGATGGCTTTTTAGGCATTATGACTGTCAAGAACTTACTCTCAGAACTTAATATGCCCTTATTTGAATGATAATATCTTTGGAAATGTTAAATAAACGTTAAAAGTGAAGATAATCTAAAAACAAAACGATGACAAACAAAGACCTAAAACAAGATACAATGCATATATACAAGGTAACTCAACCTAAGAATAAGATCTCTTCCTATGAAGCATTTTGTGCCAAAAGTGAGTGTACCCAATAGATGGCACTTATTGTACTTAGCGCTTCAGATACAATACGATTCAATGAGCCATAGCCTCCTATACATCTATATATCCCATAGATAGATCATAGCCACCTTATATACCGTATATACCGGTATATAAGGTGCCTATAGATAGATAGTATCAATAAGAGGCTATGTAGCTATGCTACAATATTAAACATGGATTACTCCGAGCGCTCCAATACCATACACATTTTTAATACATTTAACCCCCCTCCCTCCAATCACCGGAAACACTTAAAAATTGAAATTGCGGTCATTTAAACACTTAAAAAGCCTGTTTTACTCACTTACCGTATGTTTTCTTTAGTTCTCCAAAGAATACCGTAGTTCTTTTAGGTTTTTAGCGTGTATAGTCTTTTTTTGAAATCACTGACGATTTCTCCTGTTGTTTACGATCTACTGATATATCGCCGTCTTGTTGTAATAAATAAGGCGTTATCAGGAGTCGTTTCCACTAGTTTATCGTCCTGAAAACGTACTAAAAAGTCCCTTTGCTCACTTTTTTATCCTTTAATGGTCTCTGTACGGATATTTTAGCTTCAATTGATTAAGCACATTCTAGGACTTTTTATTCCTTTTGTAATTGGCCGTAATTGTTGGCTGAAAAGTAGTTCAATCGATGAAAATGTTGCTGTTTTCGTCGTCTCAAAAAGTTGCAATAAAGAAACAAAATCTAAGTTTATTAGAGACTAGAAGAGTAAATTAATATAATAAATGTGAAAGAAATAAATGAAACGAAAAAATTTTGAAGCATTTCAGCTGATTTTGGCCAACGCGCATTGAAAAAAATGTCATGCCATGCAAAAATTTTATTTTGACGTTTTCTTTTCAAACTTCAACCCTGAAAAATAGTTCCAACATAAAAAAAAAACCTTGTTTGACTTACTCTCGTAGAATGTCACATAGTGAGACGTTTGGGCCCGCCGCTTATTTTCGCTCTTTAGCGTTTTCGTTTTCTGGGTTTAACGCCACCCTGTACTTGATTTAGCTTCTGGGCCACTCGGTACTTTTGGTACCAAGTGACCCAGATGTCATATCTTTTGGATCTTGACCTTTTCGTTCCCCCTCATTTTTACTTCCACATGAGTGGAGTTATCGTTTTTAATTTGATTTTGTTTTGATTTCTTCTGTTGTCACCTATGTGTGACAACAGGAGATGAATCATGGTTTTGGACAAATGGATCAATCTTTTGATTGGTCCATTTGGTCCAAAATATTGTTTTAACCAATTGTTAAATATGGCCCTGAGAATCCGACTTGGGGATTCTCAGGGTATATAAGGAGTCATTTTTATGTACTCGAAAGCTTCTTTTCACATACCGAACCTATGCCCGATTTTGGCAAGGTTCTCTTCTTTTAAGATTATTTTCAAAGTGATATTTCTATGTGTTGTGTTTAATACCAGTTCGCCAAAATTATATTTCATCTGCGAAATAAACCATTTTCTATATTTAAACCAGTGGTGTTTTCTTTTTATTCGAAACTTAAATTCCGCGATTGTGAATTCATCATTTGCAGGTCTCCACCTATTTGGATACATCAAAAGGGTCCCAACAGGTGCAAACCTGCAACGCACCAGTGAGTATATTTTTACACGATTCTTAGGGCAGATTTACGGACGAAAGTCCGAGAGATACAGAGATTAAAGATCCTCAAGACTGTGAAGTCTTTTGCCAGAGACTAGTGAGGACACAAAATAGACGTTATATTGGTCTAGTCCTCCCGGGCCAGTAGAATTAGTGGCCTAGCCAACCACTATCAATACGAGTGTAAACTCGCTCGTATTAACCAAAAAAGAGCAGATTCTACTAGCGGAAAAAGGTCCGTCACAATATATCTATGGCAAATTCCACCTTTAGCCTAGTTTCACACGACGATATACGTGTTGTAAGTGTTCATACGGGGATGCAGGATCGGGAGACTAGGTCTCCTCGGAACCTCGGCCACCAGCGACTTTTGTAAAGCTCAACTGACAATTATTTTAGGGGAAAAAGCACAACGTTTTCAGTTTTGCATTACCGTATATATGATTATGAAAACAGTCTACTGTATGCTCTGCAACGTCAAACGACATCATTTCGTAATTATCGAATTACTATGTTGTACAAAAAAAAAAACGTTTGGTAAAATAAATAAGTAAACACCTTGTTGAGCTTAGCATTAGTTTTTACTTAGTAATCATTAAGAATACGACCCAAAAGTGCTAGTGCGTAAGTAATCATATGCAGCTAGCTGACTATGTGACTGTGTTGCCATTTTAATTTTACCTTAATTTTTTTACTACTTTGTAATTTCAGTTAGTGTAATACAGTTTGATGCTCTTATTTTCTTCATACAGCTGATGCACTACATACGGCATTCGAATTTCACTGTACGGCATTCGAATTTCACTGTACGTAAGCGCAACACAGTATCTTTTAGATACATTTTGTACATATTTAAGTGGTTTGTTGAAGAGCTAATTTTTTAAACTCTGCGTTTAAGAAACGACATTAAAAACTAGAATGGCATAGCTGAATTACTTTTTAGTATTTTCATGTTGGTACCTTTCAAAATAAACTTTTTATTGACAAAAATAAATATTATTTCCAACCTGACACAAAAAGCTTATTTTAAAAGATACCTACATTAAACTTTTTTAGTTTTTAAAACACTTGCTCCTGTTAGACAAAATCACTAACAGTTCGAGGGACGTTTACACTTTAAAAAGATCATAACCTGAACTCCGGGACCACCTTGGACGAACAAGTTACAAAATAATGACGAATTAAAATAGCACAAAATAGCAAATGTAAAACAAATTTTAACTTGTTTAATCAATATATAAAACCAACATAAAATATAAAATCACATTCAAAATGTAAATTATATTTTTTATAATGAAATTTCTGTTAATAGTTTTTTTTTTGTTTAACTAAAACCAAAGTGTGACCATTAGGTTTTTACTTATAAATTGTGCTCCTAGGGCAGCGTTACTATCGCTACGTGTCTTTACGTGGCCACACGGCCCACACCCATTGAGTTGTATGATTAAAAAAAAAAACAATTCAAGAAACGAATTTTTCCGGTACAAGTATGTAGGTTTTTAAAAGCATTTATTAAACAAAACGCATGTCTTTTCGAAACTTGATGAATACATTTAGTAAGTAAACCCTTTTTTGTTAAGATGTCTTCAAAAATAATCGTTTTATGACAGTTTTAAAACGCCAATTTTTGGTTTTTGTTATTATCGGTGTTTTAAAACTGCTAAATAATTATTTCCCAACAGATCATCACAAAAAAAGGTTCCCAAAGTAAATAAAGTTTCGAAAAGACAATGAGTTTTGTTTAATAAATGCTTTTAAAAAAAACTAAACACTGGTACCGGTAAATTTGCTTCTTGAACTTATCCACGTCCATAAAGACCTAAGGGCGTGGCCACACGAAATCACGTAGCTCCATCTAGTGGCATCATTTGTAATTAATTTTAATAAAAGCCTAATGGTGACACACCTTTAATTATTAAAAAAAGAAACCAATAATGCAAATGAATTCCTTGAACAATAATTAAAAATGTCCTTTTTTAAAAATGAAGTCATTAGCCAAACCTAATTTGTGAGTAACCTTTGAGTGAACTTCGTAGCCGTTCTTTTCCATGAACGTTTTTACAGCATTGGACCCTCCTTTGACGTGAAAGAATTCTACAGAAAGTGTCCTAATGTTAACTTTTTCAAAAGGAATTGTATTTAGCACTTCAACTTCAGCCCCTTCCACGTCAAGACTAAAATAATCGACAGTTGTCCTTTTCAGTGCTAACATGACCGAATAAAAAGGAAAACAAAGAACTCTGATCAATCCTTTCTGTTTAGGATCAACTTTTTTGTAACTTGTAATTTGACCAACGTTGAATTGTTGTTTAAAAATAACCTGAAACAAAACAATACCTGAATGAATTATTTCAATAGATGAAAAATAAATAGATTTTATTATTTTGGTTCGAATTGAAATCCTACCTCTACAGGGTGAGGTGAAGTACTAAGGCATGCATTTAGGCTGTAAGATTTTCTGTTCTTTTTCAGAAGTAACTCAAAGTTCCTTGGATCAGCTTCGATCAATATCCCTTCCCAATTAAGAAATCTTTCAAAAAAATATGTATTTGAACGGGTTTCTCCATCCAAAGCGCCACATTCTACAAAAAATCCTCCAATCTGAAATAAGAAAACAGATAAAATTTAAAAAAAAAATGAATAAAATTTCTTTTCATTTTGTAAAACATCAAGTTAAACCTTAGACTATTACGTAGTCTTACCTAGTCTAAGGTTAAACAAAGTGAACCAAAACTCTCACCAATGAGCCATTTGCACACGAGCCACTTTTGAAGCCAAAAACGTCGACCTAGTGGTTTGGCAATCGTCGACATTGTCAAACGAGCGAAATCTCGACTACATTTTGCAGTCAAATTCGACCACTCAAAAGTGGCTCCTGTGGAAAAACTGAAAACATTTGTAACGAACGTAACTACAAGGGTCATTCAGTATGTTTGGCCCCATTTTTTAATCTCAGTAAATAAAAAACAGAAAAAGGGGGGAAAATGGGCGTTGAAATAGTCGCATCTTTTATTTATATTTTTCTGATGTTCTAATAATCCATTTATTCAGATTTCTACCATCTGGCGATATAGTCCTTATTAGCAGGTGGCAGAAAGGGTGTTTTCATAGATGACGACAATTTCCACAATGTGGGTTTTATGTTAATAACGTTTGTTTACTCTTCTAATTTCAAAAGAAATCTCCAAATTCATTTATAAGAAGCGTCTCTGAAATCAACTTTCGTAGAATTTTATTGAGATTTATGTATACTGAAGTTAAATTCATAAATTATAATTTAGACAAAATTATGTGGTCATTAGCAATTCCGTTTTTGTTGCCTTTTTTTTCTTCACGTAAAATCATTTATTTTTAAAATACCTCTATTGTGATTGGTTACCATGGTAACCTTAATAATAAATTGTTTACTATCGCGCCAAAATCTGATTTTTTTACATAATAAAAAATTAATAATAAGTTAATACCGTAAAATTATAAATTGTAAAGGGTTGACAAACCCTTAATTAGAAAATATGTTCTCATCCGTTGCTTTTTGTTTTGTTTTTTGTTTTTCAACATGCAAAAAATTAATAAAAACATTTTTTATATAAAAAGAGTGAATGAAACATGAATGCAAAAAAAATGCATACAATTTCAAAGAAATTAGGTTAAGAGGAAGCAACTTTAGGAATAATGCTAAATAAAAAATGAGTGGGGGAGGGGGGGCTTAAGAGTTTTTTATGTTGACATATCTTTTAACATTATCTTAGTTTATAAATGTCAATTGTCGTTTTTCACTGTTAAACAGGCCGAATTTGTTTATTTTCAGCAGTCCTCAAAACGTTTATTTCAATGATGATCAACGAAGTTTCTGATATTCTTTTGTAATCATTCAATGTTTCTAACAAACATGTCATTTAGAACTAGAAACTTTTCATTATTCTTTTTACCTTCATGTTAATTCTCGCATTAAATTTTCTGAAGAATTTTTCATTATTGATCTGCACGTGTTGACGGTTTTTTTTCTTCTCATTATTTCTTTATGAGTTTCTCTCAACCATGGGCCAAGTCTAGCGGGAACGAAAATGTTGGGTCAATACATTCCCAATGCAGTGTGCAAGACAAGCATGCCTTCATTTCCTGTGTGCAGTGCCCGACTTAAATGACATATGGTTAAATTAAACAACGGCTTTTAAGTTAAGTAAATTCTTAAAGTTAGCAACTGCTTAAAGTTAGCCACATGTAAAACAGCTGTGAGAAATTAAACCGAACTTTAAAAACAGTTCAATATTGCAATTATTTTTATCAACAATTTTTTTCCACATGTTTATGATACAAAATTAAGCCATAGTATGTGTTACAAAATGAATAGGGCTTTCAGATGCAATACTGCTTCGCCCCTGGGGCCCCCTATGCCCTCCATTTTGTAGTGTCATAGCGAGTAGGTCAGGGTGGGCAAATGGCCTCGGCCCAAAGTAGTAAAAAATAGTTTATGGAAAACAAAACCAATAGGTGAAAGCTTATAATTTGACAGTTACTTGTCGTTGATTATTATGCAAAATATAATAATACTAGTGGGATAACCCGTCATAAATGACTTGGGCAAAATTCACAGGCAATTGTGCCCAGTATTAGAATTTCTTTTCCTCCGCCCTTTTATGACGTCAGACCAAGTAACAAACCAATTAGAAATTGATGACGTTAATAAAAGGGCGGAGTAAAAGAAATTCTAATGCTGGGCACAATTGCCTGTGATAAACTGTTGTTTAATTTTGTTACTATTATCCCCTCCCCTTTTTATATTTGAAAGAGAAAATGAGCTTTTCATTTTCTCTGGTGTGCGCATGCGCGTCGTTTGTTTCTTTTTTTACTCCTTTCATTTCAATTTCAGTCACCCATCCCACTTTTTCCCCCTCCACGTTTCTCTCTCTCTCCCTTCTACACTTTCCAACCTTTTCCCCTTTCCAATTTAATATCATGGGGTTCTTGGATGGGGAGTGTGCAACATATAGTTGACCTTGAGAAAAAAAGCGGTTCATTTATTCATTTAAATTTATATAAATTGTACAGCGTTAATCACACACACACACACAGACCTGGCTTAATAAATATATATATATATATATATATATATATATATATATATATATTAAGCCAGGTCTGTGTGTGTGATATATATATATATATATATATATATATATATATATATATATATATATATATGATTATTGAATAACTTCGTCGAACAACATCTTTAAAAAGGATTCTTGAAAAAGCCATTGTAGGTAGAGTTCTCTCTTTCTTGGGATCAGGCGCTTTGTTGACATGTTGCCATGGGAGTAAAAATCCTAACTACACCACTGCTCCCAATGAAATGTAAGCTAAAAATTGTAAGCCTACTGAATTAATCTTATGACGTGAGGAGGGAAGGTTGTTATTACAAAAAGCACCTACAAAAAAAAAAGATTAAACATTGTATATTGTACTTATAATAATTGGCAGAATATCAAGAGTAGAAAAAAACCAAACAAACAAAAGTAAATCAATTTGAAATAAGAATAAGAAAAAAAAAATAGAAGGAGAAAAAGAGAACGAACTTTTGAGTTGAAAATGTCGTTGATGGCGGCTGCTTGACCCATTGAAGTGTCCTCCTCCTCATCTAACACCTTCATGGCGTATTTTTCGTCGGACGGACCAAAGAGAAAATATTTCTGAATCATTTCTATTAAACGAGGATCATCTTGAGCTACTTTCAAAGATCCATCTCGAATTGACTTCAAAAATGCAGCATCTTTAAAAAATACAAATATTGACGTTACTAATTAGATGAGATCTTAGAAATCTAACCCCCACCCCCTCCCATTTACCCTAACTTTTCCGTGTCAATGACATTTATTGGTACAATATCACCCCAACCACACGGGACCCCCATCCCACACACACATACATTCAGTTATCTTAATACAGGCAGAGATTCATAAATAAAATATACAATTCAGTATAGATCGAGAATTGAAGCTTAAAATTTAATTTTCACGACGCAAACTTAACTTGGAGAAGAAATAATTTCAAAATTTACTTAGAAACTAAAATAGTAAACAAATCAACTAAAATTTAAAGCACTCGTAAATAAAGCTAATGTAAACACTACCTTTAGTCTGATTTTAGATTCGTGTTTATTTTGTTTATATCAAACATTGAAAACATTTTCCAACACAATCAATCGATATAATCATACAGTATATGCAGATGTGTGTTTGCGTGCGAATATATAATTATGTTCCCTTCAGACATATTGTAGATCCTCATATTTATTTTATACAGTATAAACGATTAACCATCTCCCTCTTTAATAATTAGTGCAACTCCGCATGGGGTGTGGGACATTTGCCCTAAAGGGACATTTGCCCCAAAGCCATTGGCCCTAAAAGGACATTTCTCCTATTGACACTTGCCCTTTAGCGACATTTGCCCTAAAGCAGAATTTAGCATATAGCCTTATAAAGACTCAAAAGTTTTTTTTTTTTTACTAAAAGTGCTTTTTTTCTGGTTGCCTTATTAATCATTACATTTCTAATGATTATTTAAGTACTAGTGGGGTAACCCATCATAAATGACGGGAGCAAAATTCACAGGCAATTGTGCGCATGTGCGTCGTTTTTTCCTTTTTTTACTCCTTTCATTTCAATTTCAGCCACCCCTTCCCACTTTTCTCTCTCTCCCCTTCTACACTTTCCAACCTTTTCTCCTCACCCCTCCCACTTTTTTTCTCTCTCCCCTTCTACACTTTCCAACCTTTTCCCCTCACCCCTCCCACTTTTCTCTCTCTCCCCTTCTACACTTTCCAACCTCTTCCCCTAACCCCCTCCCATTTTTCTCTCTCTCCCCTTCTACACTTTCCAAAGGAAGAGTTCAACATATAGTTGACCTTGAGAAGAAAAAAAACGGTTCATTTATTCAAATTTATATAAATTCCGACGTGCTTCAATGGTTTTTGTTACTCCACACACACACAGAGACCAGGGATATTATATATATAATAATTATATATATAATAATGCTTTACAAGCTGATTGTATTCCTATAGATAGGAAAATGGCTTGTTTTATCTGTCCATAAGTCTAGGGCCACTAGTGGTTCCAAAACGTTTTTTGCTCACGGCAGCTTTTGCGTGTAAAACTCACGGCACACTATTGTGTCATGGGATACAATTTGGAAACCATTTGTTTAGTGCATAAATGTTATAAGACGTCTTGATTTATTTTGCCCAAAATTTCGTGGCGCACCAAGCAAAACTCACGGTACACCACCCTTAAGCATGATTGATCTAGGAATACTAGACTGCTGCCTGCCTTAGAACAATAGGCCATTCATTATCTTTAACGTACATTTATATAATTTATAAGATTATGGATAATGCTTTGGGAAATTGCATTATTGACCACTTTCAGAAAGTTTCCATGTTGCTTCTCAAATGTAAATTTTCTAACAAGCTAATGTATATGTCGCATCCATTTGGTGTAATTGTGCATTACACGAAACGTATGTCCATTTCGCGTTTTGTATATCAGGCCAATTTATGTTCATTTCGCGAAATGGACGTACATTTCGTGTAATGAACAATTACACCAAATGGATGCGACATATAATATTAACATTGTTTATTTAGATTTTTAATGGACAGAATTTGACTGTGTAAATCGCTATATATATATTCCTACAAAAAAATGGTCAGATGAGGCTGAGAGGGGGGGGGGGGACGACCACTGACCAGGTGCGATCTAGGATAAGAAGATTTTTGTCCACTATATAGGCCTACAGTAGATCAAAAAGAGTGTAACTTAAAGGACTGGTTCTCAGAGCCAGTAATGTTGTCTCCAGTAGAGTTCTTCATGGAAGTTTTTATGTATTTGTTAACCAATTTCGAAATAAGAATGATAAAGTTAGGTACATACATATGAACCTATTGCTTTTACTATGGAAAAAAATAAACACGATGTCACCATCAGTTACCAAGTGTAAAGTAGTCATATACATTTATGATATAGTGATTTGTTGAGATAAACCTGAAACATGGTGTTAAACCGGGAAATGGGGATATGTGGGGTCGTCTATGAGAGTTTCAACACAAAATCAAAAGAAATGGAGAGCTAGAACCTGCAGGAAATGATAAGAGTGATTTGTTTAGATACTTAGATAGTAAGATAATAAGATAGTTTATCAATTATGTTGATAAATAACAAGATCATAAATAAAATTGTAAAACATTTCATAATAAATGGATTAATTTATAACCAACAAATTTGAAAAAGAAAAGGTTTCTACAATATCAATAGAATGAAGAACAGGAGGAAAAGATAAACAACCCACCTGAAAAAAATTGTTCAAATGTTAGGCAACATCTGTTCAACTTGAACATTCTATTCAATACTTAAAATGAAAAATTTGTGACGTAGAAAATACAATTTAAATCCATAATATGAAAAAAAAAAAAAATATACACACACACATGTGTTTGTACATGGACTACCGTCAAGGTGCAAAATTAGTCATTCTACAAATGATTACTAGATTCTAAATGTACAAATCCACGAATTGGCTAGTCAATTTGCATAATTAATAACGTAATAGACAATATGCAAATATTTAAAACAACAATCTACATGATGATTATGTTCTGTGACGCGGAAAACACACAGCATCATCATTAGCCAATAAGAAAGCGTACTTTCAATAAGCATGATTCATTCTTTAATGTAACCAATACAAGTGTTTTCTGTAGTAATAGATTTTTGAACGCGAAGGAAAACAGAAATGTATAACTGAAACTTTATATATTCCTTATTTTGTTTATTTCCAGGTATAAAGTATTGATCAGAAAGCATTTTTTTTTTGTCGAAATTGTTATCAGATTTACAATTGACGATTAGCTGATGATATCAATACATTTTATAAAATATGAGTTTTTCTGTGAAAACATTGTCTAAATATGCATTCAATTATGGATTGAATTCTGTTTGTATTCCATAATTGAATGCATATTTAGACAATGTTTTCACAGAAAAACTCATATTTTATAAAATGTATTGATATCATCAGCTATAATCTTCAGTGCATGTACTACGGAGCCCTGTTGAGGACATGGAATATTTTTTATCTCGTCCGGAAGGCTTAGTATCTCGTCTGGACGAGATAAAAAAAATATTTCATGTCCTCAACAGGGCTCCGTATATAACACTTTATAAGTATAGATTTTCAGTGCAAATAAAAATAGTTTAAAATAAAAAAAGTGTATATTATTTAAGTAAAATTAAAAAAGAGATTTCTGAAGAAAAAAAAAAAACCAAAACCAAAACCTAGTTTTTTAAAAAAAAAAAACAATTATTGAAAATGAAATAAAATACCGGGTAGTGAAGTAATACATCCATAGTTAATCAGTCCTGGTTCACCTTTTTGTTTGTTCAGTATTCTAAATAATTAAATTTTAATGCAATAGACTATAATCATTTCTTTTCAAATTTTTTTATAAAAAAAAACAATTATTAATTTCAATAACAAAAATACTAAACATGTAATTTTTTTTTAAATTATGATTTTTTTCCCACCCTGATTAACAATGACAACCATTAGATAAAAGTAATAACATGGAAACCTGCTTTAATATTCACACTAAATTTCAGTAATTTCAGCTTTAAATCGAATATAAAAAAAGTATTGTACAATCATAATTTTCAATATTCTTGCTCCACTCGCTCCAAACAATTTTCAAGCTGTGATTGATATTTACTGTAAGTTTATTGAAAATATCCAATAAATGTTACAATATCGTAAAACCAATGGTTCACAAACTTTTTTTGTTGCTCATTTCACGGGATATATATCTTTATTTTTTTTACCTGAAAGAGTCGTAAGCGCAACGTAGTGACATTTAGACATTCTGCACATAGCCTAAAACGCTCATAATTTTCTAGATTTACAATTGATTTTGCAGATTCGCACATTAACTAGTGATTGTGCAGAACAACTGATTTTTTTTCTTTCTTCCGTCCGATATGACAGTGCCTGTTTGCAAATCGATGTAAAAAGTGCGGAAAACATAATTTTGACTGCTTTTAATACCTTTTTCGTTGAGTTCAGCGGTTCCAAATTGCTCACCAATGCGAATATAAGGAACTTGTGAGATTATTTTCGCCTTTGACACATTCTGTTCTTCTAGCGACCCATTCGGAGTATTTTCGGAGTCTTTCGGCCTGTTCTCATCCACTTGCAACACACTTTGCATGTCTGCAGGGTTCTTCAGCTTCTCCTGACCCACTTGCGACCAACTTTCAGAAGTGACAACGTCCGTGGGCTTTATACGCACCCAAGGCGCGGGTGAACTTGTGAATAGAACGAACGTAAAAAATGCCGATAAACCGGCAACTACAATGAGCCAAAGGGCGGATCGAATACCGCGAATTAAAAACATCGTCCACGTTTCAGTACAATTTTAGAACAAAATAATAAAAAAAGGATTCACTTTCTACTTGAAATTCATTCAATTAACTCAATAGAAAACTGAAGAATACCTAATAATATTATGTAATGGATAGAAGTCAAACAAATGATTGTATTCGTAAATAAGACTATTATTAAGAAAAACACAATGCGACGAATGAAATTCAAACAAACGTCACTCACACTCTCACATACACGCAGCACGCACACATGTGTATCTCCTTTATTTGTGCACATGTGTCTCAGGCCATAGCCTCGTCTTTCTCCTTCTCTTATGAGAAGAAGGCTATAATAGAGCATAGCCTCTTTCCCTTAGGGAAAGAGGCTATGCTCCATATCCTCAAATAGTATCTATAAGAGGCTACAGGTAGAGCCTTTTAATATACCAAGATAAATATACAGAGGTAACTCAACTAAGAGCTCTTCCTATGAAGCAATTTCGACAGGCATCTGTAGACAGCTTCAGACTGGCTCCGCTTTTTTATGAGCGTCGTCAATTTCTAATTGGTTTTATACTGGGTCTGATGTCACATGATCCGTTTTTTTTATTTCTAATTGGTTGATATTTGGTCTGACGCTTATAAAAAGGCGGAAGCAAAAAAAATTATGAAGCTGTTTACAGATGCCTGTAGCATTTCGTGCCAAAGCTGAATGTGGCCAATAGATGGCCCAAACTGTATTTAGTGGTTCAATTACAATACGATTCAATGAATTAAAAAAATGAATGACATTTAAATTGATTTAATGCAAGAAGTCTTTCTTCTAGCTTCAAAAAGCGGACAATTCTTCACTCACAGTTGGCGTTTTATTCTAACATGGAGTTGCTTTACCTTTTTAAACTCATAGCCTATAGGAAGCCATGCTATAGTAGAGTAGGAACGCGAGGCAAAAGACAATCACTAGCTACAAGCGCCATAACCTAATAAAAGATGAATTGCGTTGCTATGGCAACTACGCAGCATCACATCATTAAAATGGCGGCCTCCATAGCGATATTAGGAGGTGGAATCAGTGGCCTTTCAACGGCTTATTTCTTATTGAAACATGGTGGAAACACGTTAAAAAAGGTAAGAAAACGAAGTTAAGTATCAAAGTCTATCTTATCGGTATTATTAATAACGAAGTTTTCGTTTAGATTTTGGTTTTAGAGAGGACGGATCGATTGGGAGGATGGTTGAGGACGGAAAGATTTCCCGATGGAACGGTCTATGAAATAGGACCGAGGAGTATAAGAGTGTCGGCTAACGTAGGAATGGATACGTTGGCATTGGTTAGATATAGTCAGAAACAGACGATAAGACATGTGGCAGAAGGACAAAACAGTCCAATTGCAGCATGCAAAATGCATTGCAAAAAAACCAAATATATAAAGCCAATAATAATTGCAATGTGTTCTGGTGCAGCTGAAATAATTGCATTGTTAGAAAATTAAGAGTCCAATAATACAAGTTTATTTTCATGCATAAATCCTCTGCAAGAAAGTTACATTGCTAAGAATCAAGACAGAATCGTGTTTGTTATTGCCAATTTTATAGGTTGAGGACCTAGGAATCGAATCCCATCTCATTCCGATAAAGGCGGGACATCCTGCCACCAAAAACCGCCTTTTGATGGTCAATGATGAGCTACATCCGTTACCGTCAGGGGGTAGGTTAAACAATAGTTTTTCTAATTTCAGTTTTGTCACTTTTGTACAATTGCAAACATTAATACAGACTTAAAATAAAAATTATAAATAAAAATATAAACTTAAGAAGTTTTTTTTTTGTAACTTGTTTTAAAATATTAATTTATAATTTGGACTTAAGATTAGTTTTTTTCTGGTTCAGGTATAGGATCTCTTTTCAAGAGGGTGGATCCGTTTCGTCGTCCACTGTTCTTTTATGCATTACGAGATCTACTAAAGAGAAGAAAGATTTTAGAAGACGATAGCATGTATGGTTTTGCCGAGCGGAGGTTTGGTCGAGAGGTACAACGATATCAATTGATAACTAGTGTTTATATGTTTTTCACTGTTTTATATTTGCAATAGATCGCAGATCTCGTCATTGATCCCTTGTGTCGCGGCGTCTTTGCTGGAGACTCTAAACGTCTAAGCGTCAGAGCTCTTCTCAAGGACGCATTCGAAGCCGAACAGAAGCACGGATCAGTCATCGGGGGTCTCTTAAAACGATTACAAGGTTAAAAGATATTGTGAAATAATAGAAACACATATATGAATTTGCATTTTACAGATAAATCGCAAAAGAAAATGAATCCTGACTTTGCTTTGGGTGAAAAAGCACTGAATGATCGTTGGGCCATGTGGAACTTTGAAGATGGACTGGAATTTCTTGTGAATGCGTTAACCAAAAAACTGAACGAAGGTGGAGTCGAAATCAGGAATAACACGATCTGCAAACAACTTTTAAATGAAAGAGAATCGATTCAGATAGAAACAACGAATGGAACCACGTTTGACTGCAATCACGTGTTTGCTGCTTTGCCTGCATTCGGTTAAAAAGCCATTGTTAAAACATCTATAAAAAAATGTAAATAATTACGTTTGTGCTTAACAGAACTTGCAAACATTATACGAGGAAATCATTCCGAGGTTTCCACAGATCTTGAAAGTATCAGTTCGGTTTCTGTAGCAGTAGCAACGTTAGAATTCGAGGGCTCACCATCCGAACTTCAAATTAAACCGGTAAACATTCAGAAGTTTATTTTAACAAACATTAGATTTAAACCAAGGTTTAAGTTCTCGACTTTTATAAGAAATGAAGATTAGTAAACTAACTTTCAAAATTGAATCGTTTTTTCCTCTTCATTTCAGGCTTTTGGATTTTTAGTGCCATCGAACCAAAACCCAGGACTCCTCGGAGTTGTTTACGATTCCTGTTGTTTTCCTGAACATGATACAACGAACCAGCCTAGAACAAGATTTACTGTAATGATGGGGGGTTCGTGGTTTGAGGATCAGTTCGGGGATCCTAATAAATCCGACAAAGATATCTTGTTAAAATACGCTATTGATGGCGTCAGTAGGCATCTTAAAATATCCGCAAAACCGATACGTTCCCTTATAAACGTAAACATTAACTGTATTCCTCAATACGATGTGGGACATTTTACAAAAGTCAAACGCATGCGAGAATACGTACAAAACAACGAACTTCCCCTAAGTTTGGTTGGAAGTAGTTACGATGGAGTGTCCGTAAACGACTGTATCACAAGTGCCAAGTTACAAGTAAAACAGTTCCTTGAAAAAGTGGGACATAATTGAAATACTGAATAAATAAATAAGACTTCATTTTGTTAAAAAAAAAAGAATTTTTGTTCATGATTTCGTACAAAAAAATGAATGAGTTTTTCTAAATAAAAAGAATTCCTTAAATAAAAAGGATTATTTACACTGAACACACAACGAGAGATGTTTTTCTCTCTTCTCTTCCTGTCTTTCTTTGAAAGATATTAACACAAGCATCAAGGATAGTATGAAGTAAAAAATGTACAAGACAACATAATTGATCTATTTCTTACCAAAAGCAAATGTGAAAAGTAAATTAAAGTTTAACGAATCGAATGAAACATTTGTCGGAATTTAAGAAAATATTAATTAACAAAATCGGAATAACCAGTCCGATATTAAACTAAATATAAATTGTAATCCGCCTTCAATTTTATCTGTTCTTATGACATTCAGCAGTATCTTCCGCTGAATAGTCACTAACAAAGCGAAAATTATCAAATATATGGAATCGAAGCTGCTATTTCAGTTTATTTGGCATCAAAATTCACGATTCTTGTAAGAGAGAAATCGTTTTATTGTTTAACACTATGCAGAGAAAAAGCCAAAAGAAGAAAATCTTAACTTTTTACATTTTTTTAAACGTTTTTCTGCACCATGACCAACAAGAGCTCGCATTTTTATGACGTATCACACAAACGTTTCTCAATCTGTGGCCCAAGGGCCAATTGTGAAGTAACAATCCCGTTTAGATGAACCGACAATTATTTTTTTTCTCAATCAAAAATACTGGTTAGAGGCTAGAACTAGTTGATAACTGAAAATAATCAGACATTAGCCTCTAACCAGCCTTTTTGATGAGAAAAAGCACAATTGCAGTTGTTTTAATGATGATTCCTTTACAATTGGCACTTGGGCCACAAATTGAGAAACATCTGCTTGATTTAATATTGCATAAAAATCCGAGCCCTAATGATTAACCATTGCTTGGTATTTTGGACTGTTAATGAAGAGAGAAGTAAATTTGTATGAGTATTGGACAGATAAGTATTTAAGGCTTTCCATGGAAGCATCACTGTAAGTTCATAACTTACAAGCAGAAAAATAACTGCATTTACTACTTAAAGGGTATATTGAAACCTTAGAATCACTGAAGAAAATTGAGCCAATTTCAATTTTTTCCCCCGATAAAATTCGCATTTGCTTTCGGCATTATGACAAATGTATGTGTACATCAAAAATAATAATAAAAAACATTTGTTCATTTAACAATATTTCAGAATTAAAACTATCCCGTGTTTGTAACAAAAGAAAACCCCCGATGCTGGAAGACAAAACACATCAAATAAAGTTGTAGAAGGGTATAAAAAATATCACAAATTTCTTTCAAAAAAACGCAAACTTAATCAAAATGCATCAACTTTACGTTGTCTGTGGTTGTGGACCTTATAAACAATAATTATTTAACTTGATAATTAGCTAAAGCCGTTAATTCCTTCAAACTCAAAATGCAATTTGCAAAACCCCCAAAATGAAATTATTCAAACCCAATCTCAAATTGGATACGAAATTAAATAATAAAAAAAACAATGACTACTAGTAATAAAAAAAATTGTGACCCTTCCAAAGTTTGTGACTATTTATGAAGCTTTTGGTTAGGAATTGACGGAACCCACGGACACGAATTGGGACCATGCTGAAGGCACATTTGTAATTAACGTAAATGGAAGAAACCTTCAATTTGGCTTCACTGAACTGTTGAGATTGCATCCAGAAAAAAAGAACATCACTCAATGCCTCTTCAACAATCCAAGTTGGACTTGGTTTCACCTCGGTCATTGTCCACATTGTCCGTTTGCTTCACTATAAAATAAATTATATATGTAAATTATAATGGTAATAATTAGGGCTCGGATTTTAATGCAATATCAACGCGAATGTTTCTCAATATGTGGCCCAAGTGCCAAATGTGAAGTGACAATCTCGTTTAGATAAAACAAAATTTTCATTCTAATTAAAAAAATGGTTAGAGCTAGAACTCTAGTTGACAACTGATAGTAATCAGACATCTAGCCTATCTAACCAGCCTTTTTTTTATTAGAAAAGCATAATTGCAGTTGCTCTAATGATGATGATGATGATTACTTCACAATTGGCATTTGGGCCACAAATTGAGAAACATTCAGGATGATATTGCATCAAAATCCGAGCCCTAGTAATAATGCAAATCTGTGCTGATTTTTTAAATTTAGGATGCAAGAGAGCATACTAACTTGAAGCACAGATGCAAGGCAGAATCTGTATTACGAGCAAACTCAAAGTATGATGACAATTTCAAAATACTCTCAAAAAGTATAAAAAATTCCAAATTTCAAGTAAAATATTTCCAGATGACAAAGATATTTGATCATTAAATTGAAACGTCTCTTTAATTCTCTTAAAGTCCCTTAACTTTCTATTTCTCTATAAAGAGAACCTTCAATCTCTTTTAAATTTTATCGTATATTAGAAGGAATTTAACTCTAAATAGCAGTTGTGCCCAACCTACCATCTATTGGCCACTACACTTGCTCTGTAAGTAACTTCAGTAAGACTTTTGCCATACAACATATGGCATAAGTTACGACAACACGAGCACAAAAGATAAAAATTAAATTTTAACTTCATAACTACAACTTGAATCATAACAGCAAAAATATAAAAAACTTCTTCATTAAACGCATTCCAAAAAAATAAAAAAAGCATTACAACCAAAGTTAAATATATCAACAAGAAACTGTAAGTTTCAGATGATTTCAAAGAATCGTGCAACCAATAAACAAACGTGATACAAAGCAATATAACTTACGACTGGAAATAGAGCCAGAAACGCCATCTCCATGATCAGAACGATGAATCAGGAGGTGACATGCAGCTGGTTCATCTTCACGGTCACTTGCTCCATATTCATCGGAATCGAGATCAACTTCTTCACCGTCTACAGACAATTATCTCACATAAATGAAACTAACATTGTGATTTAAATAAAAAATCATTCAAACCTCTTAAATTACGATCCTCTTCATCCAAAACAACGACATTCTCCTCGTTATTGTTGTTCTGAACTGAGCGTGGTGGAACTTCGACCAGCGAAGTTTCGACTACAACATTTTCATCTATTTGCCTAATTTTGTCCCATAGGAACATTCCGTTACCAGTTGCATGTCCGTTCGCAGCAGGAGTGCCGTTAACGGCCGAGTATTTTCCGAGATCACGCGAACTGCCATTCTCGGCTACTTTAGCTGCAAAATAAAAATAAATCGTGGTGTTGGTTATTTTTAAACTGCCATAAATAGTTCATTTTTAAAAAACTTTTTTCTGTCTTTTCAGGTGTAAAATGAAGAAAAACAATGTGTGTTTTAAAAACATGTGCTAGTTTCTCTTAATTCTGCTCCTAAAAGACAAAATCAGCCGTTCAATGAAACAAAAAATGAAACGTTTTCAAAGTTAAAATAAATTTACAAAAATCATTTTCCATACACAAATTTATCGCTCTCCGTTTCTGTCGTTTTCGCTGTTTCCAAGAACAATACGTTATGAATATAACAAGTGCTAACGTAAGAATTCCAAGAATGGTACCGAAAATGGTATACAAAAGCTTATCACTGGATGCCGTGTTTGACACCGGGATGGGACGGGTGGGATACGGCTCTTCACCACTCCTCTGCACACTGTCCGGAGAAGATAAAGTCTTTATGGTATGAATGTTGCTGAAATCACTCGTCCCGGCACTGTTAAAACATTGCATCTTAATGTCGTATGCCGTCTCAGGCAACAAATGTGAAATAATGGAAGTCAACGTGTTCGCGCCGAGGACAGTTATTTTAGTGTAATGGCCGGCACTCGTAGTCGCACGATAATAAATAAAGAAGCCCTCTATCGGAACTTCATCGATGTCCAAATACTGAAAACGAACAAACAGCCGGGGTTAAGAATCGAACTTCACAATTGGAAAGCGGTGTGGTTGACAACAACCTGCCAATCGACGGATATCGCAGACGGTGCAATCGCTTCAGCGTGAACGATTGTAGGTCCAACGATGGGTTTCTTCATTGGCGGATCCTTCTGCAGAAGAAACTTGAGCGAATTCGGACCGAGCTTATTATCGTTGTTAGAGTAAACGGCTGCAATTCTAAAGCGATAAGTGTGACCCGTCCGGAGATTCAGAACCTCGTACGATAACACGTGAGGTGGGATGTCTTCGTCGATTGTCATCCAACGAGGACTGTGTTTCGTTACATCTTTGTACTGTACTTTAAAGAAAAGAATCGGAAGTCCCGTATTGACTGGGACGTCCCATCTCACCATAACGGACTCGTCCGTTAGTTTCGTCACTTCCGGTCTTGTCGGAGGAATCATAACAACTGAAACAATAAAAAAACAATGATGTCTACTCATAATTATGTCCACCAATAATAAGCGTATTAATTTGAGTTGTGTTACAGCGAATAACATTTTTTTAAAAAAACTTATTTGCAAACCTTTATTGCCAGTGTCTTCGGTTCCGTTTTTCTTCCTTTTCTGTTTCTTTCGATTCTTTTTGCGGTTCCTCTTGGCGTTCTGAACCGACCAATCTTCAACATCAACTCCAACAGTATCACCTCCGTCCGAGAAATCATCTTGTTTATCGACATCTTCGTCGTCTTCTTTTATGAAAGTCAACGTAGTGTTACGAATTCCAGTCAAACCCCAGTTACGATCGCGAACTGAAAGAAAAGAAACCAAATTATATCTTTATCTTTTTGGGTCCTTTCTAACACGATAATTTAAAAAGTACCATGTGGAGAATGTTCCCGTCGTTGTCCTCCCGCGGACGTAATCGGCCCGTCTTCCGTCGGAGCCGATCGAGGAATGACTCGTACAAGAGTGATCGCTTGAGCGTAACCGGCTCCATTCGCTACAAAACACTGGTAAAACCCAGCGTGTTCTCTATTTGTGTTGCGAATACTGAGCCTCGATTCTATGAGAAAAATAGCTTAAGTAACTCGAAAAGCCAAAGAATAACAATTAATTACAACCTCTCAAGAGAACTACGTCGGAAGCAACGATCACCGTTCCGTTATGCATCCACTTTACTTGTGGCTTTGAATGACCTTTTGTCAGACAATCTAAAAGAAGCTCCTCTCGTTCTCGTACTTCGTAATCAGACGTCCACTTTTGAATTTCGGGAGCCTCTGCAAGACATAAAAACACATTAAGCTAAGCAGCTTCATATAATAAAAGCGAGACGAAATCTAATAAAACTTACCCAATACATCAAGAGCTGCAATAGTAGACACCGGAAGTCCAACAACATTTTCAGCTTGACAAACATAAGTTCCAGTGTCGTTTGGACGAAGATTGTACAAAAACAGATTGCCTAAGATCTGTCGATACCTTCCGATTGGAAGATGCCCACCATATTTATTCCATGAGATTCTAGGTGGTGGACTTCCGTTGGCAGCACATTCTAATGATACGTTAGCACCCAAAGTGGCAACGTTAGACTCTTTCTGAGCAGCTAAAAGTTGTGCTGAAGAATTCTTATCGGATGCTTTAATAAGAAAAAAAAAAACAGTTATTTTTTATTTGTTACAAGAGTTATTAAAAAAGTTAGTTCTTTTATAACCTGTGACTGCAAGAATCACTATACTACGAGCTGTGACCCACTGCTGAGTGAGGGGATTCTGAGCTGCAAACTGATATCGTCCGGCATCGGAAAACTGAACGTCTTGAACGTGAAAGTTTCCAGATGGCATGAGTATTGTTCTCACTAAAATTAAACAAATGAGAAAAAAACATTTTTCTTGAAAACAACTACATTTCTTTCTAGTTTTTTTTTTCTTTTACAGTAAATTAGTTTTAACTTTTTTATTTTAAGATTCTGCGAGTTGACGAACTCGTATTTAAATTAAATTTATTGTCAAAATTTGCCAAAATGCATTACAATTTATTATAATTAATCAAACACCCACTTACAAGAAGATGGAGGTAATATTGTTCCGTTGTGTTTTACACTAATCATCGCTTCAGGCACGCTGTGAGGAATGGAGCCCGGAATGACGGCGTAACCACCAACCATGGCGTTAATCTTTATCGTTTCTTGACCACGAAACTCCGATATACCTTCAAAAACAAATTTCAACAATAATCATATTAAAAAACAAACGTCACAAAGGTTAAGAATAAACAACTCTTGTTAAAAAAAAAAACCAATAATATTTATGATATCTTCGAGAACGAACAAAAAAATTACTTAACTTTAGAAAAATAATCAAGAAAACAAACTTTTTTGATTCTTCATTCAAAACAAACCCCCAAAAAAAAACACCCCAAAAAAGCAAAGACGAAAGAAGCTCAAAATAACAAAATTCGATTTTTAACCTGCGATTGTGAGATTCGAAGGATTGCTAACGAGTGCTGCCGACTCCCATTCGGCTATACATCGATACTCTCCCTGCTGCAACTGATGGATCCTCGGATCACGATTCACTTTCACCAAAAGTCTTCCGTCCGTTGCAGTTACGTCTGGAGCATGAACCGAACGTCCGTCCAGAAGCCACTTTATAGTCAAAGGTGGCGGTTCGACCGAACATTCGAATTCGGCCGTTCCACCAGGTTCTATCAACACGTCTCTCGGTTGCTTCGTAAACTTCGGCAACACGTCCAAAACGTTCACTGCGAACGTGGTTCCGTTCACGTGCGGATGTCCATTCACATCCCAAACTTGACAATCGTAGAGACCTTCGTCTGTTTGCCTCGCGTCCACGATAGACAACGACGTTTTACCAACGAGAGCAACACGACCCTCGTAACCTCTTCCTTCTCGATCCGCCTGTCCGCGTCTCCACAAAAACGCGGGACTCGGACTTCCCTGTTTCTTCCACTGTACGATGTAGACATCCGTTTCTGGCGACACAACTGGAGGGTAACAGTCTAATTGGATCGTGTGGCCTACAAGAACTCTTTGAGTTCTGGCGACTTCTTGATCACCTACGAGAAAAAAAAAACGAATTAGAATAAAAACAAAAACAAAAACCTTTAAATTATCTAAAGTATTAACCTGAAATAAGAGCTGCATGAAAGATGACGATAATATATGGTACAAGAAGACAAAGAGTTCCAGTTCGCCTCTGTAACCTCTCGTCCTTCCCCGATTTCATGTCCGAAACGGTTGACGGTGCTCATAAATGTTTGTCGAGCCGCAAGAAGACTACCAGTTTCTATATAATAAATGATGAAAATGAAAAGGTTTTGCTTAACGTTTGAAGCCAACTAACAAACACACAATCGAAAATAAACACAAAAAAGCTCGTTTCTCAAGATGTGTTTTTAGTGTCCTCATCATCTTAAAAGACAATCGACCATCAGCACACCATCCATCATTGAAGAAACAAAACAGAACCAAAAACACACACACACAAGAGAAAGTTGACAAAACAACTTTCGGATTTTTGTCAACACATCTTAAGATGGATGTGAATCTCTCTCTTTCTCGAGAAATAAGAGAGACGGTGATGATGATGCCTGTAGACCACACGGTTAGAAAATAAAACTTCAACTAAAAACAAGCACATTTTTTACTATCTTTTTTAAGAACAATTTCGTCAAAATTGTACCTTTTTTTTTCTTTCTTCGGAGTTTCAAACATTTATTTCATTCGGAATTTCTAAAGTGTGGTCTCTTCTGTCTCGTTGTCTGATTTTACGTTCGTATTTTAAGTTTTATTTTTGGAAAGTTTGGTCGTTTTTGGTCTACCTATCAAAAGTTTCAACTTGAGTTGTGTCTTATGGGATTTGTTTTTTTTTTGTTTTTTTTTTTACAATTTTTAAACGGGAACCTTCGAAGAGTGTTTTTAAACAGGGACTCATTAGTAGCCTATTACTTTACGCTGTAAGTTATAACTTCTAAGTTATAAGTTATAACTTCTAAGTTATAATTTCTAACTTTAAACTCTTCAAAATTTTCAAATTTGAATGCGTAATAACCAGAGGGCGGAATTCTATAAAAAAACATATTCCAAATACATTCAGATATCATGCCCAAATTTAATATCCATCCATTTCAGAATGTTAGGAATTGAATAAACTACATTTATAAATACATATTTTACATATTTTGGAAAATATTTAAATACACATATTTTTGTACATATTTATTGAAATTTAAACATATAAATATTTTTTTCAAATTTCAAATATTTATACCAATCACAATCCTTATTAATCACTGAATTGGAAAGAAATGAACAAAATTATAATTTTTCAAGTATCTAAATGTTATTTCGTGAATCATTAGTTACTTTATATAAGGTTAGTAGAGACCACATGTTAGAATCAAAGAAGACAAAGAAAGTTTAGTTATTTTATGTCTGTTTTTCAGTTGTTAATGAAATTTAACAAAACCATTTACTATTTGAAAGAAAATTTGTCTTTTACAGTAACTTGTGAAGTATTAGGGACTTAGCAAAATTTCGTACGAAATAAATTTATTTACGAAATCCATTATTTTGATGTCATTTCCGGCTAATTTTGTTACAACACAAAGATTTCGTACGAAATGAGGCATTTCTTTACGAAATTATAAAATTATTTCGTAGTTGGATTTTGTTGATGGAAAACGACGTCGTTTTAAAAAGAATAACCAACCCTTCATGAAAGATTTCCGATTAAAGCAAGAATATTAAGTGCAAAGAACAATAAAAATTAAAAATCTACGCTTAGTGGCGATTAATTAGGCAAAAATTACCACACAAATCGCCGTAAAAGGTGAATGATTTCGTTTACGTTTTTGGGTTGCTTCGCTAACTACAATAACGAAATTGAAACGAAAACGAAATCACTTAATTTAAATATATAAATTTCGTGAAACTTAATTTCGTACGAAATTTCGCTAAGTCCCTATTGTAGTAAAGTGGTCTCTCACTATCAATTATCTAACATCTACATTTTATGATAATTCTGATGATAAAACATTTTTACTTTCTAAGAAAATTAAAATAAATGAATTAAAAGTATTAAACAGACTATTTGCTTATTAAAGAATATTTAGGAATTTAAAAATATTTTAATACATATTTTGCCCATTTTGAGTACATATATATGTACATATTTTCCAATAATAAAAACATTTTATTCCGCCCTCTGGTAATAACTGAATCAGACTTTCCGTATTTCAGACTTAGAAACTAGAATAGTAAATGGATCGTCAACACATTTGTTTGCTAACATCTTTAACATGAATTTTTTTTCATAGAAGTTCATCACAACTTCGATATTTTTTTAAAGTATCGTAATCGTAATCAATTATTAAAATTCCTTTCACCAAATTTAGAATCCTAGTTTCTATTAAACGTACAATTTTTCTTCTTCAAGTTGCTTGTTAAAAAATAATTTAACTTATGAAACATAATGAGTAATTTTCTTCTACATAAGAATTATCTAAGTTAAAAAGATCTGAAAAGTCACAAACGTCAGTTATAACATTTTGAGACTCAAGTAAAATAGTATTTAAAAAAATTCTTTACAACTTTACAACTTAAGTTTTTTAAGTTATGGAGTTATGGAACTTGGAAGACTATATTCTTTTCCGGTTCTTAATTTCAACCATATTGAAAAAGTAAAAAAAAAAACTTAAAATAGAAACATACTTTTTTAAAAAAATAACCCCAAAAAAAAATCTTTGCTAATATTTTGTTTTCTTGTTGAAACTGAAAAGTTTTTTTTCTCACAAAATTCAGTCTCATGACACTCATTAAAAAATAAAAAGACCCACAACTCGTGTGTAATTGGATTACGTAATTGCAGAATAAACAAAATATTTCAATATTTTTCTAGTCAATCAACAAACCGTTGTAATTCACTCCTCCTCCTCCTACGAACCACCCTCAAGTTTCCTATTTCTCAACTTCATTCACATTCTACAAAAACCACACCCTAAATCCTTATCCTTAATATTTTTTTTAGTGTAATATAATTTCTTTCACTTTTTTTTTTCAATAAGAGAAAAAAGTTTCATTTTGTTTCTTCTTATTTTTAGTCTGAGTCTATACAAAGAAAAAAGAAAGATTTCTTTCAAAACTTTTAGCTACTTTTAGGATATATGCCAAGCAAACACAGCTGTTCTGACTTAAAACTTATTTTGTGTTTGAAGAACAAGCAGAAAAAAAAAAAAGAATTTTTCTAAACTTTTTTTTATGAGATTTATTTCCCCCCCCCTTTTCCTCCTTTCGGGAATTCTTAAATGTCAACCACGCAAGTTTAAATTCTTTCAAATTTTATTGAAATTCTGTATATAAGTAATTTGTTGCTCAAAATGATGTCTTCTTCTGCAGCAAATGACGCACATTAAAAAAATTAACCGAAGTGTGCTTATCGCAAATTGCAAGACACCATTTTATTTAAAAAAATTAAAGCTCTTTGCAACTATAATCGAATTTCCGAAGTGTGATTTACTAATCAATCAAAAGGTATGCTCTAGAGACCAACATGGGCCGGTGGGTTTGGGCTGGTATTTTTACGTTAAAGGATCTTAAACCTGGTGGACTGGGCCCAGTATAAAGTCTCATGGCCTGGGGGCTTCAAATTTTTACACAATTTTTGTACCTTCAAAGTTTGAAATTCGTTCAACATTTTTCAATAGGCATGTTCATCTTCTGCCACAGAAAATACCACTTTTAAGAAATACCAGTACATTTCCAGTGAAGTCTGCAAGATAAGAATGTCTTTATTTTCATAAGTGCGCCTCAAAAGTTAGATCAAATTCAGAGCGGGCGTAGTTGAGATTTTTTTATTATTTATTAATAGATGATCATGAATAATTAATTACACCAACTAAATCATCATAAGCCATCTTTAAAAAAAATTAATGGCTTTTGAAACATTTTTTGTCTTGTAAAACAATTATTGATCATTTCAAATTGCAACAAAAAGTTTATTTTAAAAGATATTAACATGAAAATTACCTTGAATAATTTAACTAGTTTCTAAAAAAATCAAGTTGAATTTCTTTTTTAAAAGTTACTTTAAAAAAACGAGTAATACGGAATAATATCCTATTTAGAGTCAAGAAGAGTTCAAATGTCATTGCTGCAATATGTCTGCTGTGAGATAGACACAGGCAATTAGAAAACGGGATCAGCAGAAGTTAGCTCAGCCATTTTTATGACGAACGGCAACTTCTAATTGGTTTGTTGTGTGGTTCGACGTTGACAAGGGCGGAGCATGTGATGTCAGACCACATAACCAACCAATTAGAAGTTGTGTTTTCTTCATAAAAAAGGGCGGAGCCAACTTCTGTTAATTCCGTTTTCTAATTGCCTTTGAGATAGACTAATCGTAGGTCACTAAGTTACCTACACTTCCAGAGAACTATTTGGAGAACTGTGGGTCACTCAGTGACCTAAACTTTTGTATATTGTGGGGGCTGTGTCTCCCCCCCCAGACCCCTGCAACAAGCTTAATTTAATATAACCCCACCTAATCACCAAAATATAAAAAAAGTTCTAAAGTGTAGGTCACTGAATAACCTACTGTTTTGAAGTGTAGGTCACATAGTGACATACGATTGGTCTGTTCCGTGTCTCCTGTGTATTTCTCAAAAGCATTTTCTGTCTCAAATGCAAGAGAGAAAAAATAGTCCCAAACGCAATTTGTAAAAATTCCGGAAAATAAAACAACGTTTTAATTGATAGATCCTTTTTTTTTTACAAAGAAAATAAATGTGTAAAAAAAAATAAACACAAAAAGAAATCACTTTTAAAAGATTTTTATTTTTGAAAGACAACGACATTCAAAAGTCATCAGAAACAAAAAAATAAAATAAATTAAGATCAGAGAATTGGATAAATTCACTTTTATGAGGTTAAAAACCCATCTTATTACAATTTCTAAAAAGAGAAGGACTCTTGATATAAGAAAATTCTCCTCCACCCATCATAAAATATCTCGTGTAACACACAACACAAGTAACCCCTAACCCCCCCTCCCTCCCCTTCTCTCTCCACCCAAATTAATCCACTCTTTTTTTAAGTCTCCACTGTCCCAAGAAGTGGCTTTGACACTAGGGTGCTAATATAATAATATACGAGCACTCATCCGACACCCTCCCCTCCACCGGACCCTTCTATATGCTTTCAATTTCCTTTAGGCCCTGTTTCCACTTGACGAACATTCACGAACAGGAAAAAGTATAAGTTGAAGAATATCAACCAATTGAATTTCTTTTTACGAAATCTTTTTAAGATTTCGCTTTGATTTTCTTAAGTTTCATTTAATCTAAATGTATTTAAATTAATATATAAATTTACCTATATAGCATTGCCTGAAAATAAATTCTTTTTCCCCTAACAGTAACATTATGTTGTGAAATAAATTGAATAATTAGTACAAATATAAATACAAGTACAAAAAGAATCTGTAGATAAAGCGGCTATTGGTTACCCTACAAATGGAGTATCATCTACAGCCTCTAACCAGTCTGTTTTAATGAAAAACGCTTATTATACTGAACATTTTTCTAATCTTTTTGAAATTGGGACAATTTCAATTGTAGAATAATGTTCAGTATAATAAGCTAAAGAATTTTGAACCCCGTGAACATTTGGCGGTAACTCTAAAACCCGAAACTTAATGTTTACAGAATTGGATGAACACTACTTTTTTATACATTGTTTTTAGGTGGGGGTGGGGTGGGGGTTACGTTAAAATTGAGTTTGTTGCAGGGGTTAATAGTGTTCCTCCGAAGGTTTTTGTGTTCATCCATTTCTTTCAAGTTTTAGGATTACCCATGATGTTCATCCCGTTCATCCTTTTAGTCTGACCCTTGAGATATTCAAAATTTAATAAATTTTAGTCAAGTGAAAACAGGGCCTAGAAATGAAACATCTGACAAAATATGTGGTTGTGTGTGGGATTCTGATCCTCCTCCTCCTCCTCCTCCTCTCCATCCATATATTCTCAACAAGTAGAAATTCTTTCGTTCATCATAATTAGTTACAATAAAGAAAGAAACAAATCTTCATTTTCTCTATTAAAGTTGTTGGCGAACACAACAGACACTGGAGGGAGCTAGCTCTAGCTATAATAAAAATGGCATTTTATTTATTTACATTTTGTGTATCGTGTTTAAAATAACACTTAGATCTTTTTAAATGAGACAGGATCGAAGACAAACAGAGAAGTGTTTCTCTTCTAACCTTTTTATGTGTTACCATTGTGTGTGTTGTTATTTGAAGTGTGTCTATGGTGTTTGTGTTTGTATAGAACAATTTTATTGTCATTTTATATAAATCATTACTGATGATGATAATAATGTTCATCACCAACGTGATGATTGAGAAATGACGATAATAAAAGTTGCGCTAAAAAGCAAATATTGAAATAAGTTGTGCAAATAAAAATATAAAATACTCATAAAAAAAAAGTTGTTAGATGTCGGTTTGAATTCATATTATAAAGAGACACCCTGTAATGCCTCCCCATAACAATTTATTCGCAAATCTTCCAAAAAAAAAACCATCAAATCATTTTTATTATCATAAAGATCATCAATAAAAAGAATAATGCTTTTTACAATCAAAGCGACTGATTAGAGGCTAGAGTTTTCCTATAATTAAAATACAACTGAAGAGCTTTTTTTCTTCTTCCAAAACTCACGAAGTCCATATTTTGGAAAAACCTATTTTATTGCAGTTTTCTCTAAACAGTTTTCAAAGCTGATTCGAAATCTGTAACCTTCTTTTTTTTTTACAATGTAGAAAAAAATCTCAAAGTAAAAAGCCACCCAACCCTATCTCTTTACATGTAAAAAGACTCGTTTTTTTGCTATTTATGAACAATTTGAGTACCGGTAACTGGACTTCTTGAGTTTTGAAAAAAACCTCCTCAACAGAACTATAGTTGTAGTTTAACTTTAGCCTCGAACGAACTTTTCTAAATGCAAAAAGCATTATTGTTCTTTAATCATCAATTGTCACTAAAAATGAATAAATTTTACACAATTTTTGCACCAAAAAAAAAAACTTGTTTGAGCAATTTTTTCTCAAACATTTAAAAGAAGAATGCTCGCAGATTGAAGCGCCACCGTTTATTAGTTTTGTTAACCTGTAAAGTGAGAATAGATGGGGAAAGGGGGTTTGTTTCCACTAAGTGAGTCACTGGTCACTTTGGAATTTTTCTAAGGTGGTTTTTTGTGGCATTTTTCCAAAAAAAAAAAAAAAAAAAAAAGGATTTGTTGTTTTTCAAACGCAACAACGAATACAAGAAGACAAAAACATTTTTCTCGTATTTTTTTGTTGTCAATTCATGTTTGAAGTCTAATTTCGACGATCGGCTTCTACAATTCTCTCCCTCCCTCCTTGTTCTATACAATAGTAATACAGGTGTGAGTGGGTTGATTTTTCTCCTTTTGGTCATCTATGATGAGGAGGAGGAGGAGGAGGAGGACAACAACCATCTCATTGGAATGTTGTATGACCTGTGTACGGATTGTGTTTGTTGTTTATTTGGCGTTAAGAATTTCGCCCTTTTTTACGTATAAATACTAATAAAGGAGGTGATAATAGCTAGAAACCTATTTACACACGCCCACCTCCTCCTTCTCTTTCTTCAGGACTAGGGACCAAGGGGTGGTGATTGGATTCTGCCACCGAATTTAGATGAGGTCCTCCTCTTTACCTCCCACTTTATTCTAAAAACGCCCTCTGGAGTCATTTTGTTTGAAAATAATGAAAGCACGCAATCATCTTCAAGTGGTGTGTGTTCATTATTTTTGGGCTAAATTTTTAGCACCTGTTGTTGATTGTTTATACCTAATCATCTTCACTACTTTTCATGAGAAAGTTTTTTTTCTTCTTGAAAAATTTTAAAACTTAAAATGTTCTCATGTTGTAAGAGAATGTGTCAATCATAACTTAAGACTCACAAATGTCAGATTAGTGTTATTATAGATCTTGATTATGAATAAATCCACTTCAAAAGTTTCTAATTGGAGCCATTAGAATTTCAAGAATTTTGGCCCAAATGGGGGGGGGGAGGTGTGGTGTTGGTGATGGTGTAATGGTGGTGGTTAGAATTACATTAGGTGGTTGGATGATGAAAAGCAAGTCAATAAGTGTGGTTTTTTATGTAGTCCTCATGTTGTAATCAACTGAAATGCTGGTTTAGTTGTGTTTTGAAGAAAAAGTGCCTTTAATTATAGAAAAATACATAAATAGTAGTGACTAGAGACCTACATTGTGTAAAAATTTGAAGCCCAGCCCAGTCCATGAGACTTTATGTTGGGCCCAGCCCACAAGGTCCATAAAGCCCACTAGGCCCATGGGCATTTAACATAAAAATGCCGATCCAAGCTCAGCTCATGGGCTGAGCTGTGCTTTTGTAAAAACCAGCCGCTCCATGGGCTTTATGTAGGTCTCTAGTAGTGACAATTAAGCGTTTAAGCCTAATACATGGTATACACCTGATAATTTAAATGCATTTAAATAATAAACATGTTCTACAGATCCCTGTGAAGGCCAAACAAACAATATATCAAACTCAATTTATTCAGTTAATAATCTGAAAATATTGCATTAATACTTAAATAATAATATGTAAACTATTGACAAAATATTGATTTAGTATTTCAATTTAAAATATTAATAATAAAGTCAATTTTTATTTGGCTCATGTCCTTAACTGGATTCCGTATAATTCACCTAAACACAATTAATTTGAATTAATTTAACTCATGTGTGTACAAGGTATTTTGGGGCGTATCCTTAATGAATGCTAAAGTCAAAGTTAGTGCTAAACTCATCAACTTTTAAAAGGAATTTCCTATAAAAAAATTAATGAGTTTAGCTCTATTTTTGATTAAGAACACAACTATAACTTCTAACCAAGATAAATATACAGATTTAAATCAACTAAAAGCTTTTCCTACGGAGCCTTTTGTGCCAAAACTTGAGTGTGGCCAACAGAGGGCGCAAACTGTACTTAAGTGTTTTATGTACAATAAATAAGGTTGCAATGGACCTACAAGTTGTTAGCAATAGATGTCTTCCCTTCTTAGCTTCTAGAACTTCAAAAATAAAGCGATTCTTCATTTACTTTGGACGTTTTCTTTGTCTAACATGGAATTTCTTTACCTTTATAAATTTATTCTTGCTTTCATTCAATATTCAGAATATTTAAAATACATTTTAGGCTCAATTAGATGTTTTAGCTTTTTCAAATGCAACTTTTAAAAAGAAATTAAAAGTTTATTTTACTCTTCAGAAGGTAAAATGATTTCATAGTTAAATTTTCACAAAAATATCTTTAAAAAATATATTTTTTTTAATGAAAATACCAATAATAATGCTTTCATTTATCACTTCGTTTCAGTTCCCCCATTTTGTTGCCATTCCCGTTTTTTACAGAAAAAAAAATCACCTTAAAAATATTAAGAACTTCAATCTCAATTTAAAATTTCATCACAAGAAGTTGTTAATAACAACATAAATTTAAATTGTGAACAAAAAATGTGTTCGCTGCAAAAATAATGAAGAAGAAAAAATTACTCATTACTGAAACAACCTCCCCCCCCCCCCCCCGTTTTTTTTCTTATTTTGATTAGAACTAAAAAAAAAATGATCTAGTGGATTTTTTTTAAGTGACAGACAGCATCATCACCTGCCTCCCCCCCCTCTTTAATTGTCTTATATGTTGTAGAGCCCATTGTTTTAACAATTAAACTTCGTCTACACTGTTATACTGTATTGGATTGGGTCACCAAAAAAAAAAAACTGACCCCTGAAGTGAACAAGTGATAAACACAAAAAAAAAAACAACAGGTAGAATTTCAACAATACAAAAACACGCTAACAGAGGTTAGGGGTGAAAGAGAGGGAGGAGAAGGAGGAGGGGGGGGGGCATCATCTTTCTTGTTTTGTACTCAGCGTGAAATTTCAATCTTTGTAGTAAGTTCATCATCATCATCATCATCATCATCATCATTCTCAATGGCCAATTTTTTAAACATTCTCACGCAAAAGGTCAAGGATGATGATGATGTAGACAACATGAAAACTGCCTCACAATCCGCACTCGATTGGGTGCGGTATTGATCAATATAGGAGGCTACAGGGGGTAAAACATTCAACTTCCAAACCCCACCCCATTCAAATTGATTCCTCAAATACAAATCATTCCTTATAATCGTCATAATGGTTCATCAGATCCCATCAAGATTCAGAAATATAATGAGGAATTGTGAGAGAAAAAAAGGGGTTAAAAATACAAAATAAAACCCACTCTTATCCAAATCGGTACAAAAAAAAAGAGGAAAATGGGTTGCTTTTGAAGAGAAAGAAGGGGGGGGGGATGAGAGAGGATTGGATGGAGAGAAGGGAGAGAGCAATCTCTCCCTCAAAAATGGGTTCTATAAAATGTGGACCAAGGTGAGAGAAACTCCAATAAATTCCTCAAGAAGAAGAAGAAAAAAAAAAAAAGATCTCAACTCAAACAATGAAAAAACACCATCCATAAAATGAAGGGAGGAAAATAGCGGTGATGTTTTTTTTAGTAAGCACCAGCTAATGAGGAACACCATATGAAATGAAAGGAAACAACTATTTCCATTTTTAACCCCCCCCCCCCCTCTCACCCTCCTGTTTTAATACTTTTGCACTGGATACACAAAAAGGGATATATATATATATATATATATATATATATATATATATATATATATATATATATATACTAAACCCCTAAAAATCACAAGAAGTTCAATAAAAAAACTACTGAATAATGTTTTTTTTACTTTTCTTTTCAAAAGAAAAGTTTGCAAGTATCTCTTATGAACTTATGACAATGGAAAAGCGAAAAAAAGACGCTGAAAGTGAGGTGAAATGCATTTGAATCTATTGCTAAAATTCTCTTTAAAAATAAATTGCATTTAATTTGTATAATTCATCCACTTTTAAAGTGTGAACACACCTCTCGAACTCTTGATTAGGTTTTTTAGGTTCTCTGATTGGGTCTTTTAGGTCCAAAATTAAAAAAAAACATGAGTGTATTTTAGAAACTAGAAGGGTAGTTCAATCAATCTCAAGGGTATTTTCATGTTAATATATTCCAAAATAAGCTTTTTACGATGACATTGCAGACGACATTTTTTAATATTTGTCTATATAAAAAAGTTTATTTTGAAAGTGGAAATATATTCTGACTTGAGTGAACTACCCTTCTAGTTTCTAAAATACTTGTTTCTCTTAATTTTTTCTCCTGTTCTGAAAAAATCACTTATTCATAAACCATCTTATTAAGCTAAACTTCCAACGCCAAGAGAACAGTTGAGACACCTACAACCCTTGAAATATGACCAAGCGACACCTAGTGGTTGGTACTTTATTAAGATAAAAGAAGAAGAAAAAATTAAAAAGTTCGAATCCTATTAAGTCTGAAAGGTGAACAAAAAAAATAATGGAAAGGAGGCGGAATAAATTACACTCGTAAAGAAGGGAACCTCTCTCATCCCTAAGCAAACCTCAATTCCACCTCCTCCTCCTCCTCCTTTTATCCCTTTTTTTGATGGATCCCTAGAGAAAGATAGAGTGAAGGGAAGGGGGCCTCATAAAAAGAGACGCCCAGCTGTCAGGACCTGTTTGTACCAAACTCAATATCCAGAGCCATAAATAATAACTCCAATTAGGCTATAAAAAAAGTTGACTGACATAACTGGAAAAAATTATTCCGATTATTTTTGTTGTTGGTGCGGGGGGAATAATTTTTCTCTCTCTCCTCCCCCCTCTTGTCATTTTCATCTTCTCCGACACAGACAGACATAAGAGACAAACAGAAAATACACTAAAAAAAAAGGACAATAAATATAAATTGAGATAGAACGCCTCCAGTGAAATATTTGTCTCCTATAAATCCATGTTATATAACCTTGTTTACCAAATTTATTTGCCATGTTCTATTGGCCGCAATTAGAATGCCCGAATCATGTCTTTCTTTCTTTCTCTCTCTCTGAAACATGACAAACAACATTCTATAATATTCATTACTGTCCGTTGCTAGAGGGCGCTACCGTTACGTTTATTTTACATCTGAAGTGATTTTTTTTTAAAAAAAAGTAACTAAGTCATAGTTTGTTAGAACTTCGAAACTAGAAGAGTTAAGAAAGGAAAACTAATTTCATGTCCAAGTGTCTTTCAAACTAAAATGTTTTTTTTTTGTCTTTTGAATAATGGCAAAATGTACGGAGCCCTGTAAAAGACACGCAAGATTATTTTTTTAAATAAAACTCGATAATGTCGATTTTTAATTTCTTTTATTCGGCCATGTTAATTAATTATGCCATGTTGCGCGCACCATACTCTAATAATTAAATTATTGCAAGCGCCCTCTTGCAGCAGCAATAAATGATTAGAGTATGGTACGCACAACATGGCATATTTAACATGGCCAAATAAAAGCGATTAAAAGTCGACATATCGAGAATAAAGACGCCATGTCGAGTTTTAGAAAAAGTTGACATGTCGAGATTTAAAAAAACCTTGCATGTCCTTTACAGTGCTCCGTACAAAACAGTAGTTATTTTCAGATTTTATTTTTTAAAATTATTGAAAAACGTCAAAGTTTGGTTCTTTTCAAAACAAAAAAACTGTATATTTTGAAAGATATCAGATTATACCGTAAAAATTACTTTCACGCGATCATTTTACTGATACTTTTTAATAAAATTGCACCTGATGAAAAAATTATCACTTGATACTCATCCATTGTTATCCTCCGCCCTAAATATCAACTTTCATTGAACCTCAATTACAATTTACCAGACAACAATTGATTTTCTCGTCACTGCAGCTACCAAAAAAATATAAACCTTTCCCCCTAACCTAACCGAACCTTACCGAATGAAACCTAACCGAAACCTTACGTAATGAAACCGAAACAAACCTTACGTAATGAAACCTAACCGAAACAAACCTTACGTAATGAAACCAAACCTTACCGAACCGAACCTAATGAAACCTTACCGAACCGAATCTAAACTAAACGTATTGATAAATAAAAAGGCCTATATTTTTTGGTAGCTGTAGTGAGCCAGTCCCCCTAAAAAGGACTAAACCTAAAAAAAATAAAAGAAGTTGTGGGTTTTAAAGAGTTCCTCAACCGCGTTTCTACTTGTACAAATAGGAATTGCTGAATATGTAATAAGTTAATAACTAATAAGCAATGAAGAAGAAAAGAGGCAAAAATTCTTATCAAATAAATGCAAAGCAATGAATGCAAAATGAGTCAAGAAAAACATGTTTCATTTTCTTAAAAGGTGCTAAAACAACATAAAAACATAGAGAAGAAACCCACTCTTCAATAAACAAACACGTTTTTCACATTAAAACACTTTCTTCCCACCTCATTTTTCTTACGTCTGATGTTAGTCTCTCGTACCGGAGACAATGTAGCTCAAAAGATAATAATGTTTCACAATTATTACTGGAACACGGATTATTATGCAACATCAAAGCAAATGTGTTGCCCAAGAGCCAATTGTTATGCAACAATCCCGTTCAAATCAACCAACAATTATGTTGTTTTTTTTTTCCAATCAAAAACATTCGTTAGAGGCTAGAACTCCAGACATCAATAGTCTCTAACCAGACCCTTTTTTATTCAAAAAAGCATAATGGCAGTTGCTCTAATGATGATTATTTTTTCGCTATTGGCACTTGGGCAACAAATTAAAGCAAGTCGCACTCTACATCGGAACAGAACGGAATGAATCGGAATATTTTCATAACAAGCCTCTCAATGAAGCCCAACTGACGTGGCGTTGTTTCCGATCCGATCCAAGCTGGTGTGTGCGGGGCTCCATCGCAAACAGGCATCTGTAGACACCTTCAGAATTTCTTTGGATCCACCCTTTTATGAGCGTCATCAATTTCTAATTGATTTGTTACTGGGTCTGACGTCACATGCCCCACCCTGTTTTATTTCTAATTGGATAATATTTGGTCTGACGCTCATAAAAGGGCGGAACCAAAGAAATTCTGAAGCTGTCTAATGAAGACCTGTCCATTGCAATGCTTGTTATCAAAATATTCTGCAAAAGCGAATGCAAGTAGATCATTCGTTTTGTCCCTGTAGCGTAACTAGCGTTAGATGGCACCACTAGCCCTCCCATAGAAATGTACTAACACTTCTTCCAACTCTGACTCACCTTTTCCTTTTTTTTTCACGTGGAAAACTTTTAATTGCGTCATCACTATTTCTACACGTGCTTTCTTCACTTCACTTATGTTCTGGATATAAGTTTGTCACGTGCTGATAATTAAGGTTGTTTTGGACGCTTTTAGAGCTAAAAGGCTGAATCCGATTTCAAGTAATTGGCGACGAGTGTAGTTTGCCACCTATGGAGGTTGCAGGTAGGATTGCAACCTTTCCTCCTTTGTGGAGGACAGTGTGGATGTCCTCCGACCAGGACCATCCTCCACTCCACAAAGGCAAACATGACCTCCACACAATAAATTTTAGAAAAACTTAGATACCTTCGTTGAGGATGGTCCTGGCCGGAGGACAGTTCTTCCGAATGGAGGACTGTACTCCACAGGTGGCAAACCTAGTTGCAGACTCCATCTTACCTTGCATTTACACAAGTATTATTCTATGGAGCCCTCCATAAGAAACATTTGTTTGATATTACATAAAAATCCATGCTCTAACAATTACTAATGTAACCAATGTAGCCATGCTTAATACCTTGTACATACATGAGCTACATGAATTCAAGTTAAATGTGTTCAGGTTAATTATTTAATTATTAACTCAATATTTTGAGATTATTAACTGAATAAATTGAAGTCGACCATATTATCCATTTTTCCTTCACAGGGCTCTGTAGAACGTGTTTAATATTTAAATGCAATTAACTGTGTTATGTGTGTACAAGGTATTAGGGGGAGGGGGTGGTTAAGAGGGCTGTGATGTGGGTGGTGGTGGTTATTAAAAGAACGAATGTTTGTGGTTTCACAAAAATGGTTCAAATTATAACAAGAGTTATTTTGAGAGAAAGAGAGAAGAAAAAAACAGCAAAAAAAAATTGAGATTCCAACAGAATGTTTTTAAATAAAAGAAGAAGAAAAATGCTTAAAAAGAATTTCTTACTCCTTGAAACACGTTTAGAAACCAAAAAAAAAAAAAAATACAAGTTGTCATTTTATTTATTATTCTTGTTCTTTTTTTTTTTTTGACCGCAAGAAAAAGAAGGAAAAAAACTCAATAAAAATGATTCAAAGAGAAGAAAAAAAAAAGATAAATAATAAAAGATGACAAAATGCAGATAAAATAAGAACAAGACGACAAAGACATAATTAAAGAAGGAGAAATGTGGGTGAGAATAATAATAATACCACATTTAAAGGAGGGGGAGGGGGGGGGGGGCGTCGAAAAATGATTCAATCAAATTCCCTTTCTTTTCGTGACTTAATTTCAGTTATTTTATTTTAAAGGTACTTTAAAAAAAAAACAATTTTTCTCTTCTCTCAATTATTTTATCATCATCACCATGATGATGATGATGATGGGTGAGAATGAAAGAAAAGAATGAGAAAAGTGTTTTCTTCTTCTTCTATTGTCTCATTAGTATATTCAAATGATTGATAGATTAGACAGAGAGAATGGAAGGAAAGAAGGCGGTTTTTCTTCTCTTTTTCGTCTCTTCCTCTATCAAAAGGGTTAAAAAAACATAAATGCTTCACTTCTAATCTTTATTAAACATTTCAATTTAAGAGTTGAGGGTTTTTTTTGTAGGGATGGGATATTCGAATCCATAATCCCGCGAATCTTGAAAAATAGTTGAGATTCGAAAAATCGAATCTTCGCGCTTTTTTCGTCTTTCGAAACCTAAAACCTTTTTTAAAAAAAACCTGTTAAAAACTTCGATAAAATTAGTTTCAACTACATTGACGTCCGTTCACTAACAAAAAAAAACCGGTGATTGTTACGATTTCGGTGGTATCCGGATCACTAATGGATCACCTTCTGGCGACCCTGACTGTCACACCTGTTTTTTTATTATTAATAATTTAATATTATTTCATTTAATAATTGTATCTTTTTTAATGAATTATGTTAAGATTCTTATATATGAAGGATTCGAGATTTGGGAGATCCGAGAACCTTTTAAGATTCGGATTCGAGAAAATTTAGGATTCGTCCCACCTTTGTAAGTTTTTTTTCTTCATTAGTTGATTTAAATCTGTATATTTATCTTGGTTAGAAGTTATAATTGTGTTCTTAATCAAAAATAGAGCTAAACTCATTAATTTTTTTATAGGAAATTTCTTTTAAAAGTTGATGAGTTTAGCACTAACTTTGACTTTAGCATTCATTAAGGATACGACCCAAAATACCTTGTACACACATGAGTTCAATTAATTCAAATTAATTGTGTTTAGGTGAATTATACGGAATCCAGTTAAGGACATAAACCCAAATAAAAATCGACTTTATTATTATTTCAAATTGAAATACTAAATCAATATTTTGTCAATAGTTTATCTGATTATATTTAAGTATTAACTCAATATTTTCAGATTATTAACTGAATAAATTAAATTCGACATATTGTTTGTTTGCCCTCCACAGGGGGCTCTGTAGAACACGTTTATTATTTAAATGCATTTAAATTATCATGTATATACTAGATTTTTATCTGACATTCTTTTCAATCGAAACAACTGTCAAACAACACACATAAGTTAGAAATTGACTTGTCATAATTTCTAAAATATCCAAATTTATAATAGTTCAACACTTGATTGCCAAAAATAGCTGTGAAAGTTCATAAAAAACATAAATTAAAAAAGAAAAATTTGTCACTTGGACTTCAACTTCAATTCTTATTAGAGAATTAGGAAATTGGAGAAGACGTCATGTCGACTATAAACACAGCATGACCAGCTTGTATTGCTAGCTAGAAGTATACCATAATAATAATAATAATAATAATAATAATAATAATAAATATTTCTCTCACGCCATTCAAAAATTTTTTTTGGATTCATTTCTCTTCAATCGGCTTTTTATTTCTCAAAAGTGTCGAGTCATAAAATGTGATTTTTTTATTATCAGAAACAGTTTTCTTTTTTTTATTATTATTATAAATTGTTCAATCATCTCTGATGATCAGATAAGACATAGATCGGTTAATTTTCCCTATTGTATGTCTTTCACTCTTTTAAAAGAGGGCGTCAAGTGGAAAACACAGAACAGGAAACGCCTAACTTCACACAGCACGGTTGCGAGCCGAACCGCTTGTGAGCCGTTCACTACGTGTTCATCAATTTTTTTCTCACAACGAACCTTCCCGGTTCCATGGGGAACCGACGAACCGATGCCGAACAACCGGCAGTATCGTTTCAGCTCTCCTCCTGTGTGTATACGTATATACGTATACATTGTAAAAAAAAAATGGACAACAAGTAGACATTGTTCGCGAGCAGACGAACACACCAAGACGCCGTTCCAACTACTGAAGCGAAATCCTTTGTGATCGTCGAAAAAACCGACAGTTGGTGGATCGGCGCAAACGGTTTACAAGCCGTTCGTTCGTCGCTCTCGACACCGTCCCAACTTGGTTCGACACAGGTTCACAAGCGCTTCGCGAGCCGTTCGGCTCGCAAGTGTATACCCACCTTAACAATTGACAGTACTTCTACAGACTAGTACAGAGCCTGTCGCGTTTGCAGACTTCTGCGTTCTGCAATTCTAGTACGAAAAAGAGTGACGTGGATGAAAGACGTGAGGATTGTTGCGGTAGATAATGGCAACTCCAAACTGAAATTCACTCAGTCAATCCTATTTGACGTCACTAATCAGTCAAATGAAAAGTCAATCAGCCATACCATAACTTTCCGTAAGCCACATACACTTTATGCCAGATCGTTAAGACGCTAAAGGTCATATTTTTTAATAATTTAAAGGGCGGGGCTAAAGAAAACTTAAGCCTCGTTTTCATGGCGATAGTTCTTTCTTGAGAGTAGCTGTCATGAAAGTTGCGATAGTTCACTCTCACGACAGCAACTGTCTACACGTCTTGAAGTAACGTCATAATTTCTGTCATGACAGTGTGACGGCTTACTTCACAGATATTATTGAGTCAAAAACAGTGTTGCCTCTGTCTCCCTACAGAAGCCAAATTTCCCTACAAAGTGGATATTTTTCCTTACAAGCAGGTCACTCAACAACTATTGCTACTGCGACAGTACTATCAACTATCTAGTCAAACGAGATAGTTGTGATAGTGCTATTGCGACAGTGACTATCATGTGGTCTTCACGATGATAGTTCTTGCGATAGTTGCGCTGTCATGACAGCAACTATCGTGAAAACGAGGCTTTAGTGCTGAGCAGAACTACCTGTATAGGTTTAGCGATCGTGTTTTCAAATGCACCCCCCACCCTCCCCCTTTCTTTTCAAAATGCGGACGAGAAAAGAAGTGAAAGAAAGGAATTCCGTCTGATCAAGATAATAATAAAAACTGATTTTTAACACTTTTTTTGTCCATCCAATCTGAACGCAGACTGAATAGAAATGAACCACTTTTTCACTTTTTTTTTTATGATTTTTATTATGTCTCTCTCTCTCTCTTTTCGTGTTTAACAGATGTTTCCATCTTTCTTTTTCTTTCTCTCTCTCTCTTTTAGATATTAGAAGACCCACCCAATCTCACAAGGCAGTTGGGCGCAGCCAGAAAAAATTCTGTTAGCCCCCGCCTTTTTATGAGCATCAGACTCATAACAAACACATAACAAACCTTAATAACCAATCAGAACGAACTTTTTCTGGCTGCGCCCAACTCCTCATGATCAGTCATTATTATTCTAATGGATTTGAATGGATGAATGAATGATTAATGATGATGATGGGTGGGTTTTGTTGTTTATGACTAAATTCATTAAAAAAAAACTTGAATATTTAAAAAAATTTCTTCATTTAAGAAATATTTCTTTTTTGTGTAAGTCAGTGAGAAAATGAAATCTTTTTGAAAGTTTTATAAAGAAAAATGAAAAGTTTTTTTTTATAATTTGTCAAAGTCAAGGTGGTTTGTGCAATCATGAATTTGTATCTCATTTGAATAAGAGACACACGCAACATAACAAAAAATCTACTTTAGTTAACATTAATGTCGGAGAGTTAGCTCGCTATCTGAGAGTATTGTATAGTCGCGTTTATAGTCTTGTGTGTTTTTTTCTTTCTTCCCTATACAATAGGTTCTACCTGATATTATGTTCGATTTGAATTAAAACTGTCAATTTACAACACAGATTAGCAAAATGATCACATTAAAAGCGACATTTACTCTCAAAAGTAGTTACATTTTTGTTTTTTTACAAAAATTGTGACATGTATAGATAGGCCTATGCTCTGCGTTTATGAAGCAACGTGATTGAGAAGACAAACCGAACGAAATCTTCTTTTAAAGTAATTTCCATGCAAATTAGATAGAAAAAAATAAGTTTAGTAGTGATAAATAAAAATAAAATACAATTTACAGCTTCATTTGAATTTGTTTTTTTAGAGACGATTATTCACTGCCTTCAGAAATGTTTTTTTTTTTTCAAAATATTGTCAAGACTTACCCAACGATTGCCAAAACGATTTTGAAATTTTTAAACAAGAAAACGAAACAAAAAACATGGTTTTTATGATACTCGGGGATTACTCGCTTTTATATATATAAAAAAGGTCTGAAAAGTAAAAAAAAAAAAGCAATAATCTGTTCTTGTCTTGTTGGTGTAGTGCATGTTAGTGTCTTAACCCATGTGGTAATGTTGGTCATGGGTTCTCAATCCCTTGCGGTGTGAATTATTTTCAAATATTTCAGAAGGTGGCGGTAGACAAACAAACAGATTATGAAGTTAAATAAAAAAAGCGAGTAATAAGTCATAAATATAATTAAAAAAAATAAAAATTAATTAACTGCATATAAGTGGACTTTATCAGATACATTAGATGCGCCACCAAACAACAGACATTGGCAAAAAACAAAAAAACCCCCCCCCCCAAAGTATACTCTCTCTCTCTCTCTCCTCTACTCGAATTCTGATGTACATTGTCACCAGCTCACACCACTTTCAATTCCATATTTAAATACATGTATTCTCTATTCACGTGGCTCTCGAGTTGATCCGAAGTTTGTAATTTAAAGAATTATGGAACTGTAAGGTGACAACCTTTGCCACACTAAATTGAGTTGAAAATTGAAATGGCGCTGTTTCGGGTGGACTCATGAAACGTCACTTCATTTTTATCTTTTTAATTTATGATTTTTAATGACATTTTAAATTTTAAAAATCATTTCAATGACAATATTTCGACAAGACATTTCAGGAGGTTATATGGGTCTCTTGAAGTGGGGAAAATTGAAAATTTGAAATCTTTAGGGAAAAAAAAACACGAAGACCTTGTATCCACTGAGGTGAAAATTTGAACTTTTTGGAAGTTTCAACTGGTGAAAAATAGAAGACACGTGCCTATTCACTATCATAGGTAAAGGTCACGTGTGTTTCATTTTTCACCAGTTAAAATTCTTTTCAAAAAGTTCAAATTTTCAATGAATAGGAAAACTAAGGCATAAAAAGTTTATTTTTAAAGACGTAAAAAAAAAATGAAAAACCTAAAATCCTCATTTTTTTTTGTAATTTACTGTAATTTTTAACTCCCCTTTTATAATACTGCTCCACAAGATATAGGGTGGACACCGTTTAGGACGAAATATATACGCGAAAGCAATATTTTTTTCGTGTTTAAAAAAAATAATTTATATGTTACGAAAATTCTTTGCTGACCTGAAAAAAATGTCCCTCACTTAAAGGAACAGTTAATTACTTAGGAAAGGAACCCGAAAATAATATTTCGTGTTATCAGTATTTTCTTAGTAAATGTTAACAGTGAAAAACATTTAACAAGAAAATATATTTCGTATTTAACTATTTTTACGGGTCGGTATAAAAGACGGAATTTACTTTGGTTCAATTTAATAAAAATTCCGTAATGCACGGAAATTCCGTCTTGTATACCAACCATGTATTTTTTTTGTATTGGAACTTGTACATTATGCTGCTGTATGTCAGCTGTATCTAATTTCGCTCTGTTCTGACGTTCCGTGACAGTTCTGACAATCTCTAAAGCCACCAACTTAACAAAAAAACCAAGGAAGAAAAAAAAAAAAAAAGCTCAAGAGAGAAAAACGTTTTGATGAACTTTGACATAACGATGACGTCATAGTCATAGATAGGGTGTCAAGAAAAAAATGAAAACAAATCCAATGAACAATACTAATTCCGACGACAACGTCGTAAATGGACAATGTGCTGTGTTATATTGGTCTTGGGCTGGGCCCCTAAACAGGAATTAAAAGAAAGGGTGAGGGGGAGGAAGGGTGAGGGGGGGGACAACAAAAGGTAAAGAAATGAGGGAAAGATGCGAGCGCCATGTTTGAAGAATCTCTACGTTCTATGGAAGAGCACACAACACAAGAATGAACGGACAGAAAAAGAAAATCAAAACTTACAGACTGCACGAGAGACACTTTCTCTCTCAATCGGAAGATAAACGTCTTCTTCGTCTCTCGTCTTGAAGTAGCATTTATCCGTCCTTATAAAACGAAAACCGAACAAACACAACAAAAACAATAACAGATGCAAATAAAAAAAAACCAGACGACTTCAAACAAAACACAATCCACAAATGACGGCAGAAAAAGAACGCGCGGCAGAATTCCCACACTCACGCAACATTCAAACACCAGATGGCGCACAGTCACTCCATCGTCTTTTACACTGTTGCCAGCTACCGCAAAATAACTACTTATTTTAAAGGGGACGACATAGAATAAAATCATGTACAAGATTCACAACAAAGCATACGTATAGCAAGCTTTATTAGTATATATTAATTTTCATTCCGCGTTTTACTACATATTCAAGAGTTGAATTCTGAGATAAATTTCTAGTAAAACGCGCACAAAAAAGTGAATTAATCCTCCTCCTCCTCAATGTCGTCCCCCTTGTTATGCTGCATACGTAACATTAACCAAGAGAGGCTATGTCATAATTAAACTTATAACTAAAACAAAAAAGCAATTTATATTTATTATATTAATTCATGTCGATTCAGATATAATTTAATTAAAAACAGTCCAAAATACTTCTCGGCTGTAAACACAAAATGTAATCATTATGACAAGTGTTGCCAGATTAGCCCTTTTAAAAAAAAACATACGAAAATTTTGAGTCACGAAAAAAATGAAATGTTTATTAATATTGAACAAAAATAATCATTAAACACATAAAAAACATTCAAAAACAATCGTTCGATTTCTTATTCTTACTTACATTTCAGTTTCCTTTTTATTCATTTTTCTTTCAAAACCCATCTATTTAAAACACATTTTAATTTTTTCTCAAAACAAATTATTTAAAAAAAGCAGGACAGATAGACAAAACATTTTATGCTCCTAATTACGATCAGTGTTTGTTTTTTTCTCTTTCTACGTGATTCTATGATAATTATAAATTGGAACAAATTTCGAGACAATTTCCTTAATAGTAGAACACGCTTTAAAGGTTTTAGAAGTTTAAACTCATTTAATGTTTTATCACTCTCTCTCTCCAGAAAGAACCGTTAATAACCAAAGAAAGAAAAACATAAATTTTCGACGGAAAATCGAAAGAAAAAAAAACCCAATAACGGTTTCAATTTCTTCTTTGAAAACTGAACATAAATGCATAATGATAAAAAAGGTAATGAAAAATCCGTCAATTATAAAACGGGGCACAGCATCACGAATTGAAATGAATCTGTTTTGTTTGCAACTGCGATTATTAAGAAATGGATAAATGAGATAAGTGACAATAACATACACACACTCTGCATTTCATCCGTCCACTATTTTATTTTTTCTTTATTTTGATCGTGACGGTAGAGAAGAGAGGAGGCTAACACGTCTCTCACGATCCACTACGTTAAGCTAACACTGAAATTAAACACAAACACAAATCAGTAAGTTCACGAATTCAAGACAAAGACAAAAGTAAGAAAAAGCAAAAGTAAACGAGCCACAAAAGTTTAAAAGAAGAAATAATCGCAAGGTGCAAAAACAAAAAGACAAAAGTAACATCGGACTCTTGCCAACAGAAGTAAATACTGATTCAATCAAGCCAAAGATCAACCGAGGCTAAATTATACATTTAACATTTTGGCTTTCAATTAATCATCAGCTTCATTTTTAATTCAATTGGCTGTTATAAATACGTTATTTAGGTACATTACAAGAGACATTTACATTCAGTTATAAGTTAACTGTTAAGTTTCATTCATAAAACAACCCACAATAGAAGGTCACCTTTCCCTCCCAACAAACAAACTATAGTATGAAAAGATTTCTTCATTAGATCTAAAAAGGCAAAACAGCCATTCGAACGAGAAAATGAAGCATCATTTCAAATGGCCCCTGTTAAAGTTAGTCATCTAAAGTTTTACTATCAAACTCAATGTCAGCCAAAGGAGCGACCATCTTGCAAGTTGTCAAAACTGAAAACGAAGAGACGAGAAAGAAAATAAAAAGAAATTTCTTTCCTAAAACTTGATATGAACAGACTCTAGTGAAAATGCATAAACCATACGAGAGTAAATGTCAAAAAATTAAACAAAATCATGCTACAACAAAGGAAGAGGAGGTAAGATACCAAGAATCGAGCTACATACCGGTAAGTGCTTCAGAAGCAAAGTATCTAACGTCGAAATCAGAATCTTGACCCAACCTATCGAGACACGGTTTCACTTGTCCTTGCAAAACACTAAAAAAAACCACCTGTCAAATCGATTAAAGGCAGCAAATTGTACGTTTTTCTTACTTTGCTTCCAGTGTAGGACCGATCTTCTGCAAGGTCTTTGCAACGTTAAAGCGAACGTTGGCTACATTGTCGGCAGCCAAACCCAGAACAGTAGGTAACATCAACTTGATTGTGACATCAGCTCCACAAGCTTCAGCCAAAAGCTGTTCAAATGAGAAACAAAAATCCTCAATAAGATACAAATGCCCTTAAAAAACGATATTAAAGAAGATGAACATACATTTATGGAGAAAAGGCAGGTCATTCGATGCAAATAATTCTGATCCTGTGACATGGCGACCACTTTTGGAATCACTGTACTGGACGCCCAATCAGATCCAAACTTCTCAACAAGTTTCTTAAGATTCAGAGTCGCAGCCTCTCTGATTGCATACACTATATTATCACAATTACATCAAATTTAAATGCGTTTAAAAACAGTCAATGGAAGAGAACATATTTTATTATTATTTTTAAAGCTTATAAAGATACCGAGTCAGTTCGAGAGTTTAAGAAACTAGACTAGGTGAACGACTCCCACAAAAACCACATTCATGATGATAAACTACCATAACAAAGCTTAAGATGTTTTTTTCGCGTAAAAACGCCTCTCGAACTCTGGTTATTCCGTCTTTCAGGTACCAAATGAAGAGTATAACTTGAATGTGTTTTAGACACTAGAAGGGTAGCCGAATCCATTAAATGTATTTTCACGTTGATATCTTTGCAAATAAAGCAGAATATAATTATTTTGAAAGATATCAACATGAAAATACCCTTAAGTGATTAAGCTACCCTTCTAGTTTCTAAAACACTTTAGTTTCTCTTAATTTTTCTCTTGAAAACAGAATAAAGAATGCAACCACCGAAATTACAAATTCTGCATTTCAAATGTTAACCTTAGTAAAAGACGAACAAAAAATAAGTAAAATAAGAAGCACACACACCGTGGTCGACCAACCAGGTCATACACAACGAATTCAGCTTCTCATCAAAAAACTCCATTCCCTAATCAAGAGAAACCCAACGAATTAAATTATTTCCTTTGAGAGACAGTAGACATTCACTTGATAAGAACTTACCAACTGTCCGGCAAGCAGAGGCATGTATTCGATGATTGCGAGACGTACGCGCCACTTGGAATCTTCAGCCAACTCCACAATTGCAGGCAAAAGACTCTGTGATAACTGCTGAATGCCAATAACTTCGTTGACACAGTCCAAATTACTAATGATATTTAATCGAACTTCGGGACACTCGTCTTTAAGCTGCGACAGGAATAGTGGAAGAAGATGTTCGACAGTACTACACACAAAAAAGTAGCAGCATGGTTTATATAAACGAACAAACTAATCATCAAAAAATGCTTTTGTTCTAACTTGTGTTTTCCCAAGATGGGAGATAAACCCATTATGACCGATGCAAGTGCGGATTTCACGTGTTGGTTCGCATCAGACACCAACTCCTTTACACACGGCAAAATATTAGTCATAATGACCGTTTCTTGAACTGAAGGTTCCAAATTCTGACAGAAATCTATTTAGAAAAGAGAATCTTAAGTTTTGAAACATACGACAAACAGTTAAGACGGCTATATACAGTAGATTAATTCCATCCCGTGGTTTCGAACATTTTTTTAAGTTTTCAATCAATTCTTTTTTCAAAAAAAAACGTTACGAAAAAAAATCAAAGTGTTCTAGAAACAGAATAGTTTTTCCTCGTGATATCATTTAAGTGATATCTTTTAAAATAAACTTTATATGAAAGCTTGGAAGAGGCGAAAATAATTTTCGTGGAAGAAAAACAAAAACCTCTGAAAACTGGAACATTTTAAAATTACTAAAAAAAACCTTTAGCATAACTTTTTACCATTCTGTTTTTTAAACATCAATAAAGCCATCTTAAAAAGAACAATCTCAGCAATAACCGATCGAAAAAATGCAAACCTTTAACTTTGTGTGCAGCCGCAGCTCGAACTTCGGCTTCGCAATCCTTCAAAAGATTCTGAAACGCGAGAACCAAATCCGTTTTCGTTATTTCTGCTCCAACAGCTTTCTGCAACTGTAAATAACATAAAAAAATCAGAATCGACGAAAAGTGGATCTTAAGTTTCAAAAAACCTCACATCAGTAAACTTGTCGGCCACCATGTAACGAACTCGCCATGACTTATCTTCCGAAGCTTGGCGCAACATCGGCATCACCAACTGCTCGACGTCGTCCTGAGGTAACAATGAAGCGATACTCACGCAAGCTTCGACAGCCAATAAACGAACAGAATCCTATAAAAAAAAGTTCCCTTTTAGAGAAAAAGAAGTTCTCTCCGGCGGTTAAACTTAACCTGTTCATCTTGCGCAAGGTTAATAAACATCGGAATAAGATCCGACTTGAGAAACTCGAGTTCAACGACTTTAGCAAACTCTCCCAATTTTCCTGCCGCTGCTCGTCTTACCATTGGAGTATCGTCTTGACACAAGTTTCGAAAATGGCTGAAACGACAAGATATTTTAAGACAGGAGAAAAAAATGATGAGAATAACTTTCGGAAATAAAAGTCGCTTCTATATGACCAACTTTTTGCAGCTAATTCAACCACATTAATCTTAAAATTATTTTATGAGTTTCTTTCAAAATTCTCATCATTTTTTAGAAAACAGTGTACTGAAACATCAAAAGGAAAATTATTTTGGCATTTAGAAGAAGAGAAAACCTTCTCAGATCCGCTTTAACTGTGCTCGAAACACGAGGATAACAAACTCCGAACAATCCGCAAGCAGATGTACGAGACGTAAACCAATCACCTGTAAGAAAAACGACACGCCTCAGTATAGATACATGAATACATGATATCATCGATAATTTACCCGAAGAAAGCCTCTTAACCAACGGTACGAAATGTAGTTCCAAGTCAGCTGGACTATGTTGAGCTGAAATCTTTCTCAGACTCTCGACCGCCTTGTCACGTACGACCGTCTCTTCCACCGTAGCCAAGCTTTCGAGTGGAGGCTACGTTAAAAAAAGCGACAAATGATTAGAAACGCCTTGCGTGGTTCTCGACCGACAACGGTTCATTTGCAATCAAACCAAGAGACAGTGGACGTGTTCCGGCCCTCCGACCAACAGAGTAAATTCTCCCAACTGTTCGGCCAAAGCCAAAAGAACTTCGTCTTCATCATAAATAGTATCTGAAATGAACATAAAACTAGAATCCGTTGTCCAAAAACTAGACTCGCGGATAAGTATGAATTAATTTACCAGTTAGAAACGGTATAAGTTCTGTTCTTGTTCGCTCGACTCCTAGAGCCAATGCAATTGTTGATAATTTCTTGATACTATTTAACCGTAACTAGAACAAAAAATAAAATTAACATTTCTTATTTCGATATTATCACGTGTGATCATCGTTAGTCGTACTGACAGAACCCAGTATTAGGAAGAAATTGAAAGTGTTTTAAAAACTAGAAAAGAAAACTTAATCACAAGAGTAATTCCAACATGTTGATGACATCACTCTTGAAACTTACGACGATAAACATTTGAAAGAAATTAAATTCCACTGTTTTAATCAACTTGAAGCGAACAATTCGCTAATCAACGGGAATAAGACGTAAAGAGATTTATTTAGCCTAATAGTTATTTTAAAACACTTTCATTTTCATCAACATTTTTTTAAAGAAATTCACAATAAATACAGTTCGATTCCATTGTTCTCATTCATTTGCATATTTTACAACTTCTGCTTTATAAATCAATAATAAAACGATCACCGATAACGAAATAAACAACATAAAAGAATCAAAATAACGATTATGAGCCTTTTTTAAAGGGGCACCTTTTAGGCCTAGTCGGCCATTCAAGGTAAAGAAGCTGATTCCCACCACAAAAAACATCCATCCGGTGTGACGTCACATGCAATTCTATTCTTTATATACGGAAATACGACGTCACAATTTACTCATCATGTGTGAACAGACCTTTTTTTTTTTTTTTTTTTCTCTAGTCACATTCGTTATGTTACGATTTTAAAAACAACAATTTTGATATAAAACGTTCAATTTCTTCCGTTTCGCATATAAATATAAAATACGTATAAGAAAATGAAGTATTCCGTGCCTACCTGTACATCTTCGTTCCTTAATTCGTCAATTAAAACGGCGATTGGATAAAGAGAATCGTCTCCAGGAGGATCATTCGACGCCATCTTGAAAAAAAGAAAACTACAACAAGTCGGCGAATGACGTCATTGTGACACGCCTTTTTAAAACAAGTTGTTATTTACTCTTATTAGTGTCCTTTATTACCTCTTTTAAACTGCCTTTATTTACTGTTATTTCGGTTCTTAATAAGTGAATTTTAAAAAAATTGTTTGAAATTATAACAGATTACTAAACATTATAAATTAATTTAATTCTGAATTTACAATGAAAAAAATAACAATTTTTCTAATTCAAAACGAAGCTGCAGTAGACACAAAATGGCCGCTAATACCAAATAATTGAAGACACGTATGAGAGTACATATAATTTTGTATAATACTTCATATAATCTCACGCGATGTGTCAATCATCTTTGACGCGTCACCGTGTGATTGTGTACATACGCTTATGGAAAAGAATTCCAACTTATTTTTGTGAATAAAATACTATAAGTAGTCTAAAATGTATTAAATTTAATAGAATAAGTTTGAAAATAATAAATTCGGGTAACTAGAAGTGTTCAGTTTTATAAAGGTCATTTTTAAGTATTTCGTAAAATTAATTTTTTTAATCACCATATATGTAGAGGTAGTTCAACTTATACCTCTGCATATGAAGCATTTAGCCAATGGATGGCGCCACGTCTACTTACAACTAATTTTCTTGGCAGTTGCACCACAACATAATGAACATACATAAACAATAAGCAAAAGCAATTTAAGATTATAACGAGAAATAGAAAGCCAATGTAAAAAAAAAGGGATAAAAAGAAACTTGAAGAACCGATACAATACCGATACTCATCCACTAGGTCTTTTTTATAACATGGAGTTGAGCTACCTTTATGTATTCATCTTACTTTAGCAATAAATTGACCAGCAAGGGATATTCAGAAAGTTTCAATAATAATTTTAGTTATTTTTAATTGTTATACGTTAAAAAAAAAATAAAAATATTATTTTTGCATACTCATTCTCTATAATGTGAACTTTTTTTTATAACTTTTTATCATGTAAAAAAATTTTTAAAAATATATTTCTATAATTTATTTTCCCTTGAGGCCCCTTTTTCTTTTTCAGAAAAAAAAAATGACCTTTAAATTGTGTATAAAAGAGGGAGCGAGTCAAGCGTTTTGTTCTCAGCCACTATCAATTTCAGTCTGAAATACCAAGTACAACTGACAGTGAAAATTCTTTTGCAAAAATTCATCAAGGTAAGAATTTGAACTTGTAATCCAAACAGCGAATCTGGCAACACTGTTCTCACCTATAATCATTTTTATTAACCATATATTAATATTTTAAATATTTTCTTTTTAATTAAATAGTATTTATTCTATTTTTAAACTATTAAATTATATCAATTATTAAATTTATTTTTTAATAAATTAACTTTCTTAAACTAAAATTTATTTAGATTAAATTAAATATTTTAATGTTTTTTTAAGTTCATAAAAGAAATTATTTTCTATTAAATTTATTTTTAAAAAAATAATTTCTATGTTAGAAAATAATTTGGTTCACAAAGAAAGAAATATTTCCTGGAAAATTTCTTTTAAGTTAAATAACCTTGATACAATAGGCCTAAATTATATCCTTATTAATGGTTTACTGAACACCAATTTAATATATTTTTCTGCGTTTCATATTTTTTTGTATACTAAATCCATCAATCATTACTCAATTCATGTTGTTAAAATTAAAATGTCCGTTTGGCTCCCTCCATCAAGTTTGCCACTTAATTACAATATCCATAAATTAAAATTATCATGTGACATTTTAGTTTCTTAATTGTGAAATCTTGATTTTTTTTGTAGCTAGCTTCAAGATGCCATTAGTAAAAGTACAAAGACAAAGTTCAGAGTTCATAATGCCAGACTTGCCTAGTAAATGCACTTGGACACTAAATGCGAAAAAGGAGAATTCTCCACATTCACATCAAACACTGTATGTCAAATATGTATTATACAAAACTCAATAACTAGTTATTGATTTATCTCATCTAAGAATACTCAAGATTCAAAAACTAAAAACGCATGAACAAAATTAAAATTAAGTAGATTTTCTGATAAATAAGTTCTCTAATAATAAAAAAATTTCAGGTCTCTGCCTCCAAAAATTTTACCTAATATTTTACACCAAATTGGAAACACTCCACTTGTGAAAATCAATAAAATTGAAAAAAGTGAAAATATTAAATGTGAAATATGTAAGCAAAAAACAAAACCAAATTATAATTTCAAGTAAGAAATAAAATAAATGAATATATAACAATATTTTTTTTTTAAAAAAAAGTGGCCAAATGCGAATTCTTCAATGCTGGAGGAAGTGTTAAGGATCGCATTGGAATGAGAATGGTTCTGGATGCTGAAAGGGATGGAGTATTAAAACCTGGAGACTGTCTCATTGAACCCACTTCTGGAAACACAGGTTCGATGGTTTTTTTTATGAACAGCTAAATTTTCAAACTCTGGTTATCATGCATTTCAGGAAACAAAAATTGAAAGTGTATTAGAAACTAGAACAGTAGCAGAATCACTTAATGGTATTGTCACTTGGATACCCTTTCAAAATAAACTTTTTATAGACACAAATTTAAAAAAAAGCGTCTGCTTAAAGTTGGGTCATTCCTTCTAGGTCACACCTTCTAGTTTCTAACAAACTTTAAATTTTCCCAAAAAGGCCAAATCTTTCAATTTGTTTTTAAATTTATTTGTGAGCACTAAAAATATACCTTTGAATGCAGGCATCGGATTAGCTCTTGCCGCAGCTGTAAAGGGTTATCGCTGTATCATTGTTATGCCTGAAAAAATGAGTAACGAGAAAGTCGATGTCCTCAAAGCTCTCGGCGCCGAAATTGTTAGGACACCCACTGGAGCTCGTTACGATTCTCCGGATTCACTCATTAGTGTGGCTCAAAGACTTAGCCGTGAAATTCCAAATTCGGTTGTCTTGGATCAAGTATTGCAAAAAAAAATACTTCTTTCTGTAGAAAAACTTTAGCGATTAATTATGACTTTAATTTTAAAGTATCGTAACCCATCTAATCCCTTGACACACTACGACTCGACTGCCGAGGAAATTCTTGAACAGTGTGGAGGTGAACATCAGTTTGCAATAACGTTGCGAAAGTGGGTTTGTTTTTAAGATAATGTGGCTGAAAATATAGGAAAACTGGATGCCATTGTTATGGGAGCTGGAACCGGAGGAACGATCACTGGAATCGGAAGAAAAATAAAAGAGAAATGTCCAGACTGCAAAGTAAAGTTAAATTTGTAAGTTATCGTATTTTAACTAATATTTAGCTGTTAGATATATGGAGTGGATCCATACGGGTCTATACTTGCCGAACCAAAAGAACTAAACCAAAGTGACACCACTTTCTATGAAGTTGAGGGAATCGGATACGATTTTGTGCCAACCGTTCTGGAAAGAAATGCACGTCAAGCTAATAATTACGATTATATTAGTGCTATATAATCTACTTAAAACAATTTAAATAATGATGCGTTTCTAGGTAGTGGATCAATGGTTTAAAACAAACGATAAAGAAAGTTTGATAATGGCTCGTCGACTGATACGAGAAGAAGGACTATTGTGTGGTAAAACATTTTCTGGTTAACTTACATATCATTAATTATAAATGAAAACTAAATTTATAATCTACAACTGCGTGCACAAAGGTGGCAGTTCCGGATCGGCAATGGTAGCAGCTTTAAATGCAGCAAAGGGTCTTAAAGAAGGGCAGCGCGTTGTGGTAATCTTGCCAGATGGAGTCCGAAACTACATGACAAAGTTCTTAAATGACGACTGGATGACAGCAAGAGATTTTATGGATGCCAAAGGAAAAGAAACACAGTGGTAAAGAAGTGAATACCAGAAAAGAATTAACTAGTTACTCTTTCGATAATGCTGATTATTTTTACTTAACGATTACGTGAAGGTGGTCAAACGTTAAAGTTCGAAGTTTAATTTTGGCGACACCTTTGACAGTATTGCCTCACGTTAGCTGTCAAGAAGCGATTTCGATAATGAACAAAGAAGGTTATGACCAATTGCCAGTGGTCGACGAATCTGGGTTTGAACAATGTCACAAATCAAGTCTCGCTAACAATAAAGATTAAAAATTGATTTTCTCAACAGGTCGGTCCAAGGAGTGGTCACTCTAGGCAACCTTATGGCCAAAATGTTAGCCAGTGTAATATCTCCAAATGATCCTGTATCGAAAGTGTTATACAAACAATTCAAAAAGATTTCTTTGGACACAACTTTGGAGAAACTTTCGCTGATTCTCACTTTGGACCATTTTGCTTTAATTATTCACGATCAGAAACTCTGTGAGTCTAATCAAGGTTGTTGTAATTACGGTAACAGCAAAATCGATTTTAAATAACTTATTCACGCAACTATTTCTTTGCCATGACATAGATACAGGAAAAGACATTCAGACGAAATCAATGGTTGTTGGAATAGTGACTGGAATTGATCTTCTGCATTTCATAACTGCAGAACAAAATAAAAATAACCATATCGAGCCTTAAAACATATTAAGATACTCATACCAGTTAAATTCATTTTCTATGTCTTACTTTCTATTTTATGACACTTGTGTATGAAAACCATGACTGACTTAAAGTTAAAAATTGTTACTAATACTTAAGTTCAGTTTCATTTCATATTTAAGAACAGAGTTAAAAATGTCCTATTCCACCATATTATATTTTTAAACTAATTCTTGTTATTTAACAACTTTAAAGATATGGCTTACTAGTTTTCTATCACGTAATATTTTATAAAATAACTTTTAAACCAGACATGAAGCTTCAGTTTGATAACGCACAACGTTTTGTTGCAATTTCTAATAAAATGGCAAATCCACTAGTTTTCATCAACATATTTTGCAACATTTATCAAACATTTATGAACAGCAGTTAAATTTGCAAAAAAATAACTCGTTGACAGGCACATTAATCGTTATCATTACAGGTCTAATTAGTTTTTCATAACTATTGGCCTAACTTATACAGGCACGTGAAGACTACAGAACGCGCACAACACGTGCACGAGCACGACGAAAAAGCCTTTCTATTTATATATACACGTGGGGAGACCGGGCAACGACTTTAGAACGACTCGGGACATTATAGTTTAGATAAAACGATGTTGACAAGTTATTTGTTCTAAAAATCGTGCACATTGAATAGGCATTACATAGCAAACGAGAATGAGCCAAGAACTGAAACAGATTCCGGAAAAAATATCGTTGGCAATGATAGTTGAGCTAGACCTGTCCGTTTGACAGACAAGCTCGGTGTCAATACAAACAGTTCTACTGAAAAACCTCGAACAATATTTTAGCTTGGGATCGTGTCGGGCTCGTCACATAGTTGTTACGTACCTGTATAAATGTACCCTTACACAAGTATAAAAATTATTAAACTTTCCCTTTCAAAATGTTAACGATTGATTATAAATTATATTCAAACATTTTTTAATGATAATTTCTCTTAAAAGTAACAAATTTTTCTCATTAAAATCACACGAGTGAAAAAAAACACTAAATTCTAAAACGTATATTTTCATAATTAAATATATTACATTAATTATTTGCCAGTTTTATCTTTACTTTTTTTCTCTTTAGTTTCTTTTCTTTATAAAAATTATTATATAACTATACACAAGACACGTAAATAATTAATCACAATTACAAGTCTCCGCAAAAAAAAATACCGAACGAAGTTTGATGGAGAGAGATAGAGAGAGAGAGAGAGCAGTTTAGAATTGTCGTTGTGAAAATATCGTAATTGTCCATTTTCGTTATCATTTTAAGATTATATTGAAATTCTCAAAGTCTATATATTTTTTTTTAGTAAAATCTCGAATTATCGTTAAAGACAAATATTAAGGCTTTTTTTAAAAAAAAACTGCTTTAAAGTATTCACCGTATTCATTTGCATGTTTAAGGCTACAAAATGGAACAATTAATTTATTGTTCCTCTTCAGAAAAAAAAAACATCTTTCAATATTTAAAAAAAATATCGAATGTCACAACTTTAGATAAGTTTAAAAAAGTTCGGCAACAAGATAAAATAACAAAAATCACAGCCAATTGAGAGAGTTCTACATAGAAACGACTTTAAATGTGTGGCTTTTTACGGAGGAAAAAAAAAAAAAAAACGCAAAACAAAAAAGTGTTTTGTCCAGAAGAAAAAAAAAACGTCGTAAATATTGAATCAAGTTCAGAAAAGACGGAAAACGAAGATTGTTAAAATAGAAATCTACAAAATACCTTTAGGGTCTTCAGTTGAGATAACGTCGACATCGACGCGAACCACACGTACACGGTATCTTTATATCCTCAATTGGAAACTTGTAATCGTAAGTCAACTCTTCACCACGCATTATCCTGCATAACATTATAAAAAATATTACTAAAATTACCAAAAAAAAAAGTTCAATTCAGACATTAATTGTACCTTCGCAATGCAAAAATGACAATGTGTTTCTTGCTGTCGACAGAAATAACTTTAGAAAAGCAATTCGGCTAAAAATCAAAATAAACAAACAATAAACTCTTTAGATTTGAAATGATTATGAAAAGAAAAAGAAATCGACAGACCTCGCAAGAATGGTTGATGAACCGAGCTGCGTTTCCATGCATCGTTGCATCGACAACTTCGTTATCGTCGATTCGAAACATGTAACAACCGATTCCCTGCAGGAGAAAAAAGCAATAAATATTTCGTATATACAATTGATAAAATCAATACTACGATGTGAATACTTTGGCATCATAGTATTTCTCTCTTTTGTCAGTTAGAACGGAACGAATGACTTCTCCAGCGTATTCTATAACCATTTCACCGGCATCGATATTTCGCTTACAAAAGAGGCCACGACCATGAATCTTTGACCTTTAAAACATGATTTAAATAACCTTATAAGTAAAAAAAAAAAACACTCATTTACATAGGAAAAAAAAAAAAAAAAGCCAAACCGATAAACTCCGACTGCTTCGCGAGCTGTCGTCCGAATGTGGCGAAACCTCATCGCCATTGGTAGATCCATGCTTGTAGCACGTCTGCAAATAGAATCAAGGCCATCAATATTCAAAGTTATTCTCAACTGCAACAGCTGATGTTTTCATAGAATTATAAACTCTCAACGCAGTTTTGAAGTGTAAAAAAAAACTTGAAAATGATTTCGAAATTAGAACGATCACTGGAAGGTATTTTCATGTTTTTATCTTTTAAATTATCACCTAGACGACTTATGCTGCATTTCTTCTTCGTCGGGTTGCGGAAGATATTCGGGTGGTCGCCGATGTCGCGAAGCCAAGAAGTTAAACATGTCATACTCTTTACGAGCTGTGAACACTTCGGCTCTGACGCATCCGTTAGGATTCTCGGGGGCCTGCGAGACACACACACAAGTAAACGAATCGTTTATTTATAGCTACAACCCTAAATTCAAATGCTAAAAATGAATAAATAATTTAAAAACCTCATCAAAAACGTCTTGTTCGTGATATTTGAATTTATATTTTTTGCATTGATTTGCCTCAGGCATTTGTTCGAGAACGTATTGAACTGCTCTATGAGTAACTCCAAGCATGTTCAGGCCACTTATACCTTCTGTAGAAATATGCCGAAGATGAGATGCTGCCCTCACCTCTTGAACTCTTTCGGCAACAGCACGCCAAGCCTCTGTTAAAATGAAAATGAAACCATAAAATCAATTCAAGTCACTTCCCGTTCCCTCTATAACTCGATCGATTACCATCCATGCTAGTTGACCTGACGTGGAACCCATCTTCACTCGTTATCTCAAAAGTGACACGTGGGCCGTTCTTTGTGGATTTCGAAAATTGGTCATCACTATTCGGATTGAAAGCACGCCGTTGACCTACTGTCGAACGGTAAGAATTTGTGGGTTCTGAAAAAGTGCCTACAGTCGAAGTAGCAACTTCCGAATACGCAGCAACCGGTTCGATGAATATATTATTGGGATCGTACGTGTAGTCACCAGCAGAATGCGAGGTTGAAACAGAAGCAGAAAGCCTCTTGTGGCAAACAGGAATTGACCTCTTCTTGTTCGGTTTACTCGATATAGGAAGAATGGCACATGCTGTTGATCCTTCCGTTGAAGCTATACTTGCAATCTGTTCCGAAACCTTCTTGAGAAGATCGGCAAATTCGCTAGTCTCATCCACACTACTGTTTGTTGAAATAGTATTTGAAGACGCAACCTGGTTATGTGAGAATGTATCGCGAGGCTGTTCATCGTCGATGAAATTCGTTGAAGTTGCAGCTTCGCAATAAAGTGCTGGCTGTTCTGCTTGAATGAGCATCGAATCGTCGGTTGTAGCTGCTGTATATACAATATCTGTACATGGATTATGGATTGGAACAGTCATTTGTTCCGTAGACTGTTGAAATGGCACTGGATAAGTCATTGCTGTGACAAGGTTAGAGTATGAAGAATGATGTTGTTCCTGATGAGTGACGTGCATCGCTTGTAGCGTTCTGAAATGGTCCGAGGTGGTCATGTGAACGACCTGATCTTGTGGCACTAAAACCTGCTGAGTGTTTCCCAGAGAATAATTCTGCATGGAGACCTGCTGTTGCACTACAATCTCCGAAGTTGGGTTCGAAGTAGATGTGAGAAGACAAGATGCCATTTGTTGTTGCTGATGGTGCAGAGGAGCTGTAGCAACGTGCATAACAGGTTGAACTAGAGAGACTTCTTGATGAGCAGGTTGATAAAATGTGGCAGGCGTTAAGACCTGATGTAAAGAGGGAACTAGCGTTGGAATGGTAAACGAAGTCATGGGCACGTTCAGAGACACCGAAGTCAGTTGACCCTGGGACAGATTGATGCTTCCGAGGTAAGCAACATTTGAATGATCGGCCGTGTACGTATGATGATTAGATGGTGACTGAATGTGAGTCGGCTGCTGAAAGTGATGAGTACCGACTGGCATCATCATCGTCCTTCCCTGAACTTGAATTATTTGCGATTGTTGTTGAGGATACGACGAAATGGTCGCAGGAGACGGTAAAGCGTGATCCATTCTAAGGATTGGCTGTTGGACGGTGGTGGTGTTCATAGATGTCAAAGTAGTAGTATTATGACTTGCAGCTTTCGGAAGTATGCGTTTCGGAGATTTGGAATAACACTTTCTGGAGTGAAACCGGGACGGTGGTTTTTGCGACGGTGACGGAAAAATTGGAATATAAGGAGGAGGAAGAGGAACAGGAGGCTTTGGTATGAACGGCTCTTCCTCTTGTTCCACATAAAGACTAGATTGGCTCGTATCAGCCATTGCAACGTTTACAACAGGCACATCAAGCTGTGATTCGCTAACAATGTTATCGCATAAAAGAGATGCTTCTGAATCTACTTTACGACCATCACAATTTCTTATATCTTCCTCTTCACTACTACTTGAATCCACCTCAAAATCACAGCTCAGCACATGACGTTGAAAACTTTCTTCCGTTCGATAAACTCTTTTGCACTTTGGACAGCGAAGAGGATTGCCTTGACGGTTCCGCCCGGGCTCGGCACGTCCATCTCGTACGTCACCAGATTTTTCATTTGCTGTTCCGTTGCCGCCACCTCCCGGAGGTGGAGTCTGCAAAATCAACTGCGGCTGTGAAACATTTTCGACAATAGACGAACTTCCACTAGACGTCGAACAATGATGTTCACTAGTTGATGACTGAACGTCTTTCGATGTAGTCGGATCCGAAAGACCATTCACACCGCTTCCAACAGGAACTATCTTGTCATTGAGGCCAGTTTTGATTGCCGCACTTAAGTTTTGAACATCGGTAGACTTATCACAGTGTTTGGAAGCAGCGGGTAATTCGACCAAACAATAACCTCTATCGAGAGTCTGTATGCTATCATCTGTTTCGGCAACGTCATCCAACCAGCATTGCCTACATCCATTACAGGATGGAAGATCGGAGTACCCTTCTTCTCCTCCCCCACCTGCCGAATCTTCACCGCACACAAGGACAGAGATACCATTCGGTACTGGCATGCGATGATTTCCCCTACATGAAACAGCTTTTTTTGAATTATGTATCGGAAATACTCTAAGAAATTGATCGAGAACTTTGTTCGAGACAACATCTTCTCTTTCTAACAACTCTCCACAATTCCACTTAGGCAATTTGATTCCATTAGTAGGCACTTCTTTCACAACCTTATTATGATTCTTTGTAAATTTTTTCTTTTTCATACGAGAATAGTTATTATTGTTTTGAGCCGACGATAAGCGATCACTTTTGAAGTGTTCCATACGGAATAGAGATCCGTTCCAGTGAGAAACGACATTGCGCCCACGTTCGACACCCGAGGACGAAAGAGTTCGCTTCTTTTCGCTATTTTTACGAACGGTGCACCCGTTTTGAGGTTTCTTATCCACTGGAACGTCTTTCGATACAACCGTTTCTTCAGAAACTATCGGATCGGCTTCGAAAGCATTGCGAACGAGATCGCGAATTGTTTCAGCCAACGACTCGAATGTAGATTGGTTTTTTGCATCAATCTCAGAATCGATTGCTATCAAATCATCACCGTTTAAGACACTGTTGGCCAAAAACTTATTGGGAAATTCTTCTAACTCCTTTAGTTGCGCTTCCAGTTCGTTTAAAGTCTTCAGATCTTCACCGTTCACTTCCATTGCATGGTTGGCATTCGATTCATCTTTCGCCCCATCATCCAGCTCACTTTCGGCATTGGCAACTCCGATACCAATATCCTCGTTACATATCAGCATCGTTAACTGTTCAACGTCTTTATCCTCGGCTATATCGTCAACAAGATCTTGCAACAACGTTCCTACCGAGTCCTGCAAAGACCGAAGAGCTTCGACTTCGTCCTCCTCATTTAAAGAAGTCGTTGTCACGATTGATTCCAAAACATTGTGATCTATCGTACAATCTTTAGTTTCAAGCGGTTTCTCAATAACATCCGGTTCCGGAGATTCTAGAATGGTTCTGCAAGTGTAAACTACCCTTTGTCTTGGATTTTTTGTACTCCAGTACACCCTTGAGCAGCTGCAACAAAACAAAATACAAGAAAATGAATGAGTTTGTCCAGAATTTAGAAGTCATTTGTCAAAAGTAATAATGAATGACTGGATTTAAATTACTTTTTCTAACATCGTCCCCACATTACTAATAAAACATTGTAATTAGTAATTAAAATTATCGTTTTTAATAAAAAATGCAATTACTTGTTAATTAGAATTCAAGTTACTTTTGAATTTGTATTTTCAACTATTTTTATTCCGAGGAAAAAATGTTTAATTATAATTCCTTTTCTTAAAATTTAGTAATAAATAATAATAACTAAGTAATAAGTTTTGCACTGATTTAATTAACATTATAATTAATTATTTTAAAAAGCAATTTGTTCCCTCACTGGGGTCTTATATATATAAGACCAAAAACAAGAGTACAACTGATAGAAAACATTTACCGAAACTGGATTGGAACTATCGCATCGTAAAAATCCGAAACACTGCTCACTTCTCCCAAAGACTCCACAGTCATCGAACCTTAAAAACAACACAAAAAATTCAAACAACGAATCAACAAAAAAAAGTCTCAAATATTTACCGGCCAAAATATGAATGCAAGATGGATCGAGGCCTGCTTGCCACTTTTTCTTTAACCACTTCGGAAACAATCCGTCAAGATCAACATACATAATGTGACGTACTCTGAACTCTGAGGGTGTCACCAGTTTGCAAGTGACTTTATCGGCATGAAGTCTACAGAAAACTTTCTTGTCTTCCTGAAAAGCAGCTCCTTCACGCTGAGCACAAATAAAGTGGTAATTAGCCGGACAGCCACGAATACAACATCCAATTGTTGCACCGCTTCGAAAACAGCCTTCACATTTCTGTGGTTTCACAAAAAAACACAAACATATAATAGTGAGTCTTATTCTATCGTTAAATCACAGAAGAGACTCGCCATTTTACTTCCTCTAGATATGGCGGCATGAACGTGCTGAAGAGAACCATCCACTTCCTCGAAGACTTCGGCCGACCACAGAGCACAATTCAGATGAATCCAATCGTCTTGACCACAGTAAAGAAGCCGACCACAACCCTCGGGGTCAGCATCTCCGATACTGCTACACAGAGCGCAAAACCGGACGTCGACGTCATTCTTTACAGTCGCATCGATCGAACCATCTTATAAAAAAATAAAAAAATAATTAGATGAGTTCGATGATAACCTGCTGGACTAACACCAAACTACCTTTAAGAATTAATGGTTGTCGAAACAGAGATGGCTGCGTAAAGTTCTCTAGAAGACTTCTACATAGAAATTGTGCATAGCCGTGATCGATATGAGGTGGAACAATTGCATCGGGAAGCAAATCTTCCAATTGGAACTCCTGTTTTCCCCATAAACCTTTGATGTTCGGCTTGAACCATGGAAACGACTTCTCTAACAACTAGACACAACACAGAAAATTAAAAAAAAAAAAAATTTAACCTGCTATTGTAACAAGAAACAGATACTTTAAACAACAAGAATGAGACAAAATGAAAAATCTAGTAATCAAAAGTTCATGAGTTTAGCACTTCCTTTGACTTAGCAAAGTAAAAGCAAATCTGAAACCAAAATTAACTACCACCAATTTGTTTACCTTATTAAATAGAACTTGAACGGCTCTGCTTTTCCGTCGAAATCGCTTGCTTCCCATTTTTACAACCTTTACGACATCTTCACAAAATTCAGACTACAAACGTTAAAAAAAAACAATAACACCACTGTTCACCTAAAACAAAATCGTAATTACGAAAACACTCACTACTGAAGTATATTTTCTATCATGCACTTTCTGCTGTATACTCTTAAGATCTAAAGGTAACGATTCCTTCTTTGACTGAGGAGGAGACGAAAACGATGCCGACATTTCAGAAGACGACGTTTCGCTGGTCGATCCCGCAGGTATCTCCACGTGAAGAGCCATCAATGTTTCAACATTTGTTTTGTCAACGCCAGCACCATTTTCATTTTCATTTGAAGTTACTTTTGTTGAAAAACTATCAAAATTCACACAGTCTAAAGGCTTGATTGAAGAAATATCGCCATTTGGTGACGCAAGAGATTTCACAGATGGGAACGATACATTTTCCAGCAAAGAAATTGAGTTTCTCGACAACTTCCGATGTTCACTCGTTTCACCAGGTTTCGAATGCATTAGATAACGCGCATTTTTCGAATAAACTAAAGCATCCAACACGATGTTAATCCCAGACGAAATTTCTGCTTTAACCGCCGTCATCCACAACTTGGAATCCTCCGGACTGCAGACGCTACAAGTGTAGACGACCAAATCCGGAAGATAAGAAAGAATTTGATACATTTCGTCGGTCATTCCGTCGCATTTCGAATGCACCCATGATTCGCATTTCGAACACTGGACCATCTGCAACAAATGACAACGAGGCACACAAATTAATATTAATAAAACACAACAAAAAATCTTGTGATGAAGATAAACCTTTGATTGGTAATCATCCAGTTCGTAACATTGTTTGCAGATTGGACAAAAATTACCTATTTAAAAATACAAGAAATTATAAGTAGACTGAAACCAAAGCAGAATGAAAAAGTTATGGAAACATTCAAAATCTGGAAATGATTCAACATCCTAAATAATGATTCCCATGCAACTCATATTTTGCATAAAAACAAAATTTTCGCGTCCCAAAATGCTTCTATTAACTTGAAAACGTTAAGAGCCAGAAAAAATTATTATAAAGTTCTAACGACGCGTTTACAGTTGCATTTAACGATCACATCTTCGTGCATTTGTCGAAGACGAGAACAATTACAAATCGAAACGATTTCGTTTAACAAAACCTTTGAGAAAACCTGACCAATAAAATGATGTAAATAAGAGAAATTATGCAAACTTTCAAAAACTATGCAATATGTGCGTTTTGTGTATTTTTGATTAAATTATTATTGCACACATGGTGCGACAGTGTACATAATGGGGTTGAAATCATGATTATGCGTTTTGTGTATTTTATGCAAACGTTTAGCTTTACTGATAAGCAACGCAAACATTCCTATCATAAAAAATAGAGCAAACAGATATTTCATATTTTTTTGAGAATCACCAGACACAAACCTTTTTCCATCTGTTTGCCACAGTCGTAACAAAATGAAAAATCACACATCCATTGAGCTGCCGAAGAATTTCCCGGTGACGTTGCACCACAACTTTTACATCGAACACACCGAGTGCAAACCCAAATCTTCTTCTTCTTGGACGGTCGTGAAGGATAATTTGTGCAGAGACACGCAGAGTGATATGTATTATGACATTTGACACATTTCAAAAGCTGAAATGCAAGAAATTTTGACTTCTTAGGTTAAGAGACACCTAGCAGCTACTTAACGCCGTACGTTAAAACAGAAAGAAAGAGAACTCACGTTCTCACGTTGTCCACAAACTTGACAGTACTGACACCTTCGACAACACCAATTATCAAAGTTTTCTTCATGTGGAACGTCAGCCACATCAAGGCAAAAAGGATGAAAAGGTTCACAACAAAGGACGCAATAAATCAACTACGAAAAAAGACGAAAATAAAAAAACCGATTCAGTTGTTGGAGAGAAAAAAACAGATTTTATTGAAACATAAAAAATGTCGAGAAACATCTATAAACATTATAAAAAGAATGCTGCGAGGTGAAAGTACCTCTTCCAATCCGGCACTGCCACAAAGGTAGCAAGCGACTCTAATGGTTGGAAGAGTTGAACCAATGATAGCAACGCCATAACGCCAAACTTCTTCGAGATCGTAATCTTCCCAGAAATCAACTTTAACACGGCACGTTTCAAATCGTCCATCAAAACACTTATTCTTTCCGTCGTTATCCCATTTGCCGTCGTTATTGAACTGGAAGTTAATAAAAGAGAGAGGAGGCCGAGAACGAGAAGGAAGTCCAGTTGTACCCTGGTTTTCGATCTTCATATTCATCTTCGCCTAAATAAATAAAAACAAAGTCGAAACTAAAAAAATTTGAAATGAAAAAGTATTTTTGAATAAAATAAATAAAACTAAATTGTGTGGGGGGGTCAATGTCTCAACAAAGCACTACTTTAATGGGTTCTTAGGTATGACCATTTTCGATCCAAAAAGGTCTAACAAGAAATGTAAAGTGAATACTAATTAGTGTAACCACTATACAGTTCTAATTAAACCTTTTATCCTTTTACAAGATAGTTATTTTATTAAAAAATATTGCTCTTCATAAAGCCTCTTAACAGAAATCTCAGACAAACCAATTAAACTAGTTATCAAACTAACTAAACGCAAACAAATACAACAGAAACCGTTTAACATGAAAAATCGGATAACAAGAAACAAAAGTAAACATTGGTAAACACTAACCAAAAACCCGTTTTCTAATGCAAAATAAAGTCAAGGCTTCGTTCTTCAAATTCACTTTGCACAGTTATTTTTTGTAAAATCCTTTTCATGCACAAACTTAAATCTGTGGCCACGTTTATCAAAATTCACTTCAACCTCTATGGACAATAAACATTATCTAATGAAAACAGTGCAAATTACTGATTTATTTTTAAATAAAAAGCAGGCGTACTCAAAATATAAGTTTTAAAATAATAAAAAAACGTTGTTTTTCGTGGACATTTTCACTTTTCATACTTTTTCTTTCATTTTAACACAAACAAATTCTAGTCCTTGTTCATTTCTTGTTAAACGGTTTCCACTGCACACTAAACTGTTTTTTTTTTTAAAAATTGTTATTGTCAAATTTTGAAAGTAAATTGTAAAGCTTCCAAAATAGTAATATTGTTTTAAAAATAATAACTACCATAAAAACATTATCAAGTTAAATTTACCGCAAAGTAAAGTTACTTTTGACTAGTAAAGGTCGATTCACATTATACGAAACGTCACCTTCACAGAACGTACCATCAACGTCACGTCAAAATATTATACAATGTATTTTATATGGCATCGTTCACATTTAGTGGAAAGGTCACGAAACGTCAATGTCCTATAAAATACATTGTATAATATTTTGACGTGAGGTTGACGGTACGTTCCATGACGGTGACGTTTCGTAAAATGTGAATCGACCTTAAGTGTGATTTTAAAAAAAATGCACAAAGTTATTTTCCATCCCCTTCTTCCCACCTGACTACACAGAAACCAAACAAGAAAAGAGGAGAGAAAAAGAAAGTTCTAAGAAAACCATTAACAAATCCTAGACAAAATGGTAATGAAAAACAAGGATTAAATAATGTCCACAGAGAGTTTGACATTGTCTATCTACCTTCTTCATTGCTTTGTGCTTCAACAGACGAGGAACAAACACCCTGTGGGTAATCTGAGACTTGCTTTTCTTTGCCCTACTAAGATTCGCCAATGAAGAAAGGCACTTGCCATTGCCAACAACATCCATAGCCCTGTTGTTGTTGTTGTTTTGAGCAGCATCATCGTCGTCGTCATCATCATCAACATCATGAAACGAATCGTCCTTGTTGATAACGACTTCTTTCAATGGAGGTGGATCGTCTTCTGTTTCTTCAACGTTCACTTCATCGTCCTCCTCCTCACTTTCTTCAGAGTAAACATCAACCTTCTTCCTTTTCTTCTTCATGATACGTTTTGTCGTCTTAGCCTTCCCTGCCATCTTTTTATCCTTTCTTTCACGTCGATCGTTGGGGTTCATAAAATTTGCACAAACGCGCATTCTGCAAATAGTTGACAAATGATTAAAGTGGCTCCATAGTTGAATTCTTTCTGGTAGTTTTGAGACAATTTAGGAATTTCAAGCAAAATTTTTTTTCAGAAGAAATACTATGAAAAAATAATTCAATGTGTAAACTAGAATAGTTGGTGATATTGATAAGTTCTTTTCATGATGTTATCCTTCAAGATATACTTTTTATGACAATTTGAAAAACGCGAAAATAATTTAAATGAAATGTTGGTGCAATAAAATATTCATTTTTTAAGATATTGCCATGATAAAACTTTACAGTAGGGTACCGCAAATACAGTGAGTTAGGATTCAGACACCCGCCAAAAAGCGGATCTTTGCCATTTTTCACTAGAAAATGCATATCAAAGCCTAATAATAGTCCTATGCCTAAGAAAAAGCTGTAAATAGACTGAATCAACGACGAAAAAATGCTTCTCTGACGCGGCTGTTGAGCACGTGGCACAGAAAAACGCCGAAACAGCAGAGCAATCGCCAAATGTAACAGATGTGGATATAATTAAAAAGCACTGTATTAGCGGAAAAGCGGGGCACTACAGTATCACAATCTTCAACCATTCTAGTTTTGAAAATAACTTGGAATTTTTTTTCGTAATCTTGTTCTTGAAAAACATTCGATGACGTTTTTGCTTCCAAAACACATATTAAGATAATTAAAATGTAAACAGAAAAAACAAACAGTTGAAATTAATTAACCTGCAAGCTTGTTTCAATTTGTTAGGACCTCCATATTTACTTCGATCACTTGAGGGGAAAAAAAACGAGAAAACGCTTAGAATCTTTTGACAAAATTATTAATAAAATGAAACTTACAGACAAAAAACACATTTTCTACAATCTGGAAGACGACAACCTCGACATTCTCCGCATCGTCTTTTACGTACGTATGATTTAGATTTTGCCTTCGTTGCTGCTGCTGCTTCTCCTATTAATAATAAAAACGTCTATTAAATCATAAAACACACAATTTAATTTAATTAAGAAACAAACACAAACCAATATTTTTACGAATATATTTTCTTTTCTGGACCATCCCTGTTTTTGGTAGAGTAAAACTCGATGCTGAAGTTTTGAAAACTGAAGACAAACCCTCATTTGTTTCTGAAAACTTTGCCTTCGGATAACCGAGAACGACCGATGCGCGACGACAAACGTGTTTAATGCGTGGTCCACGGCGTTCGCTATCTTCAGGTGAGGTATATTTAAATTTCTTCTCCTCATGAAGTGAATCGTCGTCTTCCTCATCCGCCTCCTCCACTCCATTTTGAACTACAACTACACAAAACGACAATAAAAGCTCAACACCAGCTCGTCCTTTAAAGAAATTCAACAAAATTACAACCTTTTTCTTTGACGTCCACTTTCGAAATGGTGATTGACGGACTTATGAGTGTAGCCCCTTCTGGCATCATTCGAACGACATCGTTGGGTTTCAAGTGAACGATATCTTCTGGTCCAATCGTCACGGTCAATGTTGGTCCATTCTTAAGCAATGATTCTTCAGAAAAAGTACACAAACACATATTTCATATTTCAGAAGTCTTAACGACCACCGAAACCTCGTCTAGTGTTAAAAAAAAAAATGAATTGGAACAAAACACTTTTTTTAAAAAAAACCGAGGCTTTGATGATTTAAACAAAAAAATACTAAATAAAAACACAATACTAGCATTCAGGAATAGAATGAAATAAGGATGGGGAAAATGTTTTATTTAAAAAAATGCGATCGTCAATAAGGACTTCCGTCCAAATATAAGATAAAAAGATTTCTGTCCAGCATAAACAAATTTAATATAAAAAATAAACCAAAGCCATACTTGAAGCGAAATGAAAAATGTGAAAATTATGAATAGTACGAATAAAATATAAAACTAATTAAGAGATTTTTTTTAAAAAAAAAGCCATGCGTATGAATTAATCTTATTAGTTGGACCGGGAAGTTCATGAAAAATAAAATTTATTCACGCTGGTTGAGCATTACATTTCCTAACATGAAACAGTAATCAACTTTCTCATCTTTTCTCATGTTTTGTAAATGCCCATTGCTAATTAATTATTAAGAAGAAAAATTTAAATTGTTTTTTTTTACACATGTTCCAGCAAGCCAGTCATCCATCCCGCTGAGAAATGGCTGACAATTCTAGCTAATAACGAACAGTCGACGGCATAAATTCAACGAAGTCACAAACCATAGTTATATTTTTAATGTTTATTTACAATGGATAATCTTCTGAAAGTTTAACTTTCTTAAAAATAACTGAATGTATAGAATTATTCGAGAAGTGAAAGAAATTGTTAAAAAATAAACCCCCGCTCCCCCCCCAACCAAAAAAAAATGTAAAGTTATCAAAAAAAAAAAGTTAAGTTTTCAAACAACTAAATTATCAGATGATGAGCTAGTTCCATTTATGTAAAAATTATATGAATTCATATTCAGTGGCTGACATTAAATTGCTAAATTTGAATAATGTTCCTTTTTTTTTGTAAATTTTCAAAATATAACTACGAGTCCATTCATTTATTCAAAGTTAAAAGTTGTAATTTTAAATAATGACCTCAATTTCAAAATTTACTAAATTTCACAATTAATAGTTTTATTGTCCAATATGAAATCCAAATTAAATTTGTTGGGGTTTAAATTTTTTAAGTAATCATTAAAATGGTTATTTTAAAATAAACTTATAAGTGAATGTTTTTTTTTAATTTTATTAACTTTTTTTCAATTCATAGATTTTAAATAAAATGAAGAGAAAAAAAATACCAAAAATAACAAATAAATTTAAATTTGATTTTGTTTTAAATTAAGCATTAACTGAACGGTTTATTTTAAAATTGCTTTAATAAAAAAACAAATGGTATAATACCATAAATAAAACGAAAAAAAATAATAAATAAAATCTCAAATAAATTTCACTTTAATATTTTTGTTGAATGAAAAAAATCTCGCAATCGTGAATATTTTCCCTATTTCTTGGCATAATTCTAGATCATGAACTTCCGTCTCCATTACTCCATTAGTATTTTGGTTGTTGTTTTAATTAAAAAAAAAGCAAACCCAAAGTTGCATTTGTTTTAAAAGTAAACGATAAAAATGCATTAGAGACAAATAATCAAGCGGTGATTTGATATATACTTTTGTTTCATACAGACAAACACATATATTATGAATAATTGATTATTAATTATTGCCTGACCCCCTTACCCTCAACAACACGTCCACAGCTGGGGTGATGGGCAAAGGCCCCAAACGTGTGTTTTGGCCACACTTCCCCAGTTCCACACAGTGGCTGTGGCACTAAGCCCTGGTGGTGACCAAAACGTACTGCTGTGTGCGAAATATATCACCATTTTACACAGAATTAGCGTCTCGTAACAAAAAACGAAACACGAAAACAAACAAAAGTTTGATATCGTAACCGGAGTAACAGGAAATGAAAAGAAAAAAACAAATACCAAAAGAAAGAAAAAAAAAAAGGACACTGTATATTCAATTTTCATACCTGCACTCGACTTTCGAGCAACGTCTGATAACATCGATGTTTTCTTCGTGGTAGGAATGACGGCATTAGTAGTCACCTTGTCGAGTGGTTCCAGTTGAACGGTCGGAAAACTACTCAAACGAAATGGAATGTTGACTTTGTCCAGATCCTTTTGAAATTGCTCGTTCAGCTTGCGAATACTCGCCGGCTGCCTCAGTTTCATCAAAGTGCGCTTATTCAACTGCAATCTCGCTTTACGCAAGATGTTTTTCGTACGCAACCGCGTAGAAGCTCTTTGTTGCTGAACTTGCAACCTCTCTGGCGAAGGAGGCGACATGCCGATCTTCGACGACTTTACAGAAGATGTATCTCGAAGTCGACCTTCCCATTGAGACCTCAAGATCCTTTCGATCTTGGCAGCCACCTTATCGGCAACGGGTTCATCAACTCTTCCATTAACATTCGTGTCATCTACGTTTAACTTATTTTCCGCACCAAGAACGACTGAAGACGACGCGGAACAAGAAGAAGTCGTTTCTGCCAAACTTGAATGCGCGTTATCACCGTTAATCGTCACCGATCCGCACTTTCGTCCAGGTTTTAATTTAGCTCCCGTACGCGCCATCGTTTCGGCATACTTACTTATTTCAACCATCATCCGGTCGCCTCCATCTACCACATTCTGATCGTCCACCTTTTTATTAATTGACTGCTGACCAGGTGACTTTCCATCCGAACTAGGTTTCGATTGTCTCTTACCATCTAGGACTAAAGGCTGGTCGAGAATAGCTACTTTAGGGATCATACCTAAATTTAATGAAGTTTTGATATGGGTTTCGTCATTTGGTCGTCTCTGTTCCGCGTACGCTTCAGAGAAATCGAAATCTTCCATGCTACGTTTCTTAGGGATAATTATACGGGAGGATCGCGCACTTCGTTCAGGAAGAGCGAAAGCTCGCCGTTGAAAACTAGATTTCGTACTACTTGCTATAGAACTAGTAGAAACGTTTGGCAAACCTTTCACCTTCGACGAAGTCGAACCAACATCCGAAAGTCTCTCTTCTCCTTTGGCATTCACGTCCGAATTTTGAGATCCCGTCCGTTGTTTTATAACCTGTAACGAATCAGAACGCGTAATTCCAACCGTTTCGTGAATTCCCGAATCACTCGATGATACACAACTGACGGAATCGAACGAAGATGAAGTTCCGTTATCCACGGCTAAGCGCCTCGAACACAATCCGTTCTCTTCCGAATTCTCAATTCCATGTTTGTTCATCTTTGCGTAAGATCTGCGTACGAGAAATCGCATTCCCGAACGTATTCTAACAACAGGAACCTTTATTTCGATTTCATTTCGAACGGAACCGCTTTCCAAAGAATTTCTTCGACCACTGCTGCCGGAAGACTTCGTTTTAGACGACGGCATAGTCATAGATTCAACACTCGTGGCTCTCGAACTAGATGTATCTAAGTTCATTTCATCTTCGTCTAACTCAATCGGATTTCCGCCATGTTCCGAAACTTTTTGTTCGAGAATCGCTTTCGATTTTAAGATGTCCCGATTCGTGAATCCTTCGAACTCGTCCTTACAAATGACAATAAATTATAAAACAATTGAGAAAACGCATTGAAAATAAAAAGAAACAAAAATTATTTGTGATCGAAAACGCTTGAATGAGCATCAAAATCTGCAAATTCAAGAAAATAATATTTGCATAAATTGTTTTTCTTACAAACTAGAAGTGCAAGCGACGCATTTCACTCGATTATAATGTATTAGTAAGAAAAAAAAACTGCAACAAAACGTTTACTTATTAAGATACCAACATAAAAATGTAACTGTTTCATTTACTATTCTAGTTTATTATAAACCACTTTCAATATCTTCTAAATAGTAGAATAACCATAATTGTAAACAAGGATTATTTTTTTTACTTGCGTGTATTAAATCGATGGCGCCAAAAAAAGGACGCCACTTCCGGTTAGTAGTTTTTGCCGAAAATTTGCACAATATTTCATAATCTTTTCGTTATATTATTCTGTTATTAGACAGTATTAACCCGCATTGCATCATATTTCATCATATTACAACAAACAAAACAAAGAAATGCCGAAATTTGCATTAAAATCGACACGATTTCAAAGTTTGACCGTTAAAAACCATCAAAATATGGCATTTTTTGTGACGAACACTTTGTTAAATGTGAATAAAAAATATCGTTAACATTAGAAAACTGTTATTTTTATAAGAAAAAAAGCTTTAATGATTGTTAGAAAAAAAATAAGAAAAGGCTAAATGGGGTTGCTTTTTCAATGGAAGTCGCTTATCCGCCATAATGACAGAAATAAAGAAAACGAGGAACGAAACGTACAAAAGACGTAATCGTTCAAATTGAAACACTTTTGTTATTTACCTCTTCGGATTCGCCAAAAACCTCATAAAACATCCTCCAGCCGTGATAAATACTTGAAGCTGTCTTCAGAGATGGATCTGTCTCAATGTTAGAATGATTTTCATCGTAATTTACACGAAAACGACCGACTCTTTGCCCCGGACGAGCAGGAAAATGAAGTCGCGCCATTTTCTAGATTATAATATCCTTGTTTCCTCTTTTCTATAGCCGCCTAGCCTCTACCTCCTATACAGTGAATGACTATGATTCATCGGAAAAGCGGCTCTCCAACGAGCATAACGGAAATTTGCCTCGCCTCACTGTAAGAAGCCTGTGACGTCAGAGGGGCTAACGACGGCGTTATTTTTAATAAAAAAAAAGGGTAATAATAGAATTCAAGAACCCCTTCGTTTAAAGTTTTAAACTGTTGAGCACGTTTGATATCATCCCTATATTATCCGACTAAATGGTGCAATTTTAAATTTTACGTCAACCCCTGTGACGTCACAAGCGTCTTATTACGATGAGGTGGGTAAATCTCTCCCAGGTCTCCCTCTCGCATTCTCAACTGCAAAACTTGGCGCAGAATAGTGTAAATGAGAACGGAAGAGAAACTCTTCTTCGGCACCTTTCATGTTCTTAAAATAGGAAATTAAACAGGAAAACTCTTCTTGATAACCGGTTACTCAAGCCACTTCAATGGAGTGGCCATTTTAAAAAGGGTTAGAAAAGAAATTTTACCATGGATGTCTATAGAAACTTGCGCACATGCGCAGAAGAAATTCTATTTCCAATTAATGACCGTGTTTCCCTTCTGTATCCGTCATTATTCTGTGACCAACGCATACTATGAGAGCCGTGTCACAGCGCATCATTCCGGTTTGATTCATCGTTACATTTTATGCATGGTAAGGTCCTAAAGTACTGTTTCAAACAACCAATCAAAGATGAAAATTTAACCCGCCAAATATTTGCAACATGTGCAATCCAAATAGATCATAATGTTATCATTTTTTTTTATCTAATAATGGATGAAACACTACTTTTATCGCCTTATTTTAAATATAAGCAATATATAAACAAGGGATTCAAGGAACCCTATAGACCTCCATTGCTTTAATATATGCTTTCATATATCAAATAACCAACTTTTTTTTCATTGTTACATGTGTGCGCATATGTACGCACATGTATAGACGTGTGCGCATGTGTATATAGATAAACACACATGTATGTATTCAAGTACATGACATAGTTACATGTGATGCGCATGCGTCATTCATTTGTAATAATATGGGTTTAAAATGAAAATACGTCACATGTATTCTAATATACAAAAATAATTACAGAACATAGAAAGGAACACCCCTCCTAAATAATAGAAAAGTCCCCCCTTTCAAATGCTACAACTGGAAAGAGGAAGAATCTCGATTTTTTTTTAAAAAAATTACGTTTTTAAAAAATCGAAATTTTATATTTCAAGTCGCTCTAAAATTTCAATTTTTTTCCAGTTTCATCGTCAGAATGTGTACATCATTTTAGGTCTGATGATATTTTATCGTAGGTGGCCCTGTTTTCGAGTTGGTTCGACCCACAAAAAATTATGACCAAAAACTCAAAATTTGTTTCTAAAAAATTCATACAAAAATAACCCCTGGGTAAAATTTTCTACTTTTTTGTCAGGAGCATCATATTGACCCACGGAATCAAATAAAAAATACTGCATGTCTTTATCTCATTCCGTTCTTGAGTTGTTCGAGGAACAAAATCGGGTTCCGGACACACACACAGCCACACAGACATCCTTTTTTGCCCCTTTTCTTGCATGATCCTATATACCTCCATTGCTCTAAAGAGCAATGGAGGTCAAAAATGAGTAATGTTTACCTACAATAATGTAATTTAAACTTCTATAAAATTCTGCAAATTCTTAACAATTTACCAAAGATTTGGCAGACCCATTACTAAAAACATAGAGGTAGCTCAACTTCACCGTAAGAGCAAAGTGTCGTGAATGAGTGAGCATTAGTAGTACACTCTTTATTCCTCATATATCTTCCCTTAGCCTAGTTTCACACGACAATACGTGAATGATAAATACTGAATTTACATGTACACCAATGGAAGCGCATTCATATGGAGATACATGAATGCTTCCATTGGTGTGCCACAGTAGGGCCTACATGTAAATTCAATAAACCTGTATGTCATACACATATCGTCGTGTGAAACTAGGCTTATCTTTCTATATTTAACTTTGTAAAGAGAGCCTTGAATCTTTTATAAATGCCATCCACTGTTATGTTCATTGATTTGTGATATAATTGAGAAATAATTTAGCTCTAAGTACTGACTAGTGTGCCATCGGTTTTGCTAGGTGCCCCACGATTTCTCCAGGCAAACAAAATACTTCCCTAAGTTCCCCATGAGCAAAAAAAAAAAAAAAGTTTGCGAACCACTGTTCCACAGGCATAACTTAGTTGAACTACCTCTATATATTTATCTTGGTGGAAACTAATTTAACCAAACAATTTGCCTTAAAACATTTTGTCAAGAATATATATCTGACAATTACATAAACATTGAACAAATCATTGCAAATTTGTCACTTTTGACTTAGTAATGATAAAAAAAATATCTCAAATGAAATTCACTGACCTTTGGTCAGCTCTCACATGAAATATTTTGACAGATAAAATTAAAAATGAAAAAAAAAAAACAGACTATACATACATATTTATTGACAACCTAACTGCATCGAATCAAAAAAAAAAAAAAGAAAGAAAGAAAACTATCTCCCAATGAAATTTCCAAGGCACATTTTCACATGAACAACACAAATAAAATCAAGCCCACCCACCCCCTCAATGATTGGACCACCCAATTTTTTTTTCCAAAATCCTCAAATACGACAGTTTAATTTATATATTTTTTTATAAAGGAAATTTAAATCCCACTCCAAAATTGTATTTTTATATCACAATACAAACAAAAAAATTAAATTATCACAGTCAACACGCCTTTGATTTTAAAAGGAAAAAAAAAATGTAACAGTTTAAAAAATTTCATGTGGCGCCCGTAAACGCTCATTTTATAAGCTCTCTGTAATAATAACAATAACAATTTGATAAAAACCAAACATAAATGAAGTATTAAAGAACATGCAGAGCAAAACAAAACAGGATTAGAAAAAAAAATAATAAAACACTTATTTCATCAACGAAAGTCTTGTCGTTGGTAAGGATTACATTGATAAAAGTTTGCACCGCCATAAAACTGTGGATTTTCATTCGGAACATCCTGTGTTTGAATTTCACTATGTTGTAACGGATTCATACTGTAATCCTGATAGTTACGACTAGGAAACGGATGTCGATGTGGAGGCCTGTGATGGTTTCCGTAGCCATTTCTAGGATTATGATAACCCGTGTTATAGTTCCGTTGGTGTCCCGGGCCGTAATGACCACCTCTGTTCCCTTTTGGCTTTGTATAGTACAACGACGGAGCGTGGGTACGAGGAGTTTCACGAGGACTAAAAGGCACTGCGTTTACGGAAAGCTGCGATTTAGACACGATCAAAGACTGATAGTCTGTTTGCAATTGGTCCACATTGTTTTCCATAGGTGGTGGTGGTGGTGGTGGTGGCGTTGGTTCCAAAGTTTGTCCCGGAGCGATAAACCTAGGAATGAATCCACCGTAATCGATCGGTAAATGCTGAGGGATCGGTGCCGTCGGAATCAATTGTCCATCGGGAGTTGAAATGACAGTCGGAGAAGCGTTTTGATAAGGAAACATTGCGGCTGGCTTCATGTGCGGAAAATAGGGAGAAGGAAAACCTATTTGATAAACTATTCCCGGATACTGATACATAGCAGGAAACGGAACAATGATCTGAGATATTCCAGCAGGAGGTTGGGTATTCTGAGAAACAATCTGTTCCATCGAATCTGTTGATTTCAGTTCGAGTTCGACGCATCGTTGTTCTTCATCATCACTCGATTTGTTTTGTGCCAGCATGTTTTGTTCGCTTCGAGCTACCATTTCCAGAGAATATTCCGTTTGATGAAGACGAGTTACGGCATTGGAATCGATTCCAATCCGAGAAAGATCGGTAGGCGTTTCAAGAAGCGGCGAAGATTGTGGCCGAATGACAGACATATCTTCTCTCTGACTGTTGTCCGTAACCATAGAGCGTATTTCTGTCGCAGTTGTAACGAGTACGTCTGTCGGGTACGTTGTGACAATTGTCGAAATCGAATCCGGCATCGAGTCAGAAGCAGAATCAATATTAGTTTCCTTTAATTGCTCTGTTAACGACTCGACCATTGCGTTTTCCTTCGTTCCCAGTGTTTCAACGTCATTGGTGAACACATTTGGAACTTTTTCTTCAACCGAACTTTTCGAAACAACTTTCTTGATCACCGAAATTGGTTTAGAATCTTCCAAATGTTTTTCTGTTATCTTCTGATGAACAGGAGCAGAAATATTACCTTTAGAACTGAGAAACGAACCAATTTGTGGAGAACTGTCGTCAGTTGTCCTCATTGCACCACGACCCGCAGGAACTCTAGCGACCGATACGGTCCCCTTTGGTTTCGCTCCATACAAAGTCCAATCTTTGCCACTCTGTTCGACACCACTGGATACGAGTATCGTGTCGGATTGCACATTACCTGATTGGGTGCCGTTCGTCTCTGGCAGCAACTCCAGAACAACTTCGTTTATCTCCGACGTCGGCAACGGAGGAAAATCGTATAAAGATTTTATTTTTCTCGCTTCTTCGACGGCATCGAAGCTTGAAGATTCCTCGCCATCGGATACAAAGGATTCCTTCTCCACTTGGCTAACGTAGACGAAAATAATGACTAAAACGATATCTGAATCCATTATCATTAAAAAGACAAACCTTATTTCATCGTAAAATGCTTTCCGTGTGTCTGCAGTCTTTTTACTTTCTTCTAGTGCTAGTATCAGCATCTGATTCTCCTCTTCCTCACTAGACGGCGTTATCAATTTCAAATCGACTTTATTGTTGGTCACTTTTGACGAAGAAGACGAACTTTGGCTTTCGGATCTTCGACGATTCGTTTCCTGATAAGGTCTCGTATCTGAAGATGCCGATTGCCTTCTACGTCCACTTTGAGGCCGTCGTACTCCACCACGATTCCCGCGAACACGATGTTCCTGAATCTGAGTCTCGGAGTTGTTTCTTCCATGATAACCTTTAAAAGAGAAAAAAAAAATAAGTTTCATATTGTAAAACGCTGTTACAAAATATTACGAAACTACTTCTTTGAGATGTATCTGTCAGTTCGGCTGTTTCTTGAACTTCGTTCGACTGCACATTTTCACTTTCGCTTCTGAAAGCAAAAAAAAAAAAAAAATCAGTAAAAAGTTCTATTCTTTCTAGTGATGTTCTAATGTACTGTCGTTGCCTGTAGTCGGGATTGTTTCTGAACGAATTCTGTTTATTCCTGTTGTAGTATTGACTTCCGCGACCTCCTCTTCCCCTCGTATTGTAATTATGTCCTCTACCTCCTCGTACTGGATTGTCCATTGCGAAACTACGAAGAAGAAGATAAAAAAAATAACCGAAAATCAAATTTAAAATATAGAAAAACCGTTTTCTTTCACTATTTAGACTAAATATCAACACTTTCTGAACCTTCCTCCTCTTCATCGATTTTTAGATTAGCTTTTTGCTTTTTTTTTTATACTTCCTCTTAAGATCAACAGAAGATAACACTACATATTTTTGTATATCTGTTTCTTATAAGTTCAAGTAACTATAGAAAGAAAAAAACCCTAGCTAATTACTGTCATTTTGCCCCACCCTAACCATAAAAGCAAACGTAAAAACGACTTAAATCTCCATTCAGACGTATTTCTGTCCGATTAATAGGAATTTAAAACACTTTTATGGAATCTTTAAGCTTGAAACTGATTTACTAAATCGTTCCATACGTTTGCCAGACATTGAAGAAGATAGGAAAAGAGAGAAAGGAACTTACAAATTAAGCTCAAATCGTATCCTCGGTCTTTTTTTCCCCCACCCTTCACACTCAAGTTACAAGTAAAACGAACACGGCGATGAGAAAGCTGATATCGTAAAAATCTTATATTTTCTTATGAATGTTTGTTTGTCTTTCTGTTATTATCATCAATCCTATGAAGAATCCTATGTACTTTTTTTTTTTTGCCGGGTCCTCCTTCGCCTCCTCCACTCCTTTATTTACACTTTAAACACTATTTACACCTAAATGACGCTAACAATCAATGAATACTGACGAAACTACAGTTTTTTTAAACTACAAATCGTATTAATTAAACATAAAATATACTAATATAATTACTCAAAGAAAACCTAAAACTATGGATTTCGCCCAAAAACACGGGGGCAAAATTGTAACACTAATTACTACCACTACGCGACGCAACTTGCGCTCTACTATACTGCCTTCTAGTGGTGAATACAACAATCTCAACATAATAACATTTTCACATCGATTTTTGACAGATGACGTTCAAAACATTAAGGTGACATGCTGTCTTATGTTTGAAGTGAGGCTTGAGTAGAAAATGGGTGTACGAATATGACACTTTTCATTACATATGGCGTAAAATCCCACTTCTAACTTCTAAAGGATGGCTCTCTTCTCTATCCAATTTGGCATAGTTGTAAAAAGAAGCATGTGAGGTCAGAGGGGTTGCCAAAAAAAGTTAGGCTTATGTCATTTTGTCTGATAAAAAAGGGTAACAAGAAACGAATTCAAAAACGCTTTTGTTTAAACTGTTGGAAGCGTTTGCTATGATTCATTTTCTATCAGTGTATAATTTCACAAACATAAATTTATTGTCAATCCCTCTGACGTCACAAGCTTTCTCTTATGGCGAGACAAATATAAGAGCCCTACGACGTTAAACGCCGCTCAGTGAACGCTCAGTCATAAACGCTGTGAAACTAAAATTTGCTATCACATTGAACTATGAAATACTATTAATATATTTATGCGATAAAATAAAGATACAATGACAACCGTTTAATTTGAAAACGAATATAACACGAAAAATAAGATAACACAAAATGTATTTTTTTGATCCGGTCCCTTAAACATAAAAATTCGTTTAACGAAAAAAATATTCCCCTCACTTCCATTTCATGTTAAACGGTTTCCATTGTAATTAGTACTAATAACAAATAATTAAAAAAAAGTATTAAAACCAATGTGATTAAAACATTTAATTGAATAAGCAATAAAATGTGAAAATGTCAAAACCGCAAAATACGTTTTCAACAAATACTTTTTTTAAAACTATTTTTTTCTAAAAATAAACCTTGTTCAGGTAATAACATACATGCTCAGCAAAATGCTAATTGAACGAGATAAAACGTTTAACCACAATCAATATAAAAAGAAACAAGATAACAAATTGATGCATATTTAAAAAAAGAAAACAGTAAAAACAAATGCGACTACAGTAATTCAATCCGTGTCCGAAGATAAACACTTGCGGAATTCCATCGCAATTGCAACAGCTAGCGGAGGTGGCACGGCATTGCCGATCTTTTGTTTTAATTTAAAAAAAAAACGAAAAAGAAAATCAAATTAAGCTCAATATAAAACATCCATTAAAACCATCGTAGCAACAGCATTATAACCTGTCTATGTCTGTCCAGGATATTCCCATAAAAAAAGTACGAATCAGAAAATCCCTGAGATCTGGCACATTCTCTAACACTGACAACACGATGTTGTTCAGGATGAATTACACAACCCTGAAAAAAAAAAAACGATTCCAATCATTTAAAATTATTATTAAAATAAGCAACCCCCCCCCCCTTTTTCCACTATAGAGATAAGTATCATGCCTGTTTTCCCATTGGTTCTGGATTAGTTACTGTGGTACAAAAGAACCCATCCCAGTCTAGACGACCATAAAGACCGGCCCACTGTGCATGACGGTTTCCTGTGTGTGGAAGGCACCACGGAATCAGAGTGTCTGTCTGACGGTCTCCAGAATGGCACAGTTCTTTATCTCCTTTGGCACAATTGCAGACACCGCGCAATGCACCGTTTGGTCCTTTGCCGTTCTTTGCATCGTGATGAGTGTAAATACTAGATAACAAAAAAATGCAAAACTTATTAACATGTACTAAGGTGCAAATGGACAAATTTTCGGTGTTTTTAATTTTTTTAATAAACTAAAATAAATTATTATAATTATTATTCTTTAGCACAACAACCACGTGTATATCAAACAAAAACTTACAGTTTCTTAACTTGAGATCCGTCTTTAAGACGAAGAGATATATTTGGGAGGTCTCTCCAATCTGCTCCTGGAACACAAGGAATGTGAACGAATCTTTCAACAACAAGACTACTCATCTCCTTGCAAACATGGTCTCGCAATTTCTTCTCATTCCTTCTCATCTGAGCAACAACAAAAAACATTAAAATTATTTACATCCAAATTACCAGAATAACAAACACAGTACCATCTTTTGAAAATGCGATAACGGAGGGCCACCGTAAGAAATCTCGTATCTACAGGCACCGTTTGTGATCGGCGGCAAATCGGACAAAGCATCACGTACGGTTATAACACGATACGGAGCCGACTTTGTCCATTTAACGTTAGAAACAAATTTTCTGTCCTCAACCATAACCGAAAGCTGAGAACCACGTTGATTAAAAACATGCAGTGGCTCTGGATATAGTGGCAGTTTTTCACCAGGTGCAGCCGCCAAAATGATAGCCCTAGAAAAAACGTTAAACAAAATGGTTTTGACGTACGAAAAAAGCAATTTCATATTTTAAAGTGACACTACCTTCGTCTTGTCTGCGGGACACCAAAATGTCCCGCTTGAAGTACAGCAAAAGTGCATTGATATCCCATCCGTACAAGACAGCTGAGAACCAGTTTCAGAATCATGCTCTTTTTGAATGCAACAAAATTGCGAACGTTCTCTAGCACAAAAAATCGTGGCCGATAATAGTCACAATAACTCAGGTAACTAGCAATCAGAGAATTCTGCAACCAATAAATTATAAAGGTTTAGTACGTGTTTCCATTGAAGGTAAAATGATCAACTTTACAAAGAAATTTCAGGCTTAGTGATAAGTGAATTTATGAGAATTTAGAAAATGTTCATTTTGTAAACGTAAACGTAAGACATTGCATCAACAACATACTTTAAAAAGAGAATATTGTCTCCAGTTGAATCTATTCATGCCACTGAAACCTTGGCACGGTGGTCCACCGAGCAACAGATCGACTTCTCCCTTCTGAGGAAGACGCTGTCCATTCTTATCTTCAGAATAACCCTACAAATAAAAGAAATAATAAAACGCAATGAAGATAATTAATTGAAACACCCTCAAACACAACAAGACCTCCATTGCTCGTTTCAGTAAAAAGTTACAGTCTTCATTGAAGACGGTGCAATTTGGATTGTTCAACTTAAAAGCTTCGGCAGCATTTTTCTCGTTTTCGATGGCCCAAACTGTCTCACAAATACCAGCTTCATGAAAACCATCAGATAGACCTTTGCCGAAAACAAATCAAATGTTTTAAAATCAGACGTTTGCAAGAGACATTCCAAAAGAATTCATCGTTAAAACCTCCGCAGCCGGCAAAAATATCGAGAGAACGGAGTTTATGAGCCACTTTGGGATAATCCAATAAGTCAGTACTGTCGGAAGAGTGTTTATTCTTGTCTCCCTTTAAAGATCCAAACTCTTTAGCTTTTGTTGGAATATCAACAAAACATCGCTTCTTCTTGCTGTATGCCTAAAAACCAGCAACAAAAATGATCACAATAACAAAATTGTTAACATATTTATAATAAACAATTTACTTGTCTGAAGTAAAAGCGATGTGGACCGCTGAGACGATACTTCTCAAGGCATTTTACATTTTCAGCATACACAACAGTGCATTTTCCTTCCAACAATGATAGTGAAACCGTTGTTTCTTAAATAAAAAGGTCAATATCATGCTACTGAAACAAGAAATCACTAATTAAAAAAAATACCAACCTTCATCGGAATAATACAAAAGATTGAGATCGGAATTGCCAGCTGCAGTGGTTCCTTCGTGAGTGTTCTCAGGACGAAAAAAGAGACCTACTTGAAGGCTACTGGTGTCAACAGACCGATCTGATCCGACTTTAGAAGATATAGATAGAATACGTGCAATACAAAATGGGTCAGGTACGTCGACATTGCGACCACGAGCGAAATCCGAAGTCTTTTTTCTGTATCGCTCTGGATAATCCACAGCAGTCTGATAAAAAAGAGACAATTTTAATAGTTTAGAAAACGGTTAAAACAAAAACAGCAAAGAACTTACAGAACAAACGTCAACACTTTTTGTCTCTTGTGTTAAAAATTGCATTTTTGACGGGAATTCGTAAGCTTCAGGACTGAGAAAAACGCAATCCCCGACTTTGTACTGTTGACCTAGCAAGCTGAAGCCATTGTACATCTGCTGTTTACCACTTTTTGATAACGGCTCCGTGAAAATGGGCAAAGAATCCTGTTTTAAGTGACACCAAGAAACAAAACAAAAAAATTACTTCACAGTTAAACTTCATATTGATCTAAGACAATCTTTTCCTTTTCTATCAATGCTTTGCGCTGACATGTAAAGCAAGCATTACAACAACCATCCTCATCGAAATCTGGCACATCAGGTGGATCTTCAAACCGTGCCGTATTATAGTCATACCACATTTGATAAAAGAATGTCCTCTCTTTGTCGTCATTTGGTCCTATGATGGAGTCCTCCTCGGGATTTTCGGCGCCACCGAGCATTCTCCAATTCGGAGGTTGCGTCTTGTGTAAAACGGTACACGTGCGAATTATTGACGCTACTGGAATATCATCACAATCATCTGCCAGAAACACTTCATTCTCTTTGGCGGTATCACCAAGGATAGTATCGGATCCACGCCTAAAATTAAAAAACAACAACAAAGAATTCAGAAGAAGAAAAAAAAAAAAAACAAGTGAGATGATCCACTGTGAAATAAGCCGCACCAAAACCAACTCGCGTGTGCCAGTTTATCACCGTCTTCGTCTTCAAACATGTAAGAAACCTTCGCTATATACAGTACAGAGTCCGTTTCAGGAACAACCAAGACACAGTCTCCTTTTGAAATCTATTTTAAACAAAAAAAAATATTATAGACGACAATTGCCCCTTTTTTCATTTCAGTGACTTATTGCAACTTTTTTTGGTTTGCAGAAATCCAAGAGAAGGAATACAAGTAAAACACCCAACTTAACCTTAGTTCATTCCGTTCAGTGTATTTTGTGGCTACATTATCATTTATTTGTATGAGCACATTCACCAAGATTTGATCTTGCTTTTAAAAAAGATCACAAAAGAGCAGCTCGTACGTATCTTCAAGCAATTAATCTACACGAAATGGACAGAAAAGGACTTGCGGGGTTCAGCGACAAGGGTTAGTTAATAAATTATTTTTATTTTCCCCTTCAGTTTTTTGTGAATGTTACGTTAAACTAGTGGTACGTAAAGATTGTTTATTCTTTGCTGTTCATTGTATTGACATTATTCTACTTGCATTATTGCGGTATTTTTTATAGAGATGAGCTTGTTCTCGTAAGCCTACCTTTTTCTTATTAATTAATTGTATATACTTAATTGCGTTACATTATGAAATACATTTTTCAAAGATAAATCCAGTGCTGCTCTCGTCCAAACGAACTATTTTCTTTACATTTATCAACAGAGCAGGCAATTCCGCAGCACTTTTGTTGGCTATGACTATGTCTTTTGCATGCTGAACATGTCCCTCTGACATAGATTTCCATAGCTGCTTGCAGAGTAATTTGTCAAGCTTCAAATTTCAATTCTACTAAAATGATAATTTTCCAACTTACTCGAACCTTACTTTATGTCTATGTTGGCATGAATGCTGTATCGAAATAAACCGTTCCATCAACCTACCAATTCACCATTAACCTTTGCAGAATTATAATATCTGATTCCGTCAATCTTGTCGACTGGACGTCCGACCCAAACGACGTTTGTCTGGAACCAAAAAAATCATTTCGTTAAAGACCCGCAAGAAAAAATAATCCTATTCGTTTCAACCTTTCGTTCTTTCAGTTTGTGATGAGTTTTTTGGAGTCGTGACAAGCGTTCGGTTTCCTGAAACAGTAAAGCAATTAAATGAATTTATTTGCTGGATTTTGAAATCAAACAGACTCAACCTTGTCCATTTCATCTTCGCCTTCTTCCAGATCCCCTTCGTCTTCATCTGCTTCTTGAACAGCCACACGCAAGCAGCTATCAAAAACGTCTTCGTATTAAGTTTTGTTATTCAATAATAAAAGGAAGAAAAACAGCATTGTTCCTTACGTCCTTTTAAGGCATTTCTTTTTTCTTCCTTTGCAACCTGCACATTCTTCACATGGTCTACGTTTGCAACCGTTACAAAATCCACAAGCTTTTGAAGATTTTCCTTTGCTTGATCCGTTAAGTGTCGATAATTGTTCTTTGAAAGCTGAGCTCAAAATGTCATAAACAAGTTTTGTTGTTGTGGCAAAAGTGTCTGCCGGTTTGGAACATTTCGATCGAGTTTCCGAAACGAGATATTCTCTATCCCTTTTTCCTCTATTAAAACAAAAAGAAAATAATTTAGCAACCACAATTATACATTAAGAACATAAACATACTTCTTTTTGCTCTGAAGGTTTGCTCCGGAAAGATTGATCAGGTATCTAATGCAAGGCGTCATCAGTATCAGACTATCTTCTTCGTCCGCACTGGAATCATAGTTCATTATCTGATTGACAACAAACTCAGAATTGTGAAGAAGATATTCCAATGTATATTGTTCGTTTTTGCTCTACGAGAACCAAAGCAAAGCGAAAGGTCAAAAACACAATTTGGCTAACTTCAACCTAGGGGTCGACCGATACGTTTGTAAACCAATTGTATCAAAGCTGATTATATTGCTGTTTATTATCTATCAGCATTTCTTAAACTCCGATTATGTCGATACTTACATGCAAAACAAATATAGAAACTCATCTGTCTCGGCGTAACATCTAGGAGAACTGTAACTCCTAAGAACTGTTCTCCTAGATTTCAGCCTCTAACTAGACATCTTTGCTGAAAAAAACCTCACAATGTTTCAGCCTAAATAACCTGTAAATTTTAAAACTGAAGTTACCACGAGAATTCAGTTGTAACTTTTAAATCAGTTGCTTTTTCTCACGTTAGTTTTTGAACCAGTTCATGGATAATTTAATTTATATAATTTTATTTTACTACTTGTCATTAATTAGATTTTTTAAAATTATTTTCGACTATATTTTGAACTTTTTTTAATTCAATAATATTGGCAAGTTTTGTAATGCACTTTAGTATCGGCAGTTTGTTTTTCGAACAATCGGTAAAATTATATTAACAGTCGAGCCCTACTTCAAACCAATAAAAATAAACCTGAATGTAATCGAGAGCATCGTCGAAAGAAGCCGTCGAATCTTCGGTTAAATATTCAATCAACAATTTGCTCAGTTTGACACGTGTCATGCAATGAGCAACGAACGGTTCGTACTCAACTGACGGGTTGTAAAGATAGTAATCGGTGAACTCTACAGCAACAAAACACAAAGTGGTAAGTTTATTCGTAGTGGACACAATATGAACTATTTCTAACCAGTACTGAATCCTAGAAAACAACCACTGCCATCGAAACTGTCCGTCCACCATTCGTCTATAGGTCCAATGCACTTCACTGGAATACTGTCTGCAAAGTAAAAACAAACGGTTAAATAACAAAGTTACGAGTCAAGTATCGAAGTGAGAAGCTACTCTTGTCATCTTTATCATCTGGCACTTTAACGTAACCACTAAAATAGAGATAAACGCCTTTTTCGATGAGACCTGTGTCGAATCGGCAAAGATGTCGATACTCGTCATAGATGCTGAAACGAAAGAAACAAAATTAAAATATGTAAACGAAAAACAAGTTTCTGGCGAGACATTTTTATTTTTTGAAAATCCACTAAAACCCAAAATACAAAATGAAAGCGTGTAGTATTTTTAGTCTTCTTTGAGTTAGATAACATCCGCAACAGTGAGGTCAATTGGGGGACATACAGACAATTCAATACTGGTTAATGTCATTTCAAGTCATTATAATTATAAAGTAAATTTACTATGTAAGTCAATTGCAAATTTAAAAACAACTTTAAAATAATCAGAATTCTCAAGCAGTGACCCGTCACCACTAAGCTACCAGAAATCGAAATTACAAAACTAAAAATCTGTTTTGTACAGCCAGGTATCAATATGTGAAGGACCATTGGACACAACAGCAGTTAAGGTTTCATAAAAATTAAATACCTTAAAATATTTTTTGAAAGTTAATCCATTTAGATTACCTGTAAAAAGTGACTTTCAGCGCCGGTTTGTCATGTAATAATTGCAGTTGACAATTCAATATTGGTGATGTTATAATCTCCAATTCAGCCAACTTCGAAAGAGTAAACATTTCAAAGTTACTTCACGCAAAAACTTGAAAATTTGCGATCGACCTTCAAAACTTACAGCATCTTTTGGGTCACCTGCAAAGTACTTAACAATTTCGATCATCTGCAAGCAACTTCCGCATTTCGTTGGTTTCTTCGGCTTAACGACAATGTTACTAGCATCGCCATGATGTTCTCTATAAGAAAACGAAAAAATTAACTATTTAATAGTCAATTTTTAAAAGTGGCTAAAACAACAATAAATAATTAAAACATCACAGAAAACGACTTACCAGTTCGGTAAGTCGTTTTCTGTGATCTTTTCATTATTTATTGTTAACAAAAACAAATTAATAAGGAGCTCATCAAAAAATCTAACAAAACCTAACCAGTAACTGCTAAGATTGTTTATTTCGCAAGTAAACCAAGCCAAAAAACCGAAAACGTTCATTAATTAAACTGTAGACAAAACCTTGCATTTATTTCCCGCCAAAATGAATAAAAGGAAAACGACAACATCCATTTGTTTTCTTGAAACCAAACAACACCATCGTTCCAAGATAATCATCTAAAACTCGGCAGTTTCATACAAACCACGTCGTAATTTAAGAATGACAATAAACCGACTATACTCACTTTTCTTCTTCACGATTTCTCCGTTCTTTTCTCTTCGTATCCGAAGTTTTCGTCTTCTTCGAAGCAGGTTCCGACGTCGATGTGTCTCCATTAGCTAGTTTTCTCACCTGCCCCCTTGTCACTCTGCATTAAACAATCAATAACTTAATATATTTAATGATAAAAAAAAACAAAAAGCAACACTCAAAACACAAAGAAAAAAAAAAGGAAATGGACGCAACTCACCTTCGATCATCGGACATTTTCTCTGTTAAAAATATACCAAGAAACGGTCATAAAATACACTAATGTTTTCAGTGAAGACGCTTCGAAATGTTGTTCTCGAAAAAAGAAAATTCTACTGCGATACGAAGAACAAAGCAAAACGACAAGATGAAGAACAAAAAGCGCGTCTCTCCGGCCAAGACTCCACTAACAACAAGAACGTTTCCCGCCAGAAACACACACGATTCACCGTTAAAAGACGAACGCAAGTTACGCAACTGATGCTAACATGTGTTTTCGTCTTCGTATGTGTTGACGTCTGCAGACTACAGAAAACTACTTATGACGTCATGATTTTCGTTTATGGGCGAAATTCAAATATAACGTACATTCCTTAACAAATCAACGGGTGAATGTGAGTGCGTATAACGATTGTATAATCGATCCCACCCAAGGCGGCCGATATTAAAGAAAACCATGTACGAGATTCACTGATTCACCTTTTTGATTCACAGCAGGGCGTACGAAATTCACTCCCAATGTCGGCCCTTTTGATCTACAGGCAGTTCTGCTCAGCACTAAAATTTTGTTTGCCCCGCCCTTTTATGACATCAGACCAAGTAACAAACTAATTAGACATTGATGACAATCATAAGATCTAAGATCCTACGGTTGACTGGGGTTCTTAAATAAGTTTCTATTTATTGAGAATAGAGGTCGCCAAAGTAGCTATTAAAGATACAAGCCGGATAAACATACACTAGCGTTAGCCCATTAGTATTAGCAGAGCGCATGCGTATTGCCATCTAATTGTTTATATAGAAAAATGATAGCAGATTTGCGTTAGCAGCGCCATCTATTGATCACCAATGGAAACAATAGATGGTACTGCTAGCGTGCATCTATACGTTCGTTTTCCTATATAAAACAATAAGATGATAATGCGCATGCGCTCTGCAAACGCTAGTTAAACATACGGACGTAACTTTCAGGATCTTTGAACGTAACTCATCTACACTCAACACACCTGGACTCTTGTTGCAATACATTGTTGCGGGGCAAAATCGCATCTGACGCGATTAAGACCTTCAACATTGTATCGCAAGAAAGAATCCTGGTTAAGATTCTTTGTTGGTATACACTGTTCGGGGCTGCTCCAATACAAAGTTGCCAGTCAGAATCGACTAGTGTCAGCCCACTGGGAACTTCCTTGAGCATGCACATTGCCGTCTATCGCTTTACATACGAAAGTGATTGCAGATTCACGACAGGCAATTAGAAATCTGGACGAACAGAAGTTGGCTCTGCCCTTTTTATGAGGAACGCAACTTCTAATTGGTTGGTTATGTAGAGTCTTACGTCACATGCTCCGCCCTTTTCAACGTCGAACCATTCAACAAACCAATTAGAAGTTGCCGGTCCTCATAAAAAGGGCGGAGCCAACTTCTGTTCCTCGCGATTTCTAATTGCCTCTCAGATTCACGTTAGGAGAACCATCTATTGATCGGCAATGGAAACTGCCGATGAGACGTTTACTATAGGCGGTCGCCATAGGAAGTCGCCAAAAATTAATAAAATTAAATAAAATTAAAATTAATGAAATAGAATTAATTTAACCAAATTGACATATTACCTTTATGGGGTCAGGGTCTGATTGGGTAATTTTTATTTTTGTGCTAGGTATTTCTTAAAGTCTTGTTATGTTATGTTAGTTTTTTTTTAGGTGCCTATTTTGACATCTAACATAATTAGCGAAATTTGATGTTTTTGTAACCGTTTTATCGACAGAAATTAAACCTTTTAATAACCGAAAATTCCCGACCATATCCATGATACAGGTTAGACGTACATTTCCGCTATTTTCGTTTGTGGAAAGGATCAGCTGTTTCATTGAAATTATAAATAATGAAATATAATTTATAAAATAAAAATAAATTAATTGAAAAATAGAAACTTGTGAATTTTTTCAAAATTTATTGCATATTATTATTATTATTATTATTATTATTATTATTATTATTATTATCATAAATAGAGATTACATAATGTCATATCAAATAATGGAAAGAAATAAGCCCTATCTATAATTAATAATTAATCAAATAATTTTGTACATACAAATTTAAAATCAATTAGATGCTAACTGGAATCTTATAAAATTTTAGCCCAAATTAAAGAAGAAAACTTTTCACTTAATTTTGGGTTTTATTACTAATTAAATAAGTTCACTTATTTTGTTGAAATTAAATTAAATAAAGCTCACAATACGTGAAATAAATCGTCACCATGTACAGTATTTATTGCCTTTAGGTGAAAATGATGTAATTTTTGCTTACGTCATCACTAGACGAAACCGAAGCAGAGTGATTAGAAACGGTTCCGCTAATGCGGTTAGATTAAAGGTTAAGCTTGCTGCAATATTGAGTCGAGTAATTTCTGCACTACCAGTGTGTATCTTTACAAATTATTATTTATCAAACATTTTTTTTTAAAGTATGAGAATTAATTATATTAATTTGATATTGCTTAGTCAATTTCTTATTGTGGTTTTACTGTGTTATTCGTTATTCTGTTATACGCAGAAAGAATAACAAAATAATTTTTGATTTTAAAATAATATTAAATGATTATTTTCACATTCATTTTTAAAAAATAATAATAAAAAAATCATTTTAAAAAACATTGTATTTTTGGCATTTACACCGATCTGGGGTGTAAAATTTACAAATTTGAAAGTGTATAAGCTTTTGATAAGTCTTTTACCTTTCTTCTAAAATAAAAAACTTTATAAACTCAAGATTTAAATACGTCTCTAGAATCTTAAGCTAATGTTGTAATGTTAAGTTTGTATAAACAACTTAAGTCATTTTTACACCTTTTTATACTCTTTACAAGGTGTTTATAATAATTATGTTTCAAATTATATTTTAAGATTAAAAAAGCTGTTTAACTTTTTTTAAATTCAATTTAAATAATTTTTTTATACTTTTTATTTAACATTTTTTGCATCTTTTGGAGTATATTTGTGTAATTTCAGTGAACTATTAGAAGTGTCTTTTTACGTTTTCCTTCTAAAATCATTTCACTTTCGCATGATGACATCATCTAAACCAGTGGTCTCCGAACTTTTTTGATGGCACACCCTTACTTACTAAAAAAAACGTAGCACGCACCCCAGCATATAATTAACAACCGCCATTTTCCTGTTTAGCACATTCTCTCGGCTAGCTAGACGAGATTTTAACATAGAAGTCTATGAAAAATCCACTGCATCAGAAAGTTCTTTTGCCTTTTTCTAGTAAATTACTCTCACAATTAGCAATAAAATGGAATAAATATCAATTGATTACGGATCTAGCGCATTCTCGTGGATCATCTTGCGCGCCCTACTTCGGAGATCACTGATCTTAAACTATAAAAGTTGACTTAGATCACACATGGCCAAATTATGGCTCTTTGGTACCTTCAATGTGGCTACATACCATATTAAAGTTAGACATATTTTTTTTATAAATATAAAACAATCACATCAAGTTGAAATGTGAAATTTATAATAAATTCCATGCCCCTCTGGCTCTAGAACCTTTGCGAATCTTTTATGTGGCTCGTAATGACATAAAGTTTGGCCACGCCACCCCTCATTTAGAGATTAAGTTGGCACCTTAAAACAAAATAAAAATATTTATTCAATTTCTTCTATAAAAATTAATTTTCGTATTACTCCTCCTCCTCCTCCTCCTCGACTTACTGATCCTGGCACTTCACCGCCATTTGCATAACGACCATTTGTTGTTTTTTCGTTATCTTTCCCTTCTTTTTTTCTAGATTGACCACTATTCCTTGATGGAATCGTTTTAATTGATTTTTGTGCTGAATGTGTTGCGGAACCAGCTACGTCCTCTTTATTTCTTTAAATTATAAAAAAAAAAATTGCATCTATTCACAACAAAATTTTTTTCCCCAATAATTGGACTTTACCTTGCATATGTCTTATACTTTGAATCTGTAAAATTAAATCATAATTTAAATCGTGAAATCTTCATTAAGGTGTTTTTCAAATGTAAAAAAGGCTCTTGAATTCGAATTAGTCTGTCTTAATTTCAGGTGCAAAATGATCAGAAACTTGAATGTGTTTTAGAAACTAGAAAGATAACTCAAAATCAATTCAGAGTATTTTCATGTTGATATTTTTCAAAAAAAAAAGCTTTTTATGGTTTAATTTTTGTCAATAAAAAAGTTTATTTTGAAAGGTATCGATCGAATGTGAAAATATCCTCAAGTGATTGAGCTACCCCCTTTCTAGTTTCTAAAATACTTTCTATTTTCTGTTAATTTTGCTCCTGAAAGACAGATTAATCAGCTGTTAATAATCCATATTAAAATACATTTTTTTTAAATAATTTACAGTACCTTCTTTTTTCCTTATGCAAAAACTGGTCAAAAATAAAAGTTGACAAATGATAACCAAGCTTCCAAATGCAATGGTAACGATAATTGATGGATGTCCAAAAGCACATGTACCTTGCATAATGCGATGATTTTAAAATCAATATAAATTTCTTATTTTTACAACTAGTATAAAATGTCACTTACATGAATCTGTATAGAAACAAAAGAAAATTGCACTTGTGCAAGCTCCAATGGTGATCAAATCGACAAACACCATAATAAATGAGACCAATGAAGATGATAGGTGTAAAGAAAATCCTATAAATATACATCAGTTTAGAGAAAAGAAGAAAAAAAATGCTTGGAGAATTGTTAATAAATATATTTATAGGTAACTTTATAAAATAAATTAGAAATATATTAGAAACCATAATAATAAATAGGGCTTGGATTTTTACGCAATATCAAGCAAATGTTTCTCAAATTGTCGCTCATGTGCCAATTGTCAAGTAATCATCATCATCATTAATGCAACTGCAATAATATGCTTTTTTTAAATCAAAAAGGCTGGTTGGAGGCTAAATGTCTGGTTACTATCAGTTGTCAACTAGAGTTCTAGCCTCTAACCAGTATTTTTGATTGAAAAAAAAAACTAATTGTTGGTTGATCTCAACGGGATTATTACTTCACAACTGGCCGTTGGGCCACAAATTGAGAATCATTTGCTTGATATAAAAATGCGAGCCCTAATAATAATTAATGGTCGTACTTGAAAACGTAACTTAAGCCAAAGTGAAACTAAAACAAAGCTAAACTTAAAAGTTAAAACTTTCCATAGATTTCTATAGAGAGTTTTGTCTTGCATCATGGTTTAATTTTAACTTTATTTTAAGCAACGTTTTTGAAAACAGGAGTAAATAAATGTTCATGACTTAATAAAAAGTATTTTAAATAATTTAAAATTAAGACTTTTACAGTAGTTTGCGAAGTAACAAACTTCACAATTCTTGACTAACTTGATATTTAAAAAAAAAATTCTATAAATGTCAACAAAAATACCTATATAATTAATTTTTTATTCTTACTATTATCTTTTTTAAGCTAATAATTAATAATATAAAAGCATGAAATCAAGCATTCATTTTTAAATTTCCACCTTTTCCACCCTTAGAATCCTGTTCTGAGCGAACATGAACCAAAGCCATTTTTCTTCCGCGCGTTTGATACAGTTCACAGAATGTATTATGCATTGATGACCTATTGGAAGGAACTGGACCTAAACGAATGTTTAATTTATAATATAGAAACACAATAAAAAAATTCATTGAAAAACTTTTTGTTTTGACTTACCATTGTCTGGAGACTGTTTTCTGAAATATACCAATAAAGTTATTTCAATGGAAAGTGATAATAGCGCACAGGCTCCCAAGATAACAGCCAATGAGAATGCAATGTCATCACGATCACATAAACCTAGAAACACAAAAATTAGCATTACATTTTATTAAACTTACTTCAGTTACTAATACAATAATGTAAAACTATAAAAGTTAACATAATGTATAAACTGTTCATTAGGCAAAAATCTAAACTGATGTACAGTAGGCCTACTTTAAAAATGCATGTAATGTAATTCGGCCTGTAGTCTAATTCGGAATATTTGGACATGAACAGGGCGGCATAGAATGGTAGATATGTGCAGTTAAATGTTACGTCTAGAACCCGCCTTAGAGTTTTAAATTAAACTTTATTTGAAGCTAGAAAAATTACATACTACAATAATAATATTTTCATAATGATATTGTTTACAAGTTTTCAAAGTAAACTTTTTTTTTTAAATTTTATAAATAATATATAGCATTACCATACCATATTTGCATTATTTGATGGCTAAATTGTTCAGGTTCAAGTGAATGACGAAAAAATACTAGAGGCTAGATACATCGTTTAGTTCAAAATTTCTCCGAATGTAGGCGCTGCGATCGTTGTTGATTGAAAAACGGTTTTTTAACGTTTTTTCTCCCGGTTCGAAGTCACATAATAATTAATTGAAAAATAATTTCGCGTGCTAATCTTATAAAAAGGAAATATCATGAAGCCAATAGATTAATGCACGTGCTAATTTTTGTGTGATTGTTCTAAGTCGTTTTTAATGGAAGTTCTTCAAATGTTTGTGGGACGGTTTTTTGCTCCTATGGGACTTAACATGGAGTTAAAAAAACGTAAGATTTTAAATGTTATTTAAAAATAGAAAGCCCTTTTAAAATTTAGAAAAAGGAATAATCCTGAAGGCAATAAACACATGTAAGTACGTGCTAATTTTTCTGATTGCTCTAAATCATTTTTAATGAGTTCTCTTAACTTTTGTTGGACGGTGTTTTAGTCCTATGGGACTTAACATGGAATTTAAAAACGTACGATTTTAAACGTTATTAAAAAATAGAAGGACCTTTTCAAAATTTATAAAAAGGAAACATCGTGAAGCCAATACATGATTGTATGTGCTAATTATTTTGTTATTGTTCTAAATCAGTTTTAACGAGAGTTTTCCAAATGTTTGTGGGACGGTTTTTGATCCTATGGGATTTAACATGGGGTTGAAAAAACGAACGACTTTGAACGTTGTTTAAAAATAGAAGGACCTTTTGAAAAATTATATAAATCGAGCACGTGAAGAACAATACTTTTTATTGCATTTTGCGCTTTACTGTATTTGAATTGAGCGATTGTGAGGCGATTTCTTGCAGTTTTAGTAACACCATATAAGAACACTCATTTGTCACGTTGTCGTCTGCTCAAAACAACAAGATGGACGTGGATCTAGGCTCTTAAAACTGTCATAAAATTATTTTCAAAAAACAGCGCCACCACCAGTGGTGTAGCGTAAAACTTTGCGCCCCCCCCCCCCCCCCCCCACGGGCTGCTTAAAAAGTTGCGCTCCCTTTAAGTCACTCTCCACTTAGCCTCATGCTGGGGGGGTTGCTGGGGGTGCTATTTTGATGAACGGCGGATCAGTAGTAACAGTTGGAAGGTTAGGTTTAGAAAAATGAAGCTTGTTGCAGGGGGCCTGGGGGGGGGGGGTGCAGCCCCCATTTTTTTTAGAGTTATTACATCAAATTTGTCCATTTTCCGACCGTTCCTCCCATTGAACAAATTATGGAACAGTCGGAACAATGGAATAATTTGATTTAATAATTCTTTAAAAAAAAGTCGGGGTCTGCGCTCCCCAGACCACCTGCAACAACTTAATTTTACTAAACCAAACCTTCCAACTGTTCCTACTATTTTTCCGAACTACTATTTTTCCTACTTATTTTCGAAAATAAATCGAATTTCATTTCGTTTATTGTGCATAGAAATTTTTTAGGGGTACGAACACCCCTAAAAAATTTCTATGCACAATAAACGAAATGAAATTCGATTTATTTTCGAAAATAACTGAATAAATTAAGCGAGGGATTCGGAATCACTCGCTTAATTTATTCAATAATTTTTGAAAATACACCGACTTTCATTTCGTTTTTTGCGCCCGCAAACCTCCTGCGCCCCCCCCCCCCTCCGCCCCTGGCCACCACAAAATATTAATATTGTATTTTTTTCTTGTCTATTTTCAATAAAATTCTAAAATTTCTTTTATGAGTTAATTTCAAAAGGCAAGTACTTCAATTCGTGCACATATAAAATTTTTTCCTCAGGTTGTATAATGTATATTATTCGGTGTCGCGAACAGTCATGTAGGGTAAAAAGTAATTATTATACTGGCAACAGTATATTTAAAGCATGTCTAGGGCACTTCGCGGCCCATCAATATTATCACCTTTTTACATAACTAAATCATAAGCACGGTTTATCATACAGGGTGCGTGTCTAAATTGTACCTGATTTTATAATGTAATTACAAATACATGATAAACATACAGTGAGCTAATAAACAACAATATGAATAATGAATGCAATTCGCATCTACCTGAAGTGGGCTCAGTGCCTAAAATATGTCACGAGAACACTAAACAACATTTATTTGTAGACTGTTTGAATGTTGATGGTTACATTTTTAGAGGAATAACTTGTGCATGGCCTTATGTACTTGGTACTTATTTAGAATTAATCATGCATTGATCATATTGATATTGATATTGAAATACATTTAAAAATAATTCCATATTTCTAGTTCAACCTGTAAAATTATATTTCTCCCTGTACTTTTTTTTATGTAGAAACTCCATCATCATTAAAGGTCATTGTCATTTATCGAGCCAAAATCCAATTTTACATCAAAACAAAAGTTTCTCCCAAAAGGAACAAGGAATTTGATAAAGTGCTTTATGGCACGAATAAAATATCATCATATAAACCCAACCAAAAAAAAAGTAGCCAATATACATACTAAAGGCCAACTTTGAGTAATAAATATAAAACTTGAAGTACATGTCCATGTCAGATAATCAATTAGAAATGTTATTTACGGAAATAAACAGACTTAGCACAATGAATTGAACATGAAAACCTGAGCTACCTGTAAAAGACATTTTAAATGACAAGCAAACAAATTCTTAAAACTAAAAATAACCTGGAAATACTGTACGCTCATAAAGTATGAAATAAATATGTAACCACATGTGGCCCACGGACTTTTGAATATGCTGCATTATCATTTTATTTGTATGTAATTAAAGACATTGAAATTTGATCGGCACCATATGTAGTGTAGAAAATTTGTTGCTAATTTAGATATTTCAGTTGAATAAATTTTAATAACTTAAAGAAAAACTAGAATAGCTAATGGCGATGTTCATTTTCATAATTTGATATCTTTATAAAAGTGAATTTTTTTTTTATCTTGTGGCAATTTAAAAATGTCGATTTTTGTTTTTCATTTCAAGTTGGTTAAATAATAATTACAGAAATACATCAAATTTGGTCTCGTTCAAATAATATAAACTAAAAATACTCCAACTCTGAATTTGAGTTGAAATTAAACCTTTTTAAAATTAACAAGAAGAGGATGACAAACATAACGTCTACAAACTATATACATTTTACATACTGACAATGAAGGTCGTCGACTTATTCAATCTAATTTTCTTAATAAAGCTATAGCACGGTTTTCGGACACATTTTTATTCACTGAACCCCTCACATTTCGGGATGCAGCCAATAATTCCTACCAAGCCGCCATTGTTTACTGAATAAAAAGTCTTTTCAATAAAATAACCTAATAAGCAATGCCTTTTGCCAAAGTATACAAATTACTAATAACTATTATTTAGATATTAAATGTGGATTTTTGTTCAATATACATGTACAATATACAAATGGAGCATTGTACTTGAAAAAGTCTAAATAAATGTTATTTTGTTTTTTATTAAACCACTAAATTATCTATCAAATAGGTGGTTTATATGGCTGAAATTATATAGAAACACTTATTTTGCGAGCTACAAACGGTTTTCAATCTTCCTGGTTCGATATTTTTATTCTAGGTAATAAGATACATGTAATCACAAACAGAAAATAAAGCTTCCATCATTGATATTTTTCTTTTATACACTTTGCAACTACTTAAAAGATATTTACTTTCAAACAAAAAAAAAGGCCCTGAAAACGTTTTAGAATTCATGAATAAGTTAACATTTCTGCTCAACTTGATAAAATAACACCCAATTCTATCTGTTCAAATATTCTCTGTATATATTTCAATTTAAACACAAGCTTTATCTTTTATATATTTTTTTTATATATAACCCTACTTTATTAAAATTTTATCTGTTAAAGTTTAAATGAGGAAAGAAATATGAGAAATCTAGTTGTCTGCAATCTTGTTAATTACAAAATAAAAATAAAAGTTTTGCATATATATGGGCTTATTTTATTTCTCCATGAACTAACACATACAGTAAGTAGATGAAGTTTCAACTTTTGAGAGACCAACTTCCGTTTTGACATCCTTTCAATGTTAAACCGGAATTGTATGTAGATTATTAAAGGCCTAATATCAAGGATAATATAGGGCTACAAGAAGACCCACCCTACATTAAAATGAAACCCTCTCTCCCTCAGGCTAGTTAGAGGTTAGAGGAGGAGAGGAAGGGGCTTACTCTGGCTGAAACAGTTTAAATAAAGACCCGGTCGATATGGAACCATCTCAAAAGACAGATGGTTTATTTTGAATAATAGAACCTATGCACACAAATGTCATTGTAAGGTATACAGGATGGTCAAAATATATTATATCTATTGAAAAATATGGTGGTTTATCTACATTTTAACTACTTTCAAGTACAAAAAGTTTTTACAGATTGCAATGTAAAACTTTTTTTGTAATATAAAGTAAAATAAATCGAAATCAAAAAGAAATTCAGTACAGTTTTTAATCAACATTTTTTTCAAAACTCTGTTTTATATGGATTCAACTTTGTTTTCGAAACTAGAAGAGTAACCGAATCATAAAATGGTAGTTTAATGCTAAGAACTTTAACAGAAAATGACTAAATTTAAGTTTAAAAGTTAATTTTTCTTAAAGATATAAACATGAAAATATCATCAAGTGATTCATTTACACTATATCAGTTTTTAAAACACTTTCAAATGCTCATTTCTGTTTGCTTATAAAACGCAAAATAAACAGCGTTCAAATAAGGTGGTTTTAAAATGTAAACACCCCACAAACTTTGATTAATTATTGTATCTTTCAGGAAGGAGGAACATTAAGAGAAACGTTGAAAGATTTTAAAAACTAGAAGGATAACTTAATTACTTAAGGGTGTTTTTATAGTGATATATTTTAAAATAAGCTTTTATGTGTTTTTAAGCATTTGATATTTTTTTAATTTTTGTTCATACAAAGTTTATTTTGAAAGATACCAACATAAAAATTGAAAATATTTTAAGTGATTTGGCTTCCACTCTACTTTCTTCCACTCTTTGTCATTGCTCCTGAAATGCAAAATAATCAATAATCATTTGTAACATACACACACTACTCAATTGTTGATTATAAAAAATGTTTTCAATCCAATTTTATTTTGTTTCAATGTAGTATTTTTCGATCACCCTGTAAGCTAAAATATGGTTATGCTACGACAATTTATGCTAATTTTTTTGTATCCGTTCTCCGTCATCTCATTTTATGATTTTTTTTCTTCCAGCCCCCTCACCAATTTAACATAGGCCTCTAATCATAATGGGACAGAATTATTTGAATAGTTACAATGAAGAAGGAGGAGAAGGCGTTTATCGTTACGCTAATCATTAAATGTCAAACCTTATTATTACTATTATTATTCCTTTTTATATAAAAAAAATAAAACGAGTGGTAAACCCATAATCAAACAAAAACGGCCATCATATACATGCTTTTCTTTAAATCTTTTTTTCTGAATTACATTGAAAAGCTTTGTAGTCATCGACGCTATATCATGTTTTGAATAAATTTATTTTTGAATTACATTTAGGTTTATGTTTATAAATGTCAATATAACGGATTTTTATTCATGTTTTTATTGTTGTAACTCTTCAAATGTTAAAGATGTAAGATTAAAATGGCGGCATATGGCCCTTTTAGTTAACAAGAAAATCATAATTTTGCATTCCCAGTTTCGTTTTTTTTTCAATAAATAAAGACCTAGTGGGCTACAAAAATAGTACTTATAATACTATGTTTGTCACAACAGCTGAATAAATATAAGTATCTAACATATTAGTAGGCTGAATGATGATTCAATAGACAAAAAAAAGTCATTGACCCGTGTACTTAAAACTTTTTGCAAACTTTTATTTCTCTTTTATTACACCTGATTTTTATGAGTCATATGTATATATATGGCAGTTCAAACATCCAAAAAAACGAATGTATTATATTCTTGTAGGACTAAACGTAAACCCCACTTCCGGGATTCAATGGATAAACATTTGCGTGACCTAATTCCTTATAATATAAAAAACTAGAAAACCTATTACACCTGACAATAGACTAGACTTACATAAACATTTATGACATCAACATACAAGTAGTTTTTTTTAACATATGTACAGAATGAACTTATGATTAAGTTATGACAAATGATCCAAAACAAAAAAACCAAAAAATTATAACTGCTGAGAATCACGCAATTAACCACTAAATGTATCTTAGACTCATTTATTATCACTATTATTATGATGAAGCTTAAGTATAACATTATTAATTATTAATATAAAAATAGGTTTATTTTGTAAGCCAAATGTAGCCACTTTTCCCCTTTTGCCACCATAGTCTTAGTCATTAAAAAAGATGGAAAGAAATATTTTTTTTATAAACTTTTGATATAAGCTTAAAATAAATTTGAATACATTACATGGAAATCAATCAAAAATTTTAGATGAATAGCAGTCTCCACCTATTTTGTATATCTAAAACCCATATCGAATTTTTTATACAAACAAGAGTTGGTTCTATTTAAAATTACATAGCAAAGTGATAGGTTTTTCGAAAGAGCGGGGTCTGAGTGGAGAAGGCTTAAGGGGTGCGAGTTAGGACAACAACATCTGTCTAAACAATAGACTTCAAACAAACTCATATATATGTATAGGGAAAATTGAATATTCAATTTGGAATATTTTTTTATATAGTGTATGAAACGTAGATTCTATCGGAAAAATCTATTTTCAAGCACAAAATTACAAGCTTTCGATTTTAAGCGTGAGAAACATTTCAGCTGCATTCATCCATAAACAACATATATTAGAACCACTCCATCAACACCCTATGATACCAACAGTAAAACCACAAAAATAAGGCACTAATGGGTCCTAAAAACACTCACGCCTTTACGCAAAAAAAAAAGCATTCTCATACAGACTCATATGACTTCTGAAGACAAAAAAATGTCTATTGTCAAATGACATTAATTTAATATCTTACAATATCGACAAAGATCACCTTTACGTATTTTATGGGGTGTCACAGTCAGAGCTATTTGAACTCAACTGTTCAGTTAGTTCTATTATGGGTTAAAAAAAACTCCATTAAGCCAACAATGCTATTTGAAAGAAAAAAAATAAAACCTTACCACTTAAAATTACATTTAATGTTGCCAATAATCAATAAATTCGCAAGCCATTGACTCAATAAGTCCCAAAATATTGTACATAACTTCATACGTTATAGTTTATTGTTGTAATTCTAATCTAAAGCCTTCAAAAACAGAATTTTTTGAGAAAAAAAAATGAAACTGTTTTAGAAATTAGAATAATAAATGCATTATGCATAAGTCAAATACTGTATTTTCATAGTTCATATTTCAATAGTCTGAAATTATCACAAAAAACAAAACAAAACATTATTTATAAATGATGTCAACGTCATTCATTCACTAGTTTCGTTTTTTCATCAATTTCGATTTTTTTTTGTATCTTATAAAAAGTTGCTTCTAAAAAGCGCATTAATAGAATTTTATTTTGTTTCCATTTGGAGGCCATTACTGCTTTTTAATGCAGTGCTAACTAACTACTTGTCAGTTATAAATATACAGAATTCTTAATAGAGAAACAACATAATTTTTTTTGTTTGTTTAAAAAAAAGCTTAATTAAATACACTCCAAATTTTCATAGTCCAACAATTGCGTGTATCACTGAAGTTATCATAATGCCTAATCATTATTTTGGCTATCAGTTTCCATGGCAACTAAACATTTCACTATACAGAAAAAGTGAAAAAAAAAATTTTTTTTAAGGGAGGTTTTCATAAGCTTCATCAAAAAATGGAACCTAAAACTAGTTAATGGACTTAATGAAGGGGAAAAAAGTATATCACGCAATATAATGACAACATTGGTGAACCGTTTCAAATCTGCCTATGAATATTATCAGCTGAATACAAAATTAGCACCTATTAGTTTTGTATAATAATTTTCATATTAGACCTCAACTGTAATATTGCAGTAAAAATTTTTCACTTTCAAAATAACAACTAATGTTTATATTTGCGCAATTTTTTTATTATCACAGATGATAAAATGATTGTGTGTATGTGTGTGATGGGAAGGTGCCAATTGTACGTACCTACAGTATACTAAAGCTGAGATTCATTATAAAAATGCATCACTGGATACCTAACAGAATGTTACATTATCATGTAACACATATTTAACTATTTTGTCTGACAAAATCATGTTTTAATAATATTTTGAAAGAATGTATAATGAATAAGTAGGATTTTTTATACACGCTAAAAACGTTATATTTAACATTATGGTAAATATGTAATAAAGTAAATAAATGTGATGAAGTGCTGAAATATACATGGGTTTTTGCATTAAAAGTGCTCAAATATGCATCTGATTTGAAGAAGTCTCTCTACACTAAAAACTACGCTCAATTATTGTCAACATTTTTTTTAATGAAAATTTAAAACAAAAAAAAAAGAAATATAAAAATATAAAGGCTCTGAACATAAGGATAACAAAAATTTAAACCTCAGTTTGCACAGTTCTCCATAAACACAATAAAATATTCAAAGCATGTGATATTTTAAAAGTTCTAATAAATTACTGAAGGGCTGCCCCCTATTTAAAGGCAATCACTGCTAGCAGCAGTAGATTTTTTTTAAACTTAAAAATTTATTAAACGAAAATGAACTTACTTGAATCCATAGCAGTTGCTGGAACAATGATAAAAATTCCAGAAAATGCAGTATGATTTTCTCTATCCAATAAATTGGATGCACTGCACATGTAGCCACCACTTAATCCATCCAAACTGACGTTATTCAATTGTAACAGACGATTGAATGCAACTGGAACTGGCATTGGATTTCCTTCACTGCTTAACCAATACCATGTATAGTTCGGTTCCGGTTTACCTTTTAATGGACATTCAAGATAAAAAGGATCATCCATGTTTGTGGTAACATTTAAATCTTCACTTATGTTAACAGGAGGATCTAAAATGATACAAGATATTTTTTTTTCAAAAAAAAATTTCATTTTATAACAAATATTTGTTTAACTTACAAACTATGTTAAGTCGTAAATGGACACTGGGCAGTCCATTACGACTAAATGCTTCGTGATGAGCCGTGCAACGCAATGTGGCACCATCGTGAGTTCGATTCACAATGAGTGGAAGCCAACTTCCAGCTGTGTAGGTTCTTGCTGTATAACCATCCGTTGGATGACCACCACTTGGTTCACTGTTATTATAAAAGGTAGCATTTGCAGTTATGTCATCATTGTCCAGAAACCAACTAAGTGTAGCTGCTGGATTTCCATGTCGACTTAAACAATGCAATTGTTTAATTCTTCCTTCGATTACTGTTAAATTGGCCACTGTATTGCCACTTGTATCTTGAATTTCGGGATAGGTTGGAGCAGCTATTACACGAAAAAAAAAACAATAATTTAAATCTAAAAATTTCCTTAAAGTATAATGTGTTCTCACCAATATAATAATAAGAATAAAATTTTACTTTCTATTTTATAAACAACAAAAAATTGCATACTGAATACAATATTGATGTATAATATTAAAGACGATTAAAAATTCAAGTGTAGAAACTAAGAAAGTAGTATCTTAATCTCGTTAAAAATAAACTTTTATGGAAGTAACGGGGAAGTTCTTGTTCAAACTGCCTTTAAAATTTCACTCTCAAAAATATATCTATAAAAACGTCATTTTCCCCAAAACTTATTCCTTTATTCTAATACATAATTCCAATTTCTTCTAAAACAAAAAGAGCAAATCCTTCCAGCCAACTACCATACATAAAACAATTACTTTCAATGAAATCACTTTAGAAGCTTTACAGCCTTTATTTGTTTTGTTTTATTTTTCATTTTTGCAAAAAAATTATTCATAAATTAAATATGAAATGTCTCACCCAAAACTGTGACACGGATCGCCTGAGTGACAGCATGTTCATTGAGTGCTTCAGTGTTAATGACAGTACATGTCCATCGTCCATGATGTCGTCCGACCTCAACATTATAAAGATTAATAGAACAATTGCCAATCTTTACATCTCCAGCCCAATCATAGAAAATCTTTCGAATTCCTTCTCCGACAAAGACAACAGAACCATCTTTTTGCCACGAACATATGTATCTGACATTGGGGTCAGTCGAGTGACCGGTACATTCCAATGTGACATTATCTCCTACTGTGGCCACTGTTGAATGTGGTATTCTTCTGAAGATCATAGTAGCTGATACATCTAATTTAAGATATATGTAAATACAAACTCATTAGACATTAATGATGATCAAAAATTTTAATTGTTAATATTTAATGTTATCACGTCATTTATCTAATTATGTATGCAAATTATTGCAAATAAAATAAAATCTTACTAAGTTTTCTGAAGCAAGAAGTTCATTATATCAAGAATGAATGAACTGTCAAAATCAACAACAACAAGGAAATAAAAGTAAAAACCGTTTAACACAAAATATATTTTTTCTATACCATCTCTTAGAATAGCATTTTGTTTAACACGAAATTCTTTTAACACGAAAAAAAAATATTCTCTTCCCTTTTATCTCACGTTAAACCAAAAAAGAACGAGCAGAAATCAAAAACCCATTTTAATAAACAATTTCTTTACACATTTAAAATTAGATTAAAACCACATTTTAAAGTTTTATTTAATAAGAAACAATTTCTTTAAATATATCTTGGATTCTGATTCAATAATTATTAACATTAAATTCAAAAAGAACTCTTACTAATCTAAAAAAATGTAATTAAAAATTGTTATAATTTATTTAAATGTTAATTAGACTCACCAGAAATAAATGTTAGATAAAGTAAATAAAATACATATCCAATTGTTTTGACCATAATAATAGATACTACGTTAAGGTTTCTCATGCGCGTGTCTTGTCTATTTCTATTGTATTTTTATTGGTATAATATTACTATATATCACCAGACAGAAAGAACTCTCCATACTAAAGTTTCTAACCAAAATGCAACAAGGTTCTGGTTGTCACATGGAGAACACACACCCAACCAGATTGGACAGACTAAGGCGTGGCCTTCATTTTATTTCCCCGCCTACTAACTCATATGATTGATTGCACATCTTGTTGCTATAATACTCGGTAATAAATATTGAGTCCATATATTTCTAGTTCAAATGGTTCATTTTTTACTATAGCAACAGGAATAAGCAAACAATGATCATATGCATACAAAAAGGATTCTCAAACTTTAAATATAAAAGAGCCACATTTTTATACACATTCCATCAAAAGTACTCTGTCAGTATTATATGAAATAAAACAATTTAAATCAAAACGGCATAGAAAAATTACTTAAATATACCAGTAAAATACAGATATAGAAAGTCATGTTGGCTCTATGTAAACTTCCATGTTTTTCTATCATAAACATTGCCAAATTTTAAACTTTTGTTTGACTTATTTTAAAAAATGTGTTATTTTTTAAAAAATGAAATTTAATTCTGTTAATGTGTGTTCTTTTAATTTTGTTTTAATTTTTAAGTTTGTTCTTTTTAATAATTTTATGACGATACATTTCAAAATAAATAGTTTTATGTGAGTTTCTCAAATCGCATATTTCGGGAATAATAAGAATTCAATTCCTATGAAACATTACACCAATCAATATAAAAAAAAAATTACAAAATTTTATTAATTACTTACATAGTTTGTTTACAATGGTTTTGTAAATAAAAAACATTTCGGCTGATTTATAATTAATATAATTATATTATTAATGAATACTTATGCAATTAATACTGTTGAATACTTGTATACTGATGTAATGATAAACTGTTTAAATAATTACCGAAGCCATAAATATCGTTTACCTCTTAAAACTTACTAATAGCTAGTCATGTTTCCTTCGATTTCATTTAATTTTTGTACAACAACATCATGAAAATAATATTTAGCTTCTTTAGCACACATGAAGTCCAAATGATTAAAATTCTTATGTTTAATCTCGATTACGTCTAAAACGTTGAGAAAATTTCCACTCAGTGCTCTCACATCAATCGAATCTACAAATGCATCGCCAGGTCCATAGATAAAAACGATTGGGGTTTTAATTATCTTTATATTATAATCAGGAGGAAAACTCTAAAAAGAAAAAAAAAATCGTAATTGAAAAAAAAAATTGAAATTATAAATACGAGAAATATTTTACAGGTTAGAAAATAGGTGGCCTAATAGTGCATCTCAAACAATAATTAAATTTCTCAGAAATCGTTTCGCAGGTTGATAACCTTGTATATTGGTATTTTTTATATACAGTAGTTACTCAATCTGTTGTTTTTAATTGAGTTTGACATTTTTCCTAGCTTCACAGTGGAATTTTTTTTTAATAAAATTTGAACTTTCCGTATTTGAAGAAATAAGTAATAGCATACACAATTAGAAAATTAAAAAAACTACTTCTTAGAAAAGAGAATTTATAAATTTTTCTTGAAAAGGAAAAACCCATGAAAACTTTTAAAGTGGCTATTTTTAAAGCATGATTCACTGTAAGAAATGAATGTTGTAAAATTATAAAAATAGAACAATGCCCTTCAAATATAAAGTAGATCATTTTTTGTACGAGTATTATTATATTTGGAATCACAAGTTTTTTGAATAACATATTCACTAACCTAATCACAATTTAGTAGTATATATTACTACAGTCATTGTAGTTTTATGTTTGAAAAGGAAGGAATTTTTAAAATGCATACATATCTATAAATTGGAAAATTTTCACATAATTTAAATTAAAAACTAATAATTAAGTTACTGAGAAAAAACTATTAAGGTTTCCCTTATTGACAGTTTAGAAATTTCCTCCATTTTTTCCATACAAAACGACCTTGGCCATTTTTTTTTTACTTACTTGGCAATAAATTTGTTGATTTAACTGAAGACCATAATCAAATTTGGCAAATCTACCTTTATACAACTATTAAATTAAAGTAAAAAAACATATTTAACAAAGGAAAATCCCTATCGAACCTCTTAACATTTTTACAAATTCTTACTTGAAGGTAATGTTTCAATGTTTTCACCGATGTTCCTGAAATGAGGTGGGCTAGAAATACGTCCAAACGATCCTATTGTAAATCACAAGAAATACACTAAATAAATTATAGATTTAAATTTGTGTATATCTATTGAAAAAGTACATACATAATTAAATTGATACGGATCATGACCAAAAATCTCATCAATAATGTCAATACACATTTTTCTTCCAATACCACTACAAAAAGTTTGGTATAAAGCAACCATACTGTCAGTTTTTTGCAGAACTTCGCCATCATCAACAAGATTACCCAAAGTCTTCAATAAAACAAAATAATTGAAGTTTAAAAAAAAAAATAAAACATTAAAATTTGCATAAGCTTCAAATTCAAGAGGGTGATTTGAACTTGAATAACCTTTGGAAAAACCCTTAAACTGGGTTTTTCTATTAAAGAACTTTGCTCAAAAGGTTCAAAAATTGAAGTTCAAGTGATAAATCTCCATATTGACTTTGAGCTTTCAAATGATAAGAAATCTTACATTTAATAAATTTTGTAAAGAAGAGTGTCGGAATTTGAATTTTGGCTGGCGAAACCACATTGCAGGGGAAACAAGAAAAGAAGCTTTTATCTTGAAAATAAAAAAAAGATTGAAAAATTAGCATTCCATATTTTTAAGACTGACCTTGTACATTATTTTTTAGATACTAAGTGAAGATTAAAATTGAGGACAAACTTATCTTAACAAAGACCAAATGCATGTATAATACATGTAGTAGATAATCACTGATTCGTGTTAATCATTTTAAAATTTTGATTTCACTTTAGAAAACAAAATCGTGTTCCAATTCACAAACGACTGCCTGTAATCTGATTTACAGACTCACTATAAATTACAGAGTACGACAAAAACACAATTATCAACAAACTGTCATCAAACTCATCAATAATGTATTCCAGTTACCTTGAATTGTAATGATAGTATTAGTAACAGTACCTACAGCCCAGTAGCAAAATTTTTGCCAGACTATTATTATTTAAAAAAATTCGTTAAAAAAAACGAGAATTCTGGCTTGTTTTCCACAAAATAGACCTGTAATGCAACTTTCAAGTTTTGTTGTGTACCGTTGCAGTATAGTTCTGAACAGTCTGTTGAGTAGGGTAACCCTGAGTAACCCCATCCACACAGATGCAACAAGTGGAGGCATTTTTGTTGTATTATGTTTCAAGTTGTTTTTATAAACACGAAATAAAGAAACAATGAAAACATTGTGTTCACACAGGTCAAACATGTCTCCAATTGCTTTCATAAAGATGAAACATATAAATAACAAGATGCATTAAAAGACACTGTGTCCACATAAAAGATAGATTGTTATTTACGACAAATACTCAATGAAACAGTAAAAAAATATGACACTAGTGAAGACTCACTAGAGAAACAACATGAGAAAATCTCCTGTTGTTGCACTTTTTCCCTTGAATTATTTCCCCCTCAAAATGGAAACATGAAACAACATGAGACATTCGGAGACATGCAATAGATTTCTATCAAAAATTTCGTTGCAGAAACCTGTTTAAATTATAAATGTTTCAAATTGTCTCATTTTGTGTGGACGGATCTTTGTAAAATATTCTCTAAACCCATTGTGGTTCACTTAGCTCCCGTGGTCTATTTTGCTTTTTTTTTAATTTTGTATTCACAAACTCTTAAAACAGAAGCGGTAACAACACAATGTAGACACTGTATAATTGATATGTACATTTGTGTCTATATAAGAAATAAATAAATTTTAATGAATTACCTTTGACATGTATGATGGATTTTCTCCCAACATAATAGAAATACTTGCACCTCCCATTGAGTAACCTAATGTATAAATTTGTTGACGACCAGTTATGTTGAGGACATAATCTACTGTACTTGGCAAATCTTTCATTCCAATTTCATCAAAACTGTAATTTCAAAAGTAAACAATATTTGATTTAAAAAAATATTCGTTATAAAAAATACTAATAAAAATTCATACCTAAAATTCCAATATTTTTTATCAGTGTCTGGATTTAAAAACACATGACCTCTGCTATAGTAGCTACCGCGAAAATTTAAAAGCCATACATCGTAACCTGCATCAGCCAATACAAAACCTGAACAAGAAAAAACATTAAGTAAAAAATTATATAAGCTGAAAAGTAAAAAATTATATAAGCTGAAAATTAAAATAATATTTAAATTATTATGATACCCAAGCTGTTTTCTGGTGTATTAAATAAAAAACTTGAACCATCCGTTAGAATGCCAGAAATGACGACAATAGAAGCTTTCGGAGGTGAAGTTGAATTTGCGAAGAATTTTCCATATGGTATTCTATGCAAATTTATTCTGTAACCATCTGTTGTTATAACTTCATGATTCTCAAATAGATATCCTGAAGATTTTATTATTTCTTCCTAAAAAAATACAAAAATAGAAATAATTTAATAATCGTTATATTATTATAATATACACTGACACCAGAAACACATGCATATTCAATCGGTTTCAATTTAATACATATATTATTTTGTAATTAAGAAACACCTATAAAAACCAACATGATTATTTAAAAAAAATATTTTAAATGAACAGTACAAATAAAATGTAAAAAAATATTTTAACTGAACAGTACAAATAAAATGTAAAAAAATATGAAATTGACACAAACTATATACTGTATACAATAATTCGCAAGTTTGTGTATTAATATAGTTAATAGAATTTTTAAAACTAACTTAACTAATTGTATTATTTAAAATTAAATTAAAAAAAAAACAAGTATAAACATTCCACGTTAATCTTGTTTTAAACTTTTTAATGAAATGCTTCCTCAAACAAAAGTAAAATGTTACAAAAACAGCACAAACACATAAAGTAGGCTACATTGCTACAGTACACACCATCAGTATTGATAACCTTCGATGTCAATACTTTTATTAAATTTCAACCAATCTGCTTATAAAATTTACACTCATTTTTTTAACCACGTTTCTTGGAAGGTTTTAAATGCGTGGGTTTTCAAATGTCAGGGCTGGTCAATATACGTCTTCAATACCAAATTCAAAATACTCAGTCAGTATCTTGCATTTTGTAATACAAGTATCATATTTTATATTTTAGATAGTTGTATTTTACTAAACTATTGATTATACTTTGAGAAATCATTTTAAAATAAAACTGCAGACGTTTGTATCATATTTTATATTTTAGATAGTTGTATTTTACTAAACTATTGATTATAGGTTGAGAAATCATTTTTAAATAAAACTGCAGACGTTTGTAGCATATTTTATATTTTAGATAGTTGTATTTTACTAAACTATTGATTATAGGTTGAGAAATCATTTTTAAATAAAACTGCAGACGTTTGTAGCATATTTTATATTTTAGATAGTTGTATTTTACTAAACTATTGATTATAGTTTGAGAAATCATTTTTAAATAAAACTGCAGACGTTTTACTCTTGTAACTAAATATAATTACACAAATGATGCAGACGCATATTGTACTACATTATGTTTGTAATAAAATAGTTATAAAATAGTTCTTGCTCACTGAATTCATTTTGGCCATTGGATTCAAATTATTTGGTGCTGGTCCAAAAATTGGTGAAAAAAGCATAAAAAAGTTGCCAAATTCGTTCCATGAAAAATTCTGTGACAAACATTGCAATGTTAACATTGACAAAATCAATAGAGAACAACGAAGACAATAAGCGAAAAAATTGCAATGCAATTCCATCTTTACAGTATGACAATGTTTCTTTAACTAATGTGCCCATATACCCAATCAAAGATTTTATAACATTTTTCTAACCGAAGTCACGTGGTCTCAAACTGTTAAATGGTGTATTCTGTGGGTTTCAAAAACATAACATAGGGGGTTGAAATGCCTAAGGCTAAACAAATAAATAAAAGGCAATTTTGTTCCTTAAAGTTTTAAATGTCAAATAATAAAAAAGACTATAATACTGTCACTTGACTATGCATTTAGGTAATACTGACAATAAAAATAATTCATGGCTATATCTTAAATTTCACTAAAAAATTTACATATTGAAGATTATATTGTTCACGTATTAAAACAATTCCATAATTTTAATGTAAAAAATTAATGTTCTGCCTTTTTTTCAATAAATCTTTCTCTTATGAGTCAATGTCAACTTGAAACACAAAGAGATTTAAAACTAAAAAAAAGCATATTCCAAGAATTTATTTTCAGAAACCACATCACGTTCAAAATTATGTCTGAGACATGCCCTTAATACTGGTTATATGCTTAAGTTAGTAATTAGCAATGCTGATACAAAAAAACAAAACACTGAGTATATTCAGCTGTGTATAAATAATGTTAAAGGTTGAAGACCAACAACATCTTGAAAACGACCAGCCCACAAAACTGTATAGTGAACTCCACCCACCTATCCCAACCCAACAAGCACATGAGGCCCATCAAGCCTATAAGGAGCATAAAACACACGTGGCCCAAAAACAAATGAAGCTGACAAAGCATACTAATTTCGTGGTCTTTTTCATGAAATTGCCAGTATTGGCATCTACGCTCGTATTATAGTCAGTGGTTTCTAAACTGGGATCCGGAGATGCTGTTCTGACTTCAAAGAAAACACACTCATTCTTTGCATAGCAAACATACATTGTAATGTAAGACTCAAATAATAATAAAAATGTTGATGTCTGCTGAATAAATTGTTTTTTTTTATGAACCTGGTATTTTTCTTTAAATGTGTTTTGTATGTACCTGTATTATACTGCATATAAATATCAACAATTTATGGGAAGGGAACCCTAAAACATGTCAGTGGCATTTTGGGTTATTGCAGTGGGGTCTTAAGACTACTAAAGTTTAAGAACCCCTGGTCCAAGAATAGATTAAAATAATTAAAAAAACTAGAATAACAACTAACAGAGCCAAAATCATTTTTTATCTTCACTTAAAGTAAACATTTTTATGACAGCTTCGATGTTTCAAACTTTCAATGTCCACTTTTCAATTTTAATCAGTCAAAAACCTCAAAATATTTGTAATGAGTTTTTTTTAAAAAAAATATTACCATACATTTTTCATTTCTAAACATAATATGAAACTAACTTCATTTTATTCATTTACAGTCTAGCCTGTCAGAAATTACTTTGAAGATTAATTACTGGTCACAATGGTAAGATATAGAAGAGTGTTAATTGATCTTTGACCTAAAGTTGATTGAATCGACTTTTAATATTTTAGTTTCTACTTAAATCTTTTTTTTTCGAAAATGTTTAATATATAAAAAATGTAAATTGTACTGATGTTGTAATCACGTTATCAAGGGCTTAATTCCTTTAAAAAAATAAGTAAAATAATCAAATTTTATGTAACTTTTATGGCCATTTGTTTTTGCATCGACAATAATAATTATACAAACAAAAAATACAAAAACAAGCAATACATTTCATATATATTTACAATGCAAATACTAGCATAGCAAATTACAGTCGTTCCATTGTGTGACGTCATACTGTTAACATTATATTTTATTGATGCCAATAGCAATTCTGAAATGAACCAAAACCAGACCATTTCTGAAAATTCAATACCTATTTTATAAAAAAATTTACTACAAATTTCGAAAATGTTTAATATATAAAAAATGTAAATTGTACTGATGTTGTAATCACGTTATCAAGGGCTTAATTCCTTTAAAAAAATAAGTAAAATAATCAAATTTTATGTAACTTTTATGGCCATTTGTTTTTGCATCGACAATAATAATTATACAAACAAAAAATACAAAAACAAGCAATACATTTCATATATATTTACAATGCAAATACTAGCATAGCAAATTACAGTCGTTCCATTGTGTGACGTCATACTGTTAACATTATATTTTATTGATGCCAATAGCAATTCTGAAATGAACCAAAACCAGACCATTTCTGAAAATTCAATACCTATTTTATAAAAAAATTTACTACAAATTTAGAAAAATTAAATATGGACGTAATCAAAAGTCTGAGGCCATGTCTTTTGATGTTAAAATTTTTTGGATTGCCTTTGTATAATTTTGAAATGACAATTTGTCAACGATTTGTATCATTTATTTACTTGAGTGCATCACTTTTCACGTTTCTCTCTTTAATATATTACATTAATTTTGCAAACTTTGAAGCAATGTCATCCATTAGTTTTAATATTTGCGTGGCCAGTATTTCAGCTGAATTATTTCTAACGCAACTAGTTTCATTTCAAAAACGACAATCTTTGCAAAAACTACTAATTGCCTTGAATGAAATTGCAATAGAATATTTCCAACCAATTTACAAACAAAAGTAAGTACAAAGACTGAGGTCCACTGAAATTAAAATGCACCTACTGTTGGAATTGGCATTTGCAATAAAATTAACTTAACAATCAAAATGGGTAACTTGCAAGTATGTCAGTTGGATGACTAAGGGCCAAATTCAAAAAGTTAAAATTTGTTACTTAAAATTCACCATGAACTCTTTGAAACTATAAAATTATAAAAACAGGGGTTTTTAATGTTGGAAGCCTGTTCTGAATGTTTAAGCTGAATTTTATATTCTTCTTAAGTTTATGTCAAATTGGCAACACAACTCAACCTTAATGCGTAACTGATGAACTTTTTGTAAATGTTTCAAGTTGAGCACATTAATTGTAATAGTTAAAACGAGGTTCAAAATATACTATGTGTTTGTGCTAATTTTGGTCTTGTTAATTCTTTTTTCCTTAACAGGCTGAAATCAACAAAATATTTACTTGGAATAATTTGCATTGTGATCATGACTATAAACTACTCAAGTACTTATAAAATGAACGCCAAAGATTCATACAGAAGAGCAATTATGAGACATACTGATACCACAATTGAAATACATCTTGTTAGTCTGGCAGCTTTTAATTGCTTGTCACTTGTTTGTGTTTTTAGTTATGCCATATGCTTTTTGTACGTAACCATTTGTCATATTCTCTTTATGGCCCTTACCAATGTTCGTCTACTGAAAATGAAACTTGTACAAGACACAACTGATGTTCAAATTGTGATTGTTTCTCTAATATCTTACCATAAAAAAGTATGCAAACTAATCAACGAAACCGATAACATATTTTGCGAACTAGTTTTTATTTGGAGTGGATTAGAATTATGTATCGCATTGTTTATATTGAGACACTTGAATTTACATTTATCTTTCTCCAAAGTAGAATTACACTTTGGATCATTTGCTTGTTTATCTTACAGCATTGTAATATTTCTTACAAAAACATACTTTGCTGGAAAGCTTAATTCACAAGTAAGTTGAAATACTTTTTAGCAGCAATTATTATTAAATTAATAATAAAAAAAGAATTTGTTTGCTTTTATTTCAAAGGTATTTAAATCTCTAAAAGAATTACAACCAGACAAAGAAAGTGACCCATTGTTTCGTTTGACTGCACGGGTATACGCTCGTATTTATTTCAATTTATGGCGTCTTTAATATTTGAATTTATGTTTTTATGTTTTTATGTTTTTATGTTTTTATGTTTTTATGTTTTTATGTTTTATGTTTTATGTTTTATGTTTTATGTTTTATGTTTTATGTTTTATGTTTTATGTTTTATGTTTTATGTCTTTATGTCTTTATGTCTTTATGTCTTTATGTCTTTATGTCTTTATGTCTTTATGTCTTTATGTCTTTATGTCTTTATGTCTTTATGTCTTTATGTCTTTATGTCTTTATGTCTTTATGTCTTTATGTCTTTATGTCTTTATGTCTTTATGTCTTTATGTCTTTATGTCTTTATGTCTTTATGTCTTTATGTCTTTATGTCTTTATGTCTTTATGTCTTTATGTCTTTATGTCTTTATGTCTTTATGTCTTTATGTCTTTATGTCTTTATGTCTTTATGTCTTTATGTCTTTATGTCTTTATGTCTTTATGTCTTTATGTCTTTATGTCTTTATGTCTTTATGTCTTTATGTCTTTATGTCTTTATGTCTTTATGTCTTTATGTCTTTATGTCTTTATGTCTTTATGTCTTTATGTCTTTATGTCTTTATGTCTTTATGTCTTTATGTCTTTATGTCTTTATGTCTTTATGTCTTTATGTCTTTATGTCTTTATGTCTTTATGTCTTTATGTCTTTATGTCTTTATGTCTTTATGTCTTTATGTCTTTATGTCTTTATGTCTTTATGTCTTTATGTCTTTATGTCTTTATGTCTTTATGTCTTTATGTCTTTATGTCTTTATGTCTTTATGTCTTTATGTCTTTATGTCTTTATGTTTTTATGTTTTAGGATGAAGCTAAACGCAAATGTTATATTCGTGAAGTAATGTTGGTGCCACCTGCCTTAACTACATGGAAATTGTTTAACATATCAACATCAACCATCATTATAGTACGAAAAAATTATTTATTTAAATTATGTGAAATAAAATAATGCAACTTTCGTATTAAAATTAATAATTCTTCTTACTTGTTTTAGGTAACTGGAAAAATAATGACTTATTTGCTTGTGTTGTATCGTCTAAAAGAACCACCGGAATAAAAAAAAATCTACAAATAAAATTTTAATAAAATTAAACATTGTAGTTATCTATTAGAATAGAAAATATAATAGAAAAATAGTAATAATGATAATTATTGTCAATTATAAGTTAATATTAAATGTACAGTAGCTGTTTGTAACATTTTCTTATAGTAAATATTTAAAAATAGTGAAACTAGTTTTAACTTCAGGAAAACTAGTTTAACTACAGAAAAACTAGTTTTATCTACAGGAAAACTAGTTAAATTTAGGTACCCGGTATTAGTGTTTATTTTTTGTTAAACAATAAACTCATTCTTAATGTAACATAGCATAACAAGGTTAAACTAGTTTCAATTAATTCGGGTTTATATTTTTATAGTTTAGAGAAATGTAGAAAATTATTAAGGCAGTAGGCAATATGAATGTTACACAAAATATTAATAAAAAGTGTTTGCATACAGTTGTCAATGTCTGGACGCATTTTTATAAGATAAAAATTGAAAAAAAATAGTTGTTTGATTTCTTACTATTTGGGAAAACTTTATTATTTGTTTCAAGTTATTAATATTTGTATTTTGTTAGTGACATTAGTGACCTACATTAATATATAACAAAGTAAAAGCAAATAATTTTACTTTATTCGATATTTCTTTAGTATTTTCTATTTGCTAACATTTTTCCTAAAGTATTATGGCTAAAGTTATTATTGCTGTTGTACATCAAGCATGTCAAACTCGCGGCCCGCGGGCCGCATGCGGCCAACGCAATGAATAGCTTTGCGGCCCAGCCAATATAACGCCATGTCACAAAAGTTTTTATAAAAATTTTGTAGCTTAATTTTTGAACTACATTTTCTCACCTTTGAACTATATTATAATTCTCATTGTGTGCTGCCATTATTACATTTCTAAAGTAACAATCTAGTGTCTTTGTTCTTTTTTCATAGTGCACTTTTCGAAATAAACCTACGTTTCTATAAAAATTGAAGTTTTTTTTTTTTTTGCGGCCCACACAAACTTAGACCTTGTTTATTTGGCCCGTGTTAGCCTTTGAGTTTCACATGCTTGTTGTACATTATACTATAATCATAATAAGAACAAAAAAGCAAACACATTTAATAAAATATAACAATAATTTCAAATGGCCTCAAATGTTTGCTTTATTATTACCTCTTTTGTTAAAAAACTATTAGGCATACAAACATTAAACCTCATTTGTTAATACTGTTTATATAATAAAAAAACATGACGAAAATTAAATAAATGAAAATTTATAAAAACCAACTTCATTTTAAAAAAATTGAGAAATTTTACTTTTGGTGTCTATTCGAAGGTTACAAGATTAGCTAAAAATCATTTCTATAAATAAAGAATTGGGAAGAAAAACTGCGACAAAATATTTCTTCGAAGAATGCCGAATTCTACACGCAGGATAAACGTAATAGCTGTCAGAGAATGTTCTGCTTCAAAATTGGAAGATATGGAAAAATTCTCTTTTATGTCAGTTTGCAAACCACTTTTATTTATTTTAAAATTGTATGGATTGTTTGTGACAGATAAAGATCTTAATATTTACCAAAAAATCTATAGTATATTTTGGCTGATAATTTTAATTGGTACATTTTCAAACTTAATTTGCTATTGCATTTCTGAATATATATCATCAAATAATTTGTCCGAACTTATTTTCGTAATTGCAATCTTGGCATTGGGAATCGAAACAACTGCATCTCATTTTATCATATTTTGTCGAAGAAAATCTCTTTTTAAAGTCTTGATAAAATCAAACAAAAATCAGAATATGACATTTAAACAAACTAATCAAAATTACAGCCATATAAAATATGCAGTAATTATTTTCAGCATAGGAACATTTTTGGCTAATCTTCTGATCATGTTGAATATGATAACAAAAGAACCGGCAAAACGTTCTGAAGAACGTGCCACTAAAGAACAATCAATGAGACAAGTATACGGGTTATGTATGTCTTTAACTATACTGGCACCCGTATTCTACACTTCATCTGCACTTTATGCTATTATCTGTTATGCATTGAATAAGTCTATCAGTACAAAAAGAAGACTGGAAAGCAATACTCTTTTTCAACCTTATTTTGTGACAGACATAAAACCTACTGAAACGAGCAATTTGCAGTATCATCATCAGATTTGTTGTGTCATCAAATCATTTAACAATGTGTTCTCGGAGTTTTTATTTGTTTGCAGTGCATCAGAATTGACGGCAATTTTGTTTTTTTTGCGTGACATGAACTTACACTTGTCCAATGTGTACATTGATCTCAGTACTGTCACATCATTGCTTTCAGCTATTTTTTTCTTTATACTCACAAATTTCAGTGCTGGCTGTTTAAATGAAAAGGTAAATTATTAATGTTAAAATCTAACACATCTAAACGGGGCGACTGAATAAGCGCCAAATTGAACAAACGCCAAACTGAATAAGCGCCAAATGGAACAAACGCCAAACTGAATAACCGCCAAATTTTTGGCTTTTATTCAGTTTGGCGTTTCTTCCATTTGGCGCTTATTCAGTTGGGCGTTTGTTCCATTTGGCGCTTATTCAGTTTGGCGTTTGTTCCATTTGGCGTTTATTCAGTTTGGCGGTTATTCAGGTTTTTTGTAAATTCTGATGGTCCAAATATTGTGAGCTTTTATAGACGTCAGACTGTGCAGATTTACAAACAGAACATGCTAACCTAACCTAACCTAACCAATCCTAACCTAACCTAACCAATCCTAATCTAACCAATCCTAACCTAACCAATCCTAACCTAACCAATCCTAACCTAACCAATCCTAACCTAACCAATCCTAACCTAACCAATCCTAACATAACCAATCCTAACATAACCAATCCTAACCTAACCTAAAATAACCTAACCAATCCTAACCTAACCAAACAATGTGTTTATCACATTTTGGCGGTTATTCAGTTTGGCGCTTGTTCAGTTTGGCGTTTGTTCCATTTGGCGCTTATTCAGTTTGGCGTTTGTTCCATTTGGCGCTTATTCAGTTTGGCGTTTGTTCCATTTGGCATTTATTCAGTTTGGCGTTTGTTCCATTTGGCGTTTATTCAGTTTGGAGTTAGTTCAGATTGGCGTTTGTTCAATTTGGCGCTTGTTCAATTTGGCGCTTATTCAATTTGGCGCTTGTTCAATTTGGCGCTTGATCAGCGCCACCATCTAAACATGCAGTATATAAATTTTGCACTATCTTTATGAATACATTTGCTTTTTTTTATATAAATATTTCTATTTTCTATGTTTCAACATGATGTAAAAAATAATTCTTATTTTTGAAGCAACATGTGAAATTTTCTTTATTATTGTTCTAATCTGTTGATTAAAAATTTTAATTAAACCTTAATTACGCTTGTATTTAAGCTGCTATAAAACGGTTATTTATCTACTATACATTGTGATAAAATAATCTTAGTAACTACTTTTCTATTCATACTTTTTCTGTTCAATAAACTTAAAATTATCTTTACCACAGGGTCAAAATAGAAGAAAAAAGTGAATGTTGAAAGAATCAGTTTTTTTTAAATAAAACTACATACAAACCAATGACATTCACCTTCTATTTTAATCTAACTCTAACACGATATTAACTACTAAACTGACAGGTCATAACATCCTTGAGTGAAATAAAAGAAACACCTGTCAACATGCACAATCCCTTTGTGCATGAAACATTCATTGGTGTAAGTATAATGTAAGCTTTTTTTTTATTAAAAAAACTAAACTCATTAATATAATTTTATGTGATATTAGCGAGAAATCAAAGCAAAATTATACATACATCAGATACAAATGGATCCACCTGCATTAACGGGTTGGAATTTATACACTCCATCGTCTTCAACCATATTCACGGTATAGGTTTGAAATTGTTAATTTGTTAACAAACATTAATTATTATTTTCTTATTATTATTATCATTTTAGGCTGCAGGAAATATTCTTACCTATGTTTTGGTACTGTATCGTATGACTGAGGATGATGTAAGCATTCTTGAATTGCCTGGTAACGCAACAAAATCAACAACAGAAATTAACTTGGAGGCGTCATCAAAAAGTACTTGGAACCCAATGATACTTGCAACTGAAGTAGGAAAAAGTATTTCTAGAAACATGCAAAATGTTCGTTAATTCTACCAAATTATACATTTTTTGGTTTGTTTCTTTTGGCATACAATGCATAATTTTTGAATACAAGTCACACATATTTAGTTTTATTTGCATAAATGTTTTTGTCTTATTACACTTGACTAGTGTTAGGTCTATATTTCAAACACAGTTCTATAAAACGTGTTCCAATCACTTTAAAAACGTGTTATGTTTTGTATCCAAATGATGGTGGATATGTTGACAGCTAACATGCCTGCAATTAAATATGTTAAATCTCTGCATATTGTTTGTATCTGACATTTAAGTGAATTTATCTAAAATTCAAACTGCACAAGGATATTAGAATCACTCTGTACAGGGTGATTCGTAACGAGTGTAAAAAAACTTCTACAGTTTGATTGGGAGGTCATTTTAAGTAAAAACTGTCGTAATAGACCTAACCGGGTATACAGTAGTTGTTACTTATGTAACTATATGAGTTTAAAGTTTTTTTTAGTGTTAGTCATAATAAATGCAGAAACTTGAAAGTTGTAGTATCGACCTAGGTAACCTTTGAGAAAACAAAATAAAACTAGATAAAACTCAACATAATTATGCAGTCTAAAATAATTGACTATTGCCTTAAATTTAGCCTTAGTCTGTTGATATGTCTGTTACAGAATAAAAAATATTAGTGCAGCTGAGTATGCAAATCTCTTGCTAAAAGGTAATTTGATTATACACTTGTTCATTTATTATGCCACTAAGAAAACTTAATCTATTGTAAATACATAAATAATTAAGATAGGATCAGTGTTCATATGACAGTTTTTCCTTAAAATGACCTCCATTGCAATAAACTGTCAAAGGTTTTACACTTGTTATGAATCCCTCCGTATAACAATGAGAAGCAACTTTTTGGTGTGATTTTTTTTAAAGAAACATTCAAATGCAATTTAAAAGATGTTACACTGAAAACAAGTTTGCTTTTTTTTTTAAAAAAAAAGTCAAATTTCAAAGCTGGTTGTAATATCTGACACGTCAATAACTCGTAAAATACATTTTTAAGTTAACGTTAATATTTTATTTTCGTAATTTACAGTAATATCGTAAACATTACTAATGTAAATGTGTCTCAAAAATTTGCAATTTGAATTGATGTATAAATTGTGACAAATAAACATGATTATTTATTTAACGACTGCATCTTTTTCATTTAAAAAAAATTGAATGACCACTTTATTTATCGATGACTTACTCTCGTGTTCTAAAACTTGCTTAAAATAAAGCTCAACTTAAAATATTAACTCAACGTAATTTTTCAAAGGGAGTGTATGAAGAATTTGTTTTAAGCTTTGTTATGTCCAACAGTATAAAATACGGCCTTATGAATGTTGATTTATAACATCGAAGTGCAAGTAAATATGTTTGCCAAATGGGTGTGACATTAATATCGAAATAAACAAAATTAATAAAATACCTTTTAAATATAAACCAGCATATGTAGTTTTATCTACAATTAACATTTCATCTGAAAAACAATAATGTTCATAATTTAACAAGACTGACCAATAATATACACCAACAATCAATTTTAAATCAATAATTTGTAAAAGTTTTACTTGTCATCTGATATCCACAATCTACTAAATGTGCTGAGAAAAAAAAAATCAGCAAAAATATGTTTGGAGTCTATACATTTTGAGCAACTTTTTTTTCAGTAATCGGATAGTTTGGTAAAATTCATAAAATTTTATTTTGCCATTAACTTTGCTGACATTAATGCAAATTCCGAATTTTTTTCTTAGATCAAGCAGAATTTCCATTCAAAATGTCTGAGACGAATAAGAAATACATTTTTCGCATTCTACAAGACAGTGACAATAAAGCAAATATCAAATTGCTTGAAAATCTCAATACAAGAAAAATTGTTCAACACATTTTGTATTTTTTGAAAATTTACGGCATTTATGTTAGCAAAAATAAACTTTCGTTTGCGGAACATCTTCACCGTGTGTTATGTTTTATATTTACCAATTGTTACTTCGTTTTTCTTATGATGTACGGCTTAGAAATCAACTCGGAAAACACGTTGCTTGAGATGTCTACTTCTGTGGTCGTTCTGGCAGTGTCCTGTAGTCAATACGGTGCTTTTATGTTTCTATTTTGGAGAGGATCTAGCATGCATAAATTATTCAAATCAATGGATGAAATTCAAAAAATAACTATTGAAAAGAGCGCTAAAAAATATAAGATTATGAAATATTTTATAATTTTGGCTTTATTTGTCTCATTTTTGGCTATCGTAGTATTATTAATGATTTATTACAGTTATAAAATTGAGTATTTTGTTATGCTTGATTTTAGTGATGTTGTTTTCAAACGATATGCAGTTAGAACACTTTTCATCATTATGACACCACTTGTTAGTCTCAATAATATTCTGTATGTTAGCATTGCTTATATACTGTACACTGTCATGAATAACATTAGATGTGTTCGAGATGCTCATAATGACAAACAGATCAGTTTCGCAATTGATGAAAAAATACCAGAAATTATATCTCTTTTGTATCATCACGAAGTGTGTGCCATTATTCAGGCTGCCAATGACATTTTCAAAGAACTCCTATTCATCTGGAGTGCCTTCGAACTGGCCGCAGTTCTCTTTATTGTTCGCAACATGAATTTGCATTTACCAAATGCCAATGTTAGCATGGAATTGACTGGTCCATTTATTGTGTTGACAGCCCTGTTTGCAACAAAAAATATGTTCGCAGGAAGCCTTAATTCAAAGGTATTTTTTTATTATTATTAAGCAAAATCAGGGTCTTGAAATTAAAAAGCAAAAAACGGAAAAATTATGGGAACAGGATTTGAGATTTAAATTGTGGAAAAATTTGGAAGGAAAAAAAATGATCATTTTCAGAAGGAAAAAAAATGATCAATTTCAGGAGGAAAAAAATGGTCATTTTCAGAAGGAAAAAAAAATGATCATTTCAGGAGGAAAAAAATCATTAATGAATGAAACGGATTTTTTAAAACATAATTAATATAAATGTAAATTGAAAAAAGGGGCAATTCAAACTGTATTACTAGGTATTGAAATTCTAAATTTCATTTTATTTTCAAAAGCCTAAAATCCAAAATTATAAAAACTAACTAAAAAAATAATAGCAAAAAGTGTAAAACTAAACTGTAGAAATGAAAAATAGAAATGAAAACAATATTGGGATTTAAATTCTGACTTGTGAGTGCAATTAACTTAATTATATACGAAAAATTCAAATGCACTTAAAAATTCTGCACATAATAAAAATTTGGTTGTTTCAACAAATTTTTCTAATTTCTTAACTTTGATAATAATTACTTACTTGTTAATTAACTATCTCACGTTGTCACTTGGTCTATTAAATAGGTTGTTACTGCACTGAAAGAACTTCAAGATACAGAAGATTACAATGATGATTTTGTTAATCAACAACTTATGGGGGTATGTAAGAAAATAAAAACATTCTAACATATGAGCATAGCAATATGTTTTATTGAAAAATGACTATTGTTTAGAAGCAACTTTTAAGAGGAAAAAATTTCAAATTTGTTATAATACAAACTGGGAAAAAATAGTCAATTTTGCTAAACGTATTTTTATGATGCCACTATGAAAAATGATAATATTTTACAATTTTGCATGAAAATGTAGTAAAACGTTATTTTTTATAAGTAATATGAAAGATAGTTATGAAGTTACTTTTAGCATATTTTTGCCTACTGAAGTTTGAAGTTACTTTGAATTTCTTTTTCTTAAAAGTTTCTTCCAAATATAACAAATTTACGCAATAATACAATACAATAATAATACAAATAAATCTTAAAAAAATGATTATAGCAAAGACTGAAGGTGAAGTTGTACATAAGGCAAATTCTACTGCGACCACCAGCACTGACCGGATGGAACCTCTATACCGCATCACACTCAACTGTTTTCACTGTAAGTTTTTTCTTTGGAATTTATACTTACAAAAACTAATATAGAATGTTGATAACTTTGTAAAAATTTTAAAGGCTGCTACAAACATCCTGACCTATGTCTTAGTATTGTATCGTCTTACTGAAGCTCCACAAGATGAAACTATTTCAACTACCTTAAGTCCAGTAACAACTACAACAACACACTCGAAAGACACCACAATTAGCAACGAATTGTAACAATAAGACAAGGCCGCTTCACAAGGACCACTTTGTGTCGCCATAATGGTTGACGCGACCTTACTTTAGGTATTTCTTGCCACTAGCACAAACACTGGTTTTAAAGTGTAGAGTGTAAAGTGTTAAAGTGTAATAAGAATTTGAACATCGATTATTCTGTCTTTCAGGAGCAGAACTAAAAGGAACTTGAAAGTGTTTTAGAAACTAGAAGGGAATGCTCAATCACTTAAAGTTGTTGTCATGTCGATATTTTTTAAAATAAGCTCTTTATGTTAGTTTGAAAATGACCCAAGTTTATAAAACCTTTTTACACACTTCCAATTTTTCCTAAATGTTAGGCCTGCTCCTGAAACATGTGATCAAAAAACAACTTAATGAATCTTTATTGTTAAACCTTCACTTGCAAAATTTTATTTACAAATTAAAAATGAATATTAATATTTAAATGCTTGAAAAAGAATATTTTAATGGTGTTTCCAATTAGTGTAACTGTATTAATTCTTCTGTTAATTTATTGTTAATATTGTTAAAATTTATTATTAAATTAACACAAATGAAAATTACACAAAACTATGAAGTGCTTTAATACCCAAAATTCAGCTAGAAATTCGGCTACTTCAGGGTTTTTAGACACTATCAGATTATCACACGGTCAGTGGTCATTGTCCGTTCAAATTTTTCTATGAAAAACCAGGATCTGAGTGTGATCACCAGTATGAAACACCGATTTTCTAACTGCATTCGATTTCAAATGAAAATGTACAGTATAGTACGATATTTCACCACGGTGAACCGTACCCCACCTTGACCGTATAGTGTGAATCGAAACTGAACTTACTCTTTTAAGATGGTGAAAGGGTACATAAAGTTTTGTTAGAATTCTAGAACCCCAAACAGCTTGCACAAATAAAAATTATATCTAACCCTGAAGTGCTACTTAAAACTTCAGCGTTTTTATAAAGATAAAGCAGAGTGACAAACTGTAGGCACCTAAACATTATAAGCAAACCCTAATGGCATAATAATGTTTAGAAAACTAATAAAAATAATTGAGCATTAAAAAGCAAATACGAAAAAATATACTTATGTTTTCTCACGTACTGTATAATAAGATCAATAAAAATGTTAAAACTATTTTGTTAAAAGATATACCAACATGTAAGTTAAAATGATTTGAAATAATTTTTATATATAAAAAAGGCCTGAGTCCACCGGCATACCTAATTTTTACTGAGTTGCTATACGGCATATTAATATTACAAATAAGCCTCCAAGGTTTCATGCAAATTAAAAGAGGCACGTATTGGCTATTGAAACCTAGATCGGTAAAATCCAGAACCGGCGCTTCCAACTTCCTCATTCCCGCGGCAAGCGAAACGAGTCGCAAAGAAAATGGCAATATTTTCTTCAATATATCTTCAACCACATGAAGTTACACATTTGAAATTTTAGTTGGCGAGGTTGCAGGAAAAGCATATTCAGTGCATTTTGAATTGAGTTACAAGATCATTTCAAAATTCATTTCTAACTAGAATAGTAAAACGAAGGCGAAAAAGACAAATTACACAATGATATCTTTTAAAATAAACTATTTATGACAGTTTAAAGTTGATCGAATTGGACATTTTATAGATTAAAAAATGTAGAAAAAAAAACCATTGACTAGATTTTAAAAATATAATATAGAATATATTATTTTTAATGATATAATCATAAAAATATCACTTGAAGAACATAACTAATTAATACTAATTACTCTGAAATTCTAGACCTTGGCGTTAATGAGGTACCAACGAACAATCAATTTTCATTTTCCAATGTGAAAATAAACGGAAATTCAGCGAAATTGTGTAATGGAAAATCTTTTTAAATCTTTGTGACTTGTTTTCCTCAACAAAAAACTGATTTTAATAGTTTTTTTCAAAATCTGAACATAGTGATAGGTGATAGGGTTTTTAATTTTTAATAAATATACATTATTTTAAATTGTATACATGTATATTTGAATAGGAAAAAGACGCATTTTACGTACCACCCGGCAGTGGCGCACCAGCTGCGTTTACCGCCTTGCTGTTGGTTCCAATGCAAGCCTTTATCAAACAAATTTGCACTCAACTTGAACCCTCTGAGTAGGAGTCCAAAATAAAAAAAACCGTTCAAGGGCACTCGATAAAACAAGCGTTTTTATGTTCAAACCCTGTTTAGGTGATTCAAACTCAAGTGCAACAAACCCAAAGTCAAGTAGCAAATACACTTGGCACTTGAGCTTCAAGTTGAATCTTCTGAGGTTCTAAGCAACGTCAACATAGAAAAATCTTATTAAAATATACTGTAGTTAATAAAACAATGTTTTGCTAAGTTGAAACGCTAAATATTCAATTTGAATTTGAGCCTTTGACATTTAAGAGGCTAGATACATCGTTTAGTTCAAAATTTCTCCGAATGTAGGCGCTGCGATTGTTGTTGATTGAAAAACGGTTTTTTAACGTTTTTTCTCCCAGTTCGAAGTCACATAATAATTAATAGAAAAATAATTTCGCGTGCTAACCTTATAAAAAGAAAACATTGTGAAGCCAGTAGATGAATGCACGTAATAATTATTTTGTTATTGTTCTGAGTTGTTTTTAATGGGAGTTCTTCAAATGTTTGGGTGACGGTTTTTTGCTCCTATGGGACTTAACATGGAGTTAAAAAAACGTAAGATTTTAAATGTTATTTAAAAATAGAAAGCCCTTTTAAAATTTAGAAAAAGGAATAATCCTGAAGGCAATAAACACATATAAGTACGTGCTAATTTTTCTGATTGCTCTAAATCATTTTTAATCAGAGTTCTCTTAACTTTTGTTGGACGGTGTTTTAGTCCTATGGGACTTAACATGGAGTTTAAAAACGTACGATTTTAAACGTTATTAAAAAATAGAAGGACCTTTTCAAAATTTATGAAAAGGAAACATCGTGAAGCCAATACATGCATGTATGTGCTAATTATTTTGTTATTGTTCTAAATTGTTTTTAACGAGAGTTTTTCAAATGTTTGTGGGACGGTTTTGGGGCCAATGGGATTTAACATGGGGTTAAAAAAACGAACGACTTTGAACCTTGTTTAAAAATAGAAGGACCTTTTCAAAAATTATATAAATCGAGCAGATGAAGAACAATACTTTTTATTGCATTTTGCGCTTTACTGTATTTTAATTGAGCGATTGTGAGGCGATTTCTTGCAGTTTTAGTAACACCATATAAGAACACTCATTTGTCTTGTTGTCGTCTGCTCAAAACAACAAGATGGACGTGGATCTAGACTCTTAACTACTTCTGGATACATAAGCCCAAATTCTATAAGAAAACTGTACTCTTTTAAGTTGAACCCAATTAAGTATTATTTCAAGTACTAAGTTTCTTTTTAAATTTTGAGCCATACAAACTGTGTTAAATGACGAAGACGATGTGCACAGGACTGCCATTCATTATACATATGTTTCAGTCCGAATATTCATTTCTATTTTAGAAATTTCATCCAAAGCAGTCTTGTTCCTTCATAAAAAAAAATGTGTGCCTAATTTTAAAATTCATTTTATTACATAATTTAATGTATACCTATTTGCATACCTGAACTTGTAATTGTAGTAAATTATAATAATAATTGTAGCAACTTTGACCAAAACAACGACTACTGAAATAATGCGCCAATTGTTTTTAAAGAATGAGTTGTCATCTTTCTTTTTACCTTCTATTTTATTAAGATACCGTAATAAAAAGCTGTAATATGATATTTTAAATTAAAAAAATTAATGCAATGAAATTAACCTTTTTGGCGGCCATGATGATGATAATGATCATGTCCCGATTTAGTTACAATTTCCGTTGTAGTTTGTGTTATATTCGAGATATTATTAAGTTGGTTAGTTGATTGAGAAGTTGTAAACTGTGTTGTTACAGTTGGCAACTATAAATTAAAATTAAAATTTGTATAAAGTTTTAATCACATATGAATATTAGTTAAATATTATGCAATACAAACCTTGGTGTTTAGTTTGCTTACACTTTTTTCGTCACCTTTCAATCAAATACAAAACAAAAACATAATTAAAAAAAAACAGCGAAAGTGAAAATATGGATACCTTTAATATTGTTTCCTGGTGGGTGCTGGGTTGTTATCTATTCATTATATTACAAATGACAGAAACAATAATCATTAATTGCAAACAGATACATGTATGATCAAAATATCACAATTATTAAAATAAAATACAATACCATGCAAACCTGTTGATTAACACAGTTTGCATCTTGAGTCTGACTTTCAATTTTAGTTTCAGTTTGGTTTACGTTCGATGGTAAACCTGCACCTTTGTCTGTAAATCAGCAATAAAAAGAAACATTATTTGAAGTATCGATTATATTTAAACATTTTCAGCCGAAATAAATACTTACAAATAAATTGGAACAGAACAAAACAGAAAATGATGATGTACATGATGTCCTCAAATAACAACATTAATGATCTACTTGTTGAATTTATACCTTTGATTAAACACTTTCCGTTTCATTTTGTACTTTTCTTGTACTGTAAACATGACCAATATGAAAATGTTTTTTTTTATCAAATTGAAAGTAAAATTAAAATACAATTTATTTAAAATTCTTAGAAATATTCAATTCTATGTTTCAATGTATGACAATTCCAATGGTTACTGTTTAGAGAAAAATTCAATTTTGAGTAACTTTAAGACTTGATTAGTTACAAATAAAATGTTAACTTTCAACTTTATTCTGTTTGCAAAAAAAAACTCCTAATTAGTTAGGTTACTCAATCGTAAAAAGGTATTTCCATGCAAAAATAAATTGTTTAAAAATATTTTACTGCTGTTTGAAAAAACAAAACAATCCTTATTCAGCATTATAAGACGATGTTTTTTATTTGTTACGCAACTTGAATTGAAAAACAGAAATCGAGAACTTGAAATGCCCACAAAAATTATTTTAAAAATGCCGATATTAAAAATTCATTTACTCTTTTAGTAAATTTTTATTCTAATTAAATTTATTCAGTTTGGCGATTGTTCTAATTTGCGCAATTACGCTCGTACAATTATTGTTCAGTTTATTAAGTTTTGAATTTGCTTAATTTGGCGCCACATCTGTGCCACTATTGATATTCATAAAAATTGTCTAACCCTTAAATTATTTTCCCAACTTTATTTGTAATTAGTAAAGATATAAATGTAAATTACGCTAGAAAAAATGTAATCAATAACCCATTGCTAATAAAGCGTAATAATATTATTTTTGTTCAGTTTAAACTAGTTTGAAACTTGTTTAGGAAGTTGTACATTTTACGATCTGAAAAGAGATTATTTAGACATTAATGATAATTAAAATTAAGTTCGAATCAAGGACTATATTTAACCTTGCAACAGAAACCTAAACCTACTTAAGAAAATGCATAATTTGATTTATTGAATTTGATTAATTGAAATCAAATTAAATCATTCTTTTTATTTCATTCGATAATCTAAATTCTGGGAATTATTCCAAGTGATAAAAAATTTAAAATACACTAAAATTTAGTTACATTTTGTCAAAAAATATTACACCAATGTTACAAAAATGTATAAGATGGCCTTCACGTGAAACTTATAAACTACCATTAAAAATAAGCACGCAATGGTAAATTTATAAATGTCCTTCGTGATTCTACTTTAACAAAGACCCCATTTTTAGAAATATACATAAAAGTTGGAATAATTGGTTGAAGAATAAAGTTCTTCTGTCTAAAGGCACCAAACGATTTTCTCTTAATAGTCGAATAATTGCTAGTTTCAAGCAATGCAAATCTTATTCCAACGCCAAGTTTCTGGGACCAAATCCAAATGGAATATGTTCTGCCGGATAAATTTTCACTTCTTTTATCCGGTGAAAATCTATATTGTATTGAACAAAAATAAAAAAAACAATAGGCCTAGAATTAATAATAATAATAATAATAATAATAATAATAATAATAATAATAATAATAATTAATAAATAGTCTAAAATAATTTTGAACAAGGAATTTATTTTTAAATCTAATATATCTAATATCTACAAAACATTGCAATATGCGTTGAAGGTCATTACAATTGATTTGTGAATATTACCTTAGAGTAATAGTCTAAGATATTACAACGTAATACTCGTATAATGTAACGTAAATTACAATGCAAAAAATTGGCATTAGAAATGTCTAAGTGAAGCGACGATGACACTGGTTATTTTTCTTGCAAGATTTCCTTTTAGGGAAGAATCACACACACATACAGTGAATAAAATCCAACTGAATTTCACTTTTTAAAGCATTTAGCAGAACCGCCACAATATATCTTTCAGTGCAAAGGACCATAGAAATGTAACCAATGGCGTTATTTCGTATTTGAACCCACCCTGTATAATTTAAGAAATTTAATGGACAGGTTCTCACCTCATGTTTGGGGGTGGCCGAGAGGTCATCAAGCGGATACCTGCCTGCCGACCAGGATGAGAAACGGAGATAAGAGGCCTGCATCATCAATTTCAATAGGACGTTATCCTAGAGAAATCGACGATGCAGAACTCTTGGCCAGTGAGAAATCTGTTAGGTGTAACAAGAAGGATGAAAGCATCTCCTTCTTAATAGTCATTCATTTATTACGTGTTATTGAGTTTATATTGTGTTATACATGCTTATTGTTATTAGGTCCTGGTTGTGTCCAAGAGACTTGGACACACCTGGCGCCTTTGTTTATGTATTATATGTTTGTATTGTTATAGTTTGTATAAATACAGGACCGTGTGGATTGAGACGGGAGTCTTGAGATTGATATCAAACGTGAATCGTCTAAATCTTACTCTCTTCTCAATCCACAGCATGTCGCTATGATTGTAGAATAAAGAGATCATTTGTATATATCAACTCAATGTGTGGACTTAGTTTGTTTTCGGGACGTGGGACTCTACATTTCAGCCGCCACTTGACCGAATGATTTGACAACCAAGAGAGATTCGCCAGCAAACATCTATAAGTCTTGTTCGATAGAACCGTTTTCTACCTTTGGACTACTGAGGTACCGACCCTTGTGTTTCTGGTGTTCAAGTGACAACACAGCTGCCAACAGAGCGAAAGACTTGAACATCAATACTCAATCGACACATTCAAATGGCTACTAGGAGTCTCTCCGAGGGCCATGCGAGTAGGGCAGTGTTACAGAAATATTCTGATTTTTTACTTTTGTTTTCTTGAGGTTTTTTAAGTGTGTGTGATTTTTCTCTAAGTCTTTTTATATATTTTCTGCAACGCCAACTTGCAGAAAACATTTGTATTTTTTGGATATGAAGAGGCAGATTTTTACACTTTTAAAGTGTTTGTAACATAACCTGAATTTCTTTTAAGTAATTAATTGTTGAAATGCATTTAAGCGATACCTTAACATTTTCGTCTATGTCTTTGTAAACTTTGCTCTGAACAGCAGGACGTCCCCAAACAGTTTCCAATTAGTTTGTCATCCGCCAAAGCTTCCGCACCATTCATACTTGTCAACTTCTGGTCTTCGGCGTCAACTTATACCATCAACTCTAGCATGTTCACAAACTTGACCTAGCACAATTTTATTAGATGAACTCTTTTTAGAATGGTAAACTTGAGCAATCTTGTTAGTTTTGGAAAAACATCTTTGTGAAACTTGTAGTTTTTTCTTTCCTAATGATTCTTTCGGCATTTTTATAAAATATACTCTCTCCGTTGATCTCCAACGTCAGACATTAAAACCCATCATAAATATCGAACTCCTTCCACGGCTTTTTTCAATATGGGAGTCAGAAGTTTCAGTTTGCTAATGCAGAACACAGACAAACACCTTTTTCAAAATCCATTTCTGCTATGACTAATAAGTAGGAAAAATAGTCAAATAATATCTAAAAACTTTTCAATATTTCTATCTCCACTTCTTTGTAGCGACAGCTAGTTTATCGGAACCGAACTGCAGTGCCGAACTATTTCCAGTTACGAAATTAGTTTCTGGCACTGGAACTCCCAACTTTTTAAATAGTTAGAACAGTTTCTAACTAGGATAAGTTACATACAGCATACTAAAAGTATAACAATAGTAATCAAGAGAGTAATAAAGCCATTAAAGGAATAAAGCATAATTAAAAAGCATAAATGAGCTCTTTACAGTATCTCTTTTTATAAAAGAAAACCAGTAAATAAAATGTTTATAAAGATGCTGTTGTCATATATGAAATAAATGAAGCTATGCATCATCCTACAAAATTATATACTACAATATAGGTGTTTCCTAATTTAATTTGGCCACCGAACCCTTTATTAATATTTAAGACATGCGGAAATCGCAGTGTTTTTACATAATAAATTGCGTTAATACCTTTATTAGACAAGGATAAAAAATAATATGTATGCACTCTTAATAAAATGATAACTTGGGTATCAGATTTACTGTTTAATTTCTTTTGTAGTGAAATTTATTATTTTTTTAATTTTCTAGCAGATTCCTTACTTGGGTTTCCCGGAAATACAACTTGGTAAACATCTAACTATATTCAATCTGCAAAAGCATCAATTCACTAGTAAATGAGCACAGTGACTGTTATGCACATCTCCTAAAAGGCTAGTTAATGTGCGAATTTAATATCATTTTGTAAAAAAACACCAAAAAATAAGCATGTAATGGAAATTTATGCCGTTCTTGATTCTAATTTAACAAAGACCCCGTTTTTTGGAACGTACATTGTTGCTGGAATAATTCGTTCCAGAACAAAGTTTTCCGAAGGCACCAAACGATATTCTTGTAACAGTCGAATCATTGTAAGTTTGATCTCAAGCATTGCATATCTCTTTCCAATGCAGTTTCTAGGACCAATTCCAAATGGAATGTATGCTGCTGGATGAATTTTCACTTTGTTTTCAGGTGAAAATCTAAATTGCATTGAAGAGAATAAAAAATAATGAATAAAATTAATAACAATAATATTTTAAAAAAATAATAACTGTTCTGAAATAAGTTTGAACAATGAATTATTTTTTTCACCTGGTAATTTCTGCAATAAATTTAATTTTGAAATACACATTTAGCTCTTACGTATCAGCTGTGACATCTATTGACTAAGTTATGCAATGGAATCGAGTGCTCAATTTTCGGAGCACGTAGCGTGATACCCCTCTATGTCTATAACGTGAATAAAACGCATCTCGAAGCTCAGTTGGGAAAGGATTTTAAAATTACATTAAAAAAAGAATAACTTAAAAATAATTTCGTATTTTCACGAATATATTTTAGAAAGTAAAGTTTTTATGAAAAGTTCAATGTAAGTTGAAATTGTCATTAAGTTTTTTTTTTTACTAAAGATAACACTGTCATGAAATCTATCAAAAGTTAAGTAAAATAATAGTTGGTTGTCACAATGTAGTATAAGATAATGCTAGGCCTCGGCTGATTTGTTGTTATTCTTGTTTTAAATCGTAAAATGGTTTTAAAATGTTACTTTTTGAATAAAGATTAATGATTAAGCTTATTTGCATTAATTACCTTTCTGGATCAAACTTGTCAGGCTCTGGCCACAACTCTGGATCATGATGAATGGAATTGATGGGAATTTCGACTCTAGTATCTACAGGTATTTTGATTCCATCAATAACATATTCTTGACTGTTAACTCTTGTAATTGCCCAGACAGGTGTATATAAACGGACAGTCTCATTGATCACTTGGTCCAAGTATGGAAGGTTATTTGCATCTTCATATGTTGCATTCAAAACATCCTATTTAAAAATAACAGATGACATCATTAGATTTAAATATGAAGGTCAATTTTAAGTGATTTGTTGACATCTAGATTGAGATAAAGACTTTTACACTTTTAAAATAACTCTGAAAGTAGTTTAATGCTAAAAATAATAACAAATAAAATTATCGACCAATGTGTATTACGAACAGAAGAAATACCTAGTATTTCTTATTTTAAAGATCGCAGTAGTTTAAGCGGCAGTCACACTAGGCCGGTTTACAAGCCGCTACTTGCTGTTGGCTATTAGCAGCAACAGCAAGCAGCAGCTGCTTTGGGTTCGCACTTGTCCAGTCACTGTTGGTGTTAGCAGTGCAAGTCATCCAATCACCGTCTTGCAAAAACGCAAACTCTAACAACAACCAACCCAAGCAGCTGCTAGTAGCAGTTCAGACTATGCTGCTAGAGCGCTACAACCAGCCAGCAGCAACCAGCGGCTGGGAAACCAGCCTAGTGTGACCGCGGCATTAGTAATACATGAAAAAAATTACAGCGATTAAAAGAAAGCCAACATTTCAAAAATATTATGATAAATAAAATAATAACATCCGATTCTATCAAAAGGTATCCGAAGGATAATTGAAGGTCACAATTAAGCTTCAATTAATATTCTACATGAAAAAGTCATTAATATTTCTCTTGTTTTCTAATATAATCTGAATTTGTTTCATGTATGTTAAAACATGCTGAAATGCATCTAAGTCATACCTTAACATTTTCTTGCATTTCTTCGTGAACTTTGTCTTGAACATCGGGATGTTTGGCCAACACAAACGACAAATAGGCTAAAGTTGCTGAAGTTGTTTCGAAAGCACCCAAAATGAACAATAAACAGTTCCCGATTAGTTCGTTATCTGTCAGAGAATTTGCACCAATCGTAGTTGTCAACTTCTGGTCTTCGGATGTAGCTTCTAACATCAACTGTAGCATGTCCACAGCCTTGACCGTAGACTCGCCACGTCTCACATGAATGACGGATTTTAGATGACCAATCAGACTCCGCACACTTTTCCTAGCTGCACTATTTCTTATGAAAAATTTGAGAAACCTTCTTAGTTCTGGAAAGTATGTCAGCAACCATCCAAAGAAACTTGAAATGGTTCTTCCATTGCTGATAATTCTTTTGGCATTCTCATAAAGTTCATTGTCCTCGACTTCTTGACAGTTGATCTTCAGGGCCAAAACAGACTCTCCGATGACATCCAAAGTCAGACGTTGGAGCCGATCATAAATATCGAACGCCTTCTCGTGAGAAGCCACTTTTGTCAATTCCTTTCCGAAATCTAACACGGCTCTTTTGATGATGGGAGTCAGAAGTCTGAGTTTGCTAGCACTGAACGCCGGCGTCAATGTTTTTCGAACATGTTTCCACCTGGCACGATTCTCAAAAGTAAGGGCTTTAATTTTCATAATATCTAGACTAAATCTAGTCTTCTCTGACAATCTATCAGTAAATATCTGAAAATCTTTGATTGTGATTTGTTTGATGAGTTCCACATCTGTTACGACCAATGTAGGAGTGCTGCCCATATAATAGCCAAAAACCTTTCCATATTTTTTTCTCCATTTTTCTATTAAAACAGCTGGTCCATCGGAACCGAACTGCATTTCCAAACCATTTCCAATTATAAAATTAGGTTCTGGTCCTGGAACTCCCAATTTTTTAAACAGTTGGAATAGTTTGTAACGAGAATAGGCCACATATATTAAAAGTGTAACAACTGTAATCAAAAGAGTACTGTAGACATTAGAAAAATCCATACTTGTTAACTAGAAATTAAGTTTACAAATAAGTTTTTCTCTCTCTCTCTCTCTCTCTTTATAAATGAAAAAATGTAATGAAATATTTATTTATAGAATTGCTAATGTTAGATATCAAATACATAACGTTGTGACGTAGTTCCGTAAGTACAAGGCTAACAACTTACCACTTTTTTTCTGTGTAGTTAGTTATGTTGCCGAATTTTGTAAATCTACTATAGTCAATCTACAAAAACATCATTTTAGTAGTAAACAAGCACATTACAAAATGGTTAAAACAAAAATGCAATCTAAAAAACATTAGACATTATCAAGATTGGCTTGTAGGTATATGCATTCCGCACATCGCCTAAAAGGCTAGTCAGTTTGCAAATTGACTGCTATATTGGCGGTTTCTAGCTTGTTTTGTCTTATAAAATGGGGTAATGACAAAAGTATTCAATAAACCTTTTGTGTCAACTGATGAGAAGTTGAAAACATGGCATAACTGACAAGCCTAAATATTTATTAAAAAGAAATTTACTTCACAAGTAAGCTTCTCTCTCTCTTTATCTCTGTTTTATAAAAGAAAACATGTAAACAAAATAAACGTTTATAATAGTGTTGTTGTCATATATATTAAATAAATGAAGTTGTGCATCATTCTTCAGATACACTTTAGCAATGTTTCATAATTTAAATTATCCACCGAACCCTTTAATAATCTATAAAACATTCGGGAATTCCAAAAGTATTTTTACATAATAAATTGCATAATACCTCTTATGGAGTTAGAAAATTACCAGAAAAACCAGATATGGGTTAAAATAATATGTATACACTCTTAATAAATTGATAATTTCGGTATCACGATTCACTGTTTTAATTTTTACCTCGTGAAATGTATTAATTTTTCTTAATTTTCTGACAAAATCTTTACTTTCGCTTCATGGAACCCCAGGGTTCCATAAAATACCACCATTTGGGAAACAGTGCACTATAGTCAATCTGCAAAAACCTTCAATTCATTAGTAAACGAGTACAGCAACTAGAGTTTTATAAAATGTACAACATGCATACTGAAAAATGTGATGTACAAAATATTAAAGCATTATCCAGATTGGCGCGCTGATAAAAGCATTATGCACATCTCCTAAAAGGCTAGTTAATGTGCGAATTTAATACGCCTAATATTTTGTAAAAAACACCATAAAAATATACACCTAGTGGAAATTTATGCCATTCGTGATTCTACTTTAACAAAGACCCCGTTTTTAGGAACGTATATTGCTGCTGGAATAATTCGTTCCAGAACGAAGTTTTCCGAAGGCACCAAACGATATTCTCGTAACAATCGAATGATTGTAAGTTTGATCTCGAGCAGCGCAAATCTCATTCCAATACAGTTTCTGGGACCAATTCCAAAAGGAATATGTGCTGCTGGATGAATTTTCACTTTGTTTTCAGGTGAAAATCTAAATTGAATTAAAGAAAATAAAACAAATTAATGAAATTAATTATATTTATAAAAATAATAATAACTCTTCTGAAATAAGTTTAAACAATGGATTAATTTTTTGACCTGATAATTTCTGCATTAAATTTAATTTTGAAATACACATTTAGTTCTTATGTATCATTTCTGACATCTATTGACTAAGTTATGCAATGAATTGATACCCTTCTATGTCTATAACGTGAATGAAACGCATCGTGAAGCTCAGTTGGGAGAGAAATTTAAAATTAAATTAAAAATAAAAAGAGAATTTCATATTTTCACAAGTAATTTTTAGAAAGTAAAGTTTTTATGAAAAGTTCAATGTAAGTTGAAATTGTCATTAAGTTTTTTTTACTAAAGATAACACTGTCATGAAATCTATCAAAAGTTGAGTAAAATAATAGTTAGTTGTCACAATGTACTATAAGATATAGATAAGCCTCGGCTGATTTGTTGTTATTCTTCTTGTTTTCAATCGTAAAATGGTTTTTAAATGTTACATTTTGAATAAAAGTAATGTGTTGAAATTTTTGTTGAGAAAAGATTAAAACTTATTTGCATTAATTACCTTTCTGGATCAAACTTGTCAGGCTCTGGCCACAACTCTGGATCACGATGAATGGAATTGATGGGAATTTCGACTCTCATATCTGCAGGTATTTTGATTCCATCAATAACATATTCTTGACTGTTAACTCTTGCAGTTGCCCAGACAGGTGGATATAAACGGAGGGTTTCATTGATCACTTGGTCCAAGTATGAAAGGTTATTTGCATCTTCATATGTTGCATTCAAAACATCCTATTTAAAAATAACAGATGCCATCATTAGATTTAAATATGAAGGTCAATTTTAAGTGATCTGTTGACATCTAGATTGAGATAAAGATAAAGATTTTTTACACTTTTAAAATTACTAAGAAAGTAGGCTAGTTTACAACTTAAAAATAACAAGTTATCGATCAAAAATTTGTTATAAAGAATAGAAAAAGTTCTTATTTCAAAGGTCTCAGTAATTTATTACTATTAGGCTATATGAAAAAAAAATTGAAGAAAAGAAGAATTTTTAAAAGCTAATACACTGAAAATATTAAGATAAATAAAATAATATCTGATTCTATCAACCGAAGATTAGTTGAAGGTCACAATTCTTAGAAACAATTAAGCTTCAATTAATATTCGACTTAAAAATAATATTTCGCTTGTTTTCTAATATAATCTAAATTTGTTTCATGTATGTTAAAACATGCTGAAACGCATCTAAGTCATACCTTAACATTTTCTTGTATTTCTTTGTAAACTTTGTCTTGAACATCGGGATGTTTGGCCAACACATACGACAAATAACCCAAAGTTGTTGCAGTTGTTTCAAAACCAGCCAAAATGAATACGAAACAGTTCCCAATTAGTTCGTCATCAGTTAGAGGTTTCGAACCATTCGTAGTTGTCAACTTTTGGTCTTCGGCCGCAGCTTCTAACATCAACTGTAGCATGTCCACAGTCTTGATCGTAGATTGGCCACGTCTCGCACGAATGACAGATTTTAGATTACCAACCAGACTCAGCACACTTTTCCCAGTTGCACTATTTATTATGAAAAATTTGAGTAACCTTGTTAATTCGGGAAAGTATGTTAGCAACCATCCAAAGAAACTTGAAATGTTCCTCCCACTTTTCATGATTCTTTTGACATCCTCATAAAGCTTATTGTCCGCGACCTCTTGGCAGTTAATCTTCATTGCCAAGGCAGACTCTCCGATGACATCCAAAGTCAGACGTTGAAGCCGATCGTAAATATCGAACTCCTTCTCGTCAGATGCCACTTTTGTCAATTCCTTTCCAAAATCCAAGACGGCTCTTTTCATTATGGGAGTCAGAAGTCTAAGTTTGCTAGCACTGAACGCCGGTGTCAATGTCTTTCGAACATGCTTCCACCTAGCACCTTTCTCGAAAAGAAGAGATGTTCCCGAAATACCTAGGTTAAATCTACTCTTCGCTGACAATCTATCAGTGAATATCTGAAAATCTTTGATTGTGATTTGTTTGATGAGTTCCACATCTGTTACGACTAATGTAGGGATACTGGCCATATAATAGCCAAAAACCTTTCCATATTTTTTTCTCCATTTCTCTATTAAAACAGCTGGTCCATCGGAACCGAACTGCAATTCCGAACCATTTCCAGTTATAAAATTAGGTTCTGGTCCTGGAACTCCCAATTTTTTAAACAGTTGGAATAGTTTGTAACGAGAATAGGCCACATATATTAAAAGTGTAACAACTGTAATCAAAAGAGTACTGAAGACATTAGAAAAATCCATTTCTGTTAACAAGGAAGTGACTTTACAAATAAGTTTTCTCTCCCTTTCTCTTTTTATATATGAAAACATGTAATGCAATATTAATTTATAGAATTGCGAATGTTAGATATCAAATACAGGACGTTGTGATGTAATTCCATTAAGTACAAGGGTAAGAACTTATCACTTCTCTGTGTGTGCAGATAAATTATATTGCCTTCAAATAAAAAATTGTCATTCTGCGAATCTACAATAGTTAATCTGGAAAACCACAAATTCAGTAGTAAACAAGCACGATTACCAAAGTGTTAGATACAAGCGTAGTTTCCAAAATTTTTAGATTGGCTTTTATGTACTGTATATATGTGGTAGAAATCTGAACAGCCCAGAGCAATCTGCAGCAGCGGCAGTATCCTCTAGAGCATGCTGCGACTGCAATCTCATCCGATTATTCTGCAGCCAGTCTCTCCTCCTATTTTCACAAACCAGTTTTAGAAAGAAACAAAAGAAAGTTGGAAGGGGGAAGAAAAACTTTTTTTCCGGTAACCTAACCTAACCGAGCCTACAATACACCTTTTGTATTAACTGATGAGAAGTTGAAAACTTTTGGTATCACTCCTTTTTATCAGATAAAATGGCATAACTGACAAGCCTAAATGTTTGGCCAACCCCTCTGGATGTCACAGACTGTATAAACAAAGATTATGTTAGGCTATTCATAGCTCTAATCTTTTAACAAGATATTAAAATCCGTTCAGAATAAGTTTTTTCTTCTTGAATTTAGGTCTTACAACCATCACTGAAGAAAAAAAAAACACGAAATGTCCTGACAGCTTACTTTAAGAGCCTACAGTGAAAAAAAACTTACAAAAATCTTCGCATGTAGGCGCTTCTGTAGCTGTGACGTCAACATATGGCAAAAAAATCAATTTTGATACACTTTTGTCCGCCATTTTCTCTCTTATCGATGGATAAAAGTGGGTATATTTTAATAACGGCTCTTTTTGGGGTAAATATGCACTACTGAAAAAAGGAAGAGCAACTTTTGATCTACAATGGTGAGTAATTTGAGTCGTAAACAATTAGTGGTCAAATTTAAGGGTATCATGAAACTTATGGTTAGTGGGAAATTTAGATCCTATAAAATGTATAAACGGAGGAGCGTTTGTCGCCTATGGGATTTAACATGAGCTAAAAAAATACGAGATTTTAAAATGAAATTAAAAATAGAAAAACTAATTATAAACTTGTACCAACGTATCACTAGATGAGCAATATTGTTATGTACATATTGCAATTTGAATTTTGAAAATCACAATTTTTGTTGCAGAAAACAAAACATTTGTGTGAACCATGTATTTTTAAATAGGAATTTAACATGGGCTAAAAATACGAGATTTTAAGCGAAATTAAAAATAGAAAAACTAATTATAAATTTGTACCAACGTATCACTAGATGAGCAATATTGTTATGTACATATTGCAATTTGAATTTTGAAAATAACAATTTTCGTTGCAGAAAACAAAACATTTGCCTGAATCATGTATTTTTAAAATAGGAATTTCTCTTTCTCATTGGTTTCAATGGCTTAGCTGTGGGGCGCCACTAAACGGCGAAAAGTGGAACTATAATTGTCATCTGCTAATATTCAAAATGGCGTCACACATATAGGCTCTTAACGAACTTTGGTTTATTTAGCGAACTTTGGTTTATTCAAACAATAATAGAATGAATGACAAGTGCTTTTATCGAGAATACCAAATACTATTGAAAAAAAGAAAGAAAACAAGAATTGTTAGTATTATTCCATTGTGAGTGGTTTCATCTCCAATTTCAATGTTGCAAGTGACTCCAAATATTTCCGATGTCGTTTTCCTCCTTCGTTAGTGTTTTCATCTTCTGCAGAAGCCACATTTCAACCTCAGTCAGTTTACTGCGGTACGTTAGGAAATTGTTTTATATGGGTTCATACTATGACAAATGCCAGTGCATGCTACAATAATCCTCAATCCAGTGCTGCTTACAGAAATTCATATTTAACCATGTTTTTTTATGCCATTCGTGGTTCTAGTTTAACAAAGACCCCGTTTTTAGGAACGTATACCACTACTGGAATGATTCGTTCCAGAACAAAATTTTCTGACGGCACCAAACGATAATCTCTTAATAGTCGAATAATTGCAAGTTTGATTTCATGCAGTGCAAATTTCTTTCCAATACAGTTTCTGGGACCCATTCCAAATGGAATAAATGCAGCTGGATGAATTTTCACTTTGTTTTCAGGTGAAAATCTATTGTATTAAAGAAAATAAATCATATAATACATAATTAATAATAATAATAATCACAATAATAATAATAATAATAATAATTATATATATAATATCCCAGGTCTGTGTGTGTGTGTGTGTGTGTGTGTGTGTGTGGAGTAACAAAACCATTGAAGCACGTCGGAATTTATATAAATTTGAATAAATGAACCGTTTTTTTTTCTCAAGGTCAACTATATGTTGAACTCTTCCTTTGGAAAATGTAGAAGGGGGAGAGAGAGAGAGAGAAAAGTGGGAGGCAATGACTGAAATTGAAATGAAAGGAGTAAATAAAGGAAAAAACGATGCGCATGCGCACAATTGCCTGTGAATTTTGCTCCCGTCGTTTATGACGGGTTACCCCACTAGTTATATATATATATATACTAGTGGGGTAACCCGTCATAAATGACGGGAGCATCTAGTTTCTTTTTGTGTGACTGACCGGTTGTCATGAAGCAATTCGCCTTGACCACTTGTGTTTTTTATAAGCACCTTAATATTGTTATAGGTATGTGAAGACAGGGAGATACAGTCGTGTGCCCCGCCCCTTTATGACTGTCAGACCAAATATCAACCAATTGGAAATTGAAAAGAACGGGGCATGTGACGTCAGACCAAATAACAACCAATTCAAAATTGAAAAGAACGGGGCATGTGACATCAGACGACATAACAAAATAATTAAAAGTTGCTGGCCCTCATAAAAAGGCGGGGAAAACGACTGTATTTTACTGTCTTTACTTGCCTGTCCTTACTATTGTTTGGATTCTTGGATCGGGAGAGTGCAACATAAAGTTGACCATGAGAAAAAAGCAGTTCATTTAAATTTCAATCTGATTAAGTTTTTGTCCTAAAACAATTTACCGTAAAGAAACATTTGCCCTAAAGAAACATTTGCCCTAAAGGGAGATATTGCCCTAAAGGGACATTTGCCCTAAAGGGACATTTGCCCTAAAGGGAGATATTGCCCTAAAGGGAGATATTGCCCTAAAGGGAGATATTGCCCTAAAGGGAGATTTGCCCTAAAGGGAGATTTGCCCTAAAGGGAGATTTGCCCTAAAGGGACATTTGCCCTAAAGGGACATTTGCCCTAAAGGGACATTTGCCCTAAAGGGACATTTGCCCTAAAAAAACATTTGCCCTAAGGAGATGTTCCCCTAATGAGTAGTCTAAATATACAGTAATTGGTTTTAGGGCATATGTTCTTTGAGGGCAAATAGTTTTAGGGCAAATGTTTTTAAGGGCAAGTGGTTTTCGGGCAAGTTGTTTTAGAGCAAATGTTCTATTAGGGTAAATAGTTTTAGGGTAAATGGTTTTAGGGCAAGTGTTCCTTGAGGGCAAATAGTTTTAGGGCAAATGGTTTTAGGGCAAATGTTCTATTAGGGTAAATGGTTTTAAGGAAAATGTTCCATTAGGGTTAATTGTTTTTATGGCACAATTGCCTGTGATAAACTGTAGTTTAATTTTGCTACTATTATCCCCTCCCCTTTTTATATTTAAAATAGAAAATGTTTTTCATTTTCTCTGGTGTGCGCATGCGCGTCGTTTTTTTTTTTTTTTTTTTACTAATTTCATTTCAATTTCAGTCACCCCCTCCCACTTTTCCTCCCTCCACGTTTCTCTCTCGCCCCCCCCCCTTCTACACTTTCCATCCAACCTTTCCCCCTCTCCAATTTAATATCATGGGGTTCTTGGATGGGAAGCGTGCAACATATAGTTGACCTTGAGAAAAAAAAAAAAGCTGTTCATTTCTTCATTTATTTAAATTTATATAAATTCCGATGTGCTTCAATGGTTGTACAGCGTTATTTCAGACAGAAAGACAGACAGACAGATACACAGACCTGGGATATTATATATATAATATATATATTATATATATAATATATATATAATATATATATATATATATATATATATATATATATATATATATATATATATATATATATATATATATATATATATATATATATATATTAAGCCAATTCAGTGTGTGTGTGTTTGTGTTGGTTTGTGTGTGTGTGTAACATTGGTATTTATATAAATTTGACTAAATGAACTGCTTTTTTTCTCAAGGTCAACTATATGTTGCACACTCCCCATCCAAGAACCCCATGATATTAAATTGGAGAGGGGGAAAAAGGTTGGAGAGAGAGAGAGAGAGCGAGAGAAACGTGGAGGGAGGAAAAAGTGGGAGGGGGTTACTGAAATTGAAATGAAAGGAGTAAAAAAGGAACAAACGACGCGCATGCGCACACCAGAGAAAATGAAAAACTCATTTTCCCTTTCAAATATAAAAAGGGGAGGGGATAAGAGTAGCAAAATTAAACTACAGTTTATCACAGGCAATTTTGCCCAGCATCAGAATTTCTTTTGTTCAGCCCTTTTATGAACGTCATCAATTTCTAATTGGGTTTGTTACATGGTCTGACGGCATAAAAGGGCGGAGGAAAAGAAATTCTAATGCTGGAAACAATTGCCTGTGGATTTTTCTCCCGTTATTTATGACGGGTTACCCCACTAGTAATAATAATAATCATAATATTTATAATAATAAACAATGTATATGTTTTGAAATAATCTTGAACAATTAATTCATCTTTAGAAATGCAGGAAGTATTTCAACAATAAATTTAACTTTGCAATATGCACTGAAGGTAAATGAAATTTAATTTGTCAAGACAACAATTAAATGCAGCAGCTGTTAAACTTCAGTAGTCTGATTACCTCAATTGCACTAACCATTTTTGGAGGTCCCCTTCTCATGAAATATCAATATATCCTTTATAAGGAAAAAATCTCACTTTCATAAAAGGAGTTACTCATTCAGTAGACATAATTAACCTTTTTTGCTAATACATGTATTAGTCTTACAGTACAATGACATTACTGTTTCAAAACTGCATCTGCGGACCACAGCTTATGCTTAATGTTTAAGAACCACTGGTGTAATGTTATGTAAATTGCAATGCAGAAATGAAAAATGGCAAATACAAATTGTTTTAAATTAATGTTACTCAAGGTGGCCATACACGGTCCGATTTATTGGAATCAACAAAGTTTAAACCAACAAACTGGATCGTGTGTGACCGAATAAAACTATGTATGTTGCAACATCCAACATTTCCAACAAAAGTAAAACCTAGTCTACAAAGTAATAAAATTTTGTTTGAATTTTGTTCTTGTTTTAAATCGTAAAATGGTTTTAAAATGTTACTTTTTGAATAAAAGTAATCTATTAAAATTTTTGTTGATAAAAGATTTAAACTTATTTGCATTAATTACCTTTCCGGATCAAACTTGAACGGCTCTGGCCACAAGTCTGGATTATGATGAATCGAATCTACGGGAATTTCGAATCTCATATTTGGAGGTATTTTCTTTCCATCAATAACATATTCTTGATTGCTGAATCTTGCAAGTAACGCAACAGGTGTATAAAATCGGATGGTCTCATTGATCACTTGGTCGAAGTACGGAAGGTTATTTGCATCATCATATGTCACATTCATAATATCCTATTTAAAAATAAAACTCATGAGTTTGTGTATATGAAGCTGCCACATGACCTGGACAAAAATTTGTGTTACTGGCTCGACTTGCAAGTGTCCTTTCCAAAAACAAAAACTTCATGCTTTTTTCTTAAACAACAAAATGTGCTTTTTTATGGCTGCAGTATGTTGTAATGGAATCATACATATATCTGGACTTATTATGGTTTTTTGAGTTTCCTAATGTACATTTTAGTCAGATCTTCCTCCTCTTGGAGCAGGCGCTTGCAATATGAGCCCATATATAATCTGAATTTGTTTTAAGCAAGTAGTTTTCGAAACGAATTCAGACACGTCTAAACACGTTAAAACATGCTGAAACGCATATAAGTCATACCTTAACATTTTCTTGTATTTCTTTGTAAACTTTGTCCTGAACATCGGGATGTTTGGCTAACACATACGACAAATAGGCTAAAGTTGCTGCAGTTGATTCGAAACCAGCCAAAAGAAACATGACACAGTTCCCGATTAGTTCGTCATCAGTCAGAGGTTTCGCTCCATTCGTAGTTGTCAATTTCTGGTCTTCAGCTGCAGCTTCTAACATCAACTGTAGCATGTCCACAGTCTTGACCATAGGCTGACCACGTCGTACTCGAATGACGGATTTTAAATTATTATACATACTCATCATACTTTTCCCTGCTGAACTCTTTAGTATGATAAATTTGAGCAACCTTGCTATTTCTGGAAAGTAAGTCAGAAACCATTCAAGGGAGCTTGAAATGGTCCTTCCAGTCATCATAATTTTTTTGGCATTTTCATAAAGCCTATTTTCCTCGACCTCTTGGCAGTTGATCTTCATTGCCAATGCAGTCTCTCCGATAATATCCAACGCCAGACGTTGAAACCGATCATAAATATCGAACTCCTTTTCGTTGGAAGACACTTTTGTCAAAACCTTTCCAAAATCTCCCACGGCTCTCTTTATGATGGGAGTCAGAAGTTTGAGTTTGCTAACACTGAACGCCGGCGTCAATATCTTTCTAACGTACTTCCACCTAGCACCATGTTCAAAAATAAGAGATTTCACCGTAAAACCCGATTCGATTTTACCCCTCGGTGGAAATCTATCAGAAAATATTTGAAAATCTTTGATTGTGATTCGTTTGATGAGATCTAAATCTGTTACGACTAATGTAGGAACGCTGCCTGCAAAATATCCAAAAACTTTTCCATACTTCTGTCTCCACTTTTCTAAAGTGACCGCTGGTTTATCTGAACCATACTGCAGTTCCGAACCATTTCCAGTTATGAAATTGGGTTCTGGTCCTGGAAATCCCAACTTTTTAAAAAATTGAAACAATTTGTAACGGGAATAGGCAGCATACACTAAAAGTGTAACAAATGCAACCAAAAGAGTACTAAAGACATTGGAGAAATCCATTTCTGTTAAAAAAAAAAAAGTAGGCCTACTTTCACTCTCACACAAACATACCGCCCTACCTTTATATTAATAAATATACCAGTTTACAGACTCGACGATGACTGTGAGACTTCAAACATACAATGCAATGTTAACAACGTGTAAATAAAAAGTTGAAATTCATGTTGTCTATCAACTTATAACGTTTTTCTGACTCATTCTGCAAATTGCATATAGTCAATTTGCAAAACTATCAATTCAGTACTAAACTAGCACAGTGACTAGAGTTTTAGAAAATATGCAACATATTTAAAAGGCATTAACTTGAGTCGCTTGTTGATAAAGGCATTATGCACATTGCCTAAAATGCTAGTGTTCCTTAGGTCCACTTCGCCTAGGGATGGCTATCAATGACTAAGACTTCGGATCCACAAAACCCAGCATTATCTTAAGTGATTTATTCACTCTTCCAGTTTCTAAACCCTTTTCAAATAAATAACATACCTTCGAAACAATACCTTCGAAAATAAATAACAACCATTATTTTATATTTTTATTGTTCTTTTTTTCATTTGCAGTGAATAACCATTATGTATTTTATAATTTTCTAAAACGTATTCATCAGCAAGTTGCTCAGATGAGCATCGTGATGTGTGGTTTTGTTGTCGATAAATATTGATGTTTCTTGACGTCAAACTTACAGCCTCAAACAGACATGTATGTGTGTGCATATGGTGCACATATGTGCACTTCACGACATGCACACAATATACATTAATTACAAATAGAATGAAGGTAAACAAATAGAATGAATATTGATTGATAAAGAACTAGAGGACATTTTAAATGAGGATGATTCTAATAAAATATTATAAAATGTAAAACATTTTCTTGGCTTGAAATATAAGTCAAAATAAACTTTCAATTCTGAAGTAAAAACGGCTCAAAACCACTCCTATTGGTGTTGTGAATATGTCGACTATCTTGTATAGTCTTTTTTAAAAATTGTTTGCTCAAGTTTTGAGCCGTTTTTACTTCAGAATTGAAGGTTTATTTTGACTGTTGTTTCCCCCTATTGGATACACAGGCAGTTAGAAATCGGGACAAACAGAAGTTGGCTCCGCCCTTTTTATGACGACCGGCAACTTCTAATTGGTTTGTTGTGTGGTTCGACGTTGAAAAGGGCGGAGCATGTGACGTCAGACTGCATAACCAACCAATTAGAAGTTGCGTTCGTCATAAAAAGGGCGGAGCCAATTTCTGTTTGTCCCGATTTCTAACTGCCTGTATTGGATACTCAGTCTTTTATGGCTTTATAATGAAGAACTTTTGTTTATAGGATGATTATAATCTTTTCTTCATTTCAACTACAAAGAAGACGAGGCCTGTCCAATTAGGGGCTCGATGTTTAGTTATACTAATAACATTTGTCAACTAGACCTCTAACCTCTAACCACCAGTGTTTTTTTTATTGATCTAAACGAGATTGTTACTTCACAATTGGTCCTTGGGCCACAGACATACCTGTCTCATCGTAAGAAGAAGCTTGTGACGTCAGAGGGGTTAAAGAAAATCCATCCATCCTAATTTGGCCCGTTTCTTCTCGATCTCTAAAAACACGTGATAATTATAAACAAAGATTATGATCGGCTTTTATACCTCTTGACCTTTAACAAGCGCTGAAAGTAAAACCACTTTACTTACCCCCTCCACCTCGAAACACTCTACTAGCCTCCCCACTATACCCGTGTAGACTCAACTTTCTTCAGTAGAGTAAAGTGACTGGTAGAGTTCAGTTTAGTCCAGTTAGCGAGTAGAGTCTACTCTCCTCGCTACTCTACTCAACTAAAAACTCTACCCATGTAAACCAGGCTTTACTGATATTACCAACTACGATTTAGCTTTGTAATGATAACGATAACTTTATAAGAGTTTGTATAAAGTAATACCAACAACCATTGAAAAACGAAAAACAAAAAGCCTTGAATTTGTTTAATTTCCTTTTTTTGTAACAGGTTTTATCTAGCCTACAAGAGTTTTATTTCAACAATATTCTTTTATGCTTCATTACGTCGGATGTAACGTGATAAATACTTTTTTGTTTAAATACACCTGTATATACATACCCGCTTCACACAAGTCACCGTGTGTCGCACTTTGTGTCACCACCACGCAGTGGTAGACGCGGCCTGCTTCACACGGACCACAGATGAAAACTATGAAATGTTGTCATTGCATTCCACTGGAATGACCTTGGTCAGAATTGACAAGCAGAGAACTGTAACACCCTGTAAATCGTGATCCCGCCAAAACCATAGCCTGGGGGGTAAACAACTCTCAACCGTCCCTCCCTCCTCTCTGACTCACCTTTCTGACTCTTGCCCAAGTGGCGGATTGATACATAAAGGACCATGGTCACTTGGACCTGGTTACACCTCGCAGGTGTACACAGGTCCAAGGTATAAAAGGACCATGTTCCTCTTTGTTCCTCAGTTCTTTCCTTTGCCTGTTTTTGCGATACATTCCAAATCATGGGCCTGAGGATTTACAGTTAGTATTTTACTATTCACCCTTGTATCTGTACTTCTTACAAGGAATGAATAAAAGTGTTGTAATAAGAAGTAGCGTTGTCTCTATGTTTATGTAAATAACTTCTCTTCAGAGGCCGGAGGTTTCATAGGGCAGGAGCTATACGATTCTCAGCAGCTACAACATCTTCTCTAGTCGGAATACCGATGGAGAAGATGTATATCAGCATCAACCGGAAGAGAGAGAGATGGCCGCCACTCTCCTGCATTGATTTCACCCCCATGCAGAAGAGTGACTTCAATCTATCTCCATCCAGCTCTCTCTACAGCTCGGATCTTCTCTGTGCAGGTGTCATACTGCTCAGAGAAGAAACGAAAAGTAGAAAATGTCATCTAAAGGTTGGTAATAAAATATTGGTTGATGTCAAAAGCTCACATTTGGTGGAGGTGCGGGGTATAGCTCCATCTGCCTTCTCCGACCTGTAAACAGAAGCCGTCCTTTGTCCTAAGTCTCGTGATTGTGCCTCACGAGGCTTCGTCCGTCCTTTCTATGTTGGAGCCACGTATGGAGACCCTCGATAGCGTCAAAGTCAACCGCGTGGCGCCTGTCTGTAAAACCGCGTATGGAGACCCTCGATCACGTCAAAGTCAACCGCGCGGCGTCCTTTGTGTTGGAACCACGTGTGGAGACCCTCGATAGCGTCAAAGTCGACCACGTGGCGCCTTTGTAAAACCGCGTATGGAGGCCCTCGATCACGTCAAAGCCAACCGCGCGGCGTCCTTTGTGTTGGAACCACGTATGGAGGCCCTCGATAGCGTCAAAGCCAACCGCGTGGCGCCTTTTTATGTTGGGACCATGTATGGAGGCCCTCGATCACGTCAAAGCCAACCGCATGGTACCGTTTTTGTGGAATCGCGAAAGAGACTTGTGGCTACACACACCACGTGTCGACCGCGCGATTCTGTGTCCTGTCCTTAGAGACACGTGGGAACGAACTTTTGTCTGCTGACCGCTTAGCACTCGGAAAGTGGACAACCGTTTGGACACACGTGTTTCCGTCCGTGTTTTTGTATTTCATGTTTCCATTACAATCACCCACTGTCACCTTCACTCTTCTTTAATTTTCAAAGTGAAACCCACACCACGTGGGCAACACTTTAAACAAATTCTTCTTACTCTCCGAGAGGAGTTTGCAGTCTCATTATGAGATGAGCAAACAAATCTCATCTACTAATCTATTCATCTATTAATAGGCTTTTAAAGGACGTGTGTGTCTTTTAAAATGTCCTATTATCTTCACTCTTCATCTTTAATTTTCAAGCAAGATTCTCCCTAGCTCTATTTCATTGTTAGGGGGCTTACAAGCTTAAAACACACTTTTTCTAGCCACGTGGGACTTTCTTGTCCCCCCTTTTCTTTGTTCTTTGTTTTTACACTTGTGTTTCCCTTGGGACCACTATGTCCCAAGTCATGTTCTTCAGTTTCTTCATCATCATCACCTCAATGCATCATCACATGAACTTTCTCCATTGGACAGCACTGAAGCCCGGCCGCCATCTTGGATCGACCGGACACTCTTCAAAAAGCGCCAACGGAGCGGTTTTTCGCTCCATGTGACTCATTGTTGTACCTTCTCTCATCTTTTTGTGTTCTCTTCTCTTCTCTTCTCTTCCAGAGGGTTGCACTCACGCGCCCCCTGGCGGAGTTCCTCTTGTTAGAGAAAACTTCTCTTTTTCTTTGGATTTTCTCTCTTTTTGTCTTTCTCCTGGCCACCATAAAAACGTGCCCCGGAGGAACTTTTCAATCATCAATTTTTGGACATTGCAATAAACTGACCGGAAGTGGCCACCACAGCGCCACCTACGGACTTCTTCATTCTACTCAACATAGTCCCTCACTGGGCACTGACTCTGTCTTTTTCATCCAGAGCCATCCAGCAGTGAGGACTCAAAATTTCTTCATCTGAACATTTCTTCTGGTTCACCAAGCATTTAGCTTGTTGAACACACTTCTATTTCAACACTGTTTTACTTTTTTAATAAAACTAAATTAAAACTTTTGATGTGCGGGCACCGCACCTAAGTTTTAAACTTTCCAAGTAAAACAGCTTTCTTCTCTTGCTTTCAGGAAAGTTCAGCCATCTTGAACTTCTCCTTGGTTTGTGCATTTAAAAAGTTCAGCCATCTTGAACTTTTTGTTCTTTGTGTGTTCTTTACACACACACTCTTCATTCTTGTTTTCAAGTAAAACTAAAAGTGCGGGCACCGCGCTCTAGCTTTACTCTTCGTATTGCTTTCCTCTTCTTCAGGCAATTGCAATACACTTTCATTTCTAATTCACTTTCCGCAGTGCAATCTTGATTGGGTGGTGTACCACGCTCGAGGTTGTATTGTACATCTGCTGTTTCTTTATTGAGGTTTTTGGAATTCTCGTAACCTCCACGTGGTCGCCAAATACCACGTGTCGAGAGAGATCCTTCCAAAATCTGACGCTCAATAAAGAACTCACGACGCTACACCAGTTGGGAACCAAAACTCATCACACGCCCAACTGAGAACACGATCAACACGATACAACCATCACCACACTAACGGAGTGAACGGCCACTTCGTTATACACGTCACAAGCTTAGGTAATCTATCGTTACTCAGTGTATAAGAGTACGATAGTGTCGGTTGCCGACAAGCACTAAGTTACCGACGCACAGTGACGACACCGACCTACAAACTGAACGAGTCCCATCATACTGGAACCGAAAAGTATAGCTCAGAGTGTACTCGAGAACCCTCGGAGCTGCACACAACGACTTGGACTTCGCCGGACTCGTTCATCACCGCATATTCACATTACACAAGCCACTTCATTAATCATGGCTACCTCACACGACAATACGGGGTCCCTGTCTGATCACCAGGGGTCACACGAAGATCTGTTGGAAGTATCCGTGACTACTGATGTGACACCACCGCCGCGGCCGACTGGGGCCGAGTTTGACCACCTGTCACAACAAGTGGCTGCACTCTCGACTCGTATGTCCCAGTTCATCGACGACCGATTCACACCGAATCGACCGACTACACCACGGCGGACAACACGCACACACCGACTTCGCGACGATGACTCGGACGCCTCGTCAGCCCCCTATGTTGGCTACAGAGAGCGTCACGATCGTTACGAAAGACATTACACACCGCACACACGTCATCTACCGCGTAACCCTGACTGGCAACAACAAGGGCAGTCAGATGATCCGCGTCACAGAGATGAGCGTGCGGAAATACCGATTACGACACGTGCTGGTTCTCCTCACTCGCTTGTCCGGGTTGCACGTAGCGGTCGCCGCTCGACACCCCCGGAACAACAGCCTAGCCAGGGAGCGACACAAGGCACTTCAGTTTACGCGCCACGTTTTCCACCTCAAGGGGTAGGTCTGATGCCGGCTGGAATGTCAAACGTCCAGGATGGCATCTATCGACCAACCCCCAGAGAACCCTCCGTGGAAGAATTCAATAAGAAATACAGCGGTCGCCACCCAGCCGACTCAATCCAAAAATTCAACGGATTGACAGGTTTCCGTCCCTTCCTGGAAGAATTCGAGGAAGTAGCACACCTGTACGGTTGGAAAGACCACCACAAGGAGGAATACATCACGGGGTGTTTCACTGGGGCCGCCCGCACGTGGCTGAGTAAACTGAGGTATGAGCTTCAGGACATTCCTTGGCCAGCACTGAGAGTACAGATGGTAGATACGTTCGGGAAGCCGAACGAACTGGCCATCTTGGAGAAAAAGTATACAGAGATGCTCCAGAAGGAAGGTGAGAGTACACAAGCTTTCATCTGGGAGTTTATGATACTCGGCGACCGAGTTTACCCGCAACTTGACGATCAGCTGCGTATAAGCCAGTTGCGCCGCGCTCTACATCCCACCATACAGAATGCCGCGCACCACGCATCTACGACGTCGTTCAAGGACTTCGCAAACGCCGTCCTCAATATGGAGGTGGTCTTGCTGTCCTTGGATAAATGGCCGACGGAACCAAAACCCGCAGCTGATTCACAGTCGGGTAAAGGAGCATCGAAGACCGACCAGGAGCCGGCGGCAGCCGCCAGCCCTAAAGACAAAACACACCGGTCTAGGCATGATAAAAAGCCTAGTCAGACTGCTGCCACCAATTCAAACCGACACTCTGCAGCGGACACCCAACCAGAGACCACTCGCACGTTCGACAAGAGTAAGTCGACGTGTTATAATTGTGGCAAATTGGGGCATTTCGTCCGTGAGTGTCGGCAACCAAAGAAGAAGGTTGCAATCAAGCAGTTTGGAGAGCCGGTTACCGACTATGACATCAAAGGAGAGGTGCCTGAAACGGATATCATCACCGAAGACGGCGTTGAGTTTGCTCTAATAAGAGTGGCGGGACAAATCCGCCGGATTCCTCTTCCAGCAGCAGACTCAGCCGCCGGAGCGCCTACTCCTGATAAACCCGACAACGACAGTTCTGACGACTCTGAGGATATACCAGTCAAGGTGCTCGACCGGGCTCCTGCACATAAATGGACCCCGGACGATCTAATCGTTTGGCAGGACACGCTCGACGTCCTTAAACAATCCGTCAAGGAGATTGGGTGCCGTGAAAATAAAACAATAGCCATCATGGCTCCCGGAACCCAATCGCCGACGAAGGGCCACTCCTGCTGCCGAAGACTAATGACAACGGTGTATGAGCAGCTGGTAAGCAGCTGTTCACCTCAAGAAGTCGGAGACTATGATGCCAGCGACAAGAACCCGCGCATCGCCGTCACGATCAACGGAAAGAGTATACGGATGCTCGCGGACACCGGAGCTACGGGCAGCGTTATCACCATTGAACTCGCGCAGGAACACAAGTTCGAGCCTGTGTTAATCCCACCCAACATTCAGGGTGTGGGAGGCCAAAGGATCACCGTGGTGGGGCGACTCGCCGCGACGGTCCAGCTAGGCCCCCACGCTGTGCGAGGGCACTTACTAGTGATTACCGGCCGGCACGAAGCCATCTTAGGCCGAGATCTAGGCCGGGCTCTGCACTTAGCTGTGTCCATGACAACAAACAAAGTATACGTGGAGGACGATCTCTTCGAATCCACACTCCGACAAAAATGCATTGAAGCACACATCGGATGGGCTCTGGGAGAAACTTCCGTAGAGGCCCCTGGCAAATCTGCCAGCACCTCTAAGGAAAACCTCGAAACTCCACCCCGTAAGTGACGACGAAAGCAACGGCCACCCACGCTGTCAAGAAACCAAACGCGACGAAAATAAAACAATAATTCACCAGTGTTTATTTCATGACTATGGAAATAAACACCAGCAACCATCAAATATCAACAATAGAAGAGCGGGAGGAATTTGAGAATTGTTGTGTTAAGAAACAACTGAGGACAGTTGTCAAGAGGTGGGGGAGGGGATAAAAGGAACCCCCCAACGAATAAACAACCCCACAGCATCAACAACCCCTCTAAACACTCTCAAATAACTCCCAAAACTCTACAAAATTCACACAACTTTAATTTTTGAAACACTTCTAAACTTTTCAACATGGCCGCCAATATTTACATATTGGCAACCATTTCAAACATGCAATAAACTACACCGGAACCACGTGGCCTTCACAAACAACTGTCAACCACGTGGTACACCTGGGAAAAACGCCGAAGGCTAGTCAAGGACGTTCAGAAGAAAAATCAAGAGCCATAAAAGGGTCAGCAAAAGAAAAACACCGTGCTCCCCTTTATTATGGACGAACGTCATTGACCATGCTGTTGACAGTAGAAGGATAGAAACTTCAAAGAGACAATTGCTCTGGGGGCCAGACCAATGCACTGGGACTTCAAAGAAAAAAAACGAACAACAAAAACTGCTGGCCATAAACAAATAAAAAAGGAAGAAAATCAGTTTTGAAGATTTTGTGAGAGCGGACACCTTCAATTAAAAAATAAAATTGAAGAACCTGTCACCCTCTCAATTAAGATCGAATTGTGGGACACCAACTCCTGCCCCACTCCCCCCTAAAAATAATAACAAACAGCAAGGTACATTAGTAACCTTGCTGACCTATTCTTTCCAAAAAAGGCATTAAGGAAAAGAAGGGGAGAAAGTTAATGGGCAACTTCACACCTCGGTGTGAAATAAAATAACGGCCCTTCCCCCTCGAGATTCCTTAGTCCTTTTGTTTATCTAAAAATAATAAACAGGACCGACTCTGATAAGAATTAGATCAACACCTCTCACATCTAATATCGGTGGGACAACCCCCACCCCCAATAAATAAAGTCGTGAAGAAACCAATTAGAGTAAGGTGTCTTATTCTAAAAGGGGCCGGCCCTTCTAACTTTTAAAATTAAATAAGAAAGTGACCAAACTTGGTCAATTACCACTCGATTTGCTCTCTTCAAAGAAGCACTCGTTTTTGTTCATCTCTTTATGCTCGATCTTCTTCAATCATCAAATCTTCAATCTACTTCTGTGCCAAGTTCCAAATTTTAATTTCGAACTTCTTCAGTTTTGTTGTCAATCCAAAGCTTGAGTACCACCTTCAAGCCTTTGAACTCACGTGCAGTGCATCAGGCCTTCAGAACTCTTTGGACCTCTTGAAATAATAACAGAGTGATCGGGGACCGATTTCTGTTATTATTTGGAAGTAACCACCAGCAGCGGGACTTTTGAAAAAGTAAGAACTTTCTAACTCTTAAGAAATATGCCAGGTAGAGGCTCATGGAGAGGAGGCAGAATGATGTCTGCCTCTTCTAGTGAAGATGAGACGGAGAGTGGAACGGCGGGGACCGCTGAACCCCTCTCTCAATCTACCTGCCAGCTACAAGGGGCGGGCGCCGCCAGTGCGCCAATAACAAGAAGAGAGTCGCCAAACACAATAGATAGGCGCCGCACCTCCTCCGAACCGGAGAATTTTCACCGGCGTGGGGAGAAGCGCCTAAAAGCAAGCTTCAAGCGACCTGCCAATGTCGGGCGCGAAGGGAAGCCTGCTGCTCCAAGCAGCATCGTCCCCTTCGACGTCACGACATCAAAACACTACTGGGAGGAGCGGGAAGACCGCATCGATATTAATACAATGGCATGGGGGGTTAACCAGGCGTTCCGCGATAGCATCGCGCCTGGTCAACCCATTCCGGGTGGAGCTGAAGCAAGAGGGAAGCGTGGGGGAGGTGGATCTGTGCCCTCCCCCCTCGAAGACCTCCACTTGGAGCTGCAGAGGGAGGCTGCTCTTCGTCGGGCAGCCAGAGATAAGAAGGAAGGGGAGGACAATCTGGCGTACCTCCGTGCGGTTTGCGCCCGCCTTGTCGAGCTGGGCTTACCGTGTACGGCGCAACTCCCGAAGGAGGAGCTCCTGCGAATCGAGGCCCGACTCCAAGAAGCCGCCCGAGTTACGTCGTCAGCTACGTCATCATCTCCATCCTCCGACTCGCCAGCAACCCTGACAACTGGCCTCTCCACATCTCCTTCTCCACCCATAACGCCACCAGAGCCTTTCCAACACTGCTCACCGGTGCCGTCAATCACTCCGCCGCCTCCTCCTCATACACCATTATCGTCACCACCAACCTCCCGATGTGCCACGCCTCCACGCAGCGAGGCCGCCACACCAACTCCGACTCCAAAGCTACCTTCCATAGTGGTGGTTCCAAAACCTGTTCGTGTTCAGGTTCCCACTGGGGCTCGCCCCAAGGAGCCTCAACAGTCCTACAGGGGCCACCACTCTCCTCGAGACTCTCTTCAACGGCCACAACCACGTCGCTCTTCGCCACGTGGTTCCCATCTTTCGCCCCGACGCCGACCCGACGGAAGAAGTCAGCAGGAACAACGTGGTTCCTCTGGACGCGGCCCTCCGCCGCGTAATAACTTCGACCCAAGGGTCAGGCAAGACCTACAGGATCACCGAGTCCAACTGGACCGCGACCATCGCTATGAAACTCGGGGCCCTCCTACTTGGGTCCCGCGTCGCTCTCCTCCTCCGCCACCTCCGGGCCGCCCTTCTGGACAACCTACGCCTACACCTTTGATGCCGCCACCTTCCGCAGAGCGTGCCGCGTTCTTGAAAAAACAGAAGGCCATCACAAACCTTCTGCAAGACGTCATGCGACAGGGAGGTGACCCCATGGAAGCACTGGGCCGTGCACCAGGAAGTGCCAAGCCACTGGAGGCGCTGAGCAGGAAGTCGGCATCGAAGCGACTACGTCAGCGGGCCCGCGATATGGCCCGGTCCGCCTTGCGCCATGCCAGGCCTATCACGGGCGCATCAGTTTCTTTGGAACCTGCGGCTCCAACACCATCCCGACCAGCCGCACCGCCCACTGTACCCCATGCCGGGGCTACTCTGGGGCGGTTACCGCTGGATCATCCGTTCCGTGCAGCCACCTCCGGCGAGAGGTTGCTCAACAATCGGTGGGTCACTTGGCAGCGCGAAGTGCGCTCTGCCAACACCCTTTACATAGGACACTTCTCTTTGGAGGAAGGGTTTCCCCGTCTGGACCTCCCTCCCCGGGAGCGATATGTCGTGGGACTCTCCCGCCTAACAAGTGTCCTCATCACCATCGTCTTCCCAAGAAGACGGATTGTTGAAACCACCAGTTTCGCCGGAGATGCCATCGATGAAGCCACGGAAGCCCTTTTGGGAGCTTTCGTCAACTCCGTCTTTAGACTGCCAGCTGGACAGACGTTCCGTACCAGCCGTCACTACATTCCGGAACCGGATCCTCGTTACCGAATCGCCGTCTTATGGGACGCCGCTTGGGCTACACTGTACAACAAGCGGTCCTCCCGCAAGATTATCGGGGACCGGGACATCTTCAATATCTTCCACCGGGATCTACCTGACGACCAGGGACAATGGCTGTCTGCCGCATCCAGCTACCGATGAGGCCAGGTCCGGCGGGATTACCCCCCCGTACGGTTCATGGACCCAGGATCCTCCCCACCCTCCGCAGCAGGGATAGCTGCGCGCCACATGTACTCATGTGGTTGCCACCCATCCGGGTGGCATTATCGAAAAATTTATAAAAAAATAAAATACGTTGCAACTGTTCTTTTCTTTTTAGATTTCAATAGCGGCTCGCCACTCAGCGAGCATTAATTATCTTTGTTTTATGTTTTCAGCCTTTTCCAATTTTTAAGGGCGCTGACACTTCGGTGCCAGTGCCTTTCCATAACCACCTCTGTACACGGTAAGTCCTCAGCCACCCATGTCTCCCCGCTGCGTAACTTGGAAACCTTCCACCCTTGGCTGGAGTACGAGGACGTACTCCAAGCAAAGTTGGAGGGTATGTAACACCCTGTAAATCGTGATCCCGCCAAAACCATAGCCTGGGGGGTAAACAACTCTCAACCGTCCCTCCCTCCTCTCTGACTCACCTTTCTGACTCTTGCCCAAGTGGCGGATTGATACATAAAGGACCATGGTCACTTGGACCTGGTTACACCTCGCAGGTGTACACAGGTCCAAGGTATAAAAGGACCATGTTCCTCTTTGTTCCTCAGTTCTTTCCTTTGCCTGTTTTTGCGATACATTCCAAATCATGGGCCTGAGGATTTACAGTTAGTATTTTACTATTCACCCTTGTATCTGTACTTCTTACAAGGAATGAATAAAAGTGTTGTAATAAGAAGTAGCGTTGTCTCTATGTTTATGTAAATAACTTCTCTTCAGAGGCCGGAGGTTTCATAGGGCAGGAGCTATACGATTCTCAGCAGCTACAACATCTTCTCTAGTCGGAATACCGATGGAGAAGATGTATATCAGCATCAACCGGAAGAGAGAGAGATGGCCGCCACTCTCCTGCATTGATTTCACCCCCATGCAGAAGAGTGACTTCAATCTATCTCCATCCAGCTCTCTCTACAGCTCGGATCTTCTCTGTGCAGGTGTCATACTGCTCAGAGAAGAAACGAAAAGTAGAAAATGTCATCTAAAGGTTGGTAATAAAATATTGGTTGATGTCAAAAGCTCACAGAACGTTCGCCACTTTTGACTGTACTCGTTCAATCGTTCAATTTGTTCCATTTCTTTTTTTTTTTTTTTGGTAAAAATATACAAGAATTTTTTTTAAAAATATTATGCTTCATCAGATTCAAGTGCCAGATTTTTTCTTCTTCTTGAATTTAGGCCTTACAACAACTCACAGCAAAAATAAATAAATTGTAATGACACATAACGGATTAGAGCGTATGTTTTATTTATGCAATAATATAAATGATAAGTACTTTTATAAAGTAGGCCAGGCACGTGCTGGCTACAAATTCCTTGGTCGGCAATATCCAGCTTTGGCACTTCACCTTCTAAACCAATACTTTTTTTGAGCAAAGTGAGCCACAAAAGGGCCCCTTCTAGTTTAGAACCTTATAGGGGGCTTCAAAGTTTTTAGAACTTCCCGTCACCTTCAAAATTATGAAAGGCTCCTGTCGGCTTGTTTATCTAATAATCAGGGCCGGCCCTAGAGTATGCGAGGCTCGAGGCAGCAAGTGATGAGTGGGGCAGGGAAAAAATGTTTAGTCAACAGCACGGGCAGGCATGTTCTGGCCCAGGTGGTAAGGTGGCAAATGCCACTTGCGCCCGTCCTGTTAGGCGCCGGTGCGTCAAACATTTAAATTTATACACTGCTAAGTGGTGCACATAACATGCGTTTTTTTTAAAAATATGTATTTTAAAAACCATAACAGCTACATTTCTATATTTTAAGCTAGTTGTTAACAACATAATAAAATACAAGTATAACGTACGAAATTTGAACTATAGATCTATTAGCTCAAAATTAAAAAAGTTATTAGATAAGCAAGCTGACAGGGGCCTCTAGAAACCTTGATTTATGCAGGAATGTTTTCTAAACTGCGCGGCCCCGGGAGTCTCTAGAAACTGTGTAGCCCTTGGAATCTCTAGAAAGTGTGCCCCTGGACGCTTCTCAAAACTAAGAAGCCCCCTAAGCACATAGAAATTGGGTGACAGCATACATTGGGAAATGCTTTTATTGGGTTCATAATTTGACAAGGCAAATAAATTCCATACTACAAGCCTACAACAATCCTGTAACACTCGGTGGTTCGTGATCCCCAAAAGACCCTTTGTTTATTGTCCATTTCTCTCGCTCAAGTTCATGCTTTGTCATACGTCGATACATTCCGTATTACAACAATGGGCCTGTGGAGTCGCATCTTTAATCTACACAAATTCATTCTTGTATGTCTTATTGTTTCTGCCGCAAGAATGAATAGTGTTTATTATCAGAAACTATGTTGTCTATTTGTTTGGAAACTAATCTCCTTAATACAGGTCAGCGACACCATAGAGCAAGAGGGCTAACAAACCCCTTCGGAGTAACGTCGACAATCAGAAATAGATGGCCGCCATCCTTCTGAGAGACTTCACTTCTTCTCAGGAGGCTGCCAACCATCCATCACCATCCGCCTATTAGCATCGCTCCAATCTTTTTCATGTGGCTACCACGCTATAGAAGAAGAAACGAGCCTAAAAAAGAGCCAAGAATCTTCAATGCTCATAATCCTCACCTGATTAATTATTGCAGAAAATCATATTTGACAAATATTACATGTATGACGATAAATTTATGTGTAAAATAAAATATTAATTAATTATGGAGCATTTATGAAACTTCTAAGCCACCAACAAAAATAAGCACGTAAAGTGACGTAATGAGCGTGGTTATACGGGACTACTTAAGTGGCGATGTATGTCCTCATTACCCTCTACATAGGAAGACACTATACATCGATACTTCTCGCGCGATAAGTAGTGCTGTGTAATCTCCCTCAATAATGCTGGGACCACACTAACGTCTAATGCCGTTAATTGTCGCGTTATTTGACATTAAACAAAGGTGTAGCCATGACTTAACGCGCTAATGTATTATCGGCATTATTAATGGCGTTAGACGTTAGGCGATAGCTCGGGTGGCGGTTTTTTTTGACACATCAAAGCAATTTACCGCGTAGTTTAATCTATATTTTTGACGCCTTAATTATATGCGATAATGGACGTTAGACGTTAACGTTAGTGTGGTCCTAGCATAAAATTTATACAGTTCGTGATTCTAGTTTAACAATAACTCCGTTTTTAGGAACGACCATAACTGCTGGAATAGTTACTTCCAGAACAAAGTTTTCTGGTGACACTAAACGATATTCTCGTAACAGTCGAATCATTGTAAGTTTGATTTCAAGCAGTGCAAATCTCATTCCAATACAGTTTCTAGGACCAATTCCAAATGGAAGATGTGCACCTAGAGGAATTTTCACTTTGTTTTCAGGTGAAAATCTAAATAAGATTAAAGAAAAAAAAAAAAATTTATAATTAATAATAACAGTACTAATAAAATATTAAAATAATAATTAATATCTGTGTTGAAATATTTTTGAACAATGAATTTATCTTTAAACTTAAGTATTTCAATAATAAATTTAACTTTGCAATATACATTGATAGCAGTTAAAATTTAAGTTGCCAAACTAACAATGCTAAGCAGCGTCTCTTAAAGTTCAGTAGTTTGAGGACCACTGTTCCACCATTAAGAAGATATTATGGAGGTCCCTTCCCATGAAATATCAACATAGATCTATCTCGATATGAAAAAAAGAACGTTGTTTCTTTCAAAGTCAAAACTGCGTCTGCAGACCACAGCTTATGCTTAATGTTACGGTTTAAGAACGTTCCACTGATACATCTTGGAAAGTTGAACATGTTTGTAATTAAATTGAATCTTGTCAAGTTGCCATAAAACGTTTATTATTAAAGATAACATAATCATAAAATCAATCAACAGTTAAGTAGAACATTAACTGGGGGAATCACAATGTGCCTGTTATTATAAGATAAAGATAAGCCTCCATTGCTCTGTTGGAGTATTTTTCTAATTTTATATAAATCGTAAAATTATTTTTAAAATGTTACTTAAAGTGCATATTTTTGTTGCATAAAAATAAAATAATAATTTTTTTTTTGCAATCATTTATATTTATTTGCATTAATTACCTGTCAGGATCAAACTTGTCAGGCTCTGGCCACAACTCTGGATCACGATGAATGGATTTGGAGGGAAATTCGAATGACACATTTTTAGGTATTTTCTTTCCATCAATAACATATTCTTGATTACTGTTCACTCTTAAAAGTGTATGAACAGGTGGATATAAACGAAGGGCCTCATTGATCACTTGGTCCAAGTATGGAAGGTTATTTGCATCCTCATAGGTCACATTCAAAACATCCTATTAAAATGAAAACTTCATGAGAGCAAGAAAGCACTTTTAAGTCTTGCAAGGGTATTACCACACTGGCAATTACAATTAATTTAAAAACATATTGACACATTGCCAATGTTATTGCTGCTTGAGTCTGTATACATGAGGCTGTGAAAAAAATTGCCAGACTCAAACATGCTGCAAAAATTATTAAAATGTTTATGGGCTCATGTTGCAAGTGTCCGCTCTAAAAGCAAAAACTTTTGTTTTTTTCATGAACAACAAAATATACACTTGTTTATAGCTGCAACATGTTATAGTGGAAATGCAAATATCATCATATACATGTACATTACGTACATGTATCTGGAGGAGTTTTTCTCTTATCTCTATGTGGACTGAGTCGCATTTCTCTTTCTAGTTTCTGTTCTTTGAGTGGACGCTTGCAACATCAGCCCATACACATTTAAATCGTTTTTGCAACATTTTTTAGTCTAGAAAAAACAATTTTTTGTCAAGGTCATGTTGCAGACTCCTGAATCTGAATGGAAACATACCGTAAAGCTTCGTAAACTAAAGCCTAGTACACACCGGATTCTTTGTTGCGAGACATTGTTGCGGGGCTGTTCCATTTCAATGTTGCGGGACAGCTCCGTTTCAATGTTGCGGGACAGAATCGCAACTGACGCGATTCAGACCCACAACATTGTTCCGTGTCCACACCTACACTCAGTTTCTCTTCATCCTTCTGGCTTTCATCATGTAAATATCACCAGCAGAAGTGGCCCTTGCAATATGGGCCTACAAGGTGATTCATAAAGAGGGGCAAATAAAGCAGAAACGGTGGTGGGCGCACATGCAAGCTCTTTTCAGCTGAGAGCACATTCGATTTAAGCCTTTTGGACACCCTGAAATTGGAAGATGGGGCAGGATTTCTAAATTTCATTTCTTTTTTCTTTTCTTTTGTAGCCAAAAGACCATAACTTCCCACAAACACAACTTATACAGAAGGTCCTCAATTAGTTTAACAGTATTTTCAATGGTCCACCTATTTTTTTAAGTCTATAGTCATACCCTTAAGCGATTGAGCTACCCTTCCAGTTTCTAAAATACTTTCTAGCTTTGAAACATAGAATAACCACAGTTCGAAGGGCGTTTACATTTAAAAACCACCTGAAGTTTTTAAGTATAAAAAACAGGACCAAAGGATGGGCTGGGAAAAGGTATCCATCTAAATTGTTAAATTACAACAATCTCTTTCTATTTTTTGGCCAACAAGTAATAAAATTATGTCAGTTATAAAACTGTGGTCACTAATTACAAAAAAATGACCAAATTATATTTTTTTTATAACTTATGTTTATACTTTTTGGCTCAGTTTGCTTTTAATTATTAAATTAAAAGCAAACTGAGCCCTTTCAATCTTTGTTCATGTTTCAAAAGACGTCCACACTATGAAATGTTTCGTAACAACGTTGAAATGTTTCACATTTGGATGGGACTCCAAATGCGGGACAGAATCGCAACAGGCGCGATTCAGCCCCGCAACAATGTATCGCAACAAAGAATCCTGGTGTGTACTACCCTTTATGAGCACCAAAAGTGAACGAGGAAAGAGGTGAGGACACAAGTATGCTTTAGTTTGTACGTCGATCCGAGGCAATTTGAACAGCTTCAGGTCATGCATATTTACTGCAAATTCGAGCCACTAGCTGTCAGTTTTTCAAAAAAAAAAACGTTGTTCGGCATATGAACGCTACTTAGTCGACGGTGCATGCCTCGGCTCGAGGTAGATTTTTCGCTCAATGCAAACCAGTTACCAGTTTGGTGAACAGCCATATTTGCAAATGTTCAAAGTTTGTAGAATAACTGAGGCAGCCTTATAACAAATAGATCGGCGTCTCATGCTGCATCGTTCGTTGAATCATTCGGAAAGAACATTTTCACCTATGAAGCGCCCTTGTGTCCTCACTCATCCTCTTTTGTGTCTGTGCTCATTACATGTACCTAGCTTTTGATTTACAAATGAAAGTTGCTTTTAAGTGACATATTCACATAAAAATTGAAGTCGTCCAAACACATCTAAACACGATTAAACATGTTGAAATGCATTTAAGTGATATACCTTAACATTTTCTTGTATTTCTTTGTAAACTTTGTCTTGAACATCAGAATGTTTGGAAAGCACATATGCTAAATAGCCCATACTTGCTGCAGTTGTTTCAAAACCAGCCAAAATGAATACGAAACAGTTCCCAATTAGTTCGTCATCAGTTAGAGGTTTCGAACCATTCGTAGTTGTCAACTTCTGGTCTTTGACCGCAGCTTCTAACATCAACTGTAGCATGTCCACAGTCTTGCCTGTAGACTGGCCACGTCTCGTGCTAATGACCGATTTTAGATTACTAATCACACTCATCATACTTTTCCCAGTTGAACTAAATACCATGACAAATCTGACCAACTTTTCTACTTTGAAAAAATACGATTGCAACAATCCAAAGATACTTGAAATATTCTTTTCTATCTTCATGATTTTCTTGACATCCTCAAAAAGCTTATTGTCCTCGATCTCTTGACAGTTGATCTTCATAGCCAACGCAGACTCTCCGATGATATCCAACGTCAGACGTTGAAATCGATCATAAATATCGAACTCCTTTTCGTTGGAAGCCACTTTCGTCAATTCCTTTTGGAAGTCTTCAACGGCTCTTTTCATGATGGGAGTCAGATGTTTGAGTTTGCTAGCACTGAATGCAGGCGTCAATGTCTTACGAACATGCTTCCACCTGGCACCCTTCTCAAAAACAAGAGATGTTCCCGTTTCACTCGTTGATACAAATCTATCAGGAAATATCTGAAAATCTTTGATTGCGATTTGTTTGATGAGATTCACATCTGTTATGACTAATGTAGGTATGTTGGCCGAAAAATATCCAAAAACTTTTCCATATTTCTGTCTCCACTTCTCTAGTGTGACAGCTGGTCCATCGGAACCGAAATGCAGATCCGAACCATTTCCAGTTACAAAATTAGGTTCTGGTCCTGGAATTCTCAAATTTTTAAACAATTGTAATTGTTTGTAACGAGAGTATGCTAAATATACTAAAAATGTAAAAAATGCAATCAAAAGAGTACAAAAAACATTAGAGAAATCCATTTCACAAAAAAAGGTTTCACTTTCTTCTACGTCCTCTTTTTTTTAGAGGATGTAGAAGAATTATTCATAGCTCTTATATAAAGCCATTGAAAAACGAAAAACAAAAGGTTTGCGCTTTTGTTTAATTTACTTTTTTTTTGTGAAAGTGTTTATCTACAAGATTTTTCTTTAAAAATTATAATGCTTCACCAGATTTCCTGTGGTAAATAATTGTTTTGTTTAAATACAGCTGTATATACATACCCGCTCCACCAGGGACGTTATTTGGGGGGTGCAAGGGGGGCATTTGCCCCCCCCCCCCCGAAAAACAATTGTGTTATTTCAATCAGGATGTTATAACTATAGTTTGTGCATATTTTTTTCAAATTTCTTGCAAATATAAATAAATCCATCAAAACCTAATTTATATTAATTTATATTAAGTGGCAATATGCACACTTCTTGCAGCACTGGCCTTGCATATATACAAAAATTAGCAAGTCGGTCAAGTTTTGCCCCCCTGGAAAAAAATGAAATGACGGCCCTGCGCTCCACGCAAGTCCCCTTGTGTCGCTACTTTGTGCTCTCACTGTAATGACGTGACATCACATCTGGAGTAGAACAGATGTTTATCAGATCCAGAGCAGGCTACATGGATTAGGACAGCCCTAATGTTAAGTCTATGGCATCCACGGACAACCACCCACAAGTTCACAACATGAGTTCGTCACTGAATCAGGAGGCTAGATATACAGGGTGTTCCAAATGCATGAACTTCATTTAAAAAAAATCGTGAACACTAGATATATACTGTATACATGTATCTGCCTCATCATAAGAGGAAGCTTGTGTTGTCAACTTGTCAGATTTGGCCCGTTTTTTTCACTCACACTTGTATAAACAAGGATTATGATTGGCTTTCATAGATCTTATATAAAGTTAAACCAACAACCATTGAAAAACGAAAAACAAAAGGATTGCATTTGTTTAATTTACTTTTTTTTGTAAAAGTGTTTATCTACAATAATTTTCTTTAAAAACTAGTGGGGTAACCCGTCATAAATGACAGGAGCAAAATTCACAGGCAATTGTGCCCAGCATTAGAATTTCTTTTACTCCGCCCTTTTATTACGTCAGACCAAGTAACAAACCAATTAGAAATTGATGACGTTCATAAAAGGGCGGAGCAAAAGAAATTCTAATGCTGGTCACAATTGCCTGTGATAAACTGTAGTTTAATTTTGCTACTACTATCCCCTCCCCTTTTTATATTTGAAAGAGAAAATAAGTTTTTCATTTTCTCTGGTGTGTGCATGCGCGTCGTTTGTTCCTTTTTTACTCCTTTTATTTCAATTTCAGTCACCCCTCTCACTTTTCCCCCTCCACGTTTCTCTCTCTTTCTCTCTCTCCCCCTACCCTTTCCAACCTTTTCCCCTCTCCAATTTACTATCATGGGGTTCTTGGATTGAGAGAGTGCAACAAATAGTTGACCTTGAGAAAAAAGAGCGGTTCATTTATTCATTTAAATTTATATAAATTCCGACGTGCTTCAAGGTTTTTGTCCTTGTTTTTACAGCGTTAGATCACAGACAAAAAGGAAACATAGAAAGACGGGGCTTAATATTATATATATATATATTAAGCCAGGTCTGTGATTCTATGAGTAACGCTGTACAAACAATTAAGGAGGACAAAAACCTTGAACCCATATCCCCATCAAAGAACCCCATGATATTAAATTGGAAAGGGGAAAAGGTTGGAAAGTGTAGAAGGGGGAGAGAGAGAGAAACGTGGTGGGGGAAAAGTGGGAGGGGGTGACTGAAATTGAAATGAAAGAAGTAAAAAAAGAAAAAAACGACGCGCATGTGCACACCAGAGAAAATGAAACGCTCATTTTCTCTTTCAAATATAAAAAGGGTAGGGGATAATAGTAGCAAAATTAAATCTAGAATTTATCACAGGCAATTGTGCCCAGCATTAGAATTTCTTTTTGTAACGTGACTGGCCCACCTCTCGTACCTTTGGCTCCATTACCGACGACGCGTGAGGAACTTCGTCCTTGTTGACGACGTTGTTCCCTCTGCTGAGTCGGTGGTGCCGGGGTCGACTCTGTTGTCGACTGTTGCGGACCAGCCTCTATTGTTGTTGAACCTCTGGGGGTTGGGTTCACCGGGCGCGACATTTACTTGCCTTGCCTGGCACGGCCCACAAAAAGACCGTCTTTCCTAGGGATCTTTGGATATAGTCGTGACGATGCCGAAGAAACTCTATTCCTTTTTGTTGAGTTGCTGGAGGCTCCAGGCAGAGGGACTCAGGCTGTGTCTGAGTACCTTCTGCTGGATACCCCTCTATTTTAGGAGTACAGGAACTCAATACAGTCCAAAATACACATACACTGACACTGGTGTAACATCCCCGTTTCCGTAGGGTTAGTAGAGAGATCTCTACTAGCCATCTAGAAGTGTCGAATGGATGTTGATGATTAAGTCTTTCGGTCTATTGGCTCCTGTGTTGCTACTTAACCACCAGGGACACAAGGGTCGGTACCTCAGGAGACCTGTGGTAGAGAATATTGTAGAGATGTCGTCTTACACTCGGCTGCTGGAGACTGCGTTGTCCGGTGGAAACATCGGCTACGTGGCGGCTATAATTCTAAGTCCCACTCCCATAAAATGACTGAGTCCACACATTGAATTCGTATGTTGAAAATGCTCTTTTATTCAATAAACAGAGAGTCCTGTAGATTGAGAGATATCGCATCGGTCTTAAGTATAAAGACGGTCTGTCCGATCTGTCTGATCTATCCGATCTGTCCTCTCAATCTACAACCTCTTGTATTTATACTCAAAATACAATACAAACATCTGATTATGATAACAAAGGCTCCAGGTGTGTCCAAGTCTCTTGGACACACTCGGACCTAGAAGTGAACTATCACTTATCAAGAAAACGAAAACATCTATAAGATGTATAAATTATAACAATACAGAAGGATGTACGATCATCCTCCTATTAACAATTTGTAAAGATTCTCACGTCCAAAAGTTCTGCATCGATGGTTCTTCTAGGATCTATCCTATTAACCATCGATGTAGTACTTTTGGGCTATTCTTCTCATCTTTGGAGGGCAGGGAGTCATTGTCGTAATGACCTCCCGGCCACCCCCAAGCATGAGGTGAGAACCTTTCCTCGATACAACTTGATTACAGGGTGTTTACAAAAACGGACGAATTCCAAACGGTGAATTCGTTACACCCCCCAACTAGTTTAAGAGTACGTCCCTGTACTCTCAAAAAGTTAACCAATAAAAATACCCGTTGGTATGAAAATCTATACGATAAAAATTATAATCCCGTTGGATGATAAAATTTAAAAATCACAACTCGTGATACTAATAGCATCTCGCTATTTTAAAAATTCCCGCTTGGAATTAGAAACAATTCTAAAAATTGACAAATAGGCGAAAGCCTATCAAATTACAAAAGGGACAATCCCCTAATATAAAAAAACTTTTATAAAAACGCAGGCAACTGCCTTAAAAACTACTAAAAATAAATAGACAACGGTCTATAAAACTAAATGCGAACGTGCATTTAAAAATACAAAATACAAAAAGTATAAAACGTAATACTTAAAAAAAACAATTAAAACAAAGCAATATTACGGCCCCGGGCCGTGCTAATACGTCTGGTCGGCCCATCCAATCGCAGGGCTCTCTGGTCCTCGTCGAAGCTCCATTTCGAGGAACTCGGCGGCTTCAGCCGATCCCTTGTAGTAGCGATGACTTCGGCGACCTTCTGCCTGGCTGGTGGCCTCATCGAATAGCAGGTACGGTCGATCATCATGGAGAGAAGGTTGGCGAACTGGATTCCGAACGATGCGGATGGGGCGACTTCGGTCCCATCGGAAGAACTGTGTCATCCATCGTCGAATCTCGTTATCATTCTCCTCCAGGTGAAAGACATCATTGTAATAATGCACGGTAGTTTTTCTGAGTTGATTGTCGACAATCAAGATTAGTGAGCGGGCCCGGACGACTAGTGCAATGATGAAAACCTCTGTATCGGCGGGAAGTGGATTCTTCGGTGGGGTCTCGTTACTCTCAAAGAGCCCCAGATACAGATGGCGGCGTGGCGTTCGTTTACGCTGCCATTGCACAAACAAATTATTGAGGATCGTCTCATCCTCCCGGGTGCTTCGGTGTGGTTTCGTGATGGGCTTGCCATCAGGGACCTCCAAGGAGACCGTGGGAGCCCTCAATGGCAATCCCAGACGTTCCTTTACTGGCCTTCGTTTGGGTACAGCACCCATAGCCTTGGCCGACTCGTTCTTGGCCTTGGTTTCGATCCCGACAGCTTCTGTTGCTTCGGGAAGCGTCGTGGAAGCCCTAGGACACCCAGGAGCTTCCACTTTGCTCCTGGCGGCTCCCGTTTCGCTGTGGATGACGACATCATCCTTGTATAGATGCCCTTCCGTCCGTGGGCAAATGTCCCGAAGTGTAAGACTGTCTCCCGGAGCTTTGTGGAAGAAACTTTTTATCTCCGTTCTCAAAAGGGTCCTCAGGCCTCTGCTGGGCCGGTTTTGTTCGACGAGAGGCCTTGGCTGCCTCCAACGCCGAACTCCGCGGATCAACAGGTCTTCTGGGAGGCCTGAGTTGCCGATGTCCTTCGGAGGGGTCGTCCCTTCGTACTCCGTGATACGACTATCATACAACAGAATTCTCTCACCATCGTTCGTCTCGTAGACATTGTTTGTCAAGGACAGCCCCACTTGGTGATATGCAACGGCCAGATCGATCAAGTGTTTAAGTTGAGCGTTGTACAGGTCCCTCGGATTCTCGGCCGTCTTGGGGACTTCTGGAGCGTTGGTTTTCAATACCGAAAAGGTCTTGGCTGTCTCAATGACCATGATGGCTTCGGAGTCGAGGTCCATGTTCTCTTCGTCAATGTAGAGAACATCATTGTCCTCCTCGTGTTGGTTTGACTCCGTTTTACTCTGGATGGTCACGATTGGTCCGTCGATCGGATGATCCATCACTTGTCGCTTCTTGAGGTGGGCCACAGCGGACTCCGTGGGCCCTTCCTCACGGCGTCGCTTGGCATCCCTATGCCTCTTACTTGGTTTGGCCTTCCTCCGAGGAAGGGTTTCAGTTGGTGCAACTGCGGCTGCAGGCGGACTTGTCAGGGGTACTGGTCTCTTGAGCGAAGGTACCGCTATCTTGGCTTTTGCTGCTGCCGGTTCTACCAGTTCCATGTAGGCCTTTTCTGCCTTCTTGAGGGCCGCACTCTTGCGGACATACTCCCCCTTATCGTTCCATATCTCATGGAGACTTCTGTGTGGTACGGGCGGTCTGTTTCGACGACTGTGGCGCTCCCAATCTGCAGGGGTCCACTCGCTGGTGTCGTTTGGATCACCTTCTTTGCCCCAGTTCTTTGGTTCTGCGCCTCCGGGAGCAAACTCTCCGGGTCTGATGGCGTTAAAGAAGTTGGGCTGACCGGCCCCGATGACTCCTGGCAGAATCTTTTCCGACTGCCGCTTCTTTTGTCGCTTAGTCAAGCTTGGAACAATCGCGTGGTCCCATAATCCATCTTCGATCTCTTTTTCCAGAGCCACTGCTGCTGTATCGAAGATCAGTTTGGATCCGCCTTCTATCGGCACGATGGAGCTTGGTCTAGCCTCTTCTCGCTGATCGAAGTATCGTCCTCTCTTGTGGGCACGACCCTGCAAGGTGGGCCCACGGACACCGTGACCCCAACCCTGCCTGGTAGTGGCCACTTCTTCGTAGAGATTTGCTAACGGCGACTGCATAGTCGTACTCCTTTTTGAGAAAGACAAAGAACAAGTGTTTGGATCTCGGAGCCCGAAATTCACATGCTTTTCTTGGCTCCTTCTTACCTCTTCCGATCCATCTTTAGATTTTTCCTTATTCTTTTCGTTGAAGTTTTGCACAAACAAAATAAAACTTCCGAAATTTTTCACCAAGAAAATAAACTTTTCCGTTGTTTCGATGAAGTATTCCCAACAATTTTTTAGAAGAAACCGATAAGTACCCAAAAAATGGCCGTTATCGAGAAGAAAGCTTCCAAAATGGTAAAGATACCAAAAAATAGTGCCGGTACATGTGTATAGCACATGGGCACAACTGTCAGTCGTGAAGAAGATAAACAATAGGACCCGGATCCATAGTGGTGCGAGGCTAGTTGACAATTCACTGAATGTATCCCTCCGCCCACGTGTTCCTTTCCTGCTGGGTAGCGTCATTGACCGCTCCCTGTTTACTTCCTCATTTGAGATGCCATCTTCCTCTGTGGCGTCACTAGCATCGATATTATCGTTTATTTTTGTTGTTTCATCGATAACTTCCGCGTTTTTCACCTCCATTTGAAATTCCATCGGCGAATTTACATCTTTTTCGTCGATTTTCATCGTTCCTTCAGGAATTTCGCTGATTTCTTCAACAAATCCAATGGTTTCCATGGTAAAATTCGTCTTATTACCATATTCTCTGGTGAATTTCATCGCATCTTCGTCAGGTAAGTATGAGAATTGCTGCTGGTTATCGTCTGCTGCCATTTTTCTTCTAATTTCGACGTTACGGTCAGAATGCTTTCGGATTGCTTTCGTAATTATCTCAATCTCTTCTTCATCCTCAGAAGATTCGATCCAAGCATTTTGGCATCTGCAGTATCCACAACATCTCTTCTTACGCGAAGGTAAGTTCTTTTTCTTGACAAACGCTGTCATTTCTTTTTTTCTTACAGGTTCCGATTCGGATTCTTCTGGCGATGAGTTACCCATGGACTCCAGGGTGTCTCCAGTCGTTGGAACATTGGGTCCGTCCTTTTGGTAAGTCTCATATAGTGGTCTCAGGTTTGCAACGTTTACAGAGTCTTCCACTAATCTTCCAGCTCGATTCTCGTAACTCAATCGGTATACGGTGTCCGATACTTTCGACACAATCGTATATCCCTGTCTCCATTTCGTTAAGAACTTCTTGTTCTGTCCAGGCCTGATTCGCATGTCTCGTACAAGTACTTTCTGTCCGATTTGGTACTCGTAAGGCTTCTTATGCCTTTGGTCGTAGTACTTCTTTCGACGATCATGTGCTGCTTTCAGGTTCGCCCTGGCTGTTCTTAGTTCTTCTTCTTGGCGTTCTTCCGCCTGTTGTCGAACGTCCACGAGGTTTCCTGCCTCGTTATCCACGATAACTGGTCGTTCTGGAACTAAGGTGTCTACTTTAGTTCTGGGCTCCCTCCCAAACATGAGTCTGTACGGCGTAAACTTTGTGGATGAATGTACAGATGAGTTGTACGATTCCAAAACTTCATCCAGTTTTGTAGCCCAATCAGTCTGGTTCTTCGCAGGAGTTAGATACTTTTTCATAGTCTGAATAATGCTTTTATTCGTCCTTTCGGCGAGACCATTACTTTGCGGATGGTAGGCAGTTGTTGTTTCGTGCTCTATCTTGTTTATTTCCAAGAATTCTTGAGTGTTCTTCGCAACAAACGGCGTCCCTCGATCCGAAATGAGTTTCTCTGGTATCCCGAAGATTTTCTTTACGTCTTTTGCTAGGAAGTTCATTACGATTAGTGCGGTTGTGCTTTTTACTGCTTTAGCAACGCAATATCGAGTGGCGTAATCGACTGCCAACAAGATGTGCTTGTTTCCTCCAACCGACGGTACTAATGGTCCAATGAAATCCATTCCCCAGCAATCACAAGGCTTTCCAATGGGCATTTCTTGAAGGAACCCTTCAGGTTTCTCCGTACCCAACTTGTGTAATTGACAAATCTCACATGATCGCACATATTCGAATATGTCGTGCTTCATGTTATTCCAATAAAATCTTTGCCTGGCTCGATTCCAGGTCTTAGTTTGTCCTTCATGACCAGCATCTGGCTCGTCATGGCATAATCTCATTACTTCAGGGATGAGATGTTTTGGCACCACATTCACGAGTGTGGGTACGGAACTTCCGTGAAACACACAAGCGAACAACTTGTTGTCGTAATCGCAAAACAACTTATGAAGAGGTGACTCTGGTTGGTTACGCAACTCCTCACGAATCTTCAAAATCTCTGGGTCCAATTTTTGCTCCACCTTCCAATCCCATTGTAAGGTTACATTAAAGATCACACTGTCATCTAGGTCTTCCGCTTCTGGGATGGCCTTCCAGTTAACAGGCACTCCTGCTGGATATCTCGAGAGGCAATCGGCTTCGACGTGAAGTTTCCCCTCCTTGTAGATGATTTTGTAGTCGTACTCCTGCATTAGCAGCTGCCAGCGACCAAGTCTTCCTTCTAGACGTGCTGCAGTCTTCATGTAGCATAATGCGTGGTGATCCGTCACAATTGTAAAGGGCTTCTGGAACAGGTACGGCCGGAACTTGGTGACTCCATAGATTACTGCTAGGCACTCCTTATCCGTCGTACTGTAGTTCTTTTCCGCGTCCCTTAGAACTCTGGAGACACTTCCAATGATCTCCTTTCTTCATTTATCCTCTGACTTCTGGTAAAGCATCGCTCCAATTCCGTATCCACAGGCATCAGTATGCATAAATATTGCAGCCTTCGGATCATATACGGCAACTAATGGAGATTTCGACAACATATTCTTTAGCGTGCGGAATGCATTCTCGCAGTCAACTGACCATTCGAACGGTATATCTTTACCCGTAAGGTCTGACATTGGCTTCGCTATGTTGGCAAATCCAGGTACATGCTTTCGATAATAACCCGCCAATCCAAGAAAACTTCTGATTGCGGTTACATTGTCAGGAACTGGGAAGTTCTTTATGGCGACAACCTTATCTGGATCTGGCCGAATTCCATCAGGCGAGATCAGGTGTCCCAAATACTTCACTTCTTGGAATCCAAAGAAGCATTTCACTGGATGCAACTTCAGGTTTGCTGTCCTCAGCAGGTCCAAGATAGTTCTCAGTCTTTCCAAAAATTCTTCGAACGTTCTTCCAAACACTACGATGTCGTCAAGGTAGACAAGGCACGTTTCCCATTTGTGCCCGGCGAGTAGGATGTCTAATGCACGTTGCATAGTGGCAGGAGCGTTTCGGAGTCCGAAAGGCATTCTTACGAACTCGAACAATCCTCGATGAGATGTAAATGCGGTCTTCTCGATGTCGCTTTCTTCCATCTCGAACTGCCAGTATCCACTCTTCATATCCAGCGTTGCGAAGTAGCATGCTCCTCTCATGGAGTCTAATGCATCATCAATCCTCGGTAATGGATAAGTGTCTGCCTTTGTAATCGCGTTCAACTTCCGATAATCTACACAGAAATGGTAGGAGCCGTCCTTCTTCTTTACAAGGACGATGGGCGATGCATACGGCGATTTCGATGGCCTTACAACCCCAGATTTCTTCATCTCCTCTAGCGTCTCATCAAGCCCCAGGCCCCAGGCCCGCATCTTCGTAACGTGTCTCGAACAGGTAAATTATCTCCAGTTTCGATCTTGTGTTTGGTCAGATTCGTAGCTCCCAGGTCCTTAGATGAAAAGGCGAAGATCGGTTGGAACTCCTTCAGTAGGATCGTCAACTCTTCTCTTTGATCATCTGTCAGTTCAGGACCAAGTTGAATTTCTTTTTCAAAATCAACGGGTGCTTCTCCGATGTCTCTAAAGTTTTCCTCTTCGGAAACTTTGCAGGCTTGCTCTTCTTCTAGTTCTTCTAGAAGTTCGAAGTGTCCAATAGTCTCGCGGTCTCCAATCCCCACGGACTCCAGTGTGGTATTCAGGAGTTGGACTTCCAGTTGTGATGTTCCATTCCCTTGTAGCACACTGCTGGCCACAACGATGCCTTTTCGATTAAAGAGACTATCGTTCGTTTCAATCATGAGTACTTCGTTTTCCTCAATGATCCGCCCTGCAGCTACTTTGAGGTTCAAAGCCTGGCCCGGATTTAACGTAATCCTTCCTTGGGCTTTTACGCGGCTTTCCTCTCTAGCTTTTATGGCATAGGAGTTATCCAGATGGCTATTCTGAGCACATCCCTCCTCTTTTAACTCTTTGAAGAAATTCCAGGGAAGGCTACTACGCGCACTTCCTTTCTTCAACAATTCTCGTGTTCCTTCGTAGAACATCTCATTAGCAAAGTAGATCTTGGAGGTCTTCATGGAAATGATGAGATCAAACGCAGCTCCCAGGTCTCTCCCCAGCAGTGCTTCTCGTTTTCCATCTATGATGAGCATCCTTGCCGTTACTTGCTTTCCGTTCAACTCGAACGTTGGCCACAACTGACCAAGTACCTTAATCGGTACCCCTCCTACTGCGCCTAATGCAGGTGCATTCCGGATTGGTCCATATCGAAGTCCGTACTCTTTGGCCATTGTGCCTGACAAGATAGTGAACCCAGTTCCGCTATCCGCCAAAAATCGAACTGGTGTGCCGTCAACCTGAATGGTAATCTTGGCAACACTCTCATCGGGCGTAGTATCTCCTACCTCGATGAGTTCGCATGAGGTGAGTAGGCTGTCTACAGTGATTTCGACACTCTTTCGACAACAAGCCCTACTCCTCAATAAATCTCCAACTTCAACGGATTCAATAACCTCGCTGTTCGCAGGGATCCTGCTGGTATCATCTCCTCTACCGATAGCTGCGTTTACAATAGCCTTCTTGGATTTCTTAGCATCAGTTTCGGCCTTGCCCCAGGCAATAACATTGGATGTTACATCTTGAGGAATTTCCTGAGCAACATTGCTTATCCCCGGTATACACGCCGCAGAATTCTGTTGGGTCCTTCCCTCAATTCCGACTGGCACCGCAGAATTCTGTTGGGTCTCTCCCTCAATTCTGTCTTGATTAACTCCAGTTTCCATGGCTTCCACAATTCTCTTTGCTTCCTCCAAGCTATTCGCGTAAACTACCATAGCTTTCGTAGGTGACCAGATGATGGGTTCCGGAAATATCTCCTCGATGATTTCTCCCCTTCGACCAGTATCCTTTCGCAGCTTCTTATTTTTTCGTGAATTCCGTTGTCGTTTTCCATTCGTAATGCCGACTAACAACTCCGACGATTGCTCAGGGAGTCCTTGAGTGTCCAAATCACATGGTCTCTTCGGTGCTCCAGCCTTTGGTCTAGTTGTGGCGACATTCGAAATGCCGACTAACAACTCCGACGATTGCTCAGGGAGTCCTTGAGTGTCCAAATCGCATGGTCTCTTCGGTGCTCCAGCATTCCGTCTAGTTTTAGTGACATTGGTAGCTTCGCTCACGCCCCTATTCCCCCCCAACAAAGCTTTATCCACAATGTTTCGGGAATTGGCGATCGCTGTTTCGTTTCGATTTTGTCGTTTTCCAGAGGGTTTTCCGTTCTTAAAGGGCGGTAGGCCCCTCTTTACTGCCACCCTTTCTAGTTTAAATCAGCCGGGTTTTCCTCTCGCAGGAACTTCTTCTGCCCGTTCTCGCTGACGACAAAATACTGCTGGCCATTTTTTCCAGTGGCCATTCCATGTTGAACAAGTCCAACGGTTCCATCCGCAACTACTTTCTTTGGGCAGTTTCTTGAAAAGTGACCCTTCTCGTGACAGTGATAACACTCTACTGTACTGAGATCTTTCAGGGTTTTACTTCCATCTTGCGTTTGCTGACCATTGTAGTTCTTCTTCTGCGGATATCTTTGGTTCCATTTACGACCTTGTTGCTGATTCGAGTTCTGGTTGGTCTTCTGTTGCGCTTGGTTATTTGAATTTGATGGAGTCGAGTTGTTCGTTGGGTCCGCTTGATCTTGAGTAACAACCGCGTAAGAACGTCCTCCGTCCATTACTGCTTGCGTCTGTTTGGCATTTTGGCGTTGGTTATTCTTCTGTGGACCCTTGGAGACCTGGGTCGTCGTTTGTTGACCCATCGTTCCTTCCGGTATCCATAACCCATCAGCCATCAAAACTTCCTCGGTATCCTTGATATATGTCGTGTACAGCTTCAGATTGCCATTCGGTGCATTCTGTGTAGCATTACGTATAATCGGATGAAGTTTCTGCCGAAATTCCACAATCCGGTATTTGTCGGTTACCCCAGGTAACACTTTCCTACTCAAGTCAAGGTAGCGACCCAAAAACTGATTGGTGTCCTCTCCTTTCCTTTGGAGCATGGTATCCAACCTCAGCTTCAGTTGTACTAACTCGTCTCGACGTCCAAATCTTTCAATTAACTCGCTCCGTATGAAGTCCCACGTGGTTTTTCCTCTATTCTCTTTGTAGAAATTGGATAACCAACGTACTACGTCCCCTTCTACTGCTTTACGTAGGTAGTAGGTCTTGTGGACGTTGCTCCAGTCCTCCAGATCTGCGATACTCTCGTAGTCCTCCAGAAAGGTGTATACAGACGTCAATCCTTTGAAGGTCTCCAGATTCCGGAGTGGGTGAAGACTCTTGTACTTCCCATCCAGCTCCTCACAGGTCCGATGACGATTGCAAATTGGATTTCCTTCCAGCTCTTCTACGCTGGGATCCTCACTTGTTAGGCTTTCATCCTCTAGCTGGCCCGGGTTCTCTCTCCGTAGAATAGGAGTCTCAGGTAGGCGACCTCTCTGGGTCCCTCCACTCTTCTTCAGCATGAGCGGCGTCTGGAATACATTAACCTGTCTTAGGTTTTCAGCGTGGGCCGACGAGGGCTCCCCTTCAGTGTCCAATCCAGGAATCACTGTATGACGCTGAGATTCAGCGTGGGCCGACGAGGGCTCCACTCCGGTATCCATTTCTCGGACTACCGTATGACGCTGAACCGTACTTACACCACGCCCGCTCCGGAGTAACATCGATCCTGATGGTTGCTGGGCTTCGAACCAGGCCATCAGTCTCTCCCGTCTTTCAGCACTTAGATTTTGAAGGATACCTTCAAGTGGATCTTCTCCATCCATTTGGTTTGTATCGTCCTTCTCCCGTGTCTTCGACTTCGATTTCGGTCTGCCTTTCTTTCCTTTACCACCTGGTGTAACTCCGACATCATTGGTATTCTCTACTGGATCTGTAGTGAGGTACCCCGCACCTCCACCATTTTGTAACATCCCCGTTTCCGTAGGGTTAGTAGAGAGATCTCTACTAGCCATCTAGAAGTGTCGAATGGATGTTGATGATTAAGTCTTTCGGTCTATTGGCTCCTGTGTTGCTACTTAACCACCAGGGACACAAGGGTCGGTACCTCAGGAGACCTGTGGTAGAGAATATTGTAGAGATGTCGTCTTACACTCGGCTGCTGGAGACTGCGTTGTCCGGTGGAAACATCGGCTACGTGGCGGCTATAATTCTAAGTCCCACTCCCATAAAATGACTGAGTCCACACATTGAATTCGTATGTTGAAAATGCTCTTTTATTCAATAAACAGAGAGTCCTGTAGATTGAGAGATATCGCATCGGTCTTAAGTATAAAGACGGTCTGTCCGATCTGTCTGATCTATCCGATCTGTCCTCTCAATCTACAACCTCTTGTATTTATACTCAAAATACAATACAAACATCTGATTATGATAACAAAGGCTCCAGGTGTGTCCAAGTCTCTTGGACACACTCGGACCTAGAAGTGAACTATCACTTATCAAGAAAACGAAAACATCTATAAGATGTATAAATTATAACAATACAGAAGGATGTACGATCATCCTCCTATTAACAATTTGTAAAGATTCTCACGTCCAAAAGTTCTGCATCGATGGTTCTTCTAGGATCTATCCTATTAACCATCGATGTAGTACTTTTGGGCTATTCTTCTCATCTTTGGAGGGCAGGGAGTCATTGTCGTAATGACCTCCCGGCCACCCCCAAGCATGAGGTGAGAACCTTTCCTCGATACAACTTGATTACAGGGTGTTTACAAAAACGGACGAATTCCAAACGGTGAATTCGTTACACTGGCTTACTTGCTCTTGATTACATAATTGTTATTACTTTTACATAACATTATTCTCTAAGTCAGATCTTTACTCTCTTCTAGAACTACTGTCTAGAACAAGGCTTACTTGTCTTTTCTCTAAACTCTGTTACAAGTTCACTCTTGGAACTCTGAAGACTGACCGTCCATTCAGTGTCTAAACTCTGACTGTCTAGTCCAGAACTTCTCTGGTTAAACTCTAGATTCTGACTGTCCTCACACTCAAGTCTCAGGCTCACTTGTCCGGTCTCCTGGGAGGGGCAACTGTCACCTCAGGGCGTAATGATTGACCAACTGGGCCAATCATTGCCCTGGGCCGGGGATATTAAATCATAATCAGAAATATTCTTGGAACTTATTTCCAATTTTCTCACGGTCGGACTTGGTTCCACGAATTCTCTAGAATTCGGGCCACCCATGTCCGAACATCTGTGCACCAAGGGGTGCCTTACTGTCAAAACTGAATTTTGACTTAAGTGTTTCACCTTCTGTTTCTACAGGGTGTCACACACCCCCTTCTTTGAAGGAGGCACGTCCCTGGGCCTCTAAATTTTGACTCTTTTAAACCCCCTTTCCCTTAGCCTTCCTCTGCCTAAGGGACCTCGGAACGTACACGTGAGACTTGTGTGTGTTTCCAATCATTACAACAAATGATAGAAACAAAACTCTTAAAACGAAAATAACAAAATGCTTAATTTTGATCGTTAACTAGAATACGACTGATTCTGACTATGCGGTGGAGCTACGCAGAGCTCACTGAACACCGCTTCTTTGGTTTAAGCCTAAAACGTAATATTTATACAAAAGAAATAAAACGAAAACAAAATACTTAATTTTGCATGCTTCTATGGACTCTACTGGTCCCTACTATGTGGCAAAAGCTATGACAAGCTTGGACTATGCCACCTCTTTGGCTTAAGCTGTAAATTAAAATATAAAAATAATACAAAAACTCTTTGAGTATTATTAAAATATCGATTATTACATGTATAAAAATACAAAACTAAACTTCTCGAAAGAAGAACTCTTTAACTCTGAAAACTCTAAAAAAAAATATTATTAAAAATATTAATTGCGTACTAAACGAACTCTTAAAGACTAAATTTGCTTGGGACGGATGTCCTCAAGACTCAAAAATAATATTACTAAAATATTATCACTCTTTAACAAAAATTTCGATTCTACATAAAATTTTTGGCACTTGATAAAAATACTAAATTTTTAATCTCTTTAAGATCTCTTAAGAGGTAACGAACTCTACCTCTTCATGCGGATCCACGAAAGGATTCTCTTTTATTACGCATGCTCGAAAAGGAACTTAAAATCAAGAAGAACTTAAAACTAAAATGTTCTCTCGATGAGAATGTTCTCTTTTAAACTCACTGGTGCTCGCTGGCGATCGGTGTATCTCACAATCCATTAAAGAAGAGTCTCACCTTCGGAAAAACGCGAAGTAGTTCCAAAGGGGCTTCTGAACGCGAAAAACACTTCACACACTCTGGCACTTCGGGACTAGACGTGCCAAGTTGGCTGGTCTAGTGCCCTTCGCTCTTTTTCCTCTTTTCTCTTGTCGATTATTACGAGTAAACACGATGTAAACCCGTTAGTACTCTTGAATGCGAAGCACACTACCGACTATGGGTAGGGATCGCGCACGTCAGCCCATCCACGGTGGGGCGCCTCTGCTGCCCTCATGATCATTCGGAGTGTCGTCTCAATCAGACATTCCCTTCCGATGACCTCTTGCTGGGGCAGGTCTCCCATAATCGCATGGACCACTGCATCATACAGTAGCACCACTCTTTCGGTGCGCCCACCTGTGAACCGAAACTCGCCGTAGCTAATGTCTATCTCGTGGGTCGGTCCAGGTTGGAGTAGTTGATGCAGGAAGCACCTTACGTTCCCTCTTTCTCTTGGCACATTCCACCCTCCCCTATAGTAGTAGATTCGGCATTCTAGCGTCGTCCTCTTAATTATGATGAGGGTGACGTCCCCTCTGGTCTTCGCTGTGAGGAGGTAATGGCGGCACGTGGTCAATAGGGCGACATGCGGCATCCCATGACGTGGCGTGAAGCACCCCAGGTACTGGACTGACCTGGGTGCCTGGTGTCGGTACCAGCGCACGATAAGGTTGTTCAGGAGGACTGGACCCATCTCGATTCCTGGGTCTTCTCTCGCGCTCTTCTGTCTACTCTCCTCTGCGTCTCTTCCAGCGGGACTAAATCGGTAGTCCGGGACTTCTGCCGGCCTCGGAGGAACTGGCGGACGAATCTCTCTCGCTCTCTCTCGGTGGCCGCTACTTGCAACCACTGGTTCCTCCGCTCTCCGCTGCATGGCATGGGTTGCGCTCTCCAGCCGCTCACCACTTCTCGTTCTCGGACGAGCCCCAACTTCCGCCCGGAGACTCTCCGGTAGCGGGAGTGGCAGTCCGATCTTGCGGATTTGCACGGCTGGGTTGAATCTCACCCGCCGCTGGCTGGATGCCTCTACGTCTCTCTCTTGATCTCGGAAGGCTCCTGGCTCTCTCTGCCCTCTGTCGTCCCTTCGTATGTTGGGGACGATGATGGTAGCCCTCTCCGATGTCCTGCTCCGGTCGGCCGGGACTGGCGGTCGTTCGGGGCGGCTCGTTCGGGACTGAGGAGGTAGTGGCCAGGATTCGGGGTCACTTGGATGGTGTCTACCCCCCTCTTGTGGTTGCTGCTCCTTGGCCGAGGACACCAGCATCGTTCTTTGTCCTCCTTCCTCCTTTTCCTCTTCTTGTCCCCTTTCTATAGTTCCTGGTGGACAAGAAGGCTTTTTCTGGGATGGAACGGCCCTTCCTTCCATCGCTTGCTCTCTTGGTGGTAGTCTTTGGACCGATGGACTACCACTCTTCTCGGTTATGTTCTTCGCGAGGCTCGTTAAACCGATCTTGACAATTCGACCTAATTCTTTCAAGACTTTCACTCCGATAATGGTGAGTACGATTAAAAGAATGAGAACCAAGGTGACGATATTTATTGAATTTCTCCTCTCATTGGGAAAATGTGTCTCTCTCCCTGTTGTGGTCAGATGACCATTTTCGGGGGTCCTGTTTCCATTTTTCTGTTTATTTACTTTAACAGAGACGAAGGATTGTTTCTCCTCCATCTTTACTAAGGTGGCAGTCATCTGAACTCCGACCTGTCTAATAGAACTTCGTCTTAAATCTTGGTTCCTATTGTCAGAAGGTGTCAATTGACGTCTGATTCTTCTGCCCGTCCCTTCTTGGGGCTTTCGTCTGCCTTCGCTACAAGTGGTGATGGCTACTCTTTCTTGAAAATCAGAGTCGGCTTGACCTCTGACCTCGTCGTGTATAACTTCTGTATACATTGTTGTTTTTATTGCCTTGTGGGTGGGCTTTGTAAACCTCTTGTTTAATAAAAACATTTCTCTTGTTTCAATTCTGCGTTTGTGTTTTCTTTGCGAATTGATACCTCGATGACTCATGTTAGAATTTTGCTCATAAGTTGGTTTGATAGGCTTCTCTATGGCGTCGTCTACACCCTCTAAAACTTCATCTATCTCTCGCTCACTTATGTAGCCTATGATGTCATCGTCGTCTTCAACACCTCTATTGAACGATGAGTCGTCGTTCTCTGCTGTTGAAAGTTCAGGTAAGTATTTGTGATACTCGCTAACCCTCTTTGATGTCTTCGGTTTCTTCTTCACGCTTGTGGATACTTCGTGATGGACATCTCTCTTTTTACTTCTGGATGCTGCTTGCTGAACATCTCGCTTGATTTGGGTGGATGTCTCTTTCTGGACATCTCCGCTGTAGCCCTTCGATGCTGACTTCTGAACATCGCTCTTGTTGCTCTTAGATGCTGTCTTCTGAACATCTTTTTCGACCGGGGAATCGACCTTACTCTTCTTCGAAGGTATTCTCTTCGTGAAGGGCGGTGGGCCCCTTTTCACCGCCGCCCTCATTAGTTTAAATGTTGTTGTTGGGCTTCGACGGGGAAATAGGTCGTCTGTCCGTTGACTAAAATGGCTACGTACTGTTTTCCATCAGGCCCTGTGGAAACAGCTGACTCTTGACTTGTAATATTGCCGACTGTAGATGCTTGTCGTCTATCGGGCTGTGGGCAATTTCTACCAAAATGTCCTTTTTGGCGGCAGTTATAGCAAATGACCTCCTCTAAAGGTACTTTAGGCTTCTGCCCTCTATTTCTCTGTGATCTCTGTCTATTTCTCTGAGATCTCTGGCCCTGTTGCTTCTTCCGCTGAGATTGCAATTGCTGTTGGCCAGAATTTGGAGCGTTGCTCTGCGCAACGACGGCGTATACTCTGTCGTCGTAAGCTCCTTTCGCTTGGTTCTTTCTACTCTTATTACTCTGGTTCTGCTGACCAGATTGCTTTTGGAGTTGGAAGGGTTGAAGCGTGCTCTGCTCCACGATTTCCCACTCTTCATCCATAATTAAAATTGATTCGACTCGATTTATAAATTGGACAAACTCTTTTGTGTCCGCGATTGGACACGTCTTGGTGTGCTGTCGAATAATTGGGTGCAAGGTTTTGTGCAAATTCGACACTCTAACTGGCTCTGAGATGTTAGGGCATAACAGGTATGACATGCGCAAGTAATTTCGCATATAAACTGCTGAATTCTCACCCTTTCGTTGTCTCATCCTTTCGAATTCTCCTTGAATTCGAACTGCGTCATCTGCTTTTCCGAACGCGTCTACTAATGCTCGGCGCAGCTCTGTCCACGTTGGTTTCTTGTGCTCTCTTGAAAAACCAGCTAACCACTCCTGGGCATAGCCTATGAATGCGGTCTTGGCGAAGTACAGTCTATGTACGTCGTTCCACTCTTGTATATCTGCAATGTCCTCGAAACATTGCAGAAACTCGTGCACTGACATGATGCCATCGAAACGTTGAAGCGTTTCGAGCGGATGGCGACCATGGTATCTTTTCACTAACTCTTGGCATGATGGCGCGTCAGCGTTGTCATCTAACGTGATGGCTTGAATGTTCATGCTTGGCTCTGGGTTTGGCGTGTCCCTTGCTCTTGGGCGCGCCTCTTGAAATTCGCTTTGAATATCATAAACGGATGCAAACTCACTTGTTTGGGTTGTGTCCGCTTTACTGGTGAATCCAAACACGTTGAGCATGGACTCCTTCTGCTTCTTGGTCCGTAGACTGGCCAGGAACTCTGTGGCGACTTGCTTCTTCATCTGGGCAGTTAACTTCAGGACCTCTTCGGACGTTACTCTTGGCGTCCTCTTTGCAGATCTCGGTGTGGTTGAAGCTCCTCCAGTAGCTTCATCTTCGTCTTCGGTGTCGTTATTGGCACTATACCTCGCAACACCTCCACCATTTTGTAACGTGACTGGCCCACCTCTCGTACCTTTGGCTCCATTACCGACGACGCGTGAGAAACTTCGTCCTCGTTGACGACGTTGTTCCCTCTGCTGAGTCGGTGGTGCCGGGGTCGACTCTGTTGTCGACTGTTGCGGACCAGCCTCTATTGTTGTTGAACCTCTGGGGGTTGGGTTCACCGGGCGCGACATTTACTTGCCTTGCCTGGCACGGCCCACAAAAAGACCGTCTTTCCTAGGGATCTTTGGATATAGGCGTGACGATGCCGAAGAAACTCTATTCCTTTTTGTTGAGTTGCTGGAGGCTCCAGGCAGAGGGACTCAGGCTGTGTCTGAGTACCTTCTGCTGGATACCCCTCTATTTTAGGAGTACAGGAACTCAATACAGTCCAAAATACACATACACTGACACTGGCTTATGTATTTTGATATAGCTCTTTACTTGCTCTTGATTACATAATTGTTATTACTTTTACATAACATTATTCTCTAAGTCAGATCTTTACTCTCTTCTAGAACTACTGTCTAGAACAAGGCTTACTTGTCTTTTCTCTAAACTCTGTTACAAGTTCACTCTTGGAACTCTGAAGACTGACCGTCCATTCAGTGTCTAAACTCTGACTGTCTAGTCCAGAACTTCTCTGGTTAAACTCTAGATTCTGACTGTCCTCACACTCAAGTCTCAGGCTCACTTGTCCGGTCTCCTGGGAGGGGCAACTGTCACCTCAGGGCGTAATGATTGACCAACTGGGCCAATCATTGCCCTGGGCCGGGGATATTAAATCATAATCAGAAATATTCTTGGAACTTATTTCCAATTTTCTCACGGTCGGACTTGGTTCCACGAATTCTCTAGAATTCGGGCCACCCATGTCCGAACATCTGTGCACCAAGGGGTGCCTTACTGTCAAAACTGAATTTTGACTTAAGTGTTTCACCTTCTGTTTCTACAGGGTGTCACATTTTGCTCCGCCCTTTTATGAACGTCATCAATTTCTAATTGGTTTGTTACTTGGTAAGACGTCATAAAAGGGCGGAGGAAAAGAAATTCTAATGCTGGGCACAATTGCCTGTGAATTTTGCTCCTGTCATTTTTTACGGGTTACCCCATTAGTAATATATATATAATTATAATGCTTCACCTGATGTCTTGTTGTAAATAATTGTTTTGTTTAAATACAGCTGTATATACATACCCGCTCCATGCAAGACACCTTATGTCGCTACTGTGTCACCACCATGCAGTGGTAGAAGCGGCATGCTTCACACTGACAATGTGACGACCCAGTTCTGCTCCTTTTGGAGTAGAACTAAAATCCCATGTCGTCTGCTAGGCACTTGCAAATTAAGTGCCAGGCAGACGACAAAATGGCCAGCAAGGGTCCCTGTCCTCCCCCAGGTGGAGCAGCCTGGGAGTGATATATATGGCGGCGGCCATTATATCTGGACAGTGGAAAGTGAACCCTTCATGCTGTTGCATGTCTTTTTGATGCTCTCATCACTTCAGCAGGTGGCCAAGATGGCCACCATTCATCTTTTCCTTTGTGTGCTAGAGGTTAATGACCTCTCTTTCTCCTGGCTGAATTAGCCAGGAGATTCATCTTATTGCATCTCATTATCTTGAGTGAGTGTTTTTATTGTTTATTCTTGTTGAATAAATATTCTATATTCATTATTTTCACTCTTACCACTGTGTCCGTGTCTTGATTATTTGCTTATACTTAATCACTGGGGAAGTTACCGCGGGGAGGGTGGGGGTTCTCGGCAGGGGTTGCCGCCCACCACCGTCCTGTTTTCGGCATGTTTGCCATAGTGTCGGCCCGTGCTTCGCGCGCGGTTTATCCACGGTAGGATTCATCGGGAATCTACCGTGGATTCCTCGTCTTGTTCGGCGGTCTTCGTCCGTCGACTTGCGGCGTGGAGGATCCTCCGATCGGCGCTACCCGTGGCACGGACGGGTGCAAGAGGAGGGCTGGCCAGCGCTTCGACCCGTCCCAAGGAGGGTCAACGGCGGTAAGTTGGTTAAGAATTTACCGTGGTCATTGTAGCGACCAAGTCGGGTCGTTACAACAACAGATGAAAACAATGGAATGCTTTCCATGCATACCACTAGAATGACCTCGATCACCATTGCCAAAACAAAGGGTGTTCGACATTCGTGGCAGAAAATTAATACTCATGACACTGTGGAGAGAGAAAAAAGGGTGGCAGTGTCTCTTGTGAACACCTCATAAAAATCAATGGTCTGCTAAAAACGAACACTTTTTTTGGCGACACAAAGTGTCTCCGTGTGATGCGAACCTAAGTCGTTAATTTGACACACAAATCGCTAACAACTTATGGTTATATTATTTTGGGGTGCAAGAAAGAAACACAGGAGTTTGTTCAAAACAGGACTGGCAGTGGTAACTACTGTGACACCCTGTAGTAACAGAATGGTGAAACACCCAGCAGAAAATCCTTTCTGTCAGTATGGCACCCCTTGGTGCACAGATGTTCAGACTTGGGTGGCCCGAATTCTAAGTGAAGTCGTGGAACCCAGTCCGACCGTGAAAATTGGGAATAGAGTCGCAAAAATATGGGGGTTGTTGGATGGGGAGTGTGCAACATATAGTTCACCATACCTATACCGTACTATACATACGTATACATATATATATATAAATATATATATATAAATATATAAATATATATATAAATATATAAATATATATATAAATATATATATAAATATATATATAAATATATATATACTAGTGGGGTAACCCGTCATAAATGACGGGAGCATCTAGTTTCTTTTTGTGTGACTGTCCGGTTGTCATGAACTAATTCGCCATGACCACTTGTGTTTTTTATAAGCACCTTAATATTGTTACAGGTATGTGAAGACAGGGAGATACAGTCGTGTGCCCCGCCCCTTTATGACTGTCAGACCAAATATCAACCAATTGGAAATTGAAAAGAACGGGGCATGTGACGTCAGACCAAATAACAACCACTTGAAAATTGAAAAGAACGGGGCATGTGACATCAAACGACAAAACAAAATAATTAAAAGTTGCTGGCCCTCATAAAAAGGCGGGGAAAATGACTGTATTTTACTGTCTTTACTTGCCTGTCCTTACTATTGTTTGGATTCTTGGATCGGGAGAGTGCAACATAAAGTTGACCATGAGAAAAAAGCAGTTCATTTAAATTTCAATATATATATAAATGTATATATATATATATATATTGAGACGTTTGGGCCCGCCGCTTATTTTCGCTCTTTAGCGTTTTCGTTTTTTTTTTAGGTTTAACGCCACCCTGTACTATTTAGCTTCTGGGCCACTCGGTACTTTTGGTACCAAGTGACCCAGATGTCATATCTGTTGATCTTGACCTTTTCGTTCCCCCTCAATTTTTCTTCCACACGAATAAATATTATTCGTTTTTAATTTGATTTTGTTTTCGTTTCTCCTGTTATCACCTATGTGTGATAACAGGGGATGAATCATGGTTTTGGACAAATGGATCAATCTTTTGATTGGTCCATTTGGTCCAAAATATTGTTTTAACCAATTATCAAATTGGGCCCTGAGAATCCGACTTGTGGATTCTCAGGGTATATAAAGAGTTACATTTTGAATGCAAAAACGCTTTTTTTTTTAGCTTCTGATTATATACCGAACCTATGGCCGATTTTGGCCCGGTTCTTTTCTTTTAATATTTTTTCTAAGTTATATTTTTGTGTGTGTGCAAAACCAGTTCGCCAACTTTGTTTATCTTCGAAATAAACAGATTTTTTTATTTAAACCAAGCCAGTGGTGTTTTATTCATCGAAACTTAAATTCCGCGATTGGGAATTCATCATTTGCAGGTCTTCACCTATTTGGATACATCAAAAGGGTCCCAACAGGTGCAAACCTGCAACGCACCAGTGAGTATATTTTTACACGATTCTTAGGGCAGATTTACAGACGAAAGTCCGAGAGATAGAGATTAAAGATCCTCAAGACTGTGAAGTCTTTTGCCAGAGACTAGTGAGGACATAAAATAGACGTTATATTGGTCTAGTCCTCCCGGGCCAGTAGAATTAGTGGCCTAGCCAACCACTATCAATACGAGTGTAAACTCGCTCGTATTAACCAAAAAGAGCAGATTCTACTAGCGGAAAAAGGTCCGTCACAATATATATATATATATATATATATACGGTATTTCTTAATGCATTTCAACACTTTTAAACGTGTTACAGTGGCGTAGCCAAAGGGGGGTCCAGGGGTCCGGACCCTCTCCCCATTCGAGATTCTATACACATGCCAAAAAGAGCTGTGTTTAGATTTGATAGTTTTTTCCTCTGTCTTTTTTTTTTCTCTCTCTCTCTCTCTCTCAACCTGTACCTTCAGAACTCATTTTGTCCCACCACCATAATAGATGCTCAACTAAACGACTTTTCAGCTAGTCACCAAGACGCCAACTACAGCACGCAGTGACAGGCAATTAGAAATCTGGACATACAGAAGTTGGCTCCGCCCTTTTTATGACGACCGGCAATTTCTAATTGGTTGATTATGTAGTCTGATGTCACATGCTCCACGCTTTTCAGTGTCGAACCACACAACAAACCAATTAGAAGTTGCCGGTCGACATAAAAAGGGCGGAGCCAACTTTTATTCGTCCCAATTTCTAATTGCCTGTGTTGTTTTGTTGTTGTTTATGATGTTTCTGACAGCTGACAATGTTAAGTCTGTGACATCATGCAACCACTCACAGGCACAACATCTGTTTGTCACTGAATCATGAGGCTAGATATGCAGGGTGTTCCAAGTGCATACATTTCCTTATTTAAAAGTTAATAATTACCTATTGTATATTGTTGTTGGTTAATGTTTCTGAAATCATACATCTAGTCCTCTTTTTTTAAAACAGACGTAATTATGGTGGCACATGTGGCATGCATATATACGAACTCGTATAACATGCATTTCACACTGAATACAGTTACGATTACATCGGATGCGATGTCTGATGACAAACTGTCGCACGATTCCGTAATTGTCATATTAGATAATTATTTATTATTTATATTTATATATTTATTAACGAAATTACTCAAATTGCTCCAATATGTTTTAGAACATTAATTAACAATTAAAATTTATAACTATAACCTTAGTTTTATGATATCAGTCTGACACTGATTTTAATAAGCAGCTAAAATTCAATCAGTTTTTGGGTTTCAAGCTTTAAGTGATTATTCTAATGGGTTCATACTTCATAATTTGACAATGCAAATTGCATGCTTCGACAATAATTTTCACATGATTGTTGCTTACAGAAAACAATACTTGAGAAAAAGTATGAAATGAAAGTATACAGTCATAGAAAAATTAATAGCAACCACGTTAC